>JAVLUX010000004.1:32785986-33385986 GCA_032164185.1 Moxostoma hubbsi
CCTACAGCAGAATCACAGCAGTGCTGATGTTGGGCAATATCGCACTCTTGCTCGTGTGATATTGCTTAAATATATATATATATTATTGTTTTGATCACTGCACTTTTTTGTTGTGCAGTTTGAATTTAGAAATGTATTTGATTTAAGTTTATTAAATAAATTAATAACATTTTCAATGTAAAATCACTGAAGAATATTAACTGATCCCGCCAATGTAATTGGATATTGCGGAGTGATATATATATACACACACACACACACACACACACACACAAATATATCATGGAGGGAACAAAATGAATTTATTCACACATATGATGTATTTTCCCAGACACCGAAATACCCGACCGGTAGAGAATGCACAGATGAAGCATGTTCTTTGCCAGAGAGAAGTTGACAACTGTTCAAAAAGAACAACACACATTTTAATTGCACTTTTTTTTTCCCAGTTTCATTTGAATTTTTTGTTAAAATAAGATAAAGGGTTAAAATCAAGGTGTCTTGCTTTATTGTGTAGGCTTAACTGCTTAACGAAAATTACCCCCATAGTACCACCTAACGTCCAACAAGTGGTAATACCGGTGTTCGTCAGTTTTTTTTTTTTGCGACCAACCAACCAATCAAAACTTGGTTGACAAAGACTCTTCTCATCGACTAACCTTTGGTCGACTATCAGGGAGCAGGCCTACTTCAATTGGTTCAAAATGCAGCAGCCAGAGTGCTGAATAGAACCAAGAAATATGATCATATTTGCCCCATTTTATCATCATTACATTGGCTACCTGTTAAATTTCATATATATTTTTCAATTTTGTTAACCACGAATAATCTTTGAATGGTCTAGTTCCACAATACTTAAGTGACCTTCTAAGTGACCTTCTACCACGCTATATTCCATCACATGCAATGCATGTGAGAGTTTGTGTGTTCTTCTTCTGAAATGTACTGATCGGTGAGATGAGTTTTGAAGTGACACACAAGCAGATGAACCCAGCAATCGCCCTTGGAGGCTGTCACATCAAAGTGAAACTAGACACTGTGAATACAGGCAAGACAGGATAAATGCAAACCTTATGCTAATGCTGATGTCAATTAGAAGTTACAGATCTGTTTACATTGAGTTGCTAATGTGTACAATGTAATTTTTCCCAGGATAAGGTCCCATCTGTGTCCTAAAACAGTGTTACCCAAACCTTTTTTTTTTTTTTTTTTTTTTGCGTTAGATACACCAACAGCATCATTAGTAGTGGTCGTATCTGAAATGTGTTCCTATTAACACACATTAGACTGGATTTCCTAAATGTGTTAAAGGAATATTTGGGGTTCACTACAGCTCAATCGACTGCATTTGTGGAATGACATTGATTACCACAAAAAAATTACTTTAAACCGTCCCTCCTTTTCTTAAAAAAAAATATCTGGTTTGTAGTGAGTGAATGTGGACCAGGTTTTGAATGTTAAAATACTCACTTTTTCAAAAGTATAGCCACAAGTCAAACGATATGAGCGTAAACATGGATTTTAGTGAGATAAAATCACTTACTGATCTTTTCTGCATTAAGGACAATTTTATAACTTTGTTACCATGACGATGTAATGTCAACAAACCCTAAAACGACTGTAAAAATTCAAATGTAAACAACTTTGCAGCTCAAATACTACACAAGAATTAAGAGAAGAATTAATGCAAGTGCTTTTTATAAAAAAAAAAGCTTCACATTTCTGTGTTTAAACCCTCCAACAATTAGCAACATTCACTTTCGTTGTCCCCATTCACTTCCATTTTATGTGCATCACTGTAACCTCGATTTGTGCATTTTTTTAAACAAAAGGAGGGAGGGACGAGTCTAAATGAATTTTTGTGGTAATCAACATTATGACACAAATGCTGTCGATTGAGCTTAACTTTTATTGAACCCAGAACATTCCTTTAAGGCATTCATTCAATAATAAATATGTAAAATCATGTATCCATCCATCCATCCATCTTCTTCCGCTTATCCGGGGCCGGGTCGCGGGGGCAGCAGTCTAAGCAGAGATGCCCAGACTTCCCTCTCCCTAGACACTTCCTCCAGCTCTTCTGGGGGGACACCGAAGCGTTCCCAGGCCAGCCGGGAGACATAGTCTCTCCAACGTGTCCTAGGTCTTCCCCGGGGCCTCCTCCCAGTGGGACGTGCCCGGAACACCTCCCGGGGAAGGCGTCCAGGAGGCATTCGAAACAAATGCCCGAGCCACCTCAACTGACCCCTCTCGATGTGGAGGAGCAGCGGCTCTACTCTGAGCTCCTCCCGAGTGACCGAGCTTCTCACCCTATCTCTAAGGGATCGCCCAGCCACCCTGCGGAGAAAGCTCATTTCGGCCGCCTGTATCCGGGATCTTGTCCTTTCGGTCATGACCCAAAGCTCATGACCATAGGTGAGAGTAGGAACGTAGATTGACCGGTAAATAGAGAGCTTTGCCTTGCGGCTCAGCTCCTTCTTCACCACAACAGACCGGTACATCGACCGCATTACTGCAGAAGCTGCACCGATCCGTCTGTCAATCTCCCGTTCCATCCTTCCCTCACTCGTGAACAAAACCCCAAGATACTTAAACTCCTCCACTTGAGGAAGGATCTCCCCACCAACCTGAAGGGAGCAAGCCACCCTTTTCCGTAATCATGTAAATAATTTTAATCTTCTGACAGCCTCATTTAGTCGTAACTTATTTTTTATATGGTGTGAGGGACAAAAATATCTCACACACTTTCTTTACCAGAATAAAAAAGCCCATGTAAGCAACTTTATCTGATAAACTACCCAAACCACTAACTACCATGAGCATATATTTGTCACCAGAAAATATATGAAACATCCCAAACCTTTGCAACAGGGCCACGCTCAATCTGATTTTCATGAAACGTGAGAGTCTTTCTGTACTTGCTTTTAAGCTGTTCCAAATATCTCCCCACATAATATCCCATTCAATTTCCCCACACTTGGGAGCTCAGAAGTCTACAAGATTCACAGTAAGAACATCATATACTAGCTAGAGAATGAATATAAGACACAACTATCGAAGACCAGGCTTTCTGACAGCCCAAAAACCATTCATCACTGTGATTGTATCCACCCCCCGTCTCAAAACCAGTATTCACACACACATACTGCCTTGTGGCAGATGTGCAATCCCACCTTCAGTCATTTCAAGCCCTTAAGCAGCACAGACACACATGCGTGCACACACACACACACAAAAGCTTCTGGCTCTAGTCCAGTGACCCTCTCCAAAGGAGAGACATTGAATGGTCAAGGCAAATAGTTGTGTAGCTCTTCACACGGTTAACAGCTGAGCTCTAAGCTCTCCCAGCAGAGCTCCAGTCAGCTCTTTCCAACCCACTGCTCACAGACAACACACTCAGTGATTAAAGAAGTCCCACTACCCTCCACGTCCCACTCACACAGTGCCCTCATCCCACACCTCTCGCATCACACAAATACACACAGTACATGGGCAGAGATCACTTTTAAAAAAAGTACCACCATGGTTTTTGGACATGGTAACACGGTAACACCATGGTATATGAATATAGCAATCTTTCAGTATAATGAATACTGTATAATAAAGTAGCATGGTATTACCATGCTTTTGGACAAGCAATCAGACACTGGACATTGCAGTACCATGCAAATGCCATGGTATATGAATATGGCAATCATTCAGTGCTTTCAAGGTTGCATAACATGGTATCATGGCTTTATGAAAATGTAACCCCGCAATACCATGTAAATCCCATGGTATACGAGTAATGGTCATGTTTAAGTTCTTTTAAAGTATGCCATGTAATTAATGGCTTTTTTGGACGAGTACCATCTAATTCCATGACTTTTTGGAAATGTACCATTGTAATACCATGTTAATACTATGGTATATGAATATAGTATTTGTTCAGTGTGCATGCCATGGTATTGTGTGTTTTAGGACATATACCATGGTAATATCATGTTTTGGACATGTACTATGATAATGCCATGTAAATATGGTGGTGCATAATCTTTCAGTAATATAGAATACATATATCAAAGTAGCATGGTAATACCATGTTTTTTGGACATGATGCCATGATAAAAACATGGCATTTTGGACATAACCATCATAATATAATGTAAGTAATATTTCAGTGCTTTCAAAGTAACATTCCAAGGTATTAGCATGGCTTTTTGACAAGTACATACCATGCTTCATGAAAATAGCAATCTTTCAGAACTATGGTATATAAAGTAGCATGGCAATACCATGTTTTTTTTGTACATGTAGTATGGTAATAATACCAGGTAAATACCATGGTATATGAAAAGATAATATTTCAGTACTGTAATATTTAAAGCAGCATGATATTACCATGGTACGTTTTTTTTCTAAACATCCAACCAGAGGAATGAGAAAGAAAGGAAAGACAAATGATAGACGTGACGTGTGACCGAGGGAGGAGAGAATCTAACCGTTCCCTCTCTCCTCTAATCACCTAATCTGATGACACATGGCAACTGAGAAAACATGAGCGGTAGGTTCAGGTGGATATACTTCTCTTTCCAACCTGCAAACGCACACTATCCTCAAGAGCAGACAGGGCACTGGTTTCCTATGATCCCACCACAGCCTACGGTATGCACTTCAGAAAGTACTGAATGCGTGGTTAGAAAACATTACAGGGGGTCGACATGCTTCAGGATGGCCGGCAGTAACATCCAAAACAAAGAAGAAAGAAAATATCCATGCTGCGTATCCTTGTCAAGGGTGCTTCAAACCTTTATATGAGTAACTAAAGATCACAGAAAGACAGGGGATGCCAGAGAAAGAGAGATGGAAAGAAAACGCGCATGTGGGTTAACCCAAAAGAAAGATGGCAAAGGAATTAAAGATCGCATAGTAGTTTCTTTGCAGAAGGAAAAGCTAATCCCGCTCACATACACGTGTAAACGAGACATGAGCATGCCACATCAAGTTCTCCAATGCACTCAAAACATATACAAACAGCCATACGCCGCTTACACAGAGTTGTGATGCTCCCTCCTGCCAAACTCAGCCAGTTGTCACTCCTGAAAGGAAGAAATGAGGGAAATCCGGAGGAATAAATCTTTGTGAGGAGCAGCACACAATAGTTCTTTCTTCTCAGGTTTCTCCCTGCTGAGGAGAGAAAAAAGGAGCTTCTCCCCAGAGATGTAACCCCCCACCCCCTCCCTGAGGTTAATCCTTGCCGTGGTAGCCTCCGTCCCACTCCGCACTCCTCACTCTGTCCAGTGTAACACGCTCCGAACTCCTCACAGGCTCACAGCTCGGCGGCCCATGGACGGCGGGAGAAACGGAATGAGAGATAGAAAGAGGGAGGGCAAGGAAAGAGAGAGGAGAGACGGCAGTGCGAGCAGCAGCGTGAGAGCTGCCTCATGATGAAAGGCGATCCGCTGATCTCATCAAGCAGAGACACCAGCAAACAGAGCAAGAGAGAGAGGGGAGGACACGCCCCTAACCCCACCCCCGAGGAATTCCCCTCCCATACAGTCTTTCACATTTTCCGCTGAGCCAATCAGAGGAGTGCTACTCTAAAACACACACTCCGAGATTCTCCAGCCTGTTACTTCCAGGCAGCTCTCTGATCTGTGTTGAAAGATAACCTGACTACAGCGTGAGTGTCAACAACATTAAGGATTATGAAGCATCTTGCTATTAACTGATCTGAATATAACGCAGGAAGTTGGTGTTTTTTAAGAAATGAAAGGATGATTTGAAGAACATTTTCTGTTTAAATTGTGTCTATATTGTGCAATTCACTTTTCTGCATCGAAACTATAACTGACACAGTACGTGTTCTCAAAATTACATCACCAGCAAGTTAGTCATTTAGCAGACACTTTTATCCAAAGTGATTTAAACAGTGCAATAACTACAAGAACAATCCGCATAAAACAACCTGGTTTTAAGTGTCATACTGAAAAATCATACTCAAGTAGAAGTACTATTACTTACCAAAACATTTAGTGTGAGTAGAGTAAAAGTAGCTGTCCTAAAAACTACTCAAGAAAGAGTAAAATGTTAAAAGTACTCATGAGTAGTGGGTATTGAGTACCGAGTTGCAAAACATATGCCCCATTATAATGAACACATATGCTAACTTTTAAAATATATCACTTATCTGTGATAAACACTACATGAATCTGATCCCAAAAAATAAATGGGAGACATGATAACAGAAACGAAATGATGAAACAGTTATTTCCAATACACTGATCACCATTTCAAATCGTAATGTATAAAACAATTACATTAAAATCAGTTTATGTGTAGGGTTAAAATTTCCCGTAAGGCCGACAGTGTTTTTGCTGTGAAAAAACATGTTCAAACAATGCAAGGAATGCAAAAAAATGCTAAATAAGCAGAATCACTTGGCACGTCATGTCCTGCACAATAGAGGAGGTAGAGCAGGCATGGGTAAAGTTGTTTGGTACAGGGGCTACATCACGCTTAAAAAGGAATAATTCACCCAAAAATGAAAATTATCTCATCATTTACTCACCCTCATGCCATCCTGGATGTGTATTACTTTCTTTCTTCTGCAGAACACAAATTAGGATTTTTAGAAGAACATCTCAGCTCTTTTGGTCCATACAATGAAAGTGAATCAGTGCTAAAATATTGAAGTTCCACAAATCACATAAATCAGCATAAAAGTAGTCTAATCCATGTGCCTCCAGTGGTTTAATCCATGTCTTCAGAAGCGATATGAGAGATGTGGTGAGAAACATATCAATATTTAATTCCTTTTTTACTATTAATTCTCCTCCCTACTCAGTCAGTCTCCACTTTAACTTTCACTTTCTTGTGTTTTTGGTGATTCACATTCTTCATGCATATCACCACCTACTGGGCAGAGAGAAGAATTTTGAGTTAAATATATTGATCTGTTTCTCACCTTCACCTGTCATATCAATTCTGAAGTCATGTACTAAAACACTGGAGTTGTATGTATTACTTTTATGCTGCTTTTATGTTCTTTTTGGAGCATCAACATTTTTGCACCCCTTTTCTTACATTGAATGGACAAACAGAGCTGAAATATTCTTCTAAATATCTTAATATGTGTTCTTCTGAAGAAAGAAAGTCATAGACAGATGACATGAAGGTGAGTAAATGATAAGACCATTTTATTTTTGAGTGAATTATTTGAGTGAATTATACATCATGTCATCCTTTTGAGAAACAATGTTCCACATTGATTTAGTTCTTGTATCTTTTAAATATTTGTGCTCTCATTCTAATGCATGATGCACAGTTTTCTGAAGTTTGTGACTGGTGAAATGTTCTGCTGAAGTATTGCTCTATAAATGTTGACATTTCTATCTTTATAAAGGCTAATCATAATTAAAAATTATTGTATCATCTCTACTTTCCTGGTAATTTATTATACCAATTAACACACAGTCTACATCAGGGGTCAGTATTATTGAAAAATGAACAATATTTAAAAAAAAATATTATTATTAAAAAATGTAATTGTTATACTCTATTACATTAATACTTTTAAAGCTACTCAAGTTATTAGTGAAAGTAGTAAGTGGTTTTCTTTTTTCCTTGTTATTGTTGTTTGATTAATAACCTTTATAAGAAATAGCCTACTAGACAGTGCTTGATTCGGTTACATATACTTCATGTCCAACATTTTGATGCAAATATGCTTTTTACACTGTTTAAATTCAGTTTAGACATAAATGACTTTGTTTACATTAATGCCTAATCAATACGGCATTGGCAGAATTATAATGTGTATTTGATCATTTAGTCACGAACCCGCAATAGCGAACAAACATTAGTCGCCTGTCAATCAAACAGCACACAGCTACAGACATCAGGAAATAAAAAGTCAATCTTTTATATTTCATCTAGATCAACCAACCAGTGGTGCTCTTGCTATCGTGATTGATGTAATGAACACCCCTGTTTTAGATGTAAAACATAGGCAAAATATAGAAAACTACTCAAAATTTTGATCGAGGACATATCTCTTTTTTCAGATAAATATCTAGATCATTTTATTGCCGAGCCGTATACTATCTTACAGCAACCCAATAATCTCAGTGATAGATAGTTAAATTACAGGCTAGGTTAAAGACACACAGAATCTAGTAAGCAGAAATATGACATTTACTTCAATATGTTTCGTCAAATTAGAGGCAGGATTAATGATGATATCTGGCTTGAGCAAGTAAAACTCACATGACACGATGAAGCAATTGGCCTTTTTCACCTTGAAAAGCCCTTTTAGGTGCTGCTGTAATGTTCAGGTGTTGAACTGTGCTTGAGGCATTCTCCACAGTTGGCACCAGATCTGCAGCTGTCATTCAAGTTTTTTAAATGTGATTTGATTTGACGGGAGTCACGAGGCTCTCCTTAGCCAATCATGTTTATAGATAAAAATAAAATCAGGACGGGGAAGTAATGAACACAGACGGTGGTAAAATAGCGCAGTAAAAGTACAGTTACAGCACTTAAAATGTACTCAAGTAAAAGTATGAAATTGTTAAACTACTTAAAAAAGTACAATTCTTGGGAAAATGTCATTAATTACAGTAATGTGAGTATTTGTAATTGTTACCTTATACCCCTGGTCATGCTCAAGGACATGATTGATAGTTCATAAGAGATCCCACTGTATGATTCCATTTGGTCATGGATGTAACCAAATTAAAAAGATAGAGATTATTAAAGGTAAAAGTCTGTATGTAATTTTTTATGATAAAATATTTTCTCTTCCCAGCTTAATATGCAGAAACAACTACAAGTAAGTCATTTGTGTGTAAACAAGTGCAAACACTTTGGTGCTATCAAAACATAGCTCTGTTTGAGCATCCCAACAAGACTAACACTAGGACTGGGTATTTATAAACATTTCCCGATTTGATTCAATTCCGGTTCACAAGCTCCTGATTCGATACACAATAGAATTCTAAACAATTTAAATAAACCAGTTATGAGGTTAATCACAACATTACAAACTTTGATTTGAAAAAGTATTTGAAAATGTGACAAAAGCTAAAAGTACCAGACTGTGCATAATGTCTTTAATGAAGAAATGAACTACAATCCCATGATGCACTGTTAGTGACACAAGCAAATTAATAACAATGGGAAAACATAAAACTATTGATTTAATAATGTTGAAGAATAGATTCAATATATTTAAAGTATATTTGCAAAATATTCAGATGTAAACAAATAATTAAGCAGTCTGAGAACGTATGAACACTGCGTCATGGGAGTGAGCTGTCACTGCAGGGCTCTTTTAGCATGGTTTGTTTTCAACAATTTTTTGATTGGTGGATTTCCCCCCTCAGGATCAATCGTGGATACTGTGGTTTTAAATGAGGATGAAAAAAAATGGACTGATGGCTTCAGAAGAAGCATATGCCATTGATTAACAACATCAGTGTCTGTCTTTAAAGGTTGATAAGCTATATATAATCATCAATTCCCCATAGTGTTGTGCTCTACAGTGGTAACATACCTGCTTTTAGATACAGGTCATCGCAGAATGTCTAGTAAAGTTACTGTAGTTATCTAGATGCGTTTTTTTGTTTCTTGATGTTTAAGCAACATGAAAAACTAGAACTACATCCAATTAACTAGAACTACTCTTTTAGGCAACCATTTGGTAACCTGGACCAGATCTTTATCCTCTACACACCAAACCACCCCCCACACATTAACAGGCACACTTTTTAGTCAAGCTCCAGGTCTTGAATAAACATTATTGCCCTCCGTCATGCAAGATCCCTCTGAGACACCCTGAATGTACTCAGTCTTTCAAGGTGACATACATTTTCTGACCATTTCCTCCAAGGCCCCACACACACAACACAAAAGGTCTGCAACAGTAAACAGAGAGAGAGAGAGGGAGTGTGTGTGAGAGATTTACCTTGTGGTTGTGCTCTCCCCTACCCCCACCCCAAACCAAAAACTCAATCAGTCTTTTCAGATGCGCTGACCATCTCTCTGAGGAAGCCAAGTCTGATGGAAGCAGGACTTGCCATGAAAACATACACACTCGTGAAGAATCAACTACACTAGACATACTTTAGGGACATTCACCATTCCTCTAAATATACAAGCCAGCGCTTTTGCGAAAAAAAAAAAAAGACCCTCTGCCAGCTCTGGAAAAGCAACTGTGACTGAACATCCATAAAGGACTGCAGTGTGTGAAAATTGAAAATGTTTGCAAATTACAAAGCTGCCAAGTTTGACTATAATGCTAGACCAAGCCAAAAAAAATATGATGCCTGTGCCGGATTTTAAAAGAAGCTTCATTTTAGAACCTTTTTAAAGTTTAGCTACCAGATTGTTCAGCAAAGCGTCTCTCTCATCAATAAGGTGTTTCCATCCACAGAACTGCAGCTCACTGAATGTTTTTTGTTTTTGGCACCATTTGAAGAAAATTCTAGCGACTGTTGTGCGTGAAAATCCCATGAGATCAGCAGTTACAGAAATACTCAAACCAGCCCATCTGGCACCAACAATTGCCAGATTGCCAGTTGTGGCATGTAATATAATATTGATATTAGGCCTAATCTGTGAATTACGAATGTGTATATAACATGAAATCAGACAACCTAAAGACCAACACAGCCTGATGCACAAAGCACAAAAACAAAAATACCTGTATGGTCCAGAAATTAGAAATGTAACTGGTGTTTCATGAGGATGATATGAAGTAGATGGTTGTGAACGCTCATCTTCACCCTGCAGCTAAACAGCTCTGATAATAATATCCTAATAGCCATAGTGATCTTGCTTCTTTTCATATCAAACGGCATTATCATGTCGAATTAATGATTATGTTTTGAAACTAACCTAATTAAATGTATACTTACATTTTGACTATTGAGCAGCTTGTGATTTCCAGGCACATGTATATCTGGGGTTTAACAAAGTTCATTAAGTCTCATTTGCGCTTCATATCTAAAATTAATGAGAGAAAATGGTTTATTTATTTTTTTACAGTGGGAATAAAACTAGCGCTCTGTCCCTTTACAAGAGCGCATCCATGTTAAACAATCTACACTGCATGGAGAGAGATGATGATGAAACATTATGCACAGAGAAACATGGATTTTCAGTCCTATAGAATGAAACAGTAAATTTTTTGTGTTCCAATGTGTGGATTACTGCTTTTCACCTACATGTAAAAACTAAATATGTGGGGATTTCCCGCACTGTGAACACGGAATGTGCAGGGATACTTAAAATGTTGCATAAGAAATTCATTAAGTGGGGTTTTTTTCCTTCTATTGTCTAAACATTGGTAATAGCTGATGCTGTGCTAAGACACTTGGAAAAGAGCAAAGACAGTGCTAGGAGAGAACACTCGATCTTGTGCGTGCACACGACTGTGCCGTGGCGCGTCCAGTTTATTATCGAGAATCTTTGCGAGCTAAATAGAATCACGCTCACTCGTCGGTTAGAAGACTTTGTTCGCTCAGTGTAATTGTTGTGGTCTCTCACTGGTTGTTTTCTTTCACTAATGTTATAAATGCAGCAGTGGCCCGGGCAAGTGACAGTTCTAGCAACTGGCCCGAAGCTCTCTCACACTGGCCCCAGGCCATCAGGCAGTCTGTATTGTCGAGCCCTGTACCAAAACATCAACTTCAACACATGAGGGGACCAGGTTTTGGACCATTGCTACTCTCCTTTCCAGGATGGCTACAAATCCCTCCCCCGCCCACCATTTGGGAAATCGGACCACTCTTCCGTTCTGCTTCTGCACGCTTACAGGCAGGAACTGAAACAGGAAGCACCCGCCCTCACAACGATCCAGTGTTGGTCGGACCAATCAGATTCTATGCTACATGACTATTTTGATCACGCATCTCCTAGATGAGCTTAATACATTTTATGCTTGTTTCGAAGGGAAATAACACCACACTCATGGAGAGAGCTCTTGTGGCTGAAGCTACAAAGGTTAGTTCACTCTCAGTCTCTGTAGTGGATGTAACCCGTTCTTTCCAACGGGTGAATATTCGGAGATTACATCTGCTCTGTGCTGCCTCCCTCACTTGACTCACTGCAGTTTGCATACTGCAACAACCACTCCACTGATAATGTCATTGCATCTACACCACTCTCACTGACCCTCAACACTGGAGCCCCGCAGGGCTGTGTTCTCAATCCACTCCATAGCTCCATTGCCATCATTAAGTTTGCTGATGATATGACGATGGTATGTTTGATCACTGACAATGATGAAACAGCCTACAGAGAGGAGGTGCACACTCTGACATGCTGGTGTCAGGAGCACAACCTCTCCCTCAACGTCAGTAAGACCAAGGATATTGTGGTGGACTTCAGGAGAAAAGACAAAGAACACAGCCCCATCACCAGCTTGGTGGAGAGAGTCAGCAGCTTCAAGTTCATCAGTGTCCACATCACAGAGGAACTCACATGGTCCGTCCACACTGAGAATGAACCTCCACATCCTCACACGGTTCTACACCAGCACTGTAGAGAGCATCCTGACTGGTTGCATCACTGCCTGGTATGGCAACAGCACTGCCCTAAACCGCAAAGCCCAGCAAAGTGTGGTACGAACTGCCAGAAACATCATCGGAGGTGAGCTTCCCTCCCTCCAGGACATATATACCAGGTGGTGTGTGAAAAAAGCTCGGAGGATCATCAGAGACTCCAGCCACCCGAGTCATGGGCTGCTCTGACTGGTACCATCAGGCAGGCGGTATCGCAGCATCAGGACTCGCATCAGCCGACTTCATGACAGCTTTCTCCCCCAAGAAATCAGACATTTGAACTCTTGATCTCTCACAAACAATATACATCAGCACTGCACTTTATTAATTTTACACTGGACTATAAATAAATGTATGTCTTAACAACACACTGGCAACTGACTAACAACCGACTGAATGTCAATACAGCACAATAAAACCTACTGTACATTTTATATATACTGTTTTTATTGTATACTGTGTATTCAATATTGTGTACATTGTATACTGTTCATTGTATATTATTATTTGTATATTGTGTTGTGTGTAATTATGTGTATATTAGAAGTATGTAAATTGTGTTGCGTAAATATATTGTTTATTGTAAATTGGTATATGTCTCATCACTCTCACGACTGCTATGTTGCTCGGAAATGCACCCAAGACTTTCACCCACTGTTGCACCTGTGTATATGGTTGAGTGACAATAAAGGGATCTGAAAAACATAAATGGGCTCCAACATACATTTTTGCCTTTCAATATCTAGAACCGGCCCTGAGTTTGCACCTGTTTTATCATTGGCCAGTTTATAGATGCCTTTTTGGAGCTCAATAAATTGCACTTTATCAGCCTACTAAAGCAAACGGTTTTGCAAAAGATCCTCAGGCACAAGAGTGTTTTATTTGCTAAATTAATTTCCCCTTCAAATTGCAGTCTCCAACAAAACTCTGACCCATTACTCCATCTTTATCTTTCACATTGTCTCTCTCTTCTGTGCAGCCTTGTGGCCAGCTGTGTAAATTGCCTCCTTGTTTTCTGCTTCAGGGCATTTTAACACTTTTGGGCCAGCATGTGGTGGGAGAACAGTGGAGATGGGAGGAGTGTTAATCTATATGACAATAGAGGGAGACCCTCCTTCCACAGAGATAATGGTCCTGTGGAACAGAGGGGGGTTTATTTAAGTGGCCCTTATATAATAGAGGGACTTTGGGGGATGGGGGGTTGGGTGGCAGGCACACCTCCTGGATACACACATGTAACAAACAAGCCCCCTAATTGTCCATGCACCAGGGCTGGAAAATGGAGAGGTGGAGGGGTAGCAAAGAGGAGAGAAGAGGGGCGTTCAAGAGGATGCTCATCTGGCAGTCACCGAACTGCCCCTGCACAGATGGCAAACAAACAAGGGCAGATCATGAGAGAGAGATAAAGTGAGAAAGAAAGAGAGAGTTATAGATGCATGATGACAGATGTATTAATATTCTGTTTTCGTCATTTGGATGACACATTAGACATGTTCATAAAGTCAACATTAACCAGCACAAAAATACTTTAGATTACATTTATAAGATAAATAGACACCTCTCAAGCACATAGACCTATTATCAACATGTCCGTGCCACACACACACACACACACACATATAGATGGATGTATCCAGGAGGAAGTAACTGTAATGACCTCTCTTTGTGTACAACACAATGACTACTTACTTCATTGTGTGGTGGCACATGGAAAACTCTGCTACCCCCTCCAGCAGGGCACCCAGTGTAAACAGACCAGCTGGATCCACACTGATATCATTCACCACACTAAACACACACAAAAACCTCTGCACATACACAGAACACACTCACACACAAAATCTGCCATATCTGATTCAGATAGCTGTCAGGGCCTGTACCACTACATATTAATAGGACAGTTCAGCCAAAAATGTAAATTATGTCAATTATTATAATTATATTAACACAATTAATCACGTCTCTTGAACGTAATAAGGAATATTCCTACCAAAGGAGCAATTCATGCTTGAAATATCACCTGTTTTCAGCAGGGGGCAGTAAGAAGAACTCCAGCTATTTAGGTAACGTGCAGCTGTACAGACAACAAACCACATTCAGGTCATTGTTGCTTGACAATGGGTACTTCTCAATCGGAAGTCTGCAGCTTAGTTAGGCTGTTTCCTTCCTAGACCAGTCCTTCTGAGGCTGTAGACTAGGCTGCTGAGCATTCAGCACTAGAATGACTCGGTCTAATATGTGCACATGGTGATGTGATGTGCACGCATAGTTGACATTCGGATAACCATTCGATGTGCCACTATTCAAATATCAAAATCACTATTTGATAAAAGGTAAGACCTTTTGCTCTGGTGTACATATTTAGTACAATAATTAGGCAAGTTCAATGCAATTTGATTTAAAAATCAAAGCACCCCAAAGAGGCTATTTAACCGCAGCAGTTCCATACACATGATAGTACTTGCGTTTGCTCCCTCATGGAAATGTGAAGCCGCCCATGCAGATTGCATATAGTAGCAGTGGCTGTTTTCTAATTTTTTTTTTTTACTTTAATGCAAGATTTTATCATTTGAAGATGTATGTATTGTGCTATTTAGAGTAATAGTTCAATGTGCACTATATTTGCTGCTGTTTTTAGTAGAGTTTAAACGTCCTGCCTCATTACAAAAAAAATGATCAACCATTCATGAAACCTTGCATTTAACCGAACGTTAAAAACTGTGCACTTCCCTAATGGCTACGTCATAAAGGTTTCCGCCTCCATGGTCACGGCGTGAAAACTTTGAAGAGAGAACAAGCGGCATCGAAAATGACAGATGTGGAAATTGTGTTGATTCTCTAAAAGTTCTGTGTAGATTGGAGAAAGAATCCAGGACTGTGCACAGTCATGCAATATCACACAGAAGGATTAGTTTTTCTGCTTTTTTTTATAAACTGGGACATGTGTAATAGATTGTGGGTGATTGAAGGCCGCAAAGGATGCACTTGATGCATCCTCCAAAATATGTCGAACGAAGGAAGCAAAACAAGGTTGCATTCCGAGGATCCTTACAATTGAGATGGCCTTCGATGGTGCTTTATGACGTGGCAGTCAAGATATCCAGCCTAATAGGCTGCAGCCTTCTGATTGAGAAGCACCAGCTAGCAACAGCACAAGGTAAAAACGCATTATTGCGTTCAAACTGGAGCTAATTTCTGAATGCAAGGATCTCGTGACATGGTTTTATACGTTTCAAACTATGTTTACCTCTACACAACTACTTAAAAACATAGTGTTTAAGACATGACGCAACTAAGTGAGATGCTAAGTCAGGACCCCCGCTGACCAAATTGATGCCCTATGCAGAGTTCTAGGTGGACGGTGGACATGGGGGGAGAGATGAGCGTGAAGCGATCATCTGTGTTCCCCAACTGCTTTCGAGTCCTTGAATAACGTATAATGTGCGAGTAAAGGCAGCCAGTGGACTTTCTGGTGCCCTCCTAGGGTAAGATGTTGCCCCCCTAGGGAGTTGATGCCCTACGCAGAGGGAGTGGCGGTACTGTGCTAAGTTATAAGAAAATAACCTGAGAAGTGTGTCAGCATCATTTTATTTTCACACAAAAAAAGGTAGGTTTTTACTAAAATCAGTTGACTTTAGCACTAGTTGCATTTTATGCCAATGGTGAGAGTCCTGATTTGTGTTATTTTTAAAAACTATAATGCCTTTGACTGCAGCATTAATATTAATATATCTTTTCATCCTGTTAGATTCAGGTTCAAAACAAACTTTCCACTTTTTATCTTCATTTTTTAGGCCGTATATAATTCCATAGGGGCGTTCGGTGGCATATCATATTTTGGCTTTGGTTATGATTTATGTATTTATTTGACCCAAAAAGAGAAGTTAGGCAGAGTGTAAGATTAAACAGTTATGAAATAGATGCTACAATGACATTAAATTCTTGCCCTAATTCAAACTTTGTTCTGTTGTTCAAAACCATGAATACTCCTTTCTCCCCCTTTCAAATGCATCCGAACGTGGGGGACCGGAAAAGCAATCTCATGTGAAGACATTTTGTACTACACAGCATACCAAAGTTCAAGCTTGGTGAACTCTGAACCGTGAATTAGTACGACGAGTGGACGTGTGACCAATAGAACATCGAAACGTCACACCTTGACCTCTTAGCTCAACATAAAGAATGCATTTTCTAAAGCTGCATGTTTTATTAGTTGCAGAAAATAGAGAATACAATATATCTTACAATTTTTTATATAATCTCAGTGATGTATTATTTACTTACACCAGAAGCTCTCCCACGTGACATCATATCCAGGTTCATTGCTCAAAGCCTGGTGTAACCAACCCTTAAGGGTACTACCAGCAGCTGTTTATTTGTACTCCTTGCCAGAATTGAAAAATTGTAAGAATGAAGATAACAGTGCTTGCTTTGCTTTTTAGTTATGATTTTGTTTTCATGTATTTTTTTTCTGTTTAGTTTTAGTTTCACTTTAATGTGACATTTAATCAATATTAATATATATTGAATCCCTTAAGTTTATATTGCTGTCTAAAAAGTGACAAATGGATGCTCTCCATCTGTGCCTTTCTGTTTTCGTCAGCGATATACCTAGAGAACACTGTGTATTCTCTGTTGACAACAGCAATCGCCTGCCACTCATTTTTAAATGATTAATGTCCGATGCCCCTACAAAATATACATAATCAATACTGGTTTACTTCCAAACCAAATTGTTTTCACATTAAGTGTACTTCAGTTCAAAAATAGAGAACCATTCCCCATTCTATGCACACTTAAGTATTGTTCCTTTACGTTCAGCCAAACAAAGGAAACTATAGTTAAAGGGATAGCCAATATATTTGGCCACTACTGTAGGGGATAGTAAATTATGACAGAATTTTCTTTTTTGGGTGAACAATCCTTTTTACCAGATGCAGATTGCACAAGAAAGTTTAAATGTTAAAGTGCCCATCTAAAGCTTTTATATCGAACTGGGCACTTGGCCATGTGTGGCAGTTGCAGGTACATTTTCAGGTTTCCTGTAAAATCCCACTGAAAGACTGATTCGCATATCTGTCCACAAATGGAGGAGTGTAAGAAAGAGAAAAAGCAGACAAATTGTGGCAGCGGGGGCGTGGTCAAGCGCCGTCCCGGTAGAAAAAGCGGTAAGGGCGCTTGCACATGAGCTAAATCATGTCTAACACCTCTCGCTAATTTCAGTGAGCATGGGGAGAGCGGCATATAAATAGCCACAGAACCTCCAGACGGGGAAAGAGTCTGAGAGAGCCCTGTTGTGATGACGAGTTCTGAAGTTGTAAAGAGCTGAATTAAGTTGTAAAATGTTAAAATTGCTGAGTGACTAATTAAAGAGTGTTACCTTTGTTTGGAGCAACCTGCCTCCCGCGTCCTCACTACATAATTCTCCACACAAATCTAACAGGATACAGAAACACACCACTCGGAGTGTGAGGACAGAAAAACCATCACACAAAACAAGCATCTAAAAAAAGAATTCAAAAACACAGCCCAGACAACAAACACAGGACATTCCAAATAAAGACCTCTCAGAACAAAATCACTGAAAGCAACACTATGGATTCACTCAAACCACAGGCACCACTCAAACACATGACATCACCATTCAGTTGCAAGGAATAGAGCTAACAGAAACTAGGCTTGTACAAATATTGGCCTAAGAGATTTGGCAATGAGCAGCTATGTTCCGTTTGATCTCTTTCTCTCTCTCTCTCTCTCTGCAGCTTCGATCCGAGCATGATAATTCTGCTGCTTCAATATGATGTCTGATTGTGGAGGACAGTGTCAGGTTGTAAATCGTGGAACGGCATACAATCAATGCCCTTAAGTGGTGCAGAAGAGCTGCAGACCTTAGATGGATAGATGGGGGATAAATAGATGATAGACCTGGCAGAGATAGTCTTCCCTCCTGCCAGAAATCTCCTCCCTGGTACCTTTTCTGTCTGAATTTCAGTCTCACTTTAATCTTCCATTTCACATACCAATTTCCTTCCTGTGCATTCCTATAGGAGGGTGGTTAATTTCAAATCTCCCATCTTTGCAGGTGCTGCCTACAAGTCATTGTATAATGGCTGTATTTATGAGATAACAGGATCACACAGGAAATCAACATGTAGCTTCCGAAAGTTCATGTTCCCTGAAATCAACCCCATACTGCCCAATTACTGACAAGCTACATAATTTCAACCAATGTCACCTGTACATCTAGTACCTCAGAGACATGGAGTCTTGTCCCCTGGGAACCAGGAAATAATCACGTTCTTGTAAATAATGGTGAGTGCAAGTCAAAGGTTGCGTTTTCTCTCTAAAATTTCATTTTTACTCAAATGATGGTTATGTTGAGTGTTGGAGTTAGTTAATAAAATATGCATTCCTGCTGACTGTATTACATCATTTAAAACTAAAAAAACAACTCACTTTCGCTGCCACTCTGTGGACATTTCACCGGGAAACTGAATCTCAAACATGCCGAAATGTTCTAAATCACTTCCAGCTTCAGTAATTGGTTGGTAGTAATTCAAATTTCGGTAAGCACAGACAGATTTCAGCAGCAGAATTTTTTACTTACTGTCATCGATTTCACTGTGTAATCATTCTGTACCAGATGGGTCCACTTGAACACCACCACAATGTAATTTTAACCAGTCATTGAGACCAGATTTTCAGATTTGTAGGCACTTACATTATTCTTACTATAAGAATAATAAATTATTGTAACGTAGTTCAAGGGAAAGGAGGAGGCGAGAACCGGCTTGACAATATAAATAATGTTTTAATGATAAACTTAAAAGACACAAATACACATGACGGACATGTCCGTAAATTACCTCTCTCTCCCGCAGCACCATCTGCCATCGGCCTTTATCCCTCTCAGAGGCTTGATTAGCCTGATACGGGACCGGGTGTGTATCATCACGACCCGGCCCCGCCCTCCGCCCTGCCACGATTATCTTATGATATATCAGGTGTGACTTTCTTTCTTCAGCAGATCAGATCTGAAGAAAAATGGAAAATAATCTCAGCTAAGTAGGTCTTCCAGTTGTGTTGAAAGTGCTTCAATTCTCACGTGAACATTTCAACATGATTACATCACACACACATACTGCTGCTGAATGGAAGCGATGCATTATACTGTAGTTAAATACTTATATATTGATATTTTTCACACTAAAAGTGATCGTATCGTTGCAAAAGACATTAATTTAACCACTAAGTCGTATGGGCGACGTTTATGCTGACTATCAGTGATTATTTATTGTTGTCCAGTTTGTTATTATAATATGATACAGTATTATTATTACTTTGAGGATTTGTTGTATAAAATAGTTATATATTCCTGTTTTATATACTTTACTTTGACCTGGAGTTTATATTCTGATGCTGAGGCTGTATTTTATGTAAGCATCGTAGGCAACGTTCATATTGTAACAATAAACATACAAGGCAATTGCGTGATATGCATGATGGTAAAAACCGCTACTTGCTACAACCATGCACTCTATTATAGGCAACCTTTGTCCAATGAGAATGTCAGAGAGACAGGCCCAGTTGTGCTTTCAGAAATCCAATTCATTCATCTTCCACTTGATTTCAAACTGACCTGACACATTCTTCACCCTCAAAACAAATCTTACTCCATTCCAATCTGTAAATGCTCTGTCATGAAGAACATCTACAAAATCACAAAAAAAAAAACACATACCATCAAAATTACAGTACAGCTTCTGAACGCAAACTTCCCAGGTGTAATCGAATGCAACACTTGTGTTACTTTTAGCTCTTTGACCTTTTACCTCATGACACTAGCTTAGCAGTTTTGGGTTGTTCTGTGGACATACTACAAAGCGATCATACAGTGTTTTCAACTTGCCCTTTCATTTGAGGGCATGTCCTCTCTTATCCAACTATCATTGTGTGTCATAATGTTCCTGTTCCTCTATTGAGGTTCCAGCTCTTAGCACAACAGCAGTGGCCCACAGAGGTGGTGTGTTTGTGACTTTTTGTAAGGTCAGGGGAGGTGAAAGGGGTCAGGGTTTAATCAGCTTAATGACCCCTCATTCATCATGGGGCCCCATGACCCCAACCCCTCACCACATGGCCCGCATGACAGCTGCTGATCTGTGTGTGACCCCAAAAACACCTACAATAAGATGATCTGCCCTGTCCTATCACCAACTCCATCAGCACTAATACCTCAACAGCACACAGTACTTCAAGTGAGTTCAAATGGCATTGTGAAGATAATACTTATAAGGCCCCATGGACATTCATGGGGAATGAGATGACATTTGGGTACAGTAACATTATGGTGACCATTTGCAATCTTTGTCCCCTTCGAGACCATGCATTAACTTTATTGAACTTAGGCAAGGTAAGGCAAGGAAAGCATGAACCTAAAGTTTAAAAAAATGCAATTAAAGTAATAATGCACCCAAAAGGGAAAAAAATATGTAATTTTTACTGCAGTTATTTTTTTCTGTGGAACCTAAAGAATATTTACTTGAATCTAGAGCTCTTCCAGTATAATCTGGTACAGAAGTAATCTTTTCAACTTTATGTCCAACTTTAAATTAAATGAGAAATGTTGAAATCTCACAAGCCTGAATTACAACATTAGACTACACAACACAGTCTAACTGGATGTGGAACTGTTACTCTGGAACCATTACTGTTATGTAATGTTACTACAAACCTGTGACACTGACTGGTTATTCATATTCATAGTTTTGTTTTAATAAGTGGAATTTTATAAAAGAAAAAATGAGTAAATGGAATATACTATCACATTTCTTGCTGGTTTAGATTTATTTAAAATCCAATGGAAATGACTTCAATAAATCAGAAGATACTTAATAATATAATATAACTTTCATTTGTAAATATTAATAAATGAATAAAAATGAAATAATGAATACTGAAAAGAATGCAATAATACATAATATATATGTTTGATTATAAATGTTAAGTAGATGTGTCTTAAGGATATTTCCAAGGACTAAGTCCTGGAATAAACATAACAACACAAAGTCTTGTCTTTGTCTAATGATCTAAGTAAGTAAATGGAAAAATAAAAGTACAGAGATTAGTTGAGTTGAGAACTCAATGTTGGAGATCAGATGCGAAGAGCTAGAGAGTTGAGATGTTAGTCTGACAACCAAAGATTAGATAAGGTCTTTATATCGTCTTGAGATTGTGCCTCAAGCAAGTTTTGCACAGGTTTAAGTTGTAACTCAAGGTGTTATCATATTGTTATGATCTATTGAAGAGCGAAAACTGCGGTTAAGTGGAAGGAATATGTTGCAGAATAGCTCGTGCATGTATCTTTGCCAAGTGCTCATAAATTTCATGATCTCAGCTAAATACGAACACAGTGTCTTAGAGACATCCTGTGTTCGCAGACTCGTGTCTGTACATTGCTTGGAACTCTCTCTGCATCATCTCTGAAACCTGCAGGTTAAAAGGGCACAAACCCATATACAAGGGCAGAGAAAGAGAATGAAGTAATCTAACACACATGTTGAACATATACGGCTTACTTCTGGTAACATGAATGTATAAACACAGGAGTACAAGGTTGGGAATATAAGGAATGCATGGAGCATTAGTACAGTATAGAGAGAAAATGAATGCAAATGCGAGTACATAAAAGTAAATCTATGAATATATATATATATATATATATATATATATATATATATATATATATTGAAGTTGCAAAGCTTCATCAGTGTAGATATATGAGTATAATTGCATAATATCAATAAGCAAAAGTATCAAATATAGAAAGGACTCTAGCCACTTGCATCAGTTAGGATCTATTATTGGATTGTAATTTTGTTTTAAAAAGTCTGCAAACACACCTTTTACAAGAATTGTATTACATTTATTTCTGATTTGTTGTATCTGCTCTGTAGAAGTCTGAAATGATTGCATCACTTGGTAAAAGACAACAGAAGTTAGTAAATACATTGTATTTCTCATTTCCAAATAATTCTTAAAAACAAAACATACAAAAAGAAAGACTGGAATCATTATGGTACGTTAGGGAACCGGAATCGTTATATTCCTTACGATTCACATTACTAGTGACCATAGGGCCATTAAAGTCTGAAAAAGACAAAAAGCATTATTAAAGCACCATTAAAGTAATATTCCATTTTGGGGCTTTACAACTGCACAGTACAACTTGACTCAACTCAACTCTGCTCGCTTTTTGGGGGTTTTCCACTGTGGATAGTACCTGGTACCTGATACTTGTTTTAGTACCACCTCGGTCGAGGTTTCAAGCGAGCCGAGCCGAGCCGATACTGTATGTGACGTCAAAACCCTGCAGATCACTGATTGGTCAGGGAGAATCGGATTTCTGACGCACAACATCAACCCGCTAGCTTTAAAGTTAGCAACAGCGATAGCAGTATCATTTGTTCATGCGAATTTCAAATTGTGAAAAAAGAAACGGCTGTGCCCAAAACCACACTGTGGTCAGTAAATGAGGTGCAGACGCTCCACTCGTTAGTGATAAGCAAAACGAAAAAGTCTCTCAGGAAGTGTCTCAGCTCTTGGCTGCACACGGCTACCACCAGACCTACCAACCGTGTAGGGAAAAGGTAAAAAAAACTTAAGTGACAACAGAACCATCAAGGAAAAGTGGAAGTGGTTCGACCAAATGGACGTTATCTAAACCGGCGAGCAATGGGAGGGAGAGTGCCCTGGACTGTTTAAGATGATGTCATGGCAGTAGAGTCCGTGCAACTATGACGATCAGACTATAATCCCACCCACGTTGAGATGGCACTAAACTGCAATGGAAATACAAGCTCAGAAACGTTGAGTTGAGGCGAGTCGAACTGTAACGTGCAGTGGAAAATTGCCATTTGACTTGTGCAATATATTCCATGTCTTCTCAAGTCATTCAATAGCTTTGTGTGAAATAAAAAATTCCTTATTAGTCAAATCTAATAATCCCTGACTCTGAAGTTGGAATTTAGCAGATGAGTCATACAGATTACTTTTGTTGCAATTTATAGTTATTTTTTGTCCTTTTTAGAGCTTTACAGCCAATGCTATACAATACAATAAATAGTCATTGTGTGGCAAAAAGCTGCATGAAGATTCTTCAAAATGTTCCTTTCATTCTACCTTCTGTTTCAGCCAGGCATTGTTAAGAGCTTATCAGACCCCTAAACAGAACCTGATTAATTGGCTGTGTGTGTTTGTGTTTTTCCACTCTCCTTTCTGTTAGTGTTATCACCACAAAGGCTCAGTTCAATGTTTTGGATGCTGGCCCCTGGTAATCCAAACCTGGGCCCCGGCATACAGAAAGCAGCGGATGGGATGGCTGATTTGCTCATTCTATCTGCTGCTGCTTCCCTCTCGCTCTCTTTCTCTGAAATATTCAGAGACACACTGGCTCCTGTTACCTGCCTGACCACTAGGGTTGTGTATCATTTGGGTTTTTTTTATGATACCGGTGCCAAATCGCTACTTTTAAAACGGTACCAGTGCCTAAATGGTGCACCCCTGGTCCTACACATACACAGAAGGTTAGAAAGTTTCCTGTGTGTGTGGTCACTGACTAACATTTTCTGAGCCTTCTGCGTGTCCTGAAGAGGAGCCATGAGGGTCTCATAAAGACCCTCCAAAAGAAAGACACTTTAGAGGATAGAAGGATATATGGGTCATCCCACACACTGTATATATATATATATATACACACACACACACACACACACACACACACACACACACACACTATATATATATAGAAATGGAAGAACTGGTACATTCATAAAGACGGCACAAGTCTTCTGAACACACCAAAATTATTTTGTAGGTTTTTTTGAAGAAAAGGCAATATGGCTTTGTTCATTAATCTGCATAAGTAAGCATTATCATGATACTAAGAGACCTAGCTAAACCTGTAGTAAAGACTCTAAAAAGATGTACCAATGAAGCAGAGCTAGAACTACATGCCTGCTTTGACTGCACTGATTTTAGTGTTTTTGAGGCTGCAGCCACAGACCTGGACAAGCTCACAGATAATGTGACATCATATATCAGTTTCTGTGAGAATATGTGCATTCCTACTAGGCCTTATTTAAAATACAACAATGACAAACCATGGATTACAGCAAAACTCAGGCAGCTTTGTCAGGGCAAAGAGGATGCTTACAAAAGTGGGCATAAAATCTTGTATAATCAATCCAAAAACAAACTGACAAAGGAGATCAGAGTGGCTAAAAGATTATTTTCTGATATGCTGAAAAAATAAATTCAGCTAATGACTCTGCATCAGTGTAGAGTGGCCTGAAAGATTTACCAACTACAAGACACCATCCCCCAACACTGTAGGGAATCAACAATTGGCTGATGACCTAAATGTGTTTTACTTTAGATATGAAAAGCCCAGGCTCACATCCCACACACACACTCTGACCTTCATAGCACACAAATATTTACCTCCTGCAAGCCCCCTCCTTAGCTCTCATGCTACTCTACCTACACTTAAGATCTGTGAAGAGGATGTGTGCCAGGTCTTCTGGAATCAGAATCAGAAAGACAAGAAAAGCACAGGGCCCAGGCAGTGTTTCACCCACTTGTCTAAAATCCTGTGCTGACCAGCTGGCCCCCATCTTCACACATATCTTCAACAGATCACTTGAGCTGTGTGAAGTTCCCTGCTGCTTCAAATGATCCACAATCATCCCCATCCCAAAGAAACCCAAGATCAAAGGACTTAATGACTAGGGGGCCTGGGTAGCTCAGCGAGTATTGACGCTGACTACCACCCCTCAAGTCGTGAGTTCGAATCCAGGATGTGCTGAGTGACTCCAGCTAGGACTACTAAGCAACCAAATTGGTACGGTTTCTAGGGAGGGTAGAGTCACATGGGGAAACCGCCTTGTGGTAGTGATTAGTGGCTCTCGCTCACAATGGGGTGCATGGTAAATTTTGCATGGTTCACAGAGAGTAGCATGAGCCTCCACAGGTTGGAAGTCTCTGCGGTGTCAAGCACAATGAGCCACGTGATCAGATGCGCAGATTGACGGTCTCAGAAGCTGAGGCAACTGAGACTTGTCCTACGCCACCCGGATTGAGGAGAATAACCGAGCCACCACAAGAACATACTAAGTAGTGAGAATTGGGCATTCAAATTTGGGGAGAAAAAGGGGGAAAAAAATTATTACAGACTTCTGACATCTGTGGTCATGAAGTCATCTGAGAGACTGGTGTTGGCCCACCTGAGGGACATCACTGAACCCTTTCTGGATCCCCTGCAGTTTTCCTATTTAGCAAAGAGGTCTGTGGATGATGCAGTCAATGTGTAGCTGCATTATATACATCTAGACAGACCAGGGACTTATGCAATGATACTATTTGTTGACAACAGTTCAGCTTTTAACACCATCAACCCTGCTCTCCTATGGACTAAATTAACCCAGCTCTTTGTTCCTGCCTCTATCTGTCAGTAGATCACCAGCTTTCTGACAGACAGGCAGCAGCTAGTGAGAATAGGAAATTCACCTCCAGCACATATACAATGAGCAGTGGTGCCCTCCAGGGATGTGCACTCTCTCCACTACACTTGTTCTTGTACACAATTGACTGCACTGCCAAGGACCACTCTGTTAAGCTCCTGAAGTTTGTAAATGACAAAACAGTCATTGGCCTCATCCGGATGTTGATAAGTCTGCATACAGAAGGAACGTTGAACAGCTGGCTGTCTGGTGCAGTCAAAATAACTTAGAGCTGAACATGCTTAAAACAGTGGAGATGACAGTGGACTTTAGGAGGAACACACCAACATTGACCCGCTCATCATTCTGAACAGCACTGTGGCAGCAGTGGAGTCATTGAGGTTCCTGGGCACTACCATCTCACATGAACTGAAGTGGGAGAACCATATAGACTCAATTTTGACAATGGCCCAGCAGAGGTTGTACTTCCTTCGCCAGCTGAGGAAGTTCAACCTGCCACTGGCATTACTGATACAGTTCTACTTAGCAGTAATTGAGTCTGTCCTGTGCCTATGTATATCCACATTTCATTAATATTCTTTAACATATCCTACCTCTTCATTACATCTTCAATACATTACATCACTTGCACATAACTGTATATACAATATTCAAACAACATTATTGCTTTATTGTATAATTCAATTTTTTTCATCAGTTATATCTTATTTTTTATGTCACTATATGTATGAATGTTTAAATTCATTTGTTTGTATGTATATATTGATGCATTTGCACTGGAAGCTTCTGTCACCATGACAAATTCCTTTTGTGTGTAAGAATACTTGTCAATAAAACTCATTCTGATTCTGAACTCAAACGCAACATGAGGGAATATAAGTGACAGAGACATTTTACTGTATGACTCACTGTGAATATCACATAGTTTGCTATACAAGTAAAAAGTGAGTGAAAATGGGTGTATTCACAGCTGCTGCTAATATTGCACACTATGATGTTATAAATGTGCTTGCAGCACATGATGAAAAAAAAATAATACTTGAAATGTAATCTGACCATTCAGATGGAGAATATTACACTCATAAGTTAGGTCTAATCGATACAAACCCTCATTCAAAATATCACACCAAAGTTGAAGAAAGTCTAAAATAATTTAGCTTGTTTAAATCATGACCCTAAAACCTTAGTGCAAGGAATATTTAGATGTTTTTATGGTTACTGTGAAAAGATGGCATGGAAAGATAGTAGCACCATGCATGCTGGGAATGGCTTCCATGATATGGAAATATAGGTGAAAGAGAGTGATAGAGAAAAGTATGAGGAAGAAAAGTAGGACAAATAGAGAGCAAGGTATAATAAGTGCGCTACAGACATCTCATGTCTGCCCGCAATGGCACCAACCCCCCTCAGGTGGCTTTGACGCAGAGCTCGGCACACCCAGGCCCCTGGTGTCTGGAGCACGGGGGTTTATGTGTCATCTACTCTACCTGAATTAAACAATGACAAGTACTATGTAAACTAGGGCACAGGATACAGTCACTAGCATAGGGCGAGCTGATGACTCCCCTCATAGTAAGAGTGTGATAAAAATATGGATATTGTCACAGTTTGATTGCTGTTTCTAACCTCTTGTCTCCTCATTCTCAGTGTTTTCTACTTTGTTATTCATGTTGTACTTCAGAACTGTCAAACTGAAATGTAGAGTCTGTTCCAAAGCCTAGTGAGCTGCTTGCAGAGGCAGCACTTTAAGACATCATAGGCACGATGCTGATGCAAAGGCTGTTCCAAAAGATAGGTATCCTAATGACGCTGCCTCCTAAGATATCTCGCTTTGGCCAAATTCTAAGGTAGTATTGTGTGTATCATATGTATCCTGTATGGGTAAGCAATCCCAGAATGCACCGTGATAAGCTTTGTGGAAAAATAAGTGAGATACATTTTTACTATAATATACTTCTAATACATTCAGTAATTATAATTATCAATCATAAATAGTTTACCATGATTGAAAACTGATTATTTCTCCCAAAATGTGTTTGCCGTGCGTATTTATGCTTATTTGAGTATTGTATAATACCTCTCATGTTACCCGTTTTGAAATCAGTTGCAAGTTGAGTCTCTCGTGCGTTGCACATGGAGGAGCGTTATTTAAATGACACGTGGAGACACAGCTGCCTATGTAAAGCATTTCAAATCTCTTATGAGGCTCCATTTCAGTTAGGATGCTGCCATAAATGACAGCTGCCAATGTAGCCATGAGACAGAGAGGCAGTTCACTAAGTTTCGAAACACACCCAAAATATTCGCAACAGTCAAGTCTAGCAAACTCTGCCTAGGCACATCAGTCATTGTAAAACATAATGTAAAAAACAATGTAAAAGCGAAAAAAAAAAAGACGAAATCAAAAATAAAGTAAATGTGGAAGTCCACAGACGAGGGTCCAAAAACAAAACGACAAGAGGTGTAAACAGTGTGACAGCGTTTCATTTAAGATTGGAAATAATATGAAATACTGCTTATCTTATGTCATTGTAATCATGTAATCAATAGCATGCAAGCAACAGCACGAGAGGAGCATGCTGTTTTATTTATATGATGTTTTCGCACCTGAATTCCAATCTACATCTTGATGTAATATATTTGAAGTGTGAACAGCTAGTTATTTCACATATGCAGCTTGCTCTGTCATTATAAAGATCTCAAGGTGTAATTGTATAAGCTATTATGATGCCATTTTATTATAACCTCCTGAGAAAGCAAACGTCAATATAGATTTTTGTGTATAAAAAACATGATAATTGTTTTTATTAAAAAACATAATATTGTATTTGATGTGCTGAATGGTGATGTCATACATTTCTATAGAGCAAGGAAAGGAAGTTATCATGGCCAAACAAAAATCCCAGGGTGTTCTCTAAACATGCTATATCTGCATGTTTGCCCTACATTACAAACAAATAACTTGGCTTAGGTAGTTGGGGAAAATAAAATAATTATATTGTATAGAAGTATTGATTAAACTAGATATGTAAAGTCATAATCTTGGTTTGATAATACTTTATCTGAAAATAGTTAGAAATTCTTGCAGGTCTTTCAGTCAGAAAAAAGCATGAGCATTCCAAAACAAATTCTGTCAGTGTAATGTAGCCTTGGGGATTTTTGGCCACTTTGAAAGCAAGACTTGTGCCTTTGCAGGGCACTTGATTGGGAGTAATAATAATGGTAGCCAAGCTGTAGGGTCGTTCCAAACAGAATTTCCAATCAAATAAAATGACCACTATTTTTTAGCCCCACACATTTCAGCCCTCCAAAGCTCTCACACTGGAGGGTGAAGACTTTAAAAGGAATAAGTTAGGTATGATCACTTCTCAATAGACACACACTTTAATTCAGATGAGTAAGAACTGCCTACATTTTTTGCAGAGTTTGTTGGATGTAGCTTAAAAAAATGTGAAAGTAATATGCAGTTCCATCAAATAGCCTTTAAACATGAGCAATAAAGCAGTGTGTACTGTATATTTGAAAGAATTTATTTTTTTATTTATTTTACACACACACAAAATGGTATAATCAGAGTTTAGTGGTTATTTAGTGGATGGGTATTTTTTAATTATTTGATGCTATTAAAATAAAATAAAAATTAAAAATGTTCAATGTGTATACTGCATTGCAACCCTCTACAGATACTAGGGTTGCGTCGATAACAAAATTTTAGCTTCGGTACGATACCAGCCCTGGTACATCGTTATGGATACTAACACGATACTTTTGATGAAATTACACAGAAAATTACTTGCATAAAGTCTTATAGATACATATTATGACTTTTCTTTTTAAATTTTTCTGAATTCCATGTTAAATGGTTTAATGAAATAATATGATCAAATTGTGTTTAATCAAATACATACTGTACAGCTTTAATCAAATTAAAATGGAATAATTCTCAACAATATAGCACCAATAATAATATTTCAACAACAATAATAATAAGAAGAATAAGAATACATTTTTATTACACTTTTATACTGTAGTAATATTTTTCTGATGTAATGTCTTCAATTTCACACAACCGGTTGAGTAGAGATTTCAGTGGGACTTTTATTTTGAAAGACCTATGAAGTTCTTGTTTGTGAGGGATTCGTTATATCAAGCTGTGACTCCTGTGACTAGCAATCTGAAATCTCTGAGCTGCAACGGTGAAAACGGTCATTTGAGAGATCACAGCCATTATACACTAAACACACTGCTCTGCGTCTCTGCATATGGATACTATTGGACACACTGCATGAAAGTCAAGCATTAGCAGTGTGTGTTGCATTTGTGTGCACGCCTGCTTGTTTGTGTGTGTGTGTGTGTGTGTGTAGGAGATGGCAGAGCAGGACGGAGCATCTTATTCATTCTGAGGTGCGAATGTGACTATATTATTTCATTAAATGACATTTGGCCATATTGAGACTTTTTTATTTATTATTTTCAAATGGTCTTTGATTTTATCTCAAAACTCTCACATTACGTTAAATTTTGCTTATGGCAGCAAACTTCAATATGGTACCGAAATGAACAACAAGATAATATCATACAGTTTTTAATTTTTTGGTATCACGATATTTCGTTAGTACCACGCAACCAGATACATGATTGGAGATCTTTTTAATCACATTTTAGGTTCACAATCTTCACAAATTCTTAATTCTAAAAATAATATGATGTCAGGAAATTGCATATGGTATGATAATGCCATTGTGTAAAATTTCATATCAGCTACAGATTTTCAACAAACATATTCACAAGATTGGAACCTAACGATAATAGTTATAATAGATAATAGAAATGGCCTTTGCTGTCCATTGTGACCTGCATGATTTACCTCAGTGGGCGGTTATTATTATTTTTATTATTATTATATGATTTTCCCATTAAATATATGCAAGTTTAAACATTTATTACATATTTTGTTATATGCTTGTTTTTGTATTCATAATATGCAGTATTGGCCCCAGGGACCTCACTAGTCATAATCTGCCCATGACTACCATGGCATGACTTATTAGCACAAAACCATTCAAAGCTTTAAAGACCATTTTCCAGGTCAGGTTGATATCCCACATCTTCTGGAGGTGAAAGGGATTGGATAAGGTTTATACAGCAATGGAATGACATAGCTTTATAAAAGCCAATCATCCTTTCAGATGGAGGATAATACTAGCTCTGTTTTTAAGGATCAAACTCACCTACTACAAGCATTCTATATCATAACCTTGATTTTCTGTGAAATGCAGTGAAGTCTATTTTATGGGGAAGAAAATGTTTGTATTTTTTTTTAAAATGAGCACTATGTCATCCGAGTTACTCAAATGAATATAAATTCTTAACATAAATGACTTCAGTGACAGGAAAAAAAAATTGTTAGAGAAAAGAAGGTAACATTGACTGCTACTCTATCATTTCGATGGCTTTCATTCTCTCTTTTCTGTCTCTCTCTCTCTCTTTCCTTTCATTCTCTTTTACTTTCTTGATCTTTACACAGACTGACTGCTATCTTCTCTCTTTCTCTCTCTTCCCTGAAGCAGTAGTGTGTTGCTAAAGGTGACCCAGCTTGAAATCAATAGGTGCCGCCTGAATTAGTCAGAGACATATGAGGTAGAGTGTAAGCTGAGATTCAGCAAAGCTATCGGTGCAAACAAATGCCGTGATCGTTCTCTTTTCCTCTCCTTTTCTGAGTACGAGAAACCAGTGGGTGATGTCATTTAAAAGTATACGGCTTGGAGTTTTAATGAATACACATTTGTCTATGTGAAACATGTTTCTTGATCAATTCCCCTGAAGAGGCCACAAAATTTGTAAAACAGCAGTAACTATAAGAATCACACACACTGATGGAGGAATTGATAGAGAAACAGACAGGTATTATTACATAGCTAACTAGCTAGATCAATAGATAGATATGTTATATGATTATATGGACAGACTGTTACAGGGCTGTTAAGCCACAAGTAGTTAGCCTCATTTGACAATGCAATCAATAAGTTATACAGTAGTTACACATACCTGGAGCAGCTGCATCTTGCCATTGAAGTGCTGATGACGACTAAGGCTGTTTTACTTAAAGAATTTTAAAATGTCCATTTCAATATTCTAAAAAATCTCCTCACCAAGACAATTTCGCATCTACGAACTGTCTGTATAAAGCAGGCGTGGACTGGAACAAAAATCGGCACTGGAGAAAATGAATTGAGCGAATGGCTAAAACATTCAGGGCTTAAGCCCGGTAAGGCCACTCCTATGCCCTACTCAATCCAAATGGGCAGAGTCCTAGATGTGGCCACTCTGAAGGGAACACTACGTAACTGTATGAATGTATACCTTTTGCGAATGGTCTTGTGGCAGGGTCCTTTGTGAAAAGATTTATTTTCTTACTTTTGTTTAGAACGACCATTCAAGTGTGCCCTTCAAGGCTCCAAACATGCTGTTTGGAATTCGCACAAGACCTTTAGATATCTACAATGTGTAGTTGCACAACATCCGTGTAGCGCATCATCCAGTCTGACGTATGCAAGCAGGGTTTTGACCCAGTTTTGTTCCCCCAAACGTGAAGAAAAATTAATGAATAAATAAATGATAAGGAAGGGGGTTGTGCTCTGTTAGGTGAACTCTGCTCAGATCATTGTTAATGATTAATGCTCCTCCTCTAAAGGGCAACTGTTTCCTGTACGTAATATCACATCAGTGCTATATACTAGTGACCCAAATGCAATTACACAGCAAAACATACCCTGAAATGCACACAGAATACACATTTAATGAAATAAAAAAAAACACATACAAGTCAATACATTGGGGCAATCAATAGGATGCAGACAAGTGCACACGCACACAAAAGTCTAAGTGAGCCATCCTATAAGACATGCATTAGCCTAACTTGACCTTTAACTGACCTTGCAGAAAATTAAAGTTTGACAGAACACAGACATGCCACTCACTTAGATATAAATGAAATAGCCTATTTGGAGCTGCACGCACATCACAAACATGCATACGCTGCATGAACAAACCTCATTTAACATCTATCATGCAAATACATCGTAAATGATCCTCTCTTTTGCCAAGACACCATTTTACAACACACATGCAATCAACCTAAACAGTATTTATCTGGACACAGACAGTAAAAACTTCATCCCCTGTCATCTAAATGTAAATAAGACCACATCTGCCAGAATCACAAAGAGTATTCTATCAGATAGATAGTGGAGATAAAGGAACAAAGTTAAAGTGGTTAGATCATAAAAAAATCTTTTTTTATTCTTGATATTATTTCCAAAAGAAAGATTCTCCCTTCATAGTCCAAAATAATTATTTGTTTCTTTGACTTAAAGCAATTTCATGTACCAGGGGTTGATCCATTATATGAAAACTATTTATTAAATGTTTTAATCCATGATAATCTAAACAAAAGAATGAAATAAACAAACCATTTCAGTATTTATTATGTAAAAATGAATTCTATATTTGTATCAAATTACAATGTTCCCATAGCTGTGCCATCATTTCCACCACAACAATTTTGCCCTTAATTAATTTTTTTTTTTTTTGCAAAAGTTAGTGTACTTGTTTACCAAGTTGTTTAAAGTGTCAATGAAGAGCATGCTTGAGATGAAACTTGAGACATATGATGTTTGAAGAAAACAAAGAAAATGTAAGAAGAAAAATAATGCTGAAAATGGCAAAAGTCTCCCATGAAGTGCATTTACATCACATGGGATCACATAGGTGGAAATGGCTATATAAAACTAAATTAAATATGGGCAAAATAACAAGATAAATGGCATGACACCTTTACATTAAGAAGGCTATTTTTTAGATGGTGGTTAAGCCACATTGACTCACAGACAGGATGTGGATTAAATGTACCACTTTAAAGACAAACAGCCACACAGCAATCAAGGCTGAACTTAACATGAACAACTGAATAAATTAGATCTATTCCTGAGAGCGACTTTCTCTCTTTATGGGGCAAGACACACTGATTTAAATATAGTTCAGGTGAGTCAATGGTAGTGGTGGATGTGGACAGGTTCTGTCAGGCATGGTCTGCTATGTGCCTGGCAATTTTAAAGCATCAGAACCTCAATGTATGTCAGCATTCGGCTCCCAGGGGGTGAGCTTGCAGAGTGCTGAATGGCCTTGTTTGTGAGACTGGATGGGTAGGATTGCAGTGTAAATGTGAATGTGTGTGTGTGTGTGTGTGTGTGTTTGTGTTTGTGTGTGTGTGTGTGTGTGTGTGTGTGCTGAGGGCTGTGTGGTGGTATGGACTCTTGCTGAGCTTGCGTCCCCCCACTGTGCCTGACAGCGGTAGCTCAAACTCTGCCTTGCATGATGAGTGAAAAAATAGATGAAGAAACACAGACTGCCTAGAAAAGAAAAAGAAACACAGGGGGAAACAAGTCAAAAATATCCAAACCTTTGAGTTGGAAAGATTACATACATTTTTGTACATTTGGTAGTTCCAGTAGCTCAACTGGTAAAGCATGGCACAAGTAATGACGAGGTCATGGGTTTGATTCGAATGCACATAATGATAAAATGCTACCATAAAAACACTTTATGGGGCTGTTCAGATCGAACAGACTCTTGTTTTTACTTTAGTTGCAGTGCAACAAAAGGAACAGGTGCAAGTGTCTCGAGATGTTATTTTAACTTGACACAGCATCTTCAAAAATTATAATTCTGTTATAATTTACCCAACCTTATGTGGTCTCAAACTTGTATGACTTTCTTTCTTCTGTGGAGCACAAATAAAGATATTTCAAGGAGATTTGATGTGTTCATAACCATTCAACGCAAGTCATTGGGGTCCAAAACGTTCAATCACCAAAAAAGACATAAAGGCAGCCTAAAGATCAATGGACTAACGGGTATTTTGATACTCGATTAATCGTCGATTATTCCTTCGATTAATCTGATTTAAAATGTATTTCATGTATTTAATAAAAAATGTGATTTAAAAAATAAAAAATAATAAAGGCTGTGGGGACTTTGATTTGCAGTACTGACTTCACAATTTGATACTCTTACAAAACGTTAAACAAAGCCCGAATCATTCTCTATTATTATTATTACTATTAGGAAATATACAAAATAGTTCATTTCCTTTACTTGTAAAACTTAACAGATAGTACTGTTCATTAAAGTGCAAAATAATCCATTGAAGATGGAGTGGGACTAAAATTAACCCAGCACTTGGTAATGGTGACACCAGAATAGAAATAATTCTGAATAATTCTGCTCATCTGAAAAACACACAATTATATTAGATGCATATGCTTGTACACTGTCACTGATTACGTAACTGGTTACATGTTTCTAAACTATTCTTTTCAACAAACAAACAACAACAAATAATAATATTAATAATGGTAGAGTATTTATCCAGTAAAATTATGTTAGTATAAATTTACTGGTGAAATAAGACTTAACACTTCATATTATCAGCACTACCAAATATCAGGATTGTTAGCATTATTATACATTATTTTCAGCATCACATACAGTTTAATATAGTATAATATTCTGTAAACGGATTGCAGATTCAGTCTGGCGCTGAGAAGTTGCATCGTTGTTCATTACATGCGCTTACATGATGAACTCTTAAAAAACCGGCACACTTTAATCTCTGAGACATCGGTGTGATATCCATGAAAGCTGCACAACTGATATCATTGAACCCAAAATCACTTTTTTCTGATGTTGCATGATTTATAAACATCAAGGCACCGTTTAATCAAAGTGACTGCGCTCCCTTTCTCCATTGTGATCAGTTGGTTGATGGACGCGAGCGCGCGCTTCCTCAGTGAAATTTAACGGATACTCGCTTCAGGTAAAGACAGTTTTGCGAAATGGAAATATGCACCTGATTTCGAATTCATGTATACATTATAAAACATAGAAAATATCAGTAAAATGTAAGTTATGCGCTGGAGAGAAACAACTCATAGGTGCATTAAAACAGAACAAGCACTCTGTCAACACACCTGACGCAGCATCCGGTCCACATTAAACTGTATGTTTACGATCTTTGAAATTTGTATAAAGTGCTCTGTGTGTTGGACAACTTGGGTCGGGTTTTTTCCGCTTCAGTTTGTCGCCGTCCTTTTTCAAATGAGTTGTCAAGCAACACATTTTGGGCTGTAAAGTGATGTCACTGACGGAGATTCTCCGTGCTCACCACACATATCCAACTAATCAAAACTGAAACGTGTTGTCGATGATTTTCGCTATCGTTAAATATCAATTTTATTTGAATTAAATTAGTTGTTGCAGAATTAGTTATCCGTATGACTCAAGTGGCTTAATCTACGTCTGCATACAGAAAGGAGGTTTAACGGCTGGCTCACTGGTGCAGTTAAAACAATCTGGAGCTGAACAGAACACGCACAAAACAGTGGATTTTATTGTGGACTTTAGGAGGAACACCCCAACACTGACCCCCCACCCCCACATACTGTGGCATTAGTGGAGTCATTCAGCTTCCTGGGCACTACCATCTCACAGGACCTGAAGTGGGAGAACCATATAGACTTAATTTTGACAATGACCCAGCGGAGGTTGTACTTCCTTCGCCAGTTGAGGAAGTTCAACCTGCCACATACGCTGTTGATACAGTTCTGCTCAGCAGTCATTGATACACTGCACTTCAGTAACTGTCTGGTTTGGTTCAGCTATGAAATCGGACATCAGAAGACTACAAAGGACAGTTTGGACTGCTGAGAGGATTATTAGTTGCCCCCTGTCCCCCCTTCAAGAACTATACACTTCCAGAGTGAGGAAAAAGGTTTGAAAAATCACTCTGGATCCCACTCACCATGCCCACAATCTTTTTGAACTGTTGCCTTCTGGCCGACGCTTCAGAGATCTGAGCACCAGAACCCTCAGGCACAGGAACAGTTTTTTCCCTCAGACTATCCATCTCATGAACAGTTAAAACTGCCCCATATGTGCAATACACAGTTTAAGTCTATTTATATTATCTAACATATCCTCTTCTGCCATTACATACAAGAAAAAAAAAAAACAAAAGCAAAAAAACAGTTTGCACTGTACATACTGTATTTTTGTACTTTATATAACAGATTTGGTTTATATTTGCACTACGTATATGTGTGTGTGTATGTATATATATATATATATATATTAATTATCAATGTCTTGCTGCTGTTTTTGTATTGTTTTTTTTGTATTGTTGTGCACTGGAAGCTCCTGTCACCGAGACAAATTACTTGTATGTGTAATCACAATTGGCAATAAAGCTGATTCTGATAAAATACCATAGATTTGGGGAGAAATGGACCAAAATGTAACACTCTTTTAGCCACAAATCTTGACATCTGCACGATCATGAGAGAAGCTCAACTGGAATGTTTTGAACCCCATTTACTTACATTGTATGAATATAAACACATCATATCTCCTTAAAAATATCTTTGTTTGTGTTCCACAGAAGAAAGATAATAAGATGAGTATGAGACAGCACAAGGGCATGTTCATGCAGCAAGTAATAATTTAACCCTGAAAAAACAGTGATGCATGTTTAATCAGAAAAAACAATTTCAAAACAGCACAGATGAGGCAAAAATATGCTTGATGTAGTTGCTTTGGATAAAAGCATCTGACATATGCCTAAATGTTCTCAAAGACACTGCACTAAGTTGTTAGGCAAAACGTAAGCACCAAATTGTACAACAAATGTACAACAAGCTCACAACATACAATCTGAGAACCGTTGAACAGGCAGGTGAGCACTTTGTTTACATCACAAAGACCAGCCCTGCTCTCACCCATCCTGTTTTGCCATTACACCTAAAACATATTTAGAGCAGCCGGAAGGAAATAAGAGCCGGCAGTACCATTTTCCAACCAGTGTAATTCAGAGCCCTCTTTATGCCTTCTGCTTGAGAGGGAGGGAGAGTCAGAGACTTTATATTGAGAGCCCATCTGTCAGTCTCTTTTCTGAATATGTCCATATAATTCCATTTTATTGTTCCCAAAGGGGAAAAGGATGAAAGTGAAGAAAGAGCGAGCACGAAGGAAAATTGACTGAAAAGAAACCAGCACAAGTGTGAAACTTTAGAAAGAAATGAGAGAATGAGATAAAAAGAGGAATGTTCGTTATTAAGTACTTGAATAACCAACAAAGCATGTTAGAGGGATGAAAGGGAGAAAGAAAGAATCATATGATTTAGATGATAAGGAAGCGGTGTGTCTGTTGTTCAGCAGAATAGAAAAAGATCTTTTGAATTGCTCTGACACCCATTCACAGCTGGTATTAAAGGGATGGGGCTATATTACACTAAATTAAATTTCTGTCATCGTGTGTTCATCCTCATGATGTTCCAAACATGTGAGACTTCAACACTGAATCAATTTGTTTCGGCATTCTCTTTTATTTAATTTTTTTTGTTTGTTTTTTAGGCTGCCGTTCTGCTTAACATCTTTTTTTGTTTTCCAGAGAAGTCAGTCAAAGAGGTTGGGGACAACATTAGGGTGAGTAAACAATGACATAACTTTCATTCCTGTCCTCTCTCTAGTGTCTCTTTAAATAAATGTGGTAAAAGGGCCAAGAAAGATATGTAGAAACAAAAATAACATTGTACTGCCACCATCTGTCCTAAGATTGCAGGATTTCGGTACTGCCCGGTCTGTCTGTTCAGGCAGACAGATAAATGGAAGCTGTCACAATGGTGCAGCTTCCCTCCACCATTTCTGACAGGGCATCCGTCAGCTTCATACAGGCCCACATCAAATTATCCAAATTAAAACAGGCTTAGTGTGGCACCTGGCTTATCCCTAAGGACAACAGAACAACTGAGCTCAGATCAGGCCTCCAAAAAGACAGCTCTGCAGTATGGAAAAGACCACACCACAATGTACTACTGTACAATGTTGGCCTACATTGATCAGTGGGGTTACACAGGTCTAAAAGCCATTCAAGTTCATATGGCTCATATGAGCATTTCAGATCAGAGCTTTGCAATGTTTAGCTGGGCTGGTCAAAGATCAGTGTAGGAAAAGCTATGAAAGCTATGAAAAGTCAACTGAAGGGATATGGAGGAAGTTACAGTAGATCTGGAAAAAAATAAATAAAATGTATGTATATATACATACTGTATAGCTTTTGTTCTTTTTAAAGGGATAGTTCAACCAAAAATTTAAATTCTCTCATCATTTACCCCTTATCATTTATGCCATCCCAGATGTGTAAGACTTTCTTTCTTCTGCAGAACAAAAACAGATTTTTAGAAGAATATCTCAGCACTGTAGGTCTGTACAATGCAAATTAAATCACATGAAGGCAGCATAAATCCCCTAGACTGAATTAGCCAGGAATAGTACGCTGAAGCTTCATGACCTTTTCTAAAAGCAGCAAGCACCATCTCAAGTGTGTCTGCTGTTTTAGGGGGCTACGTACTACACCCAAAGGTGGTATAGAGTAATTGGCGCAGCTGTAAGTACCTGAAGAATTGAGATCTGGGAATCCCAAACTGCTGTATAATATTTTCAAAGGATCTCAATGCTTAATATTTTCATACAGATCACCCAGCGTAGCAACTAGCTTCTCAATCAATTCTGTCCAGCAAAAGGGGGACTTGTTAATACACAATTTAGGGTTTAACCAAATACTTGCAGCAACGTTCAGGAAAATGTCTGAATTTAGCACGAGGTAAACTTTTGTCCACACTAACTGCATGTGTGTTTATTTCTCCAGGCAGCTTGGTAGAAAGACATTGCAATGGCAAGATTATGGCAAGGACCTCCTGTTCAATAAAGAGCCAGGGAAGAGCTATTTCAGGCAGAAGTGACCAATGCGCCAAATGTCTGTGACCAAAAGCATAATAGTAAAACAAAATCCCAAGACCCAACCCACCTTTGTCAATTGGCCTGTGTAACTTGTTAGAATGCATTCGAGGATGTTTACCATTCCAGAATAAGGATTTAGCTATATTATCATATTGTTTAAAATAAAACAGGGGAACTTCAATGGGGAGAGTCTGTAATAGGTAGTTACATTTTGGAATACAATTAATTTTATAACATTAACCTTCCCAATCATAGATAAATGTTATTATTAAAGGGTCAAAATTAACTGACTAAATCACATAAATTTGCTGTGAATAAATACCCAAATACTTAATGCCCTGTTTGGGCCATTGAAGGGGCCCGGCAGAAAAGCCGTTACTGGGCAGTACGCTGTCAGTGCCAAAGCTTCGGATTTAGACCAATTAACTCAGTATCCCAAAAATGCAGAAAAGGAATTGATAATTCTGTGGAGGCAAGGCATAGATCTATTGGGGTCGGAGACGTATATTAAAATATCATCTGCGTAAAAAAAAGCTTCTGTGCCATACCTGCTGCCATCACCCCTGGAAAATAATCCTCCTTTCTTATAGTGGCTGCTAATGATTCCAGGGAAAGACAGAACAATAATGGGGAAAGAGGGCAACCCTGCCGGGTGCCCCTATCCAGAGTAAAATAATCTGAGATTAATCCATTAGTTTTTTCCGCCTCTACAGGGTGTCTATAAAGTAGCTTAATCCATCCAATAAAAGTATTTCCAAACCCATATATTTCCAAAATCTTAAAAAGATAATCCCATTCTACAATATCAAATGCCTTTTCGGCATCAAGTGAGATGGCAAACTTTCCATGACAAAATAGAATTATATCTGTATTTCAATCGGGTCAATTCTCTCCTAGGCCATCAGACGTTATTTGGCGCTTCAGCTCTGCCTCTGCACTTTTAATATTTCCTTTAAAATCCACAAGTTCACATGCTTTGGATGTTTTGGTGAATGAGGCATACTGTGTGATCCGACCCCTAAGAACAGCCTTAAGTTCCTCCCAAGCCATGCCCACAGAGGATACTGAGGACTAGTTGGTCTCCATACAAACATTGATTTCAGTCTTTATCATTTGTTGGAAATCAGGTTTTTGCCAAAGGGATACATTTAAATGGCAACTATATGATTTATTTTTCTCTGTATGTGGCATCATCTCTAAACTCACTAAGATGTTTCCAATTGAGCAATCCACAACAGATGAAATGAGGGATTTGTTATTTAAAAAAATCTATTCTAGAATAAATCATATGAACTGATGAAAACAATGTATAGTCCCTACCAGGGTCTTGCCAGATATCTGCAAGACCAAGATTTTTACACATCCTGTGAAGCAAAAATTTTGCTCTAGTGGTCTAACACAATTTTGCTTCACTATGATCAAGGACTGAGACCATCAAAAGATTAAAGTCTCCTCCCAGTATTATATCATGCGGGGTGCCAGTAGCTTGCAACATCCCCTCAAGATCTATAAAAAAAGCCCTGATTGTCAGCGTTACGTGCGTAAATATTAGCCAAAATCAGATTTTGCCCCTGAATGGCTCCAAAAACAGCAATAACTCTTCCTAATTTATCTTTACTCTGTTTAAGACATTTGAATTGTAGATATTTATTTCTCAGTATAATGACTCCCCTGCTCTTACTCGAGCCTGCACTAAAGTAAACATGTACACCCCATATTTTACCAACTTTTTCAGCTTCCTGCTGGGAAAGATGTGTTTCTTGAAGAAACATTATATCACATTTCTTAGTCTTAAGAAAAAAAATAACCATCCTTCTTTTTTATGGGGTACCCCAACCCATTTACATTCCAGGTGGAGAGAGATAACCTACTCATGTTAACATTTTACATCCATCCATCGTCAACCGCTTATCCTGTGTACAGGGTCGCGGGGGGCTGGAGCCTATCCCAGCTAACATTGGGCGAAAGGCAGGGTACACCCTGGACAGGTCGCCAGTTCATCGCAGGGCCACACATAGACAGACACACACTCACATCCACACCTAGGGCAATTTTTAGAGACACCAATTAACCTAACCTGCATGTCTTTGGATGGTGGGAGGAAGCCGGAGCACCCGGAGAGAACCCACGCAGACACAGGGAGAACATGCAAACTCCACACCTTCTTGCTGTGAGGCGACAGTGCTAACCGCTGCGCCACCGTGCCACCCAACATTTTACATATTGAATAATAAAAACTAAAAACATTGTGTGTCAAAACAAGATTATACAGACCATATTCAGCATTAGCGCAACAATCAAACCAAAAATATTCCCCCCGAACAAAACAAACATAGTATTTGCGCATTAACCCTGCGCATGATATCACCAACCGGCGTCGATCCCTCTAAACTCAAAGAGTCCATTTATGCCTACTAGAGCACCCGTGACAACTTTGCCATTGGATTGCTCAAACCCGGTGATTCTGCACAAATTTTGTGAGGCAAAATTACATAACAGAAACTACTTCATAAAACAGACCCCAGCCAACAGGCAGAATAAACACAAAGAACATATAGATTCATTCACAGAACGAGGTGTGTTCCTCCACAAAACAAATTCCAGATTATATTCCTGATATAAAGCAACTCAGTTTCCTCGGACTGACAAACAAATATGAGTTATGAGTGCAGCAATGACGAAATCATTCTAATGTCCCTTTAAAATATTCCACAAAAACAAACTCCAGTCAACAGGAGGCACAAGCGCAAAGATCGAACAGATTCATCCACAACTGTCCCAAAGCTGTGTCGTTCCACAAAACAAACTCCAGCCGCTAGGCAGAGCCAACGCAAAAAGAAACAAAAATGGTGCCCAGCTTCCTCAGACAATCGAGTCACAGAACAGCGAGTAGGTCCACTAATATAAGAAACATCAAATGGCTTACTCACTCCAATTTATTTATGAAGTAGAGTGCCAGTTTGTAACATGTAAATACTTTGCTGCAATCCTCGGTGTTTATTCTCAGTTTGGCCGGAAACATCAGTGCAATGTCGAATTCGCAATGTCCAGGAACAAGAAAATATTGTGATTCTTCCAAGAAAGCTTTCCTTTGCTTCTCGCCTGGCGCAACACGAGATCTTTATTGGATGATCTCAGAAATTTGGCCAGAATGGATCGGGGCCTGTCTTCCTCAGCAGATCTGCGAGCCGGGACTCGATTTCCAGTTCATGGCCTGTTATGTTGACCAGAATCGGCAAGAGCTCGTCAAGGAATTTCACCATATCTCTGCCCTCTTCATGCTTAGGAATTCCAACAATCCATATGTTAGTCCTTTGGTTCATATTTTTTAAATATTCCAGTTTTTCCAAAATGTGTTCCAAGTATGTTTTGGATGTGGGCATATTAGCGGATAATTCCCTTTCAGATGACTCCAGAAAATTGATCCGTTTCTCAACATCTGCCACTCTTGTGACCAACTCAGAGAATTTTGTTTCCATCACTGTAATCCATCAACGTATTACAGTAAGATCCTCCAAGTCAGCAACAACCTTTGTCAGCATCACAGAGATGTTGGACAGTTGATACTGAATTTCTTCCGACGCGCTTTCCAAATCGAATCCCCGGTCCTCAGGGCCGCCAGAGGCCTCAGATTGAACACGTAAGTGTCTTTTAATGTCTCCAGAATCTGAGGATTTTGACTTCTTTTCCATGTTATCCTGAAAGAGCAAGTATGTAACTGGGTGTATCAAATCTTACCGGATTACAGTATAACATGAAAATAATAAAAAAGTGTGCCGAGCTGTCGCTCACACGTCTACTTCTCGCATGGCGTCACATGTCCTAACACTTAACATTTTCAAATTTAGTACAGTTTAAAGAAGAATAAGAAGAAAAAAGATAGAGCAAGTTTCAGTTACAGGGTTGGGGGCCGCTGTCCTTTTCTGCATATCGCTGCCCCCTTCAGCATATCGCAGTGCCATTTTGTGGCCCGTTCTGCATAATGTGGCGGCCCATTTCAGATTATCACCTCCCACTCGGCCCCATTTCGCAGCCGGCCCATCTGGAAAAGTCCTGGTTCTCCCGATGGCCAGTCCACCCATGAAACACACACACACACATATATATATATATATATATATATATATATATATATATATAATTATTATTATTTGTGGTCAAATAAAAAATACAGAGATTTACAGTATTAATTACAACATTAAATGAAAACAACCTGATTACCAGAGGAAAAAGGCTGCCATGGCTGAATCACAACATACTGATATTCAGTAAACTTGCTTATATGATATTACTTGCTGATAATAATATAATAATTTAATATTATATTATTGTTACTATGAGTATCATTGTCACTGCTTTGAATATTACTCAGTGGGGCATTTATTTTGAAAGATCTTTGAAGTTCTTCCTGTTTGTGAAGAGTTCATTATTTACAGCTTCCCGTGACTCGCAAACTGAAATCTTCGAGCTGTGTGTGTGTGTGTCCACAAGGATAGTAAAACCTGAGATCATCTAACTTGTGGGGCCCAGCCAGTGGTCCCTATGAGGAAATTGGCTTATTAAATATACTAGACAATGTTTTATTGAAAATGTAAAAATGCAAAAAGGTTTCTGTGAGGGTTAGGCTTAGTGGATAGAAATTATCGTAAGATCTGTATAAAATCCATAAAATGCATGGAAGTCTATGGAGAGTCCCATAGTGTGAAGTGTGTTTGTGTGGGTGTGCAGGGACCTGCACAGACATTTTGGGGGGTAGGGGCTCAAGTGGAAAAAAAAGGGCACTTCTCATAATTATTTAAAAAAAAAATTGTTTTAAACAAAACGTTACATATTAACACAACTCTGACTTCTTTACCAATTTATTTTTATTCCCTCATACTCACGCAATTGTTTCATAACAAATGCAGGCAACAGCAAATGATGTTTTTCTGCATATCACAGCGTTGTTTTGTGGTCTTTTCTGCATAACGTGGCGTTTTTTTTAGCTTATCGCGGCCCATCCGGCAAGTTTCGCTGCTAACCCACCAGCCTATTCGGTTCTCCCAATGGCCAGTCCGCCCCTGATTGGCCCAAAAGTGTGTCGGCCCACCGGAAAAATTTTAGGAAGAACACACCTTTAGGACAGTTTTATGAATGAATCTACACGTTTTTTTATGTTTATTGACTGGAGTTTGTTTTATACATAATTTTCTGTTATGTAATTCTTTCATTTGTATAGAATCACCGGCCTTGAGCAATCCGATGGCAAAGTTGACATGGGGGCTCTCGTAGGCATAAATGGACTGTTTGATTTTACTGTTGGACGCCAATTGGCACTGTCGTGCGCGGGATTAATACACGTTTTTCTTTTTTCTGTTTGCTTGGTTCAGGGGGAAGTTTGTGGTTTGTCCATTGCACTAATTTGATTTTTTTGACACAATCTATTTTTTCGAATATGTCATGTTAATAGGAGTGGATTGTCTCTCGCCACGTGCAATGTGAATGGGTTGGGGCACCCCATAAAAAGAAGGAAGGTTATTTATTTTCTAAAACGTAAGAAATATGAGAGTGTTTCTTCAAAAAACGCATCTTTCCCTGCAGGAAGTTGAAAAATGTGGGAAGATATGGGGTGAACATGTTTGACTCGAGCAAGGGAGTCATAACATTGATAATTAAACATCTACATTTCAAATGTCTCAAACAGATTGAAGATAATTTAGGAAGAGTCATTATTGTTTTAGCAGAAATTCATTGGCAAAGGTTGATTTTGGCTAAAATTTACGCACCTAACGCTGATGATCAGGGCATTTATATATATATATATATATATATATCTTGAAGGGATGTTGCAAGATTCTTCATAGACATAATGATTTTTAGACTGTACAAACTCTAGATTCTATCTAAAACACGTTCTGCATTTTTACATTAAAAAAAAAAATCAAAAAAAAAAAAAAAAAAAAAAAAATCACAATTTAGTATGTTTTTTTAAGCAATTTGAATTATGGGGACACTAGAAATGGCCTCATAAACAACATTTATAATATAATACCCTTGTAATTACCAGTTTGTAACCTATAAAACGGTTCTCGTAAGCCACCCAAACTTGCCCACACACACCATAAATGGCTTTATGTTAAGGTGTTCTGCAATCATGTTTGCACAGCTGTTTTTCAGTCTGTTGGAGCACCTCAAGGTTTTTGTTTGCTTACTGTTGAGTGTTGTGTTCAATGTCCATTTAATTTGTGTGGACTGACATGTTTGACGGGTCAGTATTGCAATCACATGGTGAACGGATTTGTGGCAGTCTGAAAACTTAACTTTACAATTTAATACACTTTTTTTGTATGTATGTATTATTTGGAACCATATAACTGGGAGTTTGAAAAAAAATATAATGAGATCATTCACACTTTGATTTTGTCAACATTTTCTTTTAGGATCTGCTGCCATCTTCTGGCAACACAACACCATGAACAAAGTATATACACATTATAAATTTGCTGATTTTTTTTCCTTCTATATGTTTGTAAATTGTAACATTAAATGCATAATGTTTTTATCAAAATTAAAAATGGTGATTTTAAAATGTATGCTGTAAATGCAATAATGGCATAGCTAAACTGTCAGTTACAGAGAAATGTAGACATGTTACATATTTTGCCAAAAAAATCTAACATTCTTGATGATATTATAATGTTCTTACAGTAGAGCTGTGATCTGACCTTTAGTTAATGTAGCATTTTCATTTTGGCCTACAAAAACTTTCACTTTTTTTTTTTTAAGTGTACAATGATCATTTATGGAATTTTATTTAATGTTAACAATTAAGCATTCAGAATTTCCATTATGAAGTGTGCTATATAAAAAAAATTGCCTTGGAGATGGCTTCGGTTTTGCATTGTTTTTTATTGACCGTTTGTACAAAAAGAGGTATGATTTCACATATCCAGCAAAGAATAGGCCACATTTACCATAAAAAAACTGACTCAAAAAAAAAAAAAAAAGCCAAAAGACAGACAACTAAAATTAACCAAAGGGTGCTGACATAAAATTCGTTAGTGTTGGTCATGTTAGACTGTGCAACACAGACACCACACATAAAAATACTGAATGTCATTACCTGTGAAATGAAGATGAATAATCTTGAATATTTCTGTCATATTATGAGGCTCATTTGAGAGAATGTTATTCACATTTGAAGTGTTATTTCCATTCAGTCTCTCATGGCTGATATTGACAACTGAAAATTCCATCACAGCTTTTTGAAAATACAAATTAGAGTACCTTAGTAATGCTATTAAAGTCTCTCTGCTGCGAGACTGTAAAGTGCATTTGTTGAATGCCAATTTAAAGCATCATGCATGTTTGTTTCTAACACATACGCACTACCCCTTTAAACATAGCACAACTATGTATCAGCTATATTACTGATCCATTTAACGTTTATTGTCTCTTTTACAATATTTTACTAAGTGCAGTATATATGTAGCAAATTGAGCAAAATTCAGCAAATCATCAATAAGAAAAATCATGTTGTTAGCTTTGAAAAAAAGCCCAGCACTACTTGCATATTATCTTGAGATGTTGTGTGTATAATCAGTAATGAAAGCCAATGTGTGGTGAAGATCATTACAGTTTTCCAGAGCTTCAATCGCAGCGGAGAAGAGGGCATTACACATATGACAAAATGGACTTGAAATGGACAGTTAGGTGAATATAGAGCACACATTGAAATGTATGAAACTAGTTATCTGAATACACACGTCACTTCTGTATATTGATGATGAAAGCTACCATGACTATTACTAATTAAGAGATGTGTACAGTACCATGGAGGCTATGTAGGGGATCTACCAACATGAGGCTTAATATAATTAAATTATAAATCAAAGCTCACATATTGGTTACTTTCGCGAAAGATTATGTTGGTCATCTTGTTGTGGACAATTTGTGCTCCATTACTTCAACAGTAAGTAAATAAACAAACGTTTGGGGGGGGGGGGGGTGGGGTTGTGGCTCCATTTCAAGCAAGACATGAGGACTGGGGCCAGAATGAGTGATAAAACCAAATTACATAAACTAAAAAAAAATAAATGAATATTCGACATCCTTCTTCGATATATCTATCAAACTAATGCAGCAATTCATAACACTTTTGTAACTGCAAACTACTGCATAATCAGAGAACTTAAGTTATGAACACTGGATATTTGATATGCATACATACAGTATATACACATACAAGAATATCCTTCACTAAAATTTTAGTACACTGAACTGTACAACAGCTTCCAAAGGGAACTGTTCAGCAAAACACTGTCTTGCTTACATAGTAATACTATGCTTTACAATGCACGTTTACATTTATCCCAAACAGAAAAAATAAAGAAAAACGTTTTGCGCAAGCCTAGACAGGCAACAAAGTGCATATATAGTGAGTCAAAAGCCACTGTTAGGGGGAATCCAGAGGGTGGGACATTATTTATGCAGCTTGTTTTTCCCACAAGAATGGGTAAGTGGAAGAGTCAACCGACTCTAAATGACTCTCTATTGCCTCACTGCACATTGTCACAATGTGGTATGTTGTTTGTAGGTGATTAGCCACTCTCAAGAATAAACACAGAGACAAAGCTCATTGGAAAAATCATCTCTGGCTCTCGCCGACACCCATAATTCAAGTAGAGGCTTTTGCAGAAGAGAAGTGCTGCGATAAATTGAGCACGCTCCTTTCTAGTAAAAAGGCGCAGGGATGCAAGCAGGACAATATCTCCCAATTAAAAAGACCACCCAGAATATACTATATACTGATATTAGGACAACAGTATGATAATCCAAAAAAAAATAAAATAAAAAAAAACAATAACACACAATGTGGTTAAACTATTAAAATATGGTTAAACTTAATATAAACCTAACAACCACTTCAGTTTGAAGCACATGAGGGGCCACAGATGGTGACTGTGAATTAACGACAGCAAATGGACATTTGTGCGTGGAAAACCATCTGCATGGCTAGAAAAGAGTGGAAAGTGACCTCTAGAGGGGAATGCTTGAACTTCTGGAAAGACGAAATGTTTTTATGAAACTTGGTGAGGTACTGAAATGGAAAGAAAATTGAATAATTCAGAAACATCTTTTACAGTAGTGCTACGTTCCACTGTGCATTCAAAATACTTCTGTACCATCATCAATACTTCAATTATTGTCACTTCAGATCTTCACCAACTTTTGTCTTTTTAAAGATGGAGAAATCAGTTTTATAAATCACTGGCTTACATTAGAAAATATTTTTTGAAATGGATGTGAAATTAAATGATACTAGAGAATGTAAATCCAATATTTTCTTGTCTGACTGTAAAGGAATTCTGCTGCTTCCATATTTATTTCGTTTTTTTCCAAGCATTCCCCTATTTGATTGCCCTTTCAAAATGGACTTCTCATAAAACATTACAAGAGAAACAAATGGACAGTATGCTTTTGCATGTCTGTTCACCATCAGTCTTGCTTTTTGAAACGCTCTCCGGTCTGACAGGCTCGAATCCCTCCCCTTTTCTTTCTCTAGGTCTAGGACACTTCAGCACCCTCTGGAGGCCTAGGTTAACAATGTATTTCTAGATTTGTTCTACTTCCTTTGGTCTAAGCCTGGAACAATCTCTCTTCTATCTCCATCTAGCTTTCAATTTCTCACCGTGTTTGACTCACTCTCTCTGTCTCTCTCTCCCTCTCTTGCTTTGTCTTTCTAGCAGTTAACCATTGAGCAGGTAGACCACCAGCTCATAGGTGCACATCATGATAGCAGTGTTGGGGATCTGTCGGACCAGGTGAGTGGTGAGGCCTCGGTACAGAGCTCTGTAACCCTCCTCTCGGAACACCATGTTTAAAGTTTGGAAGAACGATCGGTACTTGCTGCCCTCCTCACGAAGTCTTGTACGAATAACCTCTGTTAAAGCGGAAAAGAGAAAGAGATAGAAGTTACTAGATGACAAGCTAGATGGCATATGATCTCTTCCAGTTTCTAACAAGGACGGCCTCAAAAGCTCTCGATTTACATAGAATCTGATTTCAAATTTGATACAGACTATTTAGGTTGTATTTCAGTTCTAATGTCCATTTTGCTTACATATTAAAGACATTCTCTCAGCTAATGCTGTTAATTATACAGGGGACTTTCTAACTTCGTACATTATGAAAATATTGGACAGATTTTAGCTTTCGAAAAATGTACAAATTTCATGTATTCAATAAATATGATGTCTTGTAACTGCATATATGTTGCATATATACAGTAATGTGCAAAGGTTTTAGCCACAAAAGCATTTATCTTAACATAGTTATGTATAACTTCAGCTTTAGAGTGACAAAAGGAAATATAAATGTTAGTCTCTCAAACATTACTTTTGTAAATAGAACAGAAGAACAGGGAGCCCTACAACAGATGACATGGTCCCCACAGAGCCCCTACTGAACATTGTCTCAGTCTGGGATTACATGAAGAGACAGAAGCAATTGAGAGATCCTAAAAAGTTTTGTGGTGAATTCTCCAAGAAGCTTGGAACATCCTAACTGCCAACAACCAAGAAAAACTGTGTCCAGGTGTACCTAGGAGAATTGGTGCTGTTTTGAAGACAAAGGTGGTCACTCCAAATACTGATTCAGCGTTTTATGTTTACTGGTCTTTGCATGACATTATTTTTTAAGACATCCTCACTATGCAACATTTTTGTGCCTAAATGCAGAGTGCCTAAAACCTTTGCACAGTACTGTACATATGCATCATTATTAGCATTTAAGAATTAATAACAGGATCGTTCAAATTAAGAATGCAAAACACTGAAAAATCGATATTTTTACCAACCTTTTTTTTTTCCCAAAATCAGTTTAAAATTCAAAATGAATTGTAGGTAGCTACTGAAGCTTTACATGAAATAGCAATAAAAGGGTGAGACAAAAATCAAATGATCAAGGCAAGAGAAATGGAAAGATTAGGTAGACTTGACTTTCAGTGAGATTAAAGGTAGACGTCGCTTTGAAAACAGGTCACATTGGTCACAAGGATTGTAATGGATGAAGGGGTCAAAGGTCAACACAACCTGATCAACTGTTGTGTAAATTAAGATTAACTGTACCACTAATATTACAAGGAACAAAGTTTAATCCTATGATATTTGGACATATACAAGCAACCATTGAGCCCTCACCATGAGGGTAAGCGATTGTTGTAGCACACGTTTTGGATGTGGCAGCAGCCAGCATCATTCCGACAAAGTCTGAAGCATCTTTTACAGATTCATCTTCGTCATCCATATTAGCATTGGCCTTGGACTCCACGAGTTTGCGTTTAATGCTTTCATAGATTACAAAATGGATGACAGTCTCTGAAATGCCAGCATAGGAAGCAGACATGCCCCTGTAGAATCCTCGTAACCCATCTGACTGATAGACCCGCCGGACACACTCAAATGCACTCATGCGCCTTTCGCCACGGTTCCTGAAAAACACCAGGGTAAAACAAACATTCAATTACATTTCACTAATCTTCTATTTCTAAATGTTCTTTCTTTCACTGAGTTCTTTCAGTGAATATAAAGGTTTAAGGCCAGAAACCAATTCTACTCAAAAAAAGAAGTGAATGTTTGTCCAATACAAAGCAGATGTGCAGAACCATTTTACATTCTAATGTCTGACTTTATGAAACTAAATTTCCAAATAAAAGCACATTAAAGAGCACATCTGTTTACTAATGTCACAATCCTTCATGGCTGCACAATTAATCAAAATAACACCAAAATGGCTTAAAAGGCTGCGATTAAAGACAGATAAAACTAGTCTCTGTGCGCAACAGAATACACAATCCTTTTGAATTGAACTATGTGTGGAGTTTACTATGATAAAATTAATGTTTTATAAGAGAAGTCACAGATGGAAGGTGTCAGATTACAGCTCTCTCCATTTATTTGTATAGCATCAGCAAACTGTCGTAAAATGCTAGTTGACCATTAAAGCCGTTACAGTCTCCAATGATAGAACTGTGAAGGTTATCTCAGTACTATAAGATCTCTGACACTGCACATTCAGTGTCAAAACAAAAGCTCCATGTGAAAGTGGTGTCAAAATAAAAGCTTCACACTTTGTTCATTCGTAAAAAATAAATAAAAATTATATATATATATATATATATATATATATATATATATATATATATATATATATATATATATATATATATATATATATATATATATATATATATATATATATATATATACTACCGTTCAAAAGTTTGGGGTCACTTGTCTGAAATGTTTCTCATGATCTTAAAAATCTTTTGATCTGAAGGTGTATGCTTAAAAGTTTGAAATTAACTTTGTAGACAAAATATTATTCTGCCAAAACATATACATTTATTTAATTACAAATCTAAAATTTCCTAAAAAAAAAAAAAGTTTTTGAAATGGATGACTTGGATCAAAATATGAAGAAAAGAAGCCAATAAGTGCCCAACATAGATGGGAACTCCTTCAATACTGTTTAAAAAGCATCCCGGGGTGATTCCTCAAGGAATGGGTGACTACTTTGAAGATGCTAAAATATTACATAGTTTTGGATTTATTTTGGATTTTTTGGTCACAAAATAATTCCCATATTTCCATTTCTATTATTCCATAGTTTTGCTGACTACTATTATTCTAAAATGTGAAATAAATAAATAAAGAATGAGTAAGTGACCCCAAACTTTTGAACGGTAGTGTATGTGTATATATATATATATATATATATATATATATATATATATATATATATATATATATATATATATATATATATATATATACACACACACACATACATACACACACCTAAAGGATTATTAGGAACACCATACTAATACTGTGTTTGACCCCCTTTCGCCTTCAGAACTGCCTTAATTCTATGTAGCATTGATTCCATATTGGTAGGATAGCATCTTGCAGTTGATGGAGATTTGTGGGATGCACATCCAGGGCACGAAGCTCCCGTTCCACCACATCCCAAAGATGCTCTATTGGGTTGAGATCTGGTGACTGTGGGGGCCATTTTAGTACAGTGAACTCATTGTCATGTTCAAGAAACCAATTTGAAATGATTCGAGCTTTGTGACATGGTGCATTTTCCTGCTGGAAGTAGCCATCAGAGGATGGGTACATGGTGGCCATAAAGGGATGGACATGGTCAGAAACAATGCTCAGGTAGGCCGTGGCATTTAAACGATGCCCAATTGGAACTAAGGGGCCTAAAGTGTGCCAAGAAAACATCCCCCACACCATTACACCACCACCACCAGCCTGCACAGTGGGAACAAGGCATGATGGATCCATGTTCTCATTCTGTTTACGCCAAATTCTGACTCTACCATCTGAATGTCTCAACAGAAATTGAGACTCATCAGAGCAGGCAAGATTTTTCCAGTCTTCAACTGTCCAGTTTTGGTGAGCTCTTGCAAATTGTAGCCTCTTTTTCCTATTTGTAGTGGAGATGAGTGGTACCCGGTGGGGTCTTCTGCTGTTGTAGCCCATCCGCCTCAAGGTTGTGCGTGTTGTGGCTTCACAAATGCTTTGCTGCATACCTCGGTTGTAACGAGTGGTTATTTCAGTCAAAGTTGCTCTTCTATCAGCTTGAATCAGTCGGCCCATTCTCCTCTGACCTCTAGCATCAACAAGGCATTTTCGCCCACAGGACTGCCGCATACTGGATGTTTTTCCCTTTTCACACCATTCTTTGTAAACCCTAGAAATGGTTATGCGTGAAAATCCCAGTAACTGAGCAGATTGTGAAATACTCGGACCGGCCCGTCTGGCACCAACAAACATGCCACGCTCAAAATTGCTTAAATCACCTTTCTTTCCCATTCTGACATTCAGTTTGGAGTTCAGGAGATTGTCTTGACCAGGACCACACCCCTAAATGCATTGAAGCAACTGCCATGTGATTGGTTGATTAGATAATTGCATTAATGAGAAATTGAACAGGTGTTCCTAATAATCCTTTAGGTGAGTGAGTGTATATATATATATATATATATATATATATATATATATATATATATATATATAATGCTTTTTATTAAGCTACTAACTATAATTGTATAATATACATAAATGCGCATATCGATGATTATTAGATATCATTCTCTCGTGTTCACATAGTTAAAACCTGTGTGTAAACACACCTTTATTATTTTAAATAGATTTTTATTCAGTGCCTTTAATAAATTGAATCTACTAGGCTACAATGGCTGTTTGGATAAAATGATGGTTCCTTTAATTTAATAAGAAATATTTTTGGAGCCATTTCAGAGCAAATATATAATTATTGAGATTTAAACTGAATATCATAGATAGACTGAAGGGTATCAAGATATATTTTTATAAACACATCACCTAGCACTTCTTGAAATAGAAACAAAGTTTAAGCCCACTACAGTGCCCCTTGCGGGACATTAAGCAATGTATAATTGCAATGGATAATAAAAGCACATTTCAGAAAGCAACTACTATCAATAGACCTTGTGTAGTTTGAAGTATTTGTGTCACATACCTGCACAGAGTAGGCTATGTTTCAGGCCAATTTCACTCAGTTCAGAATGTTGAGTTAACTCTGATTGGACAATAGTGTGGAAAAATAAATATACTGCATTACGTACCTGGCATCAAGCTGTAAGCGAGTCTTTATAAGCCAGATCGGGTTGGTCGCTGTGATGGCAGTGAACCCTGGCAAACAGAGGTGAGAAGTTCAGACATGGTAGTGATAGTCCAAATAACTGAGCACAGCACATAGAACATCTATTGATAAACAAACAAACTTTCCCTAAAGAAACTCAACACTGCAAAGTGTTGTCCACGTCTGTAAAATGTGCTTATGGTCTGTTTGTTTCAGTTTAAATTAAAAGGATTTGGCTTTAGTAACCAGCATATCATGGCATAATGGACCAATATCAAATACCAACAATGCTTACCAACATAAGCACATCTTAAAGCAATGGCCACAGCAGTAATTTAGGCCTTTTATCTAAAGCATTAAGCACTGTCAACAATTTTACCACAAACAGAACTCCTGAAGCCTATGTAGCTTTGTTTGAATATGCTTTTTTTTTTATTATTATTTTTTTTTTTTATACATTTATGAATATGGAGTATTATCTAATTAAATGTTATAGTATTTTAGAAATGGTGCAGAGTACAGGCTAAATGAGGTGAACATCTTGTGAAACGTGTTTTTAATTAAAAAATAAATAAATAAAAAATAATTCACTAACCAGTTACATAACTGCAGCCAAAGACAAAAAGTGTAATTAACAATGATTACATTTAATTATTTTATTTTTCACCTCACATGGGCACCAAATAATAATAATTGGCATGTAAAAAAAAAAAGAAAATGAAAAAAAAAAAAAAACATGCCATGCAACTACTATGCTGGCAAGACAATGAGTCAATGAGATTTAATATGCGTATGTAAGAATGTGTGCGCGAATTAAGGTTGAGATTTGGGTGAAAATATTTTCTGTGCAAACTGATGCATTGTGATTGCACTGCATTAACAGCATTAAAAGCAACAGCAAATAATTCTGCCTGATGTTGGTAGAAACAATTAGTTTACTATTAAAATGAAGCACAAAGTCTGTGCTCAGCGTTGTGGGTGCACAAACTAGAAATCCCCAAACAAAAATGACAGTGAGCATAAGACAATGGCAATCGAAGATGACAATATTCATGTGCATCTTTAACAATACAGTGTAATATTCATGTGCATCTTTAACACTACAGTGTAAAACTTTGTTTTCTTAGGCAAAACAAACCAAAGGAAGGTCTATTGTGCTAAAGTAGAAGCTCTAGAGAGGGTAAAAGTCCTAAAGCAACTGACTGGTGAAGGGGGGGGGGGGGGGGGGGATGATAGATCGGTACAAGAGAGTAAGAGAGAGAGAGAGAGAATGTGTCTCTGACGAGTACTCACAGGGGAGGGGCAAAGCTCCTCTCCTCACAGCTGCAGGACGAAGCCTGCAGATATGGGGGGGGGCAGAGCAGGCTGGCTCACAGACCCTCACGCAGGGTGAAAGCTACAGTAAAGGCCTAAAATAGACACAGGCTTTTCTGTACCACAGTCACAAGCAGCAGTCCACAAGCAGCAGTCCCCTCAGTGTCAAGTCAAACACATGAGAGAGTGGAACACTTCAATAAACCCCGCCAACATTCCCATCCCATCCCAGCCCCGCCCACCAATTACAGCAAACAATCACTCTTCCATATCCCTCCAACCAACCCATTTATAAACAATTAAGAGTGCTTTCATTTTCCCTTCCTTTTTTATGGAGAGAGGGAGACAGTTTGAGACAAGAAAAGAGAGAGGGAAAGAAAGATAGATAGATAGATAGAGAGAAATTGGGATGGGATTCGTAAGGAATTTAATGATTTATTTTCCTTAACGTTTCTATTACTACTACTTTTATTACTTGAGGAATAAATATTTGGAAATAAGAAATGCAATTCTTATTGGATTTACTGCCCTCAGCAGTCCGTTACCTTATGTGATCATTTCATATTTTAACATAACAGATTCTCGCAAATGGTGCGTTTACACGGACTTGTTTTAATCAAGATATTTTATAATATACTACTAATAACACAAAACTAAACAAAAACTCAAAAAGTCAGACATGACAAAATTAACGACTTGCAGTTCAGCAACTTCATTCACTAAAATTGATTTACTCATCTTGTATGTTTTGCGTTGTCCATTCCAAAGATCTGGCTCATAAGAGTCCTTTTTTCAGGAGTCAAAGTACACTTGTCACAGTATGTTTTGCGCAGTAAATTCAAAAGATCAGACTCATGAGGGTCATGTGTTTGGGATCGTACATTACCACCTAATAAGAGTCAATCACTCAGGAATTAGACTACACTGTTCACACAGTACATTTCGTGCTGTAGATTGAAAAGAAAAGAATCAGAGTTATTTGTTTGGGAATCGAACTACACTTGTCACGCTTTATGTTTTGCACTGTCGATTCAAAGAACAGGCTCATAAAGGCCCCTATATACTTCTGGACAAGCTCTTTTTCGTTCTTCGTTCAGGGGTAAAAAGAAGTTCTAAACAGCCGAGCAATGGTATGCGGTTTCCAAACATTCAGACATCCCCCACAACGCTGTGGGAGGCATTTAGAAGTACATTTAAATATGGGAACGCTACAACTCTAAATGCTGACAAGGGTGGTGCCAGAAGGGTTACAGCTGCTTAAAAAGCTTTTCCACCCCAACAACTCAGACCCCACTTGCGTCCATGACAGTGTGCAACGGCTTAACCCATCCATGTTGTGCATGGTCCATAACAACGACATGTTTTATACTTAACAATCCTTTTGGAGTGAACTATGTCTGGAGCTTACTATGATAAAATTGCTGTTTAATAAAAGAAGTCAAAGACAATTTTAAGACCGGAAGATGTCAGTTTATGGCGCTCTCCATAAATTTGTATAGGATCAGCAAACTTGTGTAAAATGCTAGTTGACCGTTGGAGCCATTATGCTCTCTCCAATGATAGAACCAAGAAGGTTATCTCAGTACTATAACATCTCTTACTGAACTTGCTGTTGGCATCAAGGTAGGTGGAGCTCTAGGTCACACCTACCGATGACGTGGAGCAATAGCAGTAAAAATTTGTTTGCTGACGAATATAACTTTCCTAAAAGTTTGCCCCAGCGAGTGGTTACGAACCACCGAAACAAACACAAAAACACCTTTTTGGCCAGATTTTGTTCTAAATGACATCACACCCGTTCGCACTTCGATTTTGTAGGAAGTATGTCGAGGCCTTAAGAGTCATTGTTTGGGAATCGACTACACTGGTCAAGCTGTATGTTTCACGCTACTGATTTAACAGCAGTTGCAATGTCACGGTATAGCACGGTATCCCATTTGTGGTGAAAAATTGCATGTTCGAGAACCATTAATGGAAAGTTATGGAAATCATTCAGTTCCAGAATTTTAAGGAAATAAATAGAAGAATCGGTTCTGAATTAAAAATAAAATAAATAATAATACAAAATAAAAAAACATTTTGGGGTCCCAACCCAACATAAGTCACGTTTCCACCATCGGGCCAAACAGTTCTCATCCATACCATTCCATTCGCTTTCCTTTCCCACTGTGGTGATGTGAAATCAGTAGAATGTCCGTGTGTGGCGACGGTGTGAGACGTAAACACTGGAGCGAGTGCACTATGGAGAATGAAATGTATTAAATTTTTTAGGACTGCTTTTTTCCTTGGTTTTACTCTACTAATACACAGGACAGAAATGGTCCATGTCGCAAAACAGAAAGCTAAGGGAAAAGGTTGAGGTTTACCATCATATGCTGAGAGGTTGTGTATGCCATTGGACACAAGCACACAAAGGTAAAAGTTACCAGACTAGCTAAAAAGGATATGTTGACAAATTATAACTTAAGTGTTATATGAAACTAGTATATGAGCTAGTAATCTACTTCCCTGATGAAAAAGGCATGAAGAAAAAGAAATGTAGACTACAATACTAGTTAAACCATCATCATAAAAGCCTTTAGATACACTAAACATACTTTATTAACTTTTATTAACTTCAGCCAAATATTAGCAAACTTGGAAAACTAGAAACAACCAAAAGTGCTATAGGTTACCTTGGCATGGCAAATTGTCAATAGTGAGTGTCACACACTAAAGCCATTTCACCAGCACGGTTGAGAACGTTCGAGTAAGCTTAGCTAACGGTGCCTAGAATTCCACGCCGAGATTGGTTTATAATCATGTTGTGCCAAACCATGCTCAAGTGGAAATGCTCCGGTCACTATTCTGTACTGTGCTCAGAACTGTTGGGTCTGAAGGTGGAAAAGCGGCTTATAACAGAGAGACAGAGAAAGAAAGAGTGAGATGAAAGAGTTTTAAAGGACATCATTAAACCAGTGTTTCTCAGTTCAATTTTTTAAGGTACAGAACAAAGCTGATCTTGCAGCAGCAACACTATTTATCTGTATCATAATTCAGTTTGTTAAATACTGGGTCATAAAAACAGCTAAAATTTCAAACTGGGGTCAACAATATATCATCAGTAACTTTAAGGGTCAGAGGCATTGCATGTAAAAGGCAAATGCTAACCTTGTAATTCCTGTTGACAAAATGATTGTCGAATGACACTATTGTCATTCATTTTATTTTCGAACTGCCTGAACCTTTAATTATGTTTATACATATACAAGGCAAATAAATGTTTTTAAAGATGTTAATCTTAGAGGTCCTCTTGTGCCTTTTAAGCTCGTCTAATCACATCCATGTCTTACCAGATACTATATGACTCACAATCCTGTACAATGCGTGTGCTTTGCATGCCTCTAAACATTTGTGCATCAATCGGTAGGCAAGGAGCCAGCAGTATCTCCTTTGCTGTAAACTGATGCCGATACAAAGAGCCATTAAGAAAGGATAGAGAGTCACCTATGCTTTTGAGAGAAGAGAGAGCGGCACACGTAATAAATATTTCATAGGTCTGTCCCTTATTTGATGCCAATTTTCCATTGCAGGAATTCAAGGACCTATATTTAACCGCTTTTGTAATCTAAGAGCTTTGTGTGCCATAAGGTGGGGGTTTGGCCCCTTTTCCTCTTATATTCTGAGTACAGGCAGCACATGCAGGTAATGTTTACTTGGCGACTTAACACTAACATATGCTGGAATTGAATGACAAGGTTAGCATTGAGGATTAAGAATAAATGAAAAAGAAGTGCATGTAGATTTTCATTGAATTTACCTTTACAGGGGGATTACAGGCTGGCAAGTGGGCCATGTGTCAAAACTGCGTAATCACAAGGAGGTAAAAAAAAAGAAAAAAAAAAAGAAAAAAAAAAAGACCTGCAAGCCAGCTACAGAGGCTACATTAATTTAATAATCATCATTATCATTATTATTAATCATCATTATCATCAGGAGAATCATGATCATACCGGTGAGTAGAGACGTGACTACCTGAGGCGTCCTGATCCCGCCCGTGTCAGTCGCGAGGACCGCTGCCCACCGCGCATGGCACTCTACATGTTTGCGTAGCGCCCTGTTAGCGGCCGCTACTACACACAGCACAGACAGTGTGTGAAGCCAGACTGTTTAGTAGCACACTGGCATGTAATGACTTATGTCCTCCAGCCCTCAAATGATAAAAGAAAACAAAAAGGGGGAAAAAAGAAAGTAGGAAAGGAAAGCACAACCCAAACTTTGAGGACCATTGTTGTATTTGTGACTTCTTTTCATTTTGTGATTAACATACATTTATTGCATGTTAAACTTAGCTAACAAACTTACAATCTGACTTAAAAGTTATGTGTTTTAGAAATGCCAAGTCTGACACTACCACTACTTTAAAATTGTATTTAATTGTAATTACTTGGGTTGCTTTTTTTTTCTCGTTAACAGCTTCATAATTAATTTTCAGAGAAATAGGTCTACTTTAAAAAAAAAAAATTTTGGATCCTGAAAGTCTTCAATTGTGCTTTCGGTCTAGATGCTATCATACCTTGAAAATGGTAACCCAAAAAACAGGGCAAATACCATGGCTAAACTCCCCATTTGTACAAGATGGTCAGTAGAACTAAAATTATATTGTAAGAAGACTATCTCAAGGCTTAGTCATTGCTATAAACAAAGCGACTGACAAATATTGGTTATATATACACCCCCCAAAGATGCAATCTCTTGTTTTGTGCACACTAAGAGGTGAGTATCATTTTAGTTCAGTGTGTGAAATACAACCAAAAAAAAAAAGCCAAAGCAAACTTGGGTCAAAAATGCATTTACAAAATCACAAGAAAGATGTTGCTGGGACTCTTACCTGCTAAACCAGCGGACAGCATGTGCACCTGTGTCGAGTCAGGATCAAACACATTGTTCAACTTCTCTTTGGCTGTGGAGTAGGCAGCAAAATATATTGCTCTGTGTAAAAAACAGAAAAGGACTGGTTGTGACTGACAAGGATCCATGCATCAATATTTACTAGAAATGGCCTACAAAAAAATACTTTATTTTTTTAAAATATTTCTTAAATAAATATAGAACTGATATTTTTGTTACATTTTTCACATGAAAAAAAAAACAAAAAACAACCAAACAATTAAAAGACCAAATCGAGTCTGTTAGACGGCAACAAACACTATTCAACTGAAATGAACACTCAGATGGAACTAAGAAGTCTATAAAATCATTTTATTTATAAGGATCTCCCATGTCGTACACGCCATTTCCTCATGTCTTTTTTTACAGACACTGACAAGCTTATGCCCTATGCTTTTTCTATGTGCCTTCGATGAAGCAAAGCAGGAAACTCTGCACTCATTACACAAAGCACTGAAGTCTAGTCAAGTCATTTGACTAGTCTAGTCAAAAGCAGCTTTGCAGGAAAATACGCTTTAACAGTCGTCGTGCAGTTTGATAATAACATGATTCTAGATTATTCCTTAATAAGTAAATAACATTTGTAGACCCCGAGTGAGCAAGCCAAAGGCGACTTTGGCAAGGGAAAAAATAAAAAATAAATAAATAAACTCAATATGACGTGTTAATCCAATGAAGCTGATTGAAATACAAGCAAAAGATGGCAATGACTTTAAATCACAACAAACTAATGAAAGAACAGGAGTATTGTGTTTTGACTTCGATATCAACTTATTATCTTATTGCCAGATCCCACCTGTTGTGTATATCTAAACCATCTTACAAATGTGTTGAAAAAGTGCAGATCTAACACCTCTGCCCAGAATATTTGCGTTAACTAGTTTGGGTGGTGATTAAGCCAACAGGAGTAATGTGACAGAGGAGAATCCTTAACATTAGATCACATGCCCTGTATTAGCATTAGATTTATTTTCCAAGCCAGACCAAATCGGATTGCTGATGCCCACTGAGAAAATAACAACAGGATTATTCAAATAAAAATTTCCGCTGTAGGATTTAACCTTTCCTCAGTGCTAGGTTTTCTTTTTTCTGCTTTAATCTACATTATGTAATTCTTGCAAAAACAAGGGCAAATTTAAAGGTCTGCACTGAATGACATGCCAACAGGCCGAGTGTCTCCTGATGGGATGCGTAATATCACAGCTGAAGTGCTTCTGCCCGCCTCTTTAAATAGAAAACCAATCACTGCCCTTCCACGACTGTTTGACAGCCAACCATAGTTTCAACATCTGACAATTTCCACCAATAATGCTGTATTTTGGTCCCATGACTTAATTTAACCTTCTGAATGAGAAAAAAAAAAGACCTTCCGGAGTGATTTTTACAGAATTAAAATGCTATAGCAGTTTTCTGAATCGATCTTTGGTTGACTATCTGAGAATAAATGTATAGTTTCTGCCTGTATGTGAGCTTTAGCTCATACCAAGCCTTTTTGTTTGCATGTGCGTTTAATCTTTACATAATGCTAACAGTCACGAGGCAGCCATTCCAGCTGGGAGGGTAGAGGACACAGAGGACGGGAATGCTGAGAAATATATGCAAAGATCGAGACAAGCACACATGTGCTAACATACACACCTCATGGGGAATGACAAGGGTCCTTAAACAGAATAAATTAATTTGAAAGTGGTTTAGTTGCATCAACATCTCCCACATACTAATAAATTTGATTAAATTAAACAGACAGACACAAAGCTCTAATGAACGAGAGCAAAAGAACAGCTAGCCTATAGCATAACGGTGTTACAATAGTTGCCTTAAATATTGTCACCATGGTAAATACGAGCAAAGAAGGCTGTGGAAAAACATCAGCATTGTTTATCCTTTTGATCTTTCATTAAAAAAAAAAATCCACAAAAATCATACCTTTAACTGCAGTAAAACAATTGAAAGAGAAAATCTCTCAATATTAAATTAATATTTTTCTCCAAAACAAGTTAGCCACAATTATTGGCACCCCAAGAAATTCTAATGAGTAAAATATATCTGAATTATATTCCCATTCATATTTAAAAAAAAAAAAAAAAAAGTAGTTCACATTGGTGATGAGGAACAAGAAATTGTTCATCCATGACTTTGTTTCACAGGGGAATAATTATGAGGTAACACACAGGCCAAATTTCCTTATTCATCAATCACAGTGGGTTAGACTAAATAATATATTTCTGATTTGCATTAAAAGATTGTTGAGCTTCACAAAATGGGAAGTGGCTATAAGAAAATAGCCAAAGCATTGAAAATGCCCATTTCCACCATCAGGGAAAAATTAAGAATTTCCAATCAACTAGAGATGTTAAGAATTGGCCTGGAAAAGGACGCGTGTCTATATTGTCTCCATCCACAGGGAGGAGGGTGGTTCAAGTGGCCATAGAATCTCCAAGGATCACAGCTGGAGAACTGTAGGAATTAGTGTGGTCTTTGGGTCAGAAAGTCTAAAATTTTTTTTTAAATAAATCAGACATCACCTACATCACTACTAGCTGTTTGTGAGGGTTTCAAGAAAAAAAGCCTCTGCTCTCATCCAACAACAAACTCAAGCATCTTCAATTTGCCTGACACCACTGGCAGTTACCTGCTGATAAAACAAAAATAGAGCTTTTTGGCAGCAAACACCAGTGACGGGTTTGGCGTACAGAGATGAAGTACCCATGGTTAAATGTGGTGCTGCATCTTGAATATTGTAGGGCTGTTTTTTTGCCAGATGTCTTGGACAACTTATTCGGATACCTGGCATTATGGACTTTATCAAATACCAACAAATAAAAAAAAAAAAAATCTAAAGATGACTGCCTGTGCCAGAAAGCTTACAATGGGCTCTGGTTGGATCTTCCAGAAGGAGGACAATAATCCAAAACAAACATCAAAATCAACACAAAAATGGTTCACGGACCACTAAATCAAGGTTCTGCCATGTCCATCCCAGTCACCTGACCTGAACCCCACAGAAAATGTGTGGGGTGAACTGAAGAGGAAAGTCCATCAACATAGACCTGTGAATTTGAAATCTCTGTGGAGATTCTGTATGGACAAATGGTCTCAGATCCCGTGCCAGGTGTTCTCCAACCTCATTAGGCATTATAAGAGAAGACTCAGAACTGTTATCTTGACAAAGGGAGGTTGCAAAAGTATTGAATAAAAGGGTGCCAATAATTATGGCCAATGTGTTTGAGAAACATATTTAATAATGAGATCTTTCCCATTTCAATTGTTTTACTTCAATTAAAGGTTAGATTTTTGTGAATTTTTTTAATGAAAGCTCAAAAAGGCTAAATGCAGATTTCTTTTTTTTTTTTTTTACAGAATATTTACCAAGGGTGCCAATATTTTTGGCCACTAATGTACAATGCAGTAATCGAATAAAGCAGAGCAGACTTATAAGGGATACGGAAGGGAAAGAAAGAGAGAGAGGCAACATTCATAAGTGATGGACCGATATATAGGCCAAGCTATAATAATTACCTAATATCTGGCCATTTTGAGATTATCAGCATTTTGTACATTTTTGCACATTTTACTTGATATTGTTAATCTGTATTACATTTAAATCAATATTATAACAGCCATCGGTCACAATGCTCTAGAATGATCAGTAACAGTCATTTAAAAACCATTGGTTGTCATTTTAATTGGTTGACCGCTAATATTTACAGTTCAAGTTAATCAAGTAAAAGTGACAGAGATAGCAAGTGTTTTTATAGAAGTCAACATCCGACTGCCAAACATGTTGACAGCTGTAGATTTAGGAATCCACTCAACCGCTACAACCTCATAAAATGGCAGAGTGAGTAACAGTGAGTTAGGGCCCATGGCCAGTTTAGTCTGTAATATGACAGTGACATGGCCCCTTGGTGAGATCCACAGAGATTAGAGCAATGAGACATGACAAAAAGGCTCTTATGTAACAGTCTGAGAGAAAAACACCTTTTTCACATCTTGACTGGAATGAGGAAATACAGTAAATGCCAACAGGAAAGAGCAGGGAATACAATTCCAAAACAAACACATTTTTTGTTTAGATGTTCTGCAGTTTCAAAATTGTACAAGAGTGATGGAGCATTGTGAACCCAGTGCGAATTATCTTTAACAGTAATGGTAACTTCCTTGGATGTAGGAATCACCTGCTGCCATGATCGAAAATGATCACTCGCCAACAATCATGCCATGGTCCAAATCGCTGAGATTAAATTTTTTTTCCCCATTGTGATGATTGATGTGAAAATTAACTGAAGCTCCTGACCCGTATCTGCGTGATTTTATGCACTGCTGCCACACGATTGGCTGATTGTTGGTGCCAGATGGGCTGGTTTGAGTATTTCTGAAACTGCTAATCTCTTGGTATTTTCATGCACAAAGTCTCTAGAATTTTCTCAGAATGGTGCCAAAAACAAACAAAAAAAAAAACATCCAGTGAGCGGCGGTTTTGCAGATGGATATGTCTTGTTGATGAGAGAGATCAGAGAATGGCCAGACAGATTCGAACAGACAAAGTCTACGGTAACTCATAACCAATCTGTACAATTGTGGTGAGAAGAATAGCATCTCAGAATGTTGATCAATGAATGTCTTCTGAAGCAAATCTATAAATTTGTGCAAAAAAATATATAGATAATTAAAATGCAGTTAACATTTTTTTTTTTTTTAAAAGGCTTCCTGCCAGTGGTTGACGCATTATGTAGCTGTCGTGTGATGTAAACACGTTGACGAGTTCAGAAGAGAATTCAGAAGCAGCGCTTATTTAAAACAGAAGAACGAACATTACGCAAGAGTTCAGCCATTTCAAACAGCATCAGAGCCCTGGACAGAAGTGCCGATTTAAAGTTAAAAACATTTTAATTATCAACTTGTTTATTACATAAACCTATCGATTTGCTTAAGACGACATTCATCGATCGACTGAAGTCTTGTGGATTACTTTTATGCTGCCTAAATGTGACTTTTTGCCCATCAAAGTGCTGGCACCCGTTTACTTGCATTATATGACCTGACAGAGCTCTATCTTCTTCAAAAAAATCTGCTGAACATGAACAGTCATACACATCTGGAATGGTAAGTGAATGAGAGAATTTTCATTTTTGGGAGAAATATTATTTTAAGTCAAATTTTAAGAATGACAGTCTGACCATTGTTTAAATAATGAATGTGTGCATTTAAAGACAAACAAATCATCTAACCCTAAAGAAAATATTAAGGGGGTATTTGCACCATTTGGTCACTGCATACATTTTTATTGATCGGCTAGCAATCCAATCATGAAAAGAACAAGTTCATATGCCCTCCAGGACAGATTCGAGACCGAAATAAATCTCCGGAGGTGGATCTAGACACATTCCATTCAAAACTGGGTCAAGTGTAAATGCATCTTGCTTGTCAAGCTATATTCAATATGTAAACTTTACTTCGCCCAAACAGTAATCACTGCACACTGGACTGATTCCTCCACTTTCCAGTTTACGTGTGCAGTATTGCATGCACACCAGTTTCGTGGGTTTCATACAGCCGAGCATGTAAAACAGGCCATCAAGGAGATGCTGAACACTTTGTTTACCTTGTTATTTGTGTAAACAAACAAAAAATACAGTCTGCAGCTCTATTATCTAGGCAAATACAAGTATCGAATTGGGACTCTGCATCGGCAGATATTTAATATTTTATAAATCGGAAGCCAAAAAAGCTGATTGGGACATCTCTAGTTTTGACACTAATATGCAAGGAAAAAAACAAAATTATCCCATTGTCATAAGGACAAATATATCTTAAATATAAAATGCTCAAAAGTTTCCTGCTCGGTATGACACACTTCTGCAGTTAATCCAGGATGAACTGAAAAGACATTATCATTAAACTTAGTTCATACAAAATCTTGGTTTAAACACTGCATATAATTAACTAATAATGGCATCATGTTCATCCTATTTAACCAGAGGGGAACAGGCCCTCACAGTGAGTCTGGTTTCTCTCAAGGTTATTTATCTCCATTAACCATCATCTTATGGAGTTTTGTGTTCCTTGCCACAGTCGCCTTTGGCTTGCTCACTGGGGTTCTAAATATAATTATTTAATGATTTATTTTTATACACAATTTACAATCATACTTAATCAAACTACACAATGATGACTCCAAGACAGGGGTCGGCGACCTATGGCACGCGTAGGGGTAATCACTGGCACACCAGCACTGGCGAGAAGAGTAGACTATTTTTTGAAATTCCGCACCTGCATTCAAATCAACATCTTAATTTAGCCTAATACTTCAATGATCATTGCAGCATGTTTTCATGAGCTGAATGGGAGGTTAAACAAAAATGTTAAATATGACATGACTGCAGTATACCCACCAGACCTGTGCAGCACGTGCAAGCCATTCACGCACAAAATGTTTGGTTAATCACGCGAGTAAACGCGCCCTATTTGCTTCTGTCAGGCTGCGCGGATGACAGCCTACATTCCTTGTTTCATATGTTTCTTTTTGCTTTCAGAACACCACGTGATGTAGTAAGGACAACACCACTATTAATCCTTGAGATTTCCAACCCAGCATCAGGTACACCCTCCTTAAACCATGGTCACACTAAAAATTATATTAAACATTTAAAAGAGAAAACAAACCCACATTGTGGGGAGTCTATTCAAAATATAAATTAAACCTGGAAATAAAGTTAAGACTTTGCAGGTGTGATTCACTGAAACTGCTCTGTGAAAATTCAAGTAGAAACATGCAAAATAGAAACATTTTCACAAGTGGACTCAAACTTCAGAAAATCACATACATGAAAATAAAAAAAAATGGTACTACATGTCAAAAAGGTTGCTGACACCTGTTCCAAGACTTTATAGATATTATGGTTTCATTTTCTGTTAATGCATGATTTTCTGTAAAGCTGCTTTGAAACTATGTGTGTTGTGATAAGTGCTATACAAATAAAAATGACCTGACTTGACTATAAAATACTTATTTTCTCTGTTCACTCACCATTGGCAGGTGTGGCAAAAGTACATTTTGGACCCTTCGTGCTGAACCAATTTTAGACATTTATATCTTTGTCCTGCCCACATTTTGCGAGACAATCATTTCACTGATTCTCCAATTTTTCAAATCTAGTTGTGCCAATGGCCTTGGTCATTTCACAATGTTGAGCAAATCAAGATAAAGACAGATATATAATAATAATAATAATAATAACAATAATAATAATAATAACAACAACAACATAAAAACTAACAAAAACATATATCAGCTAATGGTATGCATGCCCTTGCTTATATTTCATACCTGGAAGGAGCCACTCCAACCAAGTTGGGTCCCAGCCCCCTAAAGAGTGAGCGAGGACCTTCTTTCTCCAGTATTAACCTGAGAGAGAGAGAAAGAGAGAGAGAGAGAGAGAGAGAGAGAGAGAGAGAGAGAGAGAGAGAAAATATATAAATAGTAGGTACCACTACAGTAAAAATGTGAAAGCTTACTGGATGGAACTTACAAATTAGCTGCAAGATTTAATAATGGAAGCAACAATGTGACATGTTTTTTCCACAGCATCCAACATTTGCTTCAATAAGCAATCCAGGCCAACTGCAGGGTTTGGGAAGTTGATGTGGACATGGCAATTAGCAGAACCAACAACAAGTTTACCAAGCTGCAACATAGTCTTTAGGGCTGGGAATTGCCACAGACCTCCCATTTCGATATTACAACAATATTTTCTAGCTGATTAGATGTATATATTGCGATAAATGAGATTTGATGTTTTGAGATTAAAAACTTTAAGTCCAGTTGTTTTCACTCTGTAATATATAATTTGCAGGTAAAAGGTAGGGATGTGCAAAATCAGTGCAGTTGTCCGAAATAGCAACTAGTTAGTGCAAAGGAAACCATGTACAGTATAAGGCTACATTATGATCACGTACAATATACAATTTTAATTTACCAAACTAATTTTGTTATTTTAGAATATAACCCATATTACCATAGGCTATTACTCTTATAATAATAATTATGCTAATTTCCCTCTGTCAGTCATCTGATCCCAAATGGCTGACAGAGGGAAAAAAAGCGAGAACTCACTATTTGCTTGTATTCCCCAAGACATTGTCGCACTGCACACGTTGGTGCCAAAGCAAAAATGTACTTCTGAACAAATAAGCAAATCAGACATGTGCATCATCTGCATTTCTTTCGTCTCTTCAAAATAATCAGGTGTGTTTCCTCAAACACGTGTCTTGTGTCTAGCGGCATTTTTTGTTTAAATTGTGGAAAAATTAGCAAAATGACCTACCATTGTGCATGAATACCCTGTTGTTAGATTATAAATATTGAGAGGGAGCGACATATAGTTTACACCATCCATCTATTGTACAGTAATTTACTATTACTTTTTTACATCCATTTATTAAAGCAGTATCCCCTTTCACACATACAGACTTTTCCAGAAAATGTACTGCAAATTTTCAGGTTAAAAGGTCATGTGTGAACATGACTTTTTTTGAAAACAGTCAATTTTGCTCTGGCATTTTCTCTTAATGAAAGATTGTATCATTACCTATACATCTTCCTACTGATGGTATATCAAAACAGCACATGTGGTACATTTACCAGTCAAGGCAACCCAACGATTTTTGTATTTACCTGGTTGCATGTGTGAACAGGGCTAGAGTCTGACAGAATCTGCAGAATTCATTCTGATAAATACCCTCCACAACACCTCCCAAATAAACTTGTATTATACATAGTAACAGGAACATCAGAGGATTTTGATGTCTGACAGTGAAAAAAAAGGCACTTTGATGGCTGTAGAAGAGGTGCATTAAAGGATTAAATGCAAAGGATTAAAGAGACAAAACTTCTCAGAGAAAACCCGTTATGTGGAACTCAGCACAAATATAGCTTTCTATATTTGTCTATTAATCATTATAGCATTAAGATAAACATGTATTTATTTTTTTTATTAAATAAAAAAAAAATTGATTTTGTCATCAGGATGACCAATTTAAAATCATTTGACTCAAGAATCGCGATTAGTAACGGAATACATTTTTTCCCAGCCCTAATAGTCATGACTCTATACTGTATATAATTGCATACATTAATATGCAATCTACACACATACAGCATGTGCTTTATATTAAAAAATATATTGAAAAATTGAAATCATGCCTCTGCAAGTATAATTTATACAAACTAAAAAAAGTGAAGATCAAATATCAGATCAGGAGGAGAGGTCAATCTTATCAAGCTGACAAATGCTGTATAAACAAACTGTGTTCTGAAAGGTTTGCTTGCACAAAAACAGCATGTCTTGTTTTCAATTTTGAATGTTTTGCCTTTTATTGGATTATAAAGTTCTGACTCCAAAATTACTCTCAGAAGTTTTAAAAAATGACTAGTTATAGTATAAAAATACATCTGTAACTCATTTCTGCTGACCTACTTTTAATTTGTCTTCCCTCTGTAATATAATAGGCCTAAATACCAGTGCTTGCCCGAGGCAAAAAAAGTGATTCCAACTCTGGAGAAGACAGCAAGACTACACCCAGAAACTGTAGTGTTGCAAGATTTTGCCAGACCAGCAAAACACTGCCAAAGGAGGCTTGAAGATCACTTGTCTCGGCTAGATTGTTTTCAAAATGCCAAATCATAGAAACAGACATTATTCTGTCAATAAAATTTGTGGATTTACAATATAACATTAATAGCCATATGTCAATGTTAGTGAAAGTGAATAGGTGATTGCCAATAACAGTTCTGAAATTGTCATGTTATGACAGTGTTATAACTTCCCTTCACGTCAGGCCCACAACCAAATTAGCATAGCAGGGGCAGATGCTGGTATGCTGCTGGTATTGCAAACATTTTATGTCTTTTTCTCCCTCACTGTGATGCTCTTGCGGCCCCACTGAAATCAGATGGTTGTAATTTATAGTCAGCAAGAGAGCCCCACAGAGAGACAGAGCAGAGGACCACAGCATTGATAACAAGCACAAAATGATGATGTTTGGTTTTGAAGTACTCACTTAAGACAGTGCAGAGGCCCCGGTGGGGACATACGGGCAACACTGGCCCCATTCACAGTACTGAGCTGTACTTCAGAAATATACAGTGTCACCGACGAAGACTGCAGCCTTGTCTTCACCACCTCCAATGGACATGTCAGTATAGCACCCACAGTGCCCCCACAGCTAGAGAGAGAGAAACATTTTTTATTAGTCACTTGTGTAACATCACCGATTACTCCACTTTTTAAGATTATTAGCTTTGGTTTATGACAATTGCAATACCATGCTTGGTTGATTTACTAAAGTGTTTGTATTTCCTCATGTCATTTTTAAGTCACCCATTGGATTCAAATAAGCAGATTCTTAAGAGCCTATGATTGAATCATTAATGAATAAGTTTCAGCTGGAACAATTCTTTTAACCCTAACTGATGCAGTGTGTAGCTTATAATTTCTTAATAACCACATTAGAAGACGTATCCCGTGGTTGTGGAAAAGATGTTATTGTGCTTCAAAAGGGGCAAATTATTGGCCTGCCCCAAGCAAAGAAAACATCCAAGGAGATTGCTGAAATCACTGAAATTGGTTTAAGAACTGTCCAACGCATTATTAAAACCTGGAAGGATAGTGGGGAACCATCAGCTTCGCAGAAGAAATGTGGTCGGAAAATGTTTAATATTGAAAATAAAAGTATTTCCACATGCACAATGTGACAAGAACTTACAGGATTGGGACTAAACAGCTGTGTGGCCACAAGAAAGCCACTTGTTAGTGAGGCTAATTGGAAAAAACATCTTCCATTTGCTAGGGAGCATAAAGATTGGACTGTGGAGCAATGGAAAAAGGTCATATGGTCTGATGTGTCCAGATTTACCCTATTCCAAAGCAAATCATTTTCACACATGAATTGGCGACATCAGAGTCCTGACCTTAACCCCATTGAAAGTCTTTGGGATGTACTAAAGAAGACTTAATGAAATGGTTTGACTCTCGTGTCGTCAATACAAGATCTCGACCAAAGATTAATGCAACTCTGGACATAAATAAATGTTGTAACATTGCATAATGTTGTCGAAACAATGCGAAGACTAATGTGCTCCATAATCAAAGCTAAAGGCGGTCCAACTAAATATTAGACTTTTAGGCCAGGCAGTGTATATACAGTACACAGTACATACATACATTTATATGCCACAATTCTTTTGTATATTTTAAGCATTTTGCTTTTGTTCAAGAAACACTTCTGAATCAAAAAGGCAACATCCTCTTGCATGAATGAAAATAAGCTGACAGGTCACACACAAAAGTGTGCTGCATTTTAAACATCAGTGTATTCTCCATCTGCTGACACCCACACGTTACACTCTTGGCTTGTGAATTTAGCCTTAAGCAACATCTGTATGTGGGTCAAGTTCAACATGTATGGTATATGCTTTGTGTGCATATAAGCTAAAGGGGGAGGGAAATGGGCAGTGGATAGAGCTGGATCCAGCATAAGAATATGTCAGGAGGTTAGGCCTGGACAGAAACCACAATCACCTGCAAGAGGACTATGACCTACTGTAATCGACATATCCGCTTCACTTCTTGACGGGCCTTCACTAATCCACTTTAACAAGAGTAAATTACAAACAGAAAGACCTACAAACCTACAATTGCTCCACCAAATGTCAAAAGCATCAGCTCTGACAAAACACCGGTCAATTAATCTAATAGAAAGCTCTCCAAAAAGATTCCCTCCTGGCTTGTGGGAGCCCATGTTTGCTTGTGCTTAAAGTTGATAGGAAAAACACTAAAATGTTTATAACATGGAATACTTGTTGACCTGAGCAATGGTCTGTGAATTCCTCGGTTCTAAACCCCGTTTCCCTGCAGGTCTATTTTTTGTCACCTTTCAAAAGGCTGACCCACATACAAGGAGCAGCTCTCAACTTTGTCCCAGATATGGAGCCCTCCAGTTTGTTGCCGCTAAGGTTTACACACTGGCGCTCTCTCTCACCCACTCACTCACTCACTGGCCAATGAACAGAACGATCACACACAAGGCACGAGTGTGACTCAGCTGCCCCTCCCACTTAAACACTCCGCAGTGTACTTTTACAAAAATCCAACTGGCTTTTTAGTACTTCACAGTTACTGCACTTATGAAAACAATCTATTACATAAAGAGCTTTGATTATGAAGAAGAAAAAAGAAAAAGTAATTTGTTTAGTTTGGATGCAAAAAAAGCAGTTTGTATTTGAGATTTGCGCAGCACTGTTCAAAGTGATAAAACTCCCAGGATTAAGGCAACAAAAGTCCTGTCTAAAGTAACCAGCACTTCTTAAACGGCACCTGAACCAAACAAACACAATTCAGATGAAAGATTCCAAAGATACTGCAGTAAAATCAAAAAAATAAATATGGAACAAAGCACAGCACTGTTAATTGACAGAAAATGTATTATAATTATTTTATTTTTTTTGCAAACAGTAAGTGTCCATAAATATTTCAAATTGCATTATTTCTATCTGGTCATGCATACTGCCTTTGGTAAGTGGATATGTTTTAAACGGTGTCAGTAGTGTACTGCAGTGTGAAATGCTATACTTCATCTAAATCATTTTAATCAGCATGTAACTGTTGTACAATAATTATATATGCATTTTTATGACCTTTTTTTTCATTGAAATGCCAAATAGAATATTTGTACTTTAGAAAAAGTCACTGCAAAACTCTTTAACTGGAAAAAGATACAATGTGATTAGGTGTAAGAAAATGCAGAAGACTAGTTAATTGGCCTATATCGGCAAATACTGAGCTGTTTGCCCATTTTCTACATTGCTAATAAAGATGACCAGTCAGTCTCAGTTTAAGGAGTGGCACATGTGGTCATTCTGGTGTGCAGTGTGGAAATCAGGTGATGATGAATGCCGAGCAGACCGACACTGAATTGGTGGCCAGAAAAAATAACAAACACGGATCACAGCTTGCCGATATATCTTTATTTCATCAATAATTAAAGTTCATATAATACGGGAGCATGACTTGTAAATAAGCACAAACTCCAAAACGGTCATTCTCTGTGTGGTCAGAGCTGCTTCAACCAGTCGCGGAAGAGACCCAATCTGAGCGAGAGTCGAGACGGGAGAGATTTAAATTTCCGTCGGGTGATGCGCACCCAAAACGGAGATGCTCGTCACTCATCCCCGCTGTCTGCAGCTTGAGTGTCCGATAGAAACACAGATCACAGCTTTGCGATATATCTTTATTTTATCCTTAATTGAAGTTAATACAATACGGGAGAGTGCAATGTAAATAAACACAAACTCCAAAACTGTCATTCTCGGTGTGGTCAGAGCCACTTCAACCAGTCGCAGAAGAATCTGAGCGGGAGTTGAGACAGGAAGAGGTTGATGCGCACTAACACAGAGATGCTCGTCTCTCACCCCCGCTGTCTGCCAGTGTGTGTACACACACACACACACACACACACACACACACACACACACACACACACAAGTTTTAGTGGTTTGATTGAGTGAACTACACTTTTATATCCAGTTTCCTTTTCAAAAGATTTTCTTTTGAAAAGAAAAGAAGTACATGTTACATCCTGCTTAAATGTCCCTGTTTGTTTGGACAATCTTATTTTTGTGAAAATGTGTATGTTCTTATTTATTGTTCTATTTTATTTAGGTGTAATATTGAGAAAATAACAAGTTTGCAGTAATGCAAAAATATAATTTAATTTAGAAAAAATATTTTAATTTGAAAACAATGTGCATTTATAGTTGTTGCTGGTTTGTATGTTTGAGTTGAAAAATACACATTTCAGCATTGTCAGTAATCTATTTGTGCATTTTCCTTGATAACCATGCAAGATGACTCATGATACCATACGTTTATTATATTGCAATCGCATATTGCAATATTAACCTCAATCGCAATATAACATTTTCCCCAAATCGTGCAGCCCTAATATATATATATATATATATATATATATATATATATATATATATATATATATATATATATATATATATATATATATATATATATATATATATATATATATATATATATATATATAATAATAATAATAATATTCAGATAATTTAAATGCATACTTGTGGCAGAAGAGTTCATCATTGATAAGACAATACAAAAAGTGGCTTTATTGTTTACTACCATATTATTGATCATAAGTATATCATTGGCATACAGTTCAAAGCAATCCATTTCACAAGTGAATTTTTCAATCAGTTGGAGATTTATTAAGAGGGCTTGTTTAAGGACCCATCAGTTTACAACTGTCTCGGGTGTGTTGCATCATAAACATAAAATGTTAGGTCACTGTGTCAAGTTGAATATAGTTTAATACTCAATATTTAAACATCTTGAGATCCCTTAGTTCGCATTTGCACTCCGAGTGTTTTGAACGCAAGAACGTAACGCATGTTTGTGGATCGAATAGTGACACTGCCTTCTGAAGTGTTTTCTTCACTGTATAAACTGTGCGTTGCTCACACAGCTGAAGTTTCACTTTCTGCCCACTGGAGTAAACAGGTGGTACTACAAGCTTGCAAATCTCAGGAATCTTCCTTATTGCGGTCCGGGGGAAGTGCGATTAATTGCGTAAATTTTTTTAACGCGTTATTTTTGGTCAAATTAATCGCACTGAATTAATGCGTTAAATCAACAGCCCTAATATATATATTTATTAGGGATGTCACGATGTTAATTTTTTATGGTATGATTATTGTCTGATTAAAAAATTAAAAATAAATAACCAAACACAACTAACTTAAACCATATGTTTAAAATAAAACTGTGTCAGGGTAGGAGAACCTTCTTTCTTTATTCAGTAATCTAACGATGAGCCGGATAATCAGAGCACTTTTACACTCACTGAAATCTTATTCATGTAGGAAAAACTATTTGGAAGCATTGCATTCACAATATAAAGCACCTCAACATTTCTGCGCGTTTGTAACGATACACAGGCGAGGAAACTCCTGGATAATAAGGAAGAGTTCATATTTTCCTCAGAAGAAGAGCGGATCTAAAACTCCTTTAAAACAACATATATTTTCTTTAGCAGCTATACTGCAGAATAAATGTTTTTTTTTCTGAGAATGTTGAATATAATATTAAAAATGTAAATATTATAAAATATTAACTCTGACAGCTCTATTATACATGTAACCACCTTTCATTTACCATCATGCGTCTAAACATGCAGGTGGAAAATTATCACTCGAATGAAAAAACAATTCTAAATGTAAAAATAATAATGAGAATTATAATCACTGAAATATAAATCGTGTTTTTGTATTATATGATTTAAATCAAAGATGTAAAGGCTGCAGAGTTGTTGTCAAAATTAACTGCTCTGTGGAAATAAAGTACACAGAACACAAATAATCACATGAGCTGAGATGTCAGAGGTCATTTGCAGCACTCATAAACTACACTGTTCAAGCAAAAAAAAAAAAAAAAAGCAACAATTCAGAAGACAGAAACAAAGGAGCAAAAGTGAGAACCTTTTACACGTGTGTGTGTTCCACGAGACTGCACGCCTCCATCCAAACAGCGTGGCATCCATACGCATCTTTTCTGTCATCTGTTCTTAATATAATAAAGTGTTTCTTCAAGAGTGTGTCTGTGTGTCGTGGAGCAAATTATTTGTAATTTTAATTTGAGAATTATAATAGCCTAAAATTCATAATAATACTAATTTAATACATTAATGTGACAAAGGCATCAGCTTTTGGTGATCACTCTGTTCCTGAGATCATTGTCGACACAACCCTAATGTGCATTTCTCTCTAAAAATTAACAAAATATTCACAGTCTCCTTGCTGGTTTTTCAGACACATTCAGAATCATTACCGCATTTGTCGCTGTGGCTTGCTTCATGCTTGCACTTGTAAAATTCATATTTTAAAGGCTCATTATTGCAGTTTAGTGTTTCTCTGTAATGTAGAACAGTGTTAGCAATGTTACTTATAACAGTCTTTCTCAGCCCTGAAACTCTAGCCATTTTCTGATGCCCCCCCAATATATATATTGAATATTAATATCATAAACGTGCGACAACTAGTCGAAAAATGGCTTAGACTAATGCCTACTAGTCGACTAAGAAAACCTTTGGTCAGGGGCAGCCCTAGATGATTATCACAAAAAAAAAAAAAAAAAAAAGGTATGACTTGTGTATGATTTTCTTTAAAAAAAATAAATAAATAAATAAATAAATAAATAAATAAAATCGAGGTCACAGTAAAGCACTTACAATGGAAATTAATGGGGCTAATGTTTTGGGTTTAAAGGCAGAAACATGTCCCTTATAATTTTTTTTAAAACCATGTGTATTATAAATAACTGTAAAGTTCTTTAAATGGTAATTTACTGGGATTACAGGGTTTATGGCCCTACGGCACCATAGCAACAAAGTAGCAAAATTGGGCAAGTTTACAGAGAAGGTTAGCAAGCTATTTTTCACACTAAAATAATGTTAACATGCACATTGTTTACATCTTGCTGCTATACTACTGAAAAAGTGACTACTTTATTGTGTAAGCGAATTGGCCCCATTCACCTCAACTGCAAGTTAATCACTGTAACTCAAGACTTTTTTTCCAAATTAGCTTTTGAGGTAATCAACATTATGCCACAAATGCTGATCACTGAGCTTACCTTGCATTGAAAACGGAATATTACTTTCAACCCACTGCCATAACTCATATGACCCCCTGATAGCACAAATATTATGCTCTTATTAGAGGCTTTTTGTTATACCTTTTATCAGGGTCAGAGTCAACCAATGACCCTGGGAGATATGAGCTTGTTAAACAGTTATATGAGCTCTCCTCATATCTTTCAGGGGAAAGTTGGTTAGGCATTAATTTCCTTATTATTATAAACGGCAGCCAGTAACCATTGATTGAAAGACTGAGAATAAATGTATGCTCTGAGTGCTAAAGAGCAAAAAGAAGGCCATGCAGGAATGAGAATGGAGCCAAAAATAGTTGTTCTATACTAGACTGCTGTGCTCCCTGTCAAACAACAAGCTAGTCTCAATGGACTCGAGTCAAAATTGCAGTTTAAACCACATGCCTAGGGCAACAATGAAGGAAATGGTATTGCTTCAAGTTCACATACAACTTTTAGTTTTTCCTGTCTCTTAAATCGATGGCAATAGCAAAACGCATGAATGAAAAGCATAAATGCATGACCACTTCCTGAAATAGAGAAAAGTAGTATGCTAGGTTTTTCTGGAGGGTTCTGTGACATCATCACAGTCTATCATTCATCTATTGCGTGATCTTGCATTTACAGAAATCAAGAAGGTAACAGACTAACACATGCTGTTAGATACTAACTTGATTGTTTTCTTTGATGTTACATGAGCATCTATCCGTCACGCCGTTTAATAATGTTGCCCTCTTTAGCTCCACGTTGATGAGTGTCAAATACAAATTTTGATACAGTTAAAGGTTAAACTGAACGGATGGATGTAACAAGGGAATGGTGTCACGCGGTTATGTCCGTGTATACACATGACAGCAGTGATTGATATGTGTCAGTCTTTCTCCCCGTCTCGCTAGTACTTACCCTCCAGCAAAGAGATGAACCAGGGTGTCCCTCTGACTCATCCTTTAGCATTCTCCGCACCCACACCCAGGCCTGCAGTGCGAGCAAGAGCCGGACAGCTCCGCCGAACCCTCTGAGATTCTGCTGTGTCGCTCAGTTTTAAGGATGTGGATGTGAATAAACAAAAAATCTCGTTTATTCAGCCCGACGTTTTGCGGGCGAGATGTGTCGCGCGATGCGAATAGCTGAGCCCGCTAACGGCCGTCGATGTGCGCAGACGCCTCCTTTTGCCTCTAACGGGTCCGTTTTTTCTTTCTGAAGACACTGACTCTTCAATAGCACCGATATCCAACGGATTCCGAGGTCGTGATTGCAGAGGAGGTGGGTTTTGAGGGGCTAAATCCGTGCTGAGTGTGTGGCGCCAGTCGCTCCGTTGAATCCCCCCAGCTGAGGCTGAGGAACGAAATGAGAGCGACAGCGGGTTCGCTATTTACGAGCCACTCAGAATCCGCACAACAGAGGCCGCGATTGGTCGATTCGCTGCGTGGCGTCACTTGTTTCCGCCCCATCATGCCCCTTTCACATGATCACGCAATTGATAAATCGTAAATATTGATTTATCCCGATTTAGAGGTTAAGGCACATATTTGCACATTTGTTTGTTGGGTAAATGTAAGTCTGTCTGCTGTTAAAGTGCCCAGAAACGTTAATAGTTTGACAGCATAGCGTCATATTTTTTGCTGAGAATGAATGAGAAGGACATTCATGGTTGGCTGTATTTTCAAAAATATACATTTTCCATTGTGTATTTTTTACACGAACTCGAAAAAGAAAAAGAAGTATTTTCATGGACCTCTGGGTTTATTAATCTGCACGGGTATTATTCCCATTTTACATGGAACAAATATTGGATGATTAAGTTTAGAAAGGAAGACATGTGGGGGCATGTCTTGTCATGTAATTAAAAGTAATGTAATTTTTGACACCCCTGAGCAGGCTAGTTTTTATCTGTTTTAACACAAAACTTGTCCATGCATCTATTGTTCTCCTTTTATCTTCAACCATTTAAACACACACACACACACACATTTTTATTTTATTTAGTTTAGTATGCAACTGACTAATGGGGGATGAGTCCTCAGAGGAACTGTGCCTGAATCAGCTGACAAGTGTTACAGCATCCCTTATGAGAAAATTTGGTTTCCTAATTAAATAGCTGAATAAAATGCATACGCCTCCTGGTTTCAAGATTAGAGCTACAATTTCAGGTCATGTGCGTGGAAAATCAAATTTCTCTTTCTATACCAACCTAATGACATACAATGAGGAAGAGGATCAAGCAGGCCAGGGTCTGCCAGCCCTCTAAGATAACATTGTCTAAATGTCTGACTGACAGTCACCTCTTTATCCTGTAAATGAGCTTGTAATACTCACAAGATCTCAAAGGAATGTGCAAAAGTGGCCAAACATTTGTACACAGATTTTACACTGCCACATGGGTGTGTGCAACTGGTGAGGTGTCAGTGAGGCTTGATTGTTCTTTCTGAAAAAAACAAAAAAAACAAACTTCAACCATTAAAATCACAAACTACTGCTTTATCATGCTTTAATCTAAGGGTTAGGGTTAGGTTTAGACTGTAACAGTAGTATTCAATAGCATTCACTTTCTTTTAAGCCAGTTTCAGAATGCAGTTGTCCCAAACTGGTATAACTACTAAATATGCTAAATCTGTCTCACGCTATGAGTAAAACCTAATCACGAGAGGGCTGCAATAAAATTAAACTTTGATTAACTGCACCTTGGTATCCATTAGAACTTACGTAACCTCTCTTGCATAGCAATAGGCCTAAATAGGCGCTGGAACAAAAAGATCCATGATTAACTGTGTAGCACGTTATTCCAACCCATCTATTGACAACAGGGAACAAAGTTCATCTATAACCAAACACAACAGCATGTACAGTTTATTTCCATGCTATTTACAGTTAGTGTAATAAACATTTTGAAATAGTTTTGAATGAGAGTGTTGACATCTTGAATGTGCATTACTTTCTATAGCTTTGCATAATGTAACATTTCACAACTTAGTCCCACTGTCCACATATGTGGACATCAATTCCATTCCAGGCTTATGACTGTCAGCTTGTACAGTAACAGTAACACCTTAGTGTTAAAGGTCAAATGCGAGGCTATTTTCAAAGGTTTGGGGTTAATCTTTACATTTTTGGAATGCAGACAAGACAATGGTTCCCAAAAATCTCAAATATATTAAATTATTATTACAGTAAAATTATTATTAGTGGTAGTACTATTAGGGGCCAAGCACCAAAGGTCAAACAAAATCTTTTTTTTTTTTTGTCTGATTACTCACCTCATGATGATTCATATGGTCCCCCCATTACAATAAAACTCTCCCCATTACAGTGTCCATCATCTTGGATTATGATGTTTAAATTTGTAACTTTTTCCATCCATTAAAATCTGTCCGATTTGCCAAAACAATGGCACAAAATAATCTTCAGGCCGAACCACACAGAAATTATTACACAGAATTTAGATTTGTGCCTTTATTTAAAAGTAACAGCATTGTATGCTTAATCAGGACTATGATCTGAGGGTAAATGCAAAGTTTGGTGGTAGCACCACTCATGGGTCAAGACATAATTATAATTTAAAAAAAATGAATGTCCCAAACTCATGAGGTTGGTGTGTATGGATTCCATGGGTCATTAGTATTTCAACAATACCAATTTGTCCAGCATCGGCCATAGTGCCTTTCTGCTATTTAAAATTGTATGAAAAAGTTATATCTGTTGAACACTTTGTCAGATTTAAAAGAAAATTGGTATGCATTATAATCATGTCCTGATGGTACCTGGGCAGTTTGGACATAGCGCCACCTATAGTTAAAAAGATAACAATCACTTCTGTGTGCTGACTTTAACTTAGGCATGTTTCTTTGCCATTCATGGAAAATGTCACCTGTGTGGTCCTGTGTGTAAAATCCAGGACTACAATTCAAAAGGTCTTTGTATTATGCTTACTAAATGGTTGCAGGGCTTATGCCACTTTGATTATATATGCTGAAAGATGTTCCTTTTGTTGTTTTCTCCCTAATGGGAGCTTAGTGCATAGGACAATTATGATAGTTGGCACACTGAAAGGGTTTTTTAAAATTGATATTAAAACTGCACCAATTACAGTGGCCACCATTATAGATTGTGAAGTTTTTATTTTTTACTCCCCCTTTAAAATATGTCTCAGATTATCTTCTGGCCAAGCCTCACAAATGACTGAACAGAATTGAGATTTTCCTCTGTTGAAAAGTTATGCTGAAACCAAGTTGATTGTTGACACACACACACACACACACACACTAGTTTCTCAAAGTATGCTTTTGTTAACCGGCCTGATGTAAATATAAAACATCAGACAGCCGTAACATTACCATAATGCACATCGCATGTTTAATGAAAGTTCCTGTCCAGGTCTCATGAGATTTAGGGTGGGTCTGTTGCGAGTTGTCTTCTAATAGAGGCCACGTTTTTTGCTCACAAGGCTCATGAGACCTAAGTGAAGCCCTGCGCTGTTCAGTAACTGATCTGTAACTACACATAATCTGTCTATTTGTGGCTCACATGACAGACAAGCCTTCATACATTAAAACTGGGACAAACTGGGTCAGTCAAAACCTATAGGTATTGTCATGATCATACAGTGTCCTAGTAAAATAAGCTGATTTATTATGTAATGGGATGAAACTGTTAAATAACTTGTAATGTGGCTATATTTCTTGTCTGTTTGTTTGCCTGACTTTGAAATTATTTACATTTACATTTATGTATTTGGCAGACGCTTTTATCCAAAGAGACTTACAGTGCACTTATTACAGGGACAATCCCCCTGGAGCAACCTCGATTTAAGTGCCTTGCTCAAGGACACAATGGTGGTGGCTGTGGGGATCGAACCAGCAACCTTCTGAGTAACAGTTATGTGCTTTAGCCCACTACACCACCATCACTCTATGTTTTTTACTATAGATGGCGCTATGTCCAAACTGCTCAGATATGATGATAATGCATACCAATTTTCTTTTAAATCTGACAAAGTGTTCAAGAGATATAACTTTTTCATACAATTTTAAATAGAGGAGAGGCACCATGGACGATGCTGGAAAAATTGGTATGGTTGAAATACTAATGTCCCATGGAATCTTTAGTTCATGATGATGAACTAAAACAACCAAACAGAACACAATGTGAAGCACAGGTCAGAGTCAAGTTCAAAAATGCAGTCCATCAGCATGTAGGTTAGTCTTCCAAAGTTTCCAGATCATTCTGTGGTGTCTGGTTAAATTTTAGACAAAGTCTAATGTTGACATCGGGAATGAGCGGGGCTGAAGCCTGGCTGGGGTTTATCTTTTTTTTTTCACTTTACAGACACAGTGTGCAATAATATTCTTCCATATGTAAACTATTTATATTTTAGCACAAATAATGATATGGGGAAAAATTTTACTAAATAAAAAATAGTAGTGGGTTAGGGTACAATTATTGCTGTCTTATTAAACGTTTCCATACTGCATAACAATTAGCATTCTTCTTTTTTTTAAAAGAAAATCACATTTTTCAAGTTGAAGGTGGTGCATAATATCTTTAATCAGGGCAGAGCAGTGAGGTGGATTTTTTTGTTTCCAATTGAGCAAAATCAATCTACGTGTTAAGATTGTAACATCTCCAAGCAAAATACACTGATTTTTAGACAACTCCACACTGTCACTTCTAACACCAAAAATAGACAAAATTGGGTCTGGGTCTAGTGGTTTTCCCAACACCTCTGACAATGATTGAAAAACTGAATAATTATTACGAATAATTACGAATACTGGGACACTTCCAAAACATATGTCCTAATGATGCTGGAGTTTGACTGCATCTATCACATAATGGCTCCACAGAAGAAAACATCTTAGTGAGCTTTAGTTCTGACAGGTGAAGTCTAAGAAAGATCTTGAATTGTATTAAACCATGTCTAATACACAAAGAAGAAGACTGAACCCGTTCTCGTGCTTTTTCCCATTACCATTATGCAATATATATTCCAAGGTCTTCTTGCCATGCTGCTCTTACATGCTCTAATGAAACATCACATTCCAACTGTGATCATTTATTATATATAACGGATATTCCTCCTTCGGCAAATGGATTCTGTAAAAATAGTGAGTCCATCTGAGAGGTTGACGGCCCATTAGGAAATGATGAAAAATTATTTAGAACAAAACTGTGAGCTTGTAATTATTTAAAAAAATGTGAACTAGGTAGATCAAATATCTGCTGTAACTGCTGAAATTTTGGAAAGCATTTATTAATAAATACATTTTGGAAGGAACGTACCCCTTTTTTGGACCAGGTCTGAAATATTGAATCAATTTGGGAAGGGTGAAAAGAATGATTAGGGGTTAAAGGGCTTAAAGTAGAGCATGCCTGCCATTCAAAATGCCTTCTTATCTGATCCCAAATTTTTAGTGAGTTAGAAACCACTGGATCACTCAGTCGAGTTGGATGCAGGGCAGATAAAGGTGCATAGATTAAAGCTGGCCAAAAGGAAGGTAAGCATTATTTATTTTACATATCGTACCACTCTATCGACCCCTCCTGTATACCAAATGAGAGTGCTCTTATATTACATGCCCAGTAATACAGCTGGATATGGTTTATCATTTTTATCTGTTTTAGGCTTATCTACAGTCCATGTAAACTTTTCGGCTTGATTAATCAAAACTTTTATAGGCCATTTTTATTGTGTAACACTATATGAGTAAGAGAACAATTTGATTTTATTATTACTAAATTATAAGCCAAATAAGTACAACAAACTAATTAAAAAACTGTTGTAAATTCTTGTGAAATAATCCATAAAAACAATTCATTTGGACATAGAACAACAGTTTGGGTACAGTAATACAAGTCTGTCCCAGTTGATAAGCTCTTACTTTTATAAGAGATGGCGTCATCTACAGGAGACTGTTGAACTTGCTCGATCTAAAATAGTAAGTAATCAGAACTTGCTGGTAGTGATAAGTACTGCTGATTTTCAAGGATGGAGAACAATCTTGACCGTGAATAAACTAAAACCCTCAAGATAAGGTTTAAAAGAATTCAATCATTATGCTTCAGTATATCAAACGGAAGTACAGGCTGGTTGATAATAACTCCCTTATTAAGATTTTTCTGTAATAAGAATTTAAGATTTAAAGCTTCCTGCCCTGGTAGAGACATTGTTTTTATAATGACTACTAATTAATCACATGAACTGAAGAGCAATCAATCACAAACATCATGAGATTGTCAAAAGGTCCAAATGAGAGTGGATAATGGTCCTCGGAGACCCTAGGGCACCAGGCCTTTGGCTCAGTCTCAATTCCTTCTTTGGGTCTTAGGGAATAGGCATGAGACCAAGAGATCTGGGTTTGGCTGCCTATCATGGACCAGCTAGCCCCTGCTGGTAGATGCTGTAACTGCACCATTCTGCTGCACTATTGTGCATGTGGCAGGGGGGGGCGTGCTTGAGTGTTCAATCAGACAGTCAGTCATTCAGTCAGTCAAAATATCTATCTAAATACTGTATTTACTTGATTTATGAATTATTGTTCCAATTGAGGATGGGGATTTTTTTTTTTTTGTGGAACTCAAATAAAATTCTGTTGTTCTTTAATTTATTTAAAACTTTCTTTGGCCCTTTCATAAAACCTTTATTGTTATTATTATTATTAGTTACTTATTTTTTATCACCACTTATGACTAATTTGTATTTAACATTTGCCCAGCTATCTAAATGGAGACTTTCCATAGACTTCAATTTATATATATATATATATATATATATATATATATATATATATATATATATATATATATATATATATATATATAATTACAATAAATGAACCGTAACCCACCTTATCCTAACAGTAACTTTTTTGATTTATTTGAATTTTAAAAATAAATATTTAATTTATGTTTATGTTATGGATAGGCTTTTCAAAGATAGCCTCCCCCTCCACTTTATCATTGACAGTGGTCAGTGCCTGATGCCTTTGTGTTAGTCCCCCTTTAAAATAGAACAATAATGTATTACATATTACATTCTATTTCCAAAAGCTCCTTGTTCTCGCATTCAACATTTCTTCATATTTCATGCCTGCAATGTGCCTGGAGCTGAGAATAATATCTTATTTGCTTTGCAATGAGCTCATTACAGCTCACATATTCCACTGAATCATTCAGCAAGTACTGCACATTCATGGCAGATATCCTCTTTCCTTACTGGAGATGACTGTTCTACTGTTTTTACAAATGAATTTATTGCATAAAAAATGGGAGAGAGAGAAGAAAGTGATAATTAGTTTCCACAAATGTACAAAAGTCTCATGTGAAGAAACAAGGCTATAAGGATGTGCATGGTATTCAAATACCAAAATCAGGCCTACTCGGTTATTCTGCGTGTTTAGAGGTCTTCAACCCGATCGGAGTCCGATGGTACCCCACAAACCTACAGGTTTTGGGCCAGGTTCGGGTCAGTTTTTCAAGTAGACTATATTGGTAGGCTAATTTACTCCCGGCTATCTGAGATTGTGTTTGACGCATATCCTTGGCAATAAACGTTCTTTATACTCGAGTCCAGACAAATAACAAAATAACCGTTTGTGATCTCTCGCAGTTAACCAAATATTACAAAAAGTTACCGTGCACATATTTAGGGTATTAAGGCACCTTTCTCTATATCATTAAACATTAAATGCATGCTGGACATAAACATTTTAAAGTCCTCCATATTGTTGCATGAATTATGTCGCTTATATGAATTTAAACCTTCAGATTTGTACACAGCCAGGGTAAACTGCACGTTATCATTGTGTTTGGAAGTGTTTTGTAAATTAGACGCTGTTCTCTGTATTCCTTCAAATAAACGCGCGGCACCTGTGAGACACAGATTCCGTGGATTTATAATAGATATCTCGAAATAAATAAATAATTAATTTAGAGCTCGGGGCCTTTTGGGTTTAGAGGCCCCTGGGCAATGGCCCAATCGGCCAGGTGGTTAATCCGTCACTGGTTATGAGTGGCAACATCGCTTGGCCATGTCGTATTGTCATTGTTTTTGTAATATATTGTGTGACCACAAGATGTCGCTATTTGATCGTCAATGTCCTTTGGCGCTTTGCTACTGCGGGGGAAGTCCTTGTTGAAGTTTCATCAAACCTTTCTTGTAACTGTTCAGTACACTGTAGCAGCTTCTAATATGCATTTATGCTTTTTCCTTATGATATAGACTACATAATTCTTTATAGAACACTGAGTGCTTATATAGGCATGGACTGTGTGTGTGTGTGTGTGTGCTGATTGTATACAATAATACATCTTATTACAGTGTATTACTTTTGACCACTACTGTTGATAGCATGTTCGTGTGTGTGTTTGCAGTTGTGAGATATTTTCTTCTCTAACTGTGTGTTTATATGAGGATACAAGATTCTATTCTGCCTCTTTATCCTTCTTTTCCTCCCCGGCTATTGCCTATATCCCTCTTCCCTTGTATCATTCCCTCTATTCTTCCACACCTCCTTTTCTCTTTCTCCGTCCTCTGTAAATTGGGTCAGACTTGATTCTCTCAGATGTAAGTGTCTTAGTAGGAAGCACCCAACTCCCACCTCCCCCCTCTGCTGCAGAGTGGGCCATAACAGCAGGAGAGAGGGGTTTCTGAAGGAAGAGGTGAGAGGAGTCCATGCTCACTGAAGTTATTCACTCCCACGTCTCACAGTTTTATAGCACATCTTCATCGAGACAAGCACTCAACCTGATAAACGGACTGCTTGCCAACTTTTGGGTCTTTTTTTAAGAGGAAGATGGCCCCTATGTTCCTAAGTGGACTGTATTTTAAGTGCTTAACGGTTTACCTTTATACATTTGCACTTAATGTTTTTCAGATTTATTAATGAGGGTCAAGACAGTTACCAGTGCTTTGTTGGCACACATTTCTATGTAAAAAAAACAAAAAAACAAAAAATATAATAAAATATTCAATGTTTCAAATTAATCAAATTGATTCAAATAATTTTAACTTGTCAAAAAATAAAAAAAAATATTTTTACATAAGTAAAAAACAAATGAATTTAAATGAATTAATGGAATATTTCAAACAAAAATGAAAGTTCTGTCATCATTTAACCACCTTTTTTTGTATTTACAACAAGGAACACACATATTGATAAAATATATACATTGAATGCATTGTAATACTTTTGGTAAAAGTGTCTTTCAGATGAATTAATGTAAATTTAAAGTCCAAAGCAAGATGGAAACTATTTTGAAATGCAGTTTAATTAAATATAATGATTATATAATACACTCTTTAGAAATACGAGCCTGATTGCATTTTACGAGTCCACAGGGTGTGATATTTGCTGTGTAATGTTGACCTGCGCGAGGTGAAAGAGCTAAACTTCCCCTCTTTGTCAAATAGTTCCTGAACTTGGTGAATGGTGCACTGCTTTATTTGGCCATTTCTAATAGGCCAATGACGTTTTTTCCTCATTGGCGCCATACAGAATGTGTGCTTGTGTGCGTTTGCACGTGTGCTTGAGTGTGCAAGTCTTGTGTAAGCGATGTACAGAGTTGGCTCTTTTGAAAATTAAAAGCAGAATTTTACAAATAGATGCTTGAAGATCACAGCAGCCCTTCTTAAGCCAAAACTCTTTTAATGTTTATATTACACTATTCCCCTCCCATTTTCCTTGTGTTTAATTAATAACATGCAGATTCACTCTCGATATATGCTGTAGACTTTGATCTGTTGTGAATGCAACATCTTTAAGGCACAGGCTACATCCCAGTTTACATACTTCTACATACTACTTTGATGATGGGAAAGTACATACTTCACAAGTAAGACATGATGGCAGTTATTGAGTCTACTAACACATCATAAAACTTGCTCGATACCACAAACCCATTTGTTGCATAATGATTGTGCTAGCATTTTAGCTTTAGCATCATGCTAAATTCATTGCTATTTAGCACTGACGGTCCACTTCTATCGAAATGAATGGGTGAAATTGGAATGTCCAACCAAGGCGCTCTAAGCGACCAACGGTCAACGGATGTAGAATGGAAGTCCTGCTTTAAAGGTAAAAGAGCCAATCACATTTAGATACAGACATTGCCTGTCAATCAACTCAACAATGCTCATTAGCTATACAAGCCGGGAAACTTGTGTTTTGTAGCGTAATATGAGGTAAAGAAGCGCCATTTGTGATTCCAATATTGTCAAATTGTATTGCTGATTTGAAATATGTTCTTTGATCATAACCTTGACCAACCGTTTTTGAGATTTCTGTGTTTCTCCATTCAAGTAAATAGGAGCTGCACTGTCATTACTGGAAATAGCCTCCCGAGAGTGTTCCAAATATGGCCGACAGTGGACTGACTTGCTTCAAAGAGTTTGCTTGAAGTCAACATGAAATCAAAAGCAACCCCATTTTCTTACTTTATTCCTTTTTGGCTGACATCACTAAAAGTCCTCTTATTTTCAGTCTCTCTCTTCTATCTACCTGTCATATCAACATAATCAAATGGGAGGTCTGCATGTTGTTTCTGCCACTTCAGGTACCCTATGTTTGGCCACATTATTCCAACTCACTGACAAGCGGTATCTCCTCTAAGACATTTTTGGATCGACTCCAGTGTGTTTACCTTCCCCTGTGGCGACTGGATGCACGTCATGTATGCAGTGTGAGGCCCAAGTTGGGATACCGCTTTGAAACCAGGAAGTAATTTTGTTCAATTAATCAGTGACAAGCATTATTCAGAGGGAAGATTGCATTTTTAATCCACTGATGGTTAGGTTTAGGATTTGGGTTGGGGAGTACAGTTTATAAAACATGCATTCATCTTCACTGTTTTACTGCCTGTACAGCTAAAAACATCTTGCTTTAAAACTTACTTTTGGTGCCCTTCTGTGGAGATTGACACACAGAAAATGAGAATAGTATATCTGCAGACATTGCTCCAAAAAGGGGCAGTCACTCTAAATCACCATTGAAGATATAGGGCGCCCTTTACCTAACCCTTTTCTTAACCTTACCCATTAGTGGAAGTGACGCCCCCTTTTGGAGTTGGCGCAACCTCCTTTTGAAGAAAACATGCCCCTTTATGAGTAACCTGCCCTCTTCTGGAGATTCCACACCCTATTCGGAGATCTCCAGCCTGCAGTTATACCTATTTGCACCAGAAAATGGAGCTCACGTGTTAACATTTTGTCCACTGGGAGCAGTGTTTAGCACAGACAGATTTTAGCTTATTTTTTCATATTTCACTGTGAGATCAGTCTGGTCATTTAGAGACAACTATTCACAATCCAATCAATTCATAATGGATAAAATCTAGTCACATTTTTCTCATTGAATATCTAGTTTCACTCAGTAAAATTGTAAACATTCTGAGTCTAGTAGAGCAAATAGATGGTTTTGCAATAACTATTCTGCTCTCTCTTATAAAACCATATGCCCTCTTTTCACTATTAGCAGCATCCCTCCAATCACACTGTGTCTCTTTTTTTCCTCTGCCCAAACACAAACGTTCGCAAACCTTGATCTCAGCCGGTAACACGCACACACACCCTCTCCATCGACATGAAAGCATCCCCTCAGCTCTTTTGATGCTGTGCATCTTGGCTGATGCATCGCTGAAATAAAATGTCTGCTCTCAAATCAATATGACTCAATTCAGGGGGCTGTTGGGCCTCTCACGTACACATACAGATGCACAAACTGATGGTGACTGAGTGAGTTAGGATTAGAGAGAATGGTGGAAGAGATGGAAAAATTAGAATACATGTGAGAGATAAAAGCACAGAGAATAAGAGAAAAAGTCCATTTCATAATTTTGATTGTTTCCTTTTTTCACCCACCTGCCTCTGCTGAGTGGGTGGCAAAGAAAAGAGTAATGAAAAATAAAATCGATGTTAGCTGGTAATCAGAGAAAAAGATGGTGTAGATTGTGGTCAATAGAAAGCAGTTGTTTATTTATCTGGATGTGGGGGAATGTGCTCCTCATTGGACCAAGCCGTGTGTTTTAAGCAGAATTCTACCTCTACATAGCAGTACGAGGGCTATAGACTGCCTGGCAGCTATTGTTCTGACTCCAGTGAAAACTTCATCCCCGCTGTTTGACTGGATCTGAATTAGCTGTCTATCAACTGCACTGTCCAATGTCTCAATTTCATATCCTTAGAGGGCTCCTTTTCTTTTGAGTCAGTTTGATGGTTTTCAATGCACTGTTTGAGGAACGCAAAAGAAATAAGACTTCTGAAATATACACATTGGTATGCATCACACCTAGTATCTATTTTGTTTTAACTTTCCCTGAACATTCAGAGTACATTTGTCTTGATACTACAACAAGTAGGAATTAAAATACAACCCTTGCAAGTGGCTTTACCATGGTTTAGCGATGGTAATGGATTTTTAATTCTATGATACTTTGATACAGTGGCTCAGACACGCTCATCAATGGCTATTATTTAATCCGTTCTTCAAAATAAAATCGAGTGTATTTCTTCAAATGTCGTCTTTGTGTAAAACAGTATCTTTTGTCATACGTCACTCCAAGACATCTTACAGGTTGCCCACCACAGTGCCAGGAAATACCCATATTTGGCAGGTTGGTGGGTGTTAGTTTCAAACCCTGGCATTGCTCTCTTTTTTCAGCATCTCTTGCTGTAGTGCTGTGTTTTTTAGATGTGTTTCATGTTAAGTTAAAAGGAAATTCACCTTTTAAATACACATTGAGACACCTGCAATCAGTTCAATTTATTGCACTTTGTCTAATAGAGACACATTTAGTCTGAACGGCCCCTATTATTGTCCAATTTGAAAAGTCACACCCTTCCGGCCCAAAGTTTGAAAACCCCTGTTCCATAGTAGCTTCATTATCATTTTCATATTCAGTGGTATTCAAACAATGCTGTAAGGTACTTCAAAGAATAGTATGTTAGTACCACCATGTTAAGTGTCCAAAACCATAGTATCATGATTTTACAATGGTATTTTTTATTCCAATACCTTTGAGCTTTTTTGTAATGGAAAAATACAGGGCCTGTATACTTTTAGAAAATATATGAGCAAGTATCATTCATATCATGATAGATTGAAAAGACAAAGAAATAAGAAGAATCCAAGGAGGTGTTTGGGGGAGGTGGAAGGAGAGGAAGAGACAGATGAAGGTTTTTCGGTGCCGGTCTGAGCCGGTGCCCTCTGTGTGTGTGGGAATGCCATTCAGGGTGATAACTCAACCCTGACAGCCCATGATGGAATTCATGATTGATGGGGCTCAATAGCTGCCAGTTCAATTTTCTCCTGTAATGAAAACAAGATTCACCATTTTCTCCCCCTCTGCCTGCTAAAATCTATGTGAGAAAACATGCCCGTTGACTCTTACAAGGGCTTGGTGTGGTCCGCTAATGTATTTTTCTATCTGTTTGTCTTTGTCGCTCTCTCTTTCTCCCTCTCTTCACTATAGGCAGAAGGGAATGAATAGCTTGCTTGCGGCAGATGTGAAGACGGATTGTGGGAGTGAGTTGTAACTACTCTTTGATTGTTATCATAACATGGCGCAGAGCCTTAAGGAATGTTCTGCAAATGTTCATGCCATATCTTAGTTTAACACTCTAATTTCTCAACACCAGAAATACAACACAAACCCTCCACGTGTGATACACAAGCGTTACGCCGTACCTTCTCCTCTGTTGTTTGATTGAATAAGTGTAAATACACTTTTTACAGGCATATCTAGCTCTTCTGCAGAGTTTTACTTCCTCATCAAGTAAAACATCAGAGAGATGTTGTAGTCTGGGAGCTCCTGGATGCATACCAGAAAATGTCAGCAAAATTAATGATGTGGATCTCGTGGACTTTTTTCTTCCATAATCTACCTCTCTGAGAAACTTTAATATTGGCTTCTTAATGTTTCGTGACATGAATATCCTTTCTTATATTCTTTCTCTCTCTCTAGAGAAAAATCAGTTTTCCAATTTACAGATGTAATTTTTAAGATTTATTTATGACTGGAAAAAATACAGTAAATAAAATACAGTATATAAGTAAATTATATATATATATATATATATATATATATATATATATATATATATATATATATATATATATATATATATGGTCATCTGTGTAAAAATAAAATAAAAAAATAAATAAAAATACGCACACCGCCTAAAAGGGTGGACCTTTTGCATGTACTCTGCGGTCTGGCCTACCTCAATTGCTAAGTTGCCATGCCAATACCGAACTGCAATATTTTCTGAGAGATCTTTCATTCTTATTAATATTCTCCAAATCTTAACACCTCTTAAAGAAATTGTTAATGAGGAAAAACTTAAGCACAACCATGAAAGGTTTAAAAAAAAATGTTTGCTTGATAATGATAATGTTTAAGTAAAACACTGGTTATGAGAAAGGCTTTATTAAAAAAAGACCAGAGGAATAGACAAGAGCAATTAAAATAAAAAACTCACGTCATATAATGCCAATGCGTTACAGTGATTTTACCGTGGGTAAAGGGTGAAATCGATAGCCAAAAACCCCTACCCATGCAAACTTAAAATGGCACAGACTTGATTACCTTATTCCTTTTTATATAACTCCAGCAACAGCAGTACCACAAAAGACACCAACGTTCAATAAACAGTTAGATTTATTACTAATAGACTTTGTAAGCGTAAGCATAGTTCTAGCAGGATGATCTCGGGATTCATTTTATCAGGCATCTCATTCAATAACAATACAGCCTCTGCCTTATAAGCCTGCCAGCTGCCTCTCATTGTTTACATCCGTGCTTTTACTCCCCATCCCACCCCAGCTCCACCAGTTTAGGTCCCGTCCTGGGCGGGTTTAAGCTTCTCACCACTGCCAACATCGCCTCCAGCAGGATCTGACGGTTCAAGCAGCTTGAGCTAATGATACAAGTATCTTTTCATTTGTAGTAATTCTAATAATCTTGAGTCTAGAATTACTTATATAGCACCTTTTTAACCTTACACTGCATCTCATTCACCCATTTATACTCACATTCACACACTAATGATGGCAGAGCTGCCATGCAAGGTGTTAACGTGCCATTGGGAGCAATTTGGGGTACAGTGTCTTGCCCAAGGACACTTCAGCATGTGGAGTCGTGTGGGCCGGGAATTGAACCATCAACCCTGCGATTAGTGGACAAACCGCTCTACCACCTGAGCCACAGCCGCCCCGTGTACATTAGTACATTACCTAGTACATTAGTACATTACCTAGTACTTTAGCCTAACTGTTGGGTGTTTGTGTTTTCTAAGCATCATAGAAATTCTGCCACACTTAAATCCAACTTTTTCCTGAACTTGGAAGTGTTACACGATTCATATTGGAAGACTTTTTTATTTTCCAATGTTTTCATACACAAATTTAGTGTATTAAATTTGTTAAAAATTGGCAAGTTAAAAAAACACGTGGCTCCATAGCGCCAAGGTTTCACAGAGTTGCATTAATCGTCTTTTGACAGTGCCTCACTCATCAAAGTTTAAAGATGGGGAAATGACATGAAGTGGTGGCCAAAGGTTAGTTATGCTGATATCATTAAATTCTTTGAGTTATGACAGCCAACAACTGCTAAGTTAAAATGAACCTTCAGTAGTTTTTACATTTCATCCTATGGAGACCGGAAACAGAAAATGGTTAGTCATCAATCCGAATAATCATGGCGCCACCCATTGGTCAGGAAAACTGTGGATAGAATGTGCGATCACATCTGTGCATTAATCTTCATTTTACAACGTCTTCAAACATAGCTTGTCCATTCACAGGGTTGGAGGGTCAGTGATCAAACTGATTTTCTGCCGAATATAATGAGAGAGAATAAAATAGCACCACATAAAAGTCTCTTTTTTGTAATGTTTTTAAACTCTTCACATATTAATGTACAGAGTCCAAAAAATACAGTCAGATTATGCAGTGATTTGTATAACACCTTGTAAGGTACTGCAGGGGTATGTTGCTCCAAACGTGGTCCAAGCTGGGTAAAGCAAATTCCTTGAGTCTCATATTGATCCAAACATAACTTTGGCAGCACTGGCAATGATGGAGGAATAAAAAGTAAGAAATGATGGATGACTCTGACAGAGGTAATTTTAAACTTGTATAATCTAAAATAATACATTGCAGTGAGTCAATGAATGAGAGAACCAGAAAACCAACCATTCCCAATGCATAAAAACCATTTCACAAAAGAAGACTTGTAACACTGCAAACACAGAGCCCACTGAAACATGCTTGTATGTCAGCCTTTGCCCTTGACCCTAACGTCTCTCAGGAAGACCATATAACTAAATCTTCTCAAAGCTAAAAGTGTAAACACCAAACAGATGTGGCTGGATGACAGCTTCCTGAAAAATGTCCAGTGATCTTTGCGAGACGGCAGAGATCAGATAATTTTTAGCTTGCTGTGATAGAATATGATGGACTGTAGACAACTGGAAAGAGCTGGTATTGATCTGTGCGAGTGAACGTGTGTGTGAGTGAGCAAGAGAGCGAGAAGAAAAAGTGAGATTTCATGGTGCAATTGATGAAGGGAAGAGATAGAGTTGGAGTGAAGCTAAATCTGTTCTTGTCTTCTCTTGCTGTATCTCTGTATCACAGCCCATGCTAACCTCCATTGCTACTTGTCACTTCCATTTGTCACAGCGTTACGTAGCGCCTTTTTTTCTGTGCCAGTGTGAATTACGCTCTTCAAACTGCTGTAAGCACATTAACCGGTGGGCACACAATCATTTTTAAAAGCTGGTATGCATTAGTGGAAATATTTCAAGCTCTTCAACATTCATTTACGCAGATTTAATAATTTCTTAATCAGTCTTTTGTGGGGGATGTTTTAATTAAATGTATTTCAGCTTGCAATTTTCAGCTTGCAATATAAGCTCAGGGTTATCTCATCCTATTTATAGCACTCATATATATGTAAAATCCCTGTGTGTGTGTTTGTTCTATACAATTTCCCTCTCTTCTCCTAGCAACCAAAATTAAATGACGGCAGTTCTGTGAAGCTCACTGCATTTTTGCGGAGTCTTTGCTTGACCTGCACCCCAGTGACCCCCTCGACAAGCCAACCACAGCCCTGTGTCGGATCTAACTTTTCTCATTATGAGAATTATCATTCCTCCAGTCTCCTGAGTACCCTTTGACTTGTTTCTCTCTTTTTAATTTTAGAGACTCATACCTATCCATAGTTTTATTGAAGTAAACATAACTGTAGCCAAACAATATTGTAATTAATAAAACTGCATACATTTTCACATTTAAAGGAATAGTTCACCAAAAAGTAATATCTAATAAATCATAATTTACTCACCCTATGCCTATTTCTTTAAAACACCTGTGACAACTTGGCCATAAAGATGTGACAGCTTGCCCAGACCTAAAATTTATGAAAAATAGATTAGACCTGAAAACACAGTTTATACTTGCGGTTAAAATCTACATTTATTATATAGTTGACACTTGGCTTAATGCATACCAGTGTGTTTAAATTGTGTTCACTTGTTTATCTACAAATATGATAATACTGGAATATTGGTTTTTAACTAGCTGTTTGAAACCAACATGCAAAACCACTGCTTGGAAAAACACACATTTATGTAAATGAACATTTGACTCCAAATCTTAGTTACTGAGGTGTAGTCCTTGGGACTACTTCCCTGTGTCACAACTAGCCCATCTCCCTTTTTTCAACATTTTGATAAGCATTTTTGAGTTCATTTATATAATCATGCTATGTGATATGAACTTTAAAAAGTATAAAAAATAAATACTTAATGTAGTCTCCAGTAAAATGAGCTTAAACTGAATGTATAAAAATGATACAAGATATATATTTTTTATTGAATTATTTCACATCATTTTATGTAAATTACCAACACTATAATGTCTGTAATTTTAACGGTAAAAGTCTAAAAATGTTACAGAAATAAAACGTTAATTAATTAACGAATATTAACTGTAAAGTAAACAGTACATTTTTTAAATATATTTTAAAAGACAATAGTCATTTTTGCAATACAATTTTGTACAAAATTTAATTTTTTAGATGTAACAAGTATGATTTTCCTGTATAATTAATGGTAAAAATGTACGTTGTTTAACAAGAGAGTACATGTACTTTTTACTGTAAATTTTTAAAAAAATTACATTAGAAAACAATAATCAGGCATTCCCACAATTCCCTGCATGACCCATCATATTTAATTATATTTTATGGAATTAGTTATGTTTCTTCTTATTTGTAATATCAGTTACATACATTGGGTGTTCTGTTTTATATTTGATGTAGTTTAGTTAATGTTTACTGCATTATTTAAATTTCACATGTGTTACCTTGGTGGAATCCATGGTGTTTAGTGTTTGTGTGAGTGACACTTTGTGAGAGTCTCTACATGTTTATTGGTCATTGCTCCTGGAAGGGACACTATTGGTGAACTTCATGTCATCATGTGCTCTTCTGTCATTTTTACAGTGATTATACAGTGATATACCTTATAAAGTAAAACGATTTTTACACTTTCAGAAGGTTACTATCAAGTTTATGATGATTTTTTTTTTACTGTAAATGTATTTTTTTTAAATATTTTTTTTACAGTGCCAGTTTTAAACTGTAAAATGTACAGGTTGTTCTGAAAAGTTGTTTACACTTTACTGTATTTTGTACATAATTATTCTGGAAACCACAACTGGCAGATTTTTTATTTTTTTATTTTTTGTAAAAACAACAGGATTTTTTTTTTTTTTTTTTTTTTACAGTGAGGTATATGATATTTTGAAACTATAGTAACCATGGTAAACGTTTGTAATTAAGATTTTACTGTTAAGAACTGTATGAACACGACACAGAAGCAAGTACGTTCAGTTTAACCAGTCAACTGAATTTATTTCCAGACCCGTTGTAGCCAGCAGATAACTAAATGCCTCTGTGTTGTTGTAATTTATTTATTTACTGCTTTTTTGAGGTAGATGATATATCAGTTTTACTGATTAATCAGTGCCGATAGCTGCTTTTTGGAACTATCTTTAAAAATCTATGACAATACTATTGTCTCAGGTTACTTAAATGTAACCCCTGTTCCCTGATAAAAGCGGAACGAGATGCTGTGCTGATTTAGCGCTTTGGGAACATCTTTAGGAGTGACCGGCTGTGAATATGTGTGCAACACATCAATGAAATTGACTAGAATCAACAGCCTCTGCTGATGACATCATTGGATGCACCTGTAGCAGGGCTATAAATAGATGCGCCACAGGTGCATCTTCAGGTATTTTGTCTGAAGAGCAGTCCTGGGTCCTGCAATGAAGCGCAGCCTCTCGTTCCGCTTTTATCAGGGAACAAGGTTTACATTTAATAACCCAAGACGTTCCCTATCAAAAAGCTACACTTTGATGCTGCGCTGATTTAGCACTTTGGGAATGAGAATACCCACGCCGCCACACTGTGGGTGTCCGGACCCCTTACGGTTGTGTAGCTGTCCTCACAAGCGCCCGAGAGGTCTCAGACATGAGCTTGTGATGTTGACTCAAGGACGTGAGAGCCCGGAGTGGCAAGAACATCCAAACTATAGAATCTTATGAATGTATGCAGAGAGGACCAGCCCGCCGCATTACAATCATTTTACAGAGGGACACCTCTGGCCAAAGCCTTAGAGGAGGCGATCCCTCAGGTAGAGTGAGCCCTGATACCTACTGGCGAAACTTGACAGTGCGCCTCGTAGGCCAGGGCAATAGCATCCCTCACCCAATGCGACATATTTTGCTTGGTGGCGGCCGGCCCTTTGTTGCGGCCCAATGGCAAACGGATAGTTGCCCTGACTTACGCCACTAGCTACTGCAGTGGACATAAGTCTGAAGGGCACGGACTGGACACAGTCCATGAAGTCTTTCATGCTCCGGTGTTGTAAACAGCGGGGAGCAGAAGGATTTGAGAGTGACCGGATGTACAGTCGAGAAAGGAACCTTAGGAAGGTATTCAGGAGGAGGGTACAAAATTGCTTTAGCCATTCCTGGAGAATAATCTAAGCAGGCTGGCAAGACAGACAGAGCCTGTAGATCCACAATTCTTTTAGAGAAGTAATTCCCATAAGAAAAAACATCTTGAGAGTCAGAAGTTTATCAGACGCTGACTCTAGAGGTTCAAAGGGGGTCTCAACCAGACCCTCAAGGACTATTGCTAAGTCCCATGAAGGGATCCTGGTCCTAGCAGGAGGTCTCAACCACATAGCTCCACAAACGAAGCAAGCGAGCAGAGGATGTCTCCCCAACGGCATCCCGTCAATCAGGGCGTGGCAAGCCGATAGAGCAGTCACGTAAACCCTGAGAGTGGTGGGGCATGTGCCTGCTGCTAATTTGTCCTGCAGAAAGTCCAGAACTGAAGCAATCTGGCAGTTAACTGGATCCGCATTATGTGCACTGCACCATCTTTCAAAGACACCCCATTTCTTCTAGTAGAGGGAGCCCTAGCACTTAGAATGGTCTCGGTAACTTCAGGTGAAAACCCAGAGTCCCTCAGTTTGTACCCTTCAGGGGCCAAACATGAAGGTTCCACAGCTCCGTCCAGGGATTAAATATTGTCCCCTGCACCTGGGACAGAAGGTTCCTCCTGTCCGGAATCGCCCAAGCTGAACCATCGAGGAGAGACATTACCTCCAATAACCATACCCTGTTTGGCCAACGTGGCGCTATCAGTAAGAGGCAAACCCTTGCTGGCAAACTCTGGCCAAGACTCACGGTGAGCAGAGCAACCGGAGGAAACGCATACAGATGCATTCTGGGCCATGTATGTGCCATCGCATCCAGACCCAGGGGGGCTGGGTGACTCAGAGAGAAGTAGAGGGAATATTGCGCTGTCTGTTCGGAGGCAAAGAGGTCCACTTCCGCTCTGTAAACTCTCACCCAGATTTGTTCCTCTACCTCAGGTCGGTATTTTCTGTCTGGACAGTAAATCTGCTCCCACAATCAGGCATCCAGGGATATAAACTGCTCTGATTGACAGGAGCTTGCCCTGGGCAGTCTGTTGAGCTGGCGTGAACGTAGACCTCCTTGATGGTTTATGTAAGAGACTACTGCTGTGTTGTCCACCCGCACCAAGACATGGCAGCCTCTCAAATACTGGAGGAAGTATTTCAGAGCCTGAAATACAGGCATCAACTTGAGACAGTTGATGTGCCAATCGAGCTGATGACCCTCCCATTCACTTTGAGCTAGACAACCACTTAAGACCGCACCCCAGCCCGTCAGGGAGGCGTCTGTCCTTAGCAATTTGTAACGGCAAGATGCACCTAGAGTGGGACCCAAAGTGAGGAACAAGGGTCTGAACCACATAGAAAGGGTACGAAGCATGTGGTGCATAACCCTTATCTTCCTTAGGGGACTGGCCCTTGGATGAAATCCCCTGGCTTTGAGCCATAACTGAAATGGTCTCATGTGCAGAAGGCCCAGATGCCTTGGATGCGGATGCCTTGAGACCTAGTATTCGTTGATACTGACGAACAGTGCAAGCTTGGCCTAGCCTGACTTTGCTCAGGGTGTTCTGAAAGGATACGATTTGAGCGGGAGGCAATTGTGCCCACATCATGATAAAATTCCATACAACGCCCAGATAGGTAATTTCCTGACTGGGAGAGAAAGCACTCTTTTTGACATTGAGTCTCAGACCCAGAGAAACCAGATGAGCTAAGACGATATCCCTGTGCTGAACTTCTAGTTCTTGTGACTGTGCTAGTATCAGCCAGTCATCTATGTAGTTCAGAATGCAGATGCCCCGGAGTCGCAGAGGAGCTAGTGCTGCATCCATGCATTTTGTGAATGTGCGGGGTGATAGGGCTAGGCCGAATGGAAGAACCCGATATTGGAAAGCTTCGCCCCGAATGCGAACCTCAGGAACTTCCTGTGTTGTGGCAGAATTTCTATATGAAAATATGCATCCATGAGATCGATCATGACCAACCAATCATGATGTTGGTTTGAGACACAACCATCTTGACAGTTAGCATCTTGAACTTGAATGCCCTGATCGAGCGATTCAAGCCTCGAAGGTCTAAAATCAGACGCAACCCCCCACCCTTCTTGGGAAACAGGACGTATCTGCTGTAGTAACCTGACTCTTTCTCTGTAAGAGGAACATGTTCTATGGCCCCTTTGACCAAGAGATTTTGTGGTTCTTTCCACAGTAGACATGCTTGTTCCGGTTTCACGGTAGTGGAGAACACGAAATGCAGAGGACGCCGATCGAATTGAATTTTGTAGCCTTTTTCTACTATTCTTAGAATCCACATAGAAACACCTGGTATTAGCTTCCATGCTGCCAGGTTCTCTGAGATGGGTATCAATTTTGACACTTCCTGTTGAGGGGATGTCAAGTATTCCGCGTCCAGGACTAAGGCAGGAAGCAATGGAACACACAACATTTTGCTGGAAACCTCTAAATCCCGAAACACCAGAGGCGGCGGGAATGGAGAGGTTTTGTGGGGGTATCGGGAAGGTACAGGTGAATGCTTCACACGCCCGACCCGAGGGGGGCTACCAGGGCACAAGACCGTCAGGGTTTTTTCTTCTTAGAAATGACTGCCCTGAGGTCTTACTTTGGGGGCTGCTGAGGGCGATGAGCCGGCCCCCAGTCTCTACGAGGGGGAGCATGACTCGCCACGCTTTGTTTTTGAGCCTCCCTTCTAGAAGGACCTGGGCGGGGCTGGGTGGCTGATGGCCCATCCCCCTAAGTGCGGTGAGGAAGGAATTGCCCGAAGGCTTCCTTGTGACTCTTTGCCACCTGGAACCTGGTGATAACTACAGTACATTCATATCATCACCAAATAAGCCAAAAGGCAAACCCGGGCGTTGAAAAGGTGAATGTTCAGAGGTTCAGCGCCCCCCTCGTGAACCGAAGAGGCGCCGAAGCGCACTTCAGGCTTATGAGAAGGATCAGCTAGATCTGAATGCAAAGCATTCTGACTGTAAACATATCGCTCACACCTGCCCCGCCCCAATGCAAGATCAGCATGCTCTTCCCCTAAACACACAAAACAAAACTGGTGTTTGTCCGTTTCAGCCATAGAGTGTAAACATGGGAACACACACCGCTTTGTTTATCAGTCATTCTTTTTCTTCTATTTTTTTTAAAGAAAAGAGAAAGAGAAAGAATTTTTAGGCAGTGCACAGAAACCTAACTCCTAACAGAGGAAAGTAGAAAGTTCTGACAGTCAAGAAGCACAACACACACAGAATGATCTGAAGACAAAAGATCTGACGATGCACCTGTGGCGCATTTATTTATAGCCCTGCTACAGGTGCATCCAATGATGTCACAAGCAGAGGCTTTAGATTCTAGTCAATTTCTAGTCAATTGACATGTTGCACACATATTCACAGCCGGGTTTTCTGGTTATTATTGGGATTTTTGTTACACAATAAAGCCTGTGCCTGCCATTTTAAGGAAAGGTGAATTATAATTTTTTTCAACAATTTAAACATTTTTAGTAAAAAAAAAAAAAAGAAATCAATTGATTAATTGGTTATCGGTCTTTTTCGACAATATCAGTTATCAGTATTGCAAAATCAATCAGTCAACCTCTATATCACATTCTGATTTCTGTTGTGGAATAAAGACAAATAAAATACACAAAAAACAGAAGCCAGAGTGCCTTTATCTAGTACTGCCATCAGCGAAACAATTTAGATGGCATACAAAACTTATTTTACCACTGATAAAAGAGAAAAATGATGTGTTGATCTGTCAAAACAATAGAGATACTATGGACAGACATAGTGAAACTAAAGCAAAACAACTGCACTTAGGATTGAAACTCAAACCGCTTGGCTAACTTACCCCACATGTATCTGTGTGCCAATGGCTTTCTGTGACATCTCAGCTCCCCCCTCTTCTTTCCCCAAACAAAGCCAGCACTTGTTCATCTGCTTGATCAGTGGGGTAAAGAAGTGGGCTGGTTACACGTTTCAACACTAGGACCTGCAGGCATCTTGGAGATTGGGTTTCATTGCCATTGTTCCTAATTGCTAATGCTGGCTCTCTGCTCACTGAAATGAAAAGCAGGGGTATGCTCAATTAATTTGTTTCGAAGCAAAAAATTATCTCTCATTCCTAAATTCTCTGCTGGAAAATGACCAGGGAATTTCTACCAGGCTGTTTTGAAATAGTTTTTTCATCATAATCAACTTTTTAATTGGTTCAGGTTCTGTTGGTTCAAAAGATGCTGTGAATTGACGTGGGTAATTTTTCAATGTTAAAATACTTCATTCTAAATATTCCTCATATGCAAAAAAATCTACAAATAAGCCATTAGCAGGGTTACTTCCATGAAAATTGTAAATAGGCGATTGTCACAGAACCTATCAAGAAAATGTTCTCTTAATATTTAATCCCAAATCAAATATAAAGTGTGACCAGCTGTAATTAAAATAATGTTACAATGTAAAAATAAATCATAACAGTCCTAATAATAGGCTCAATTTGCAATATTTAAAATATAATTTCTTGATTCTTTTGATTTTGAGGTAAATATGACCAGGACACTTTCTTAACAGTTTGTGTGGGAATAACCCAAATTCTGTTGCTCTTTAACACAACAGTATCAAATGTATTAGTTTAATGGCAACTTGGTCTCAAACAATGGTGGAAGGTTTGGGGTGGGACTTTCTGTTTGTCCAGAAAATGGGGGAATTGTTCTGGAAACCTCTTTGAAAATAAATAATTCTGTTGCAAATCCATTCGGTGCTGCTATTGGTGCAGGAATTACATTTCACCTTTAAAGGGGACCTATTATGCAAAATTCACTTTTACTTAGTGTTTGTACATAAATGTGAGTTGGCAGTGTGTGTATACAACCCCCCTACAATGTTAAAAGTCCACCCACTCCTCTTTCTTATATTTCTATTAATCAAAAACAGTGTGTCAAAATGAACGGTTTTCATTTCTGCTCTATTGTGACATCACATTAGAGCAGGCCTCTAACTACTGGTGACGGACTCCACCCTATTATCATAGAATCTCCCGAGTGATCTACACACAGTCCGCCATTTTTTTCAGAGCTGGAGCAACTACTGTGAGAAGAATAATGTCTCAGCTTCGTAAGCGTCATAAGTGTTCTGTTGTTGGCTGTAAAAGGGAACATAAGAGTCTTCATGTACTCCTGGCATGAGAACCACTGAAAACAAGTGTACAAGTTTTATTTTTGAAGGAAATGTGCCCCAAAACATACAAGAATTAGTGTAAGTTTGTGCAAATCATTTTACACAGAACTGCTTTGTGAATGAATGTCAACATAAAGCAGGATTTTCAAAAAATGATATTCTCAAATTTTTGATTAGAGTGCCTATTCAGCCCTATTTACGCTGTCAGTCATATATGTTCTGATTTGGTGTTGCTGTAGTGTCTGAAGCACAAGCTGTAAAGGCACAGCCCTCTTCCGGAAAGGGGGCGGGGAACAGCAGCTCATTTGCATTTAAAGAGACACACATGAAATCAGTGTGTTTTTGATTCCACCCAAAAAGAGGCATGTATAACATGGTATAATAAATGATCCGTGGGGTATTTTGAGCTGAAACTTCACAGACACATTCTTGGGACACCTGAGACTTATATTACATCTTGTAAAAAGAGGCATAATAGTGCAAACATTCCTTTTTTTACTAGAAGCTTTTAGACCTGGCTTGATGTTCACTCGCATGTTTGAGGTTCTCTATTCTGCAAGCAGACCTCAATATTTGCGCTCTGAGTCATGCAATCTTAGTGCTAAGTGCTTAATGGCTGACACCTTGAAACTGAGCATGGTGAGACACAAGTGAGGGAAATTTCCCCTCTGCATGTGCACAGGAACATGGAGGCTCTGAGCAGGTGCTGCAGCTTTGTGAACATTGCGGGTATAGGCATATGCATGTAACAGGACCTTCTCTTAGGGAGCACTAGTAGCCCACCAGGGAGTCTCTGACGGAAGATATGTATTTTTTTCCAAGCCAAGCTACAGAGGCAGTAAACAAAGCTAGGGATTTAGGGAGATCCGACAGAGGTTTCCCCTTTTCTCCTCCAATTGGATAAAATTCCACAAAAGCACTTATTGTTTCTCTCCATCCCTCGCTCTATATCTCTCTCTGTTCCTATCCAGTCCCCAGCAAAATATGCTTCAGTGTTTATTTACCACTTTGCTGAATGGAGAGTGAGTGGAGCTTGGTAAATATATTCAAGATTCATTTAGCTTTATTTTGGGCTGAAAGAGTCACTTGTGTGCAAAGCAGTATGGTAGTACACAAGGATGGGACTGAGCATCTGTTTTCTCTTCCCTCCGATAACAGAGACAAAGCAAACACACTCAACATGCATTAGTAAGTTTACACTGGTTCATCTACAGCTGTGTCATTTCAAAGGAAACAGTGTTTATATACTCTTAAATATACACTCCTCACATCATCTGATAGATATTCACTCAGATATTTGGTAGTAAAAGGGATTGATGTTGGGCCACAGGACACTGTCATCCATCTCATAGTGGGGTATCAGTGGTTGTGAAGAGCCAGTGTGAAACAGAGAGAAACTCCTACTAACACCTGCCACTGAGCTGTAAACACAGCCTGAATGTGTGAACGTTTGTTAAGTTAGATCTGATATATTGTTACCTCACTACATCCTTCATCCCTCCCCTAATACAATACATACATACTTCTCTTCTCTTCTCTTCTCTTCTCTTCTCTTCTCTTCTCTTCTCCATCGCTAAATTGTGTTTAGTGTTGTTTTCTACTGATCTTGGTTGAATCTCCTTTCTCCATCTCATCTCAATCTCTTCTCCATCTTGTCTCCATTTCTCAGTCTCATCTCATTTTGTCCCATTTTGTCTCCATCTCATCTTTTTCTCCTTTCCATATCATCTAGTCTCTTATGTTCTCTTCTCTTCTTTTCATTTAATTTCTTTTCATCTCTGTTCTTCTTAGTGTTGTTTATTCTGTTCTCAAGCTTGTTTCTTTTCTCCGTCTAATCAAATTTTGTCTTGTCCAATCCATTTCTTATCTCCATCTTGTCTCGTTCTCTTCTCCATATCATCTTTGTCTCATCTTCTTTGTTCTGCTTTATTTTATTTTATATTTCGGCACTTTTCTCCTCTCATCTTGTCATCTCTTTTTCCAGTCTGATTTCCTTCTCTTCTCTGTCTCGTTTCTTTCCCTGTATTGTCTCTTATTTTCTTCTGTCTTGTCTCCTCTTCTTAATCGTGTTTCTTTCTGCTTTCTGTCCTGTCTCCTGTTCTCCATTTTGTCTGGTCTTATCTCCCTCTCTTCTCCACCTAGCCTCCTTCTCCACTCCATATCCTCTCGTCTTGTTTATTTTCATGTTTGTTTTGCCTTATGATTCATCTCATCTCTTCTCTGTCTTGTTTCCTTTTGATCTTGGTTTCAGTTATTTTCTCCATCTTGTCTCTTTCTCTTCTCTGTCCCATCTCCCTATTTTCTCCTCTTCATCTCCCTCTTCTCCGACTTGTCCCCTCCTTCTCCACCTCATTCTGTTTTCCTTTATTTTATGTCTCTTCTCTCCTCTCAACTTATGTCATCACTTCTTTTCTCAGACTCATTTATTTCTCTTCTCTGTCTTGATTCCTCTCCTAGACTCATCTCCTGTTCTCCATCTTATGTAATTTTCTTCATCTCGCCTTCTTCTCTTCTTCATATTCTTCCACTGGCAGAACACTCCAACTTGGATCCACTTTCCACCTCTGTTTGCATTTCAAGAATATCAATCTCATTACATCAGCTATCCATTACTTACATGGAAAACCTGCGTTACTTTACGAGGACATTCATCTAAATGTAATTCTGAAATGCACTTTTATAGAGAAGAGAAATACACCACCTCAAGGACAGTGCTTGCCATTCTCAGATTGATGCATCATTCTAATTCATCTTCACAGCTTTGTGAAAAGAAAAGTTGTCTGGCAGCTTGGTAATCTTTCTCCCTTGGTATCTCTGCATAAGACAGGTCAATGACCTTTACAACTAATTTTAATATAGAGATTTTGGAAACTCTGAAGTTGTGGACTGGAGGAATGTTTCTGGGGTTCGAGAACTCTATTAGAATTCTGCAAATGAACAGTCTGCAGGGATGTGTTCAAGGACTCTGCAAGCATCAAAGCATTCAGAGTGAGCGAGGTTGAAAGAGAATAGAGGGAATAGAGAGAAATAAGGTGGTAGTAAGAAAGGAGTTAAAGAGAGTGCATTAAGATAGGAAGGATGAGATGAGAATTCAGAGAACACCAATAAAGTTATTTCTTGTCTGAGCTTCAGCACTGGAGAGAAACACGCTTGAAGATCAAACTCAGCTATCAGGCGACAAGTCTGAGTTACACCAACAGTATAGATACGAGCAAGATTATAATGAAAAAGGGTGGAAATCAGTAAGTAATTGGTGATACAATATTATTATAATTGTGATTCTTTATGTTAATGTTAGGTTAGATAGGGTTAGGGATTCAAAACTGTATTATATTGCAATCTTTTACTCACTTGTGTCTCATTCATTAATCACTCTTAAGTGCATTGCTCAACAAGTACTGAACATCAGTGAAATGATGAACTTCATTGTAGAGCCATATAGTGTTGTCAAAAGTAGTTCAGTATCAAGTTAATACTAAAATAAAAAGTAGTATGTGGTAAGGTTAAGTTTGTGGTCAATGGAGTAGCCACTCTCTATCCCTCCTCTGCCGCACTGGCGAGTCTTATCCGGTGTCTCTCCGCCATCACTATATTGAGAGACAGGTGTTAGAGTTATTACAGCACAGGTGACGAGCCTTACTGCTTTCCCTCTCCCGCAGACATAGACTTGGCCATGCCCCCTCATGCCACAAAGTATTTCTGAGGCACCAGTAGTACAAAGCACCGACTCCGGTACCAGCGCGCAGGATGACTGACACACGACAGCTTTAAAATGCTCACAGGCTTGTTTTTAACACATGCTCTGTTGCTCCTTGTACACTGAAATGGACAATTAATCAAATTAAAATCGTGACATGTCCTAGCGTGATTTATTAAACCGTTAAAGGCTGCAATCTTTAAATAAATCCGACTGCTCATCCTCTAGAAAATTCCCAGACATTGAGAATCATTAACTTTGTATCAGATGATATATAGATTTGTGACAACTGTGCTGAAAACAATCAAGATGCAGTGCAAAGATTGAAACAGAGCACAGATTTCTCAACATGCATTTTTAAAACATTTTAAACAATTTTGTTTAAAATGTGCTCAGTCCTGCGTGAGACGCTGAAGAAAAAGCAAGACGTAAATGTCAAAGACATTTGTCCAACATGTGTATACATAGGAAAACAATGGGAAAACAGAACAGACATGCACAAAAACACATTTGGTGTGAACGGCCCCTAACTCGTCCATTCGCACGTGTCTGTGAGTGAGAGCACGTGCGTGAAACATATTCATGAACCTGTTTATCTATCTATCCATCCATCCATCCATATATCCATCCATCCATCCATCCATCCATTACATGAAGATGATTTGATTTTTCTACAGGACTCTACAATTCAAAGTTTCTTACAAGGTACAGTACATATTAATGACATATACAATGAGAGATCCTTGGTAGAAATGTTTAATTTATAAGAGTATCTAATGTTAATGCAGTAAACTGCAGTTATAAAGCATACACTTTTCACATAGGCTGTAATATATGAATGAATAGCAATACCACACAAACACCTAATAAACACTTTTTTGGTTTGTTTTGCTTTTATAGTAAGATTTGCTATCCTATCCAGTTTACAGGAGCCAGAAAGGAGTCCTCCCGAAGTTACCATAATTGCCACAATAGACGCACACACATATTTTAATCGTGGCTGGCTTGAGAGTGAAATTATGATCCGCAGCTGGTTCCAGGACACCTGCTTGGAGTGCCCTAGCAGGTGTACTGGAAACTATTGCAGCTACTTCGGGCTGATTAACTGTATAAATCAACGTACACATCCACGTTAAGTGTAAATTCCTTTTGCTCTGCCGATCGCGTTATTGACAACTGGAGCACAAACAGACAGCATTTCTGCACATGGTGCCCTTCCCAGGCTGCTTAGGGAGCGGCGGTACTTCTATACAGAACTAATGATCAAAATTCTTCTGACACTGAAATTTGCAACTACACTGAACTAACAACTAAAAGCTATGAAATAGTGAAAGAAGGCATTAATAAAACATAATCTTTCTTTTTCCCAGTGGCACATTGTTCACATTTTCACTGTAATAATTACAAGAAAGTTTTCCAAACCTCTCTTCTAATTGACAAATTCATCCAGATCTGTCAAGAGCACTTAAAGGGATAGTTCACCAAAAATTACAATTATCTTATCATTTACTCACCCTCATGCCATGTGTATGACTTCCTTTCTTCTGCAGAACACAAATTAAGATTTTTAGAAGAATTCCTCAACTCTTTTGGCTCATACAATGCAAGTGAATGGGTGCCCACATTTTAAAGCTGAAAAAATAAATATATAAAAAAAAATCACACAAGTCAGCATAAAAGTTATCTATAAAACTCCAGTGGTTAAATCCATATATTCAGAAGTGACATGATAGGTGTGGATGTGAAACAGATCACTTTCACATTTTTCTTCTTGATGAGTCACATTCTTCTCTGCATATTGCCCCCGGCAATATTCTGGGCTGGAGCGATATGCAGAGTTCTAGAAAAATTACTTAAACAGTTGCTTTTTGGAGCATACAAATTTTAACAACCATTCACTTGCATTGTATTGACATACAGAGCTGAATTATTTTTCTAAAAATCTTAATTTGTATTCTTCAGAAGAAAGAAAGTCATTCACATCTGTGATAGCATGAGGGTGAATTTTCATTTTTGGGTGAACTACACCTTTAAAGTGATAGCTCAGCCATAATTTAATATTCTATCATCATTTCCCTCTTGTTGTTCCAAACCCATGTGACCCATGTGACCTTCTGTATTCTGTGTAACCCAAAATATGTTTGACAGAATGTTAGGGACTTACAGTCTCAGTCACCATTCACTTGTCAAAAAAAAAAAAAAAAAAAAAAAAAAAATATATATATATATATATATATATATATATATATATATATATATATATAAACACATTCAATGAAAGTTAATTGTAACCAAGGCTAACACTCTGTCTACTTTTACTTCTACTGGAGTAATTTTTGTTTTAAAGTAATTGTACTTTTACTTGAGTACAGATTTTAACTACTTCACCCACCTCTGGTCCTGTCGGGCCTGGGTCGGTTTGCAGACCTCTACTACACACTTAAAGCTTTCCTGTAGAGAGCACTGATGTAAACACTGAGCTCTTGTTTCTTTCCAGGACCCAAAAGCCTGAAATTCGACTTTATTCGACTTTTGGCACAAGGCTCTGTGTACCAAGAGACAGGCACTCTTTTCCAGTGGAAAGTTGGGTGGGAAACAATCAGACAATTGTGTTCTTGAAATTACAGGGCAGAAGAAAAAGATCTACTAGATATGTCTATGGTTTACATACATTAGAGAAAAGCACAAATGACAAGGATTTTTTTAAGGCAGTGAATTTTGCATCATACTAGTTCAAATCTTTTTGTAAGGAGATTGGTTTCCATACTAAAACTTAGGAGAAGAAGCACATTAAAAAGAGAGAAAGAAACGGAGGAATTTTTTTGCAAGAGCAATCGGAAGGGTATAAGAATTCTGTGCCAGTGGTTAAAGTCGGGCCTGCTTATTCTCAGAGCAAAGCATCACTGCAAGCTCCTGGCTGTCACAAAGACAACAGCCTTTTCACTCTCTCTCTCCCAAAAATGCATGTGAATGGAGAAAATAGAGCAAAAAGGCTGTCAGATGATTTAAGTAGCACAGTGAGATAAATAACGGCAGTTAGAAGAGTGAAAGATGCAAATTTCCTGTCACTCTCTCAGCAGCTATATTTGAAACCCTATCGCTACAGTGTGGACAATTGTATTTATTTTTATTTTTTAATGAATGATATGGTGACATAACACAATTTACATTAAATAAAAAAAGAAAATATAAAATTGACTAGATTCATGCTGCTAAATAAAGATGCTAATGCATCATCACTGTGAAAATGGTCTTTTTCTCCATTCTCGATGGTCCAAAATCCAGCTCCTCGTTACTATAAACATGAAATATTTTCTGATTAGCTTTGATTTTGACACGTCATGCAGCGTTCAGTATTTCATGTTCAGTGTGGATAGAAAAATAGCTTTTTATTACAAACTTGTCACAGGGATAGGATAGTGTCACATTCAGACTATATACTACAGCAACTAACATGGAGGGCATGAGAAAAGCAGGCAATAATACTCTAATAATGAAATCTGTGAATGGCAGGCAGACACCAGAGTGGGTGTGTTTACATAGCCTATTAGCCTAAGTCACATTACAGGTCCTTGTATATGGGGCAGTAGATTATGCAGGGTGTCTGGGTAAAGATGGTTTCCTGTAGCCTGCACTCCACTCACATGTCTGGCGACAGTTCCGTGTGCCTGTCTGTCGTCAAATGCTCACCATGTTTATTTTCCCTCTGATTGAATGACATATTTTCTCTGCTCGAACGCAGCTGTGCTCGGTTTTACCAATCAGTGTTGTGGAGTGACTAGCTAAAATTAGCAATGCAACTAACAAAGTAGTGTGAAAGCAGTTTGGATATATATATATATATATATATATATATATATATATATATATATATATATATATATATATATATATATATAATAGTGTAGCTTTTCCTGTAATAAATCTACACTATTTTTAACAAGTAGCAGTGTAGCATGATAAAACACTACATCAACTGAGCTTAAAAAAATATTAAAACATGCTCATCTTAACTGTTCTTTGTGTCATATGTATTATCGAAAAGTACGATTTATTTTAGAGAATGGGTTCATTCAGAGAGTCCATGTAAATTAAGCACTTAAAAAGAAACGGGTACTCAATTTGAGTCAGTGTGCAGAAATGTTTTTGTAGATTGAAATATTGTTAACAATTTATGTGACAGGGCGGAGGGCGGGGCCAGGTCGTGATTATGCACACTCGGCCCCTTATCGAGCTAATTGAGCCTCGGAGAGGGATAAAGGACGGTAGTGCGGGAGAGAGAGATCGTTTACGGACATGTCCGTCATGTGTGTGTGTTTTGTCTTTTATTTTAAGTTTATCATTAAAATATTATTTATATTGTCAAGCCGGTTCTCGCCTCCTCCTTGCTCATCAAAATCCCTTTAGACTTTACAATTAGGTTCTAATTGTTAACATTAACATTAGTAAATGCTTTAGGTATTATAAACTAATTATATATATATATATATATATATATATATATATATATATATATATATATATATAAAACATTATATTTATAATGTTAATTCATAAAGAAACAATTGTTCATTGTTAGTTCAAGTTAGTTAATAATGTATCAACTAACTAATTTACAAATTTTAATTTGAAAAATGTTAAAGTATATGGTGAAATAAAAATTAACCAACATAAGTGCTTAAAGTGTATTGTTCATTGTTAGTTAATGTTAACTAATGTATTTAACTAATGTATAGAACCTTATTGTAAAGTGTTATCGAAATATTTAAATGCTACTGTTCATGACTTGTTCACTGTTATTTTGAATATCACATTTATCCAGGTTTAATTCTGTCACTCTAAATAATATTCATTCATTAAAAATGTTTTTGAGTCATACTGCTGATTAAATTATGAATTATATAATCTAAAAGTGAAATATTTTAAAAGATAACGCCCCCTAAAAAATCGTAATATTAGCTACTTTGTAAGTAGAAAGAAGTTTTCGAAAGAGTAGCTTGGCTGCAGCTTAACTACTATAAATTACAAGCTGTTGTTTGGCAAGCTTGCAGTTTAACATAGCTTCCCCAAAACTGTTGCAAATACGTTATCAATTCAATAGACACACACTCATGGCCCCTATACGTACCTCTATCTATATCAATGCCTGCCAGACTGGAAAACTCTCATAGCAGCATGCTAATGAAACAGACCATCTAGACCCCATCATGGTGGAAACAAGTTTGGCCGCACATGCCTTCCACCCACCCTATCTCTCTTTTCTAGATTCTTCCCAGCTTAAGTGATGTGGCCGTTGGGTGTTGTTGGCCTGAGCCAGCCCTGCTCTGAGTCCTGGTCTTGCTTGTGGCTGGGAGGTGGGCTTCACTTGTAAAAATAGGGAAAGAAAAACAGACCAAGAACAATGAGAGCTGTAAAATTGTGTTTCACCATGATGTGCTAGCCAGAGACGTCTCCACCCTGTGGTGACCGGACCTGACCCGCGCTGCTGGTTCCCTCCCTGGCTGACATTTCCTTACATAGGCCTTATAGGCAGCCTCTCTCAGGGTTATAGGATTTCAAACATGGGTTGAGGTAAGTCTAGATAGAAATTTGAATTGATAACTACTGTAAGTGAACAGCCCAAGCACATTTCCAAAATTATAAAGAAGCTGTGATTTCACTAATGTATTTTATTCTTTGCTTTTTAAAGATTAAATAATATGTAGATAGTTATAGATCTTAAATGAACCACCTTTTGAATCAAAATCTGCCCGTTAATGTTGTTATTTGTGGTTTACGAGGACTCTCCGTAGCCATTTTATACTGCAAACTATATATTCTATCCCCTAAATCTATCCCTCTAAGAAAACTTCCTGCATTTTTACATTTAAAAAAAAAAAACATCTTTTAGTATGTTTTTTAAGGCATTTGGTTTATAGTTTAAACCAAGTTTATAGCATAATTACATGTGTTTAATCTAGAAAAGTGCTAGAGAATAGTCCTCGTAAGCCATATATACCTGAACACATACATACACACACACACACACACACACACATGTTGTGTTTCCATGTTTTATGGGGACTTTCCATAGACATAATGGTTTTTATACTGTACAAACTTTATATTCTATCCCCTAAACCTAACCCTCACAGAAAACTTTCTGCATTTTTACATTTTCAAAAAACTTAATTTAGTATGATTTATAAGCTGTTTTCCTCAAGGGGACTGACAAAATGTCCCCACAAGGTAAACATTTTCGGGTTTTACTATCCTTATGGGAACCTTTAGTCCCCACAAAGTGATAAATACACGCTTCAAACACACACACACACACACACACACACACACACACACACACACACACACTCACACACACACGTGCCCCTTTTTAAACAACCAATCAGCTTTAGTTTTGTCACAACCAGGAGTCATGATGCCTATATGATTATCACAATTTGATTACATGCTGTCTTTAAGACCAGAGAATTTTCAAGAGCAGACAAAGTCAACATATTCTGTATTTTGCTATCTTATTAAGTGTCATAAAAAATGGGGGAAACAAAATTACTTTTTTAAAAAAAGTTAAGGGGACATGTCCCCCACATCCCCTACTGCTTCTCTGGTTCCTTGAGTTCTGCTATCTTCTCCAACTTTTCTTAACTTTTACATTTTAGCAGATACAATTAAAATACAGTGCATTAACCTTTGCTGCCATACAAACATTTATTTATCTCTGTCTGTTTGAATGTACTCTCTCTTTCTTAGCCCATCTCTCTCTTTTTAAAAACACGAATAGAGCACCAGATGAGGGCAGGATTGAATTCTATGAGGCTTTCGATTCAAAGCGTTTTCGTTCGATTGTGCTCGGAAAGTTTGGGAAAAGTAGGAAATAGCCTTTTTCGAATGAAAGGCAAACACTGAATGTAAAACACATTACATAATAAAAGCTACAACCTCATTCACCTACACTTTAGAACATTCTATCTTTTTGTAGCTGTGCTAACAGCCTTTGCGCTAAACCAGGACACTAGACATTAAAAGCTACAATTTCAACACCACCTTTTAGGAATTAGAACAAATTCTTTGAGATCTAGATTGATTCTCACGTCTGTTAAGAGAGGGATCTGTGAACACATTTGCTTTTTATCACGATAGGCTATCAGTGGGGTCTCCAAAGCTTTTAAGGTAACCATAGAAGGGTGGCACGTAAACTGACAGAAGTGTTCTAGGGTGGAAATGACCTGTTCTTAAGTGCCAGCAAGAACTATTCCTCTTTAACATCTGTGTCCACAAGCCGTGAAACAGTCTAATGCTTTCTCACCCTTTTAAAAGTGTTGCAGGCGGTCTTTAATGTCTTCGCAAACATTTGCATAGTGCTCTCAGGCTTTTACACTCTGGAGCCCCTATATACAGTTGCCCTGTTACCGAGGTAACAGAGTGTTAGTATCCATAAATAAAGAGGCTATTTACTGTCCAGTTTTTAGGGTTAGTACCCTCCTCAGCCCATGTACTTTCACTTCTGGCAGGTTTAACACTTACCTGAGGACTCCTGGATCTATTTCACACTTCACTAGGTCTTTGGGAGGGGGTTGTTAGGGAGGTTTACAGTGTCTCCGCTACCCTCACCAAACCTTTCGGGAAGAGGATTTCCAATCAGTTACTGTCTACAAGCCACACCTGTGCACACACTCATACACATACAGCCATGATAAGAGTGAAACTGTTATATATTTACTGTTGATATTCTCCATGTGTCTGTGTGGCAGCCTGTGATCCTTTGATGATGATCAAAGCTGAGGCAAAGTGTGCCCCTAATTGCCCTGCTTTGGTCAATCTCCTTGTGTGTGTCTCCCCTTTCTCATTTGCTCTCTGCACTTTACACATCTTTCCTCTATCCATTTTCTATACTTTTTCTATTTTCCTCTTTTTTTTTTCTATTCGTCATGCAAAGGGCTTTTTGTTGACAGAAGTTGAGACAAAGGCTTCATGCATAAAATCATACATATCCTACAGAATATATTTGATCAATTCTATTTATTCTACTAAACTTAAATTAGATTTAACTAAATTTATTACCATAAATTAAAATGATAAATTATAATATAATTATATTTACAATTTTAAATAATTTATTTTGTAATTTTATTCTCTTATTTTAAAATATTAAATTAAATATAATAGAATAAATAAATATTTTATCATATTTTTTATATAGAATTTTAGACAAAGGGTTTATGCAGAAAATTATACATTATTCTAAATAAGGTAAAAATCAAATATTTTGGCATTAGATTATTATTTCAGCTACCAAAGAGTGAATACAATATTTAGGTATCTGATTTAGCTTTTAGCTACCAATTTGGGTGAACTATACCAGAAACTATTTCGTAGAGAAATTTCTCTTGAAATGAATGGGAGAAATTGGAACGCCCAACGGCCAAGGGATGTAGAAGAGGACCTCCCGCCAATCACCTATGATAAGATTTTACTGCCAATTTGAAATATGTTCATATTTTTTCAAGTAGATGGGAGCTGTAATTGAACGCCAGTGGTTTACACCGAAAAATAGCTGCCCAGCTTGCTCGAAAGTGTTCCAAATCTGGCTGTTGAGTGGACGGACTTGCTATGAAAGCAACTTTCACGAAAGAGAAACTATACTCTCTTCTCCATTTAAAACACATTTCATTATATTTAAAAAACATTCCACATATTTTCTCCCCAAATCAGCTAAAAAAAAAGTTTCCTCTATATTCTTACCTCTATTTATGCCATTTTTATCTTTTTCTTTTACCACTTCACTCTCCCTCTCTCCCTTTACATCGCTCTCATTTCCACTGTCTTTCCCCTTCGCCCTTCTCTCTCTTTTCCCCTCTCTCTTTCTGTCTCTCTCCTATTGTATTCTTATCTATCACTGCTCCTTCCTGTCTCATGTTTCAACACATATGCATACTGTCAACACTTAACAACATCTTTCAATAGAGAGAAGAGTAAACCCTCTATACTCTCTATCTCTGTCTGTCTTTCTCCCCCTAAAAACTTGTTTTCAGTGTCAGATTTATGAGAATCCTGTAAAAAATTTGCAAAAGTTTTCCTCTGTGCATTTGCCAGACTGTTCAGTGTCATGTTGCACATAGAAGGTGCTCCCTTGCTGCTGTTGTTGCTCTGACTAAGAGATGATGCTGTTTTTGTGATGGATCCCTCTCCAGAGCCATCGCACTCATGCCGACAATTTCCTGTGTCTATCTCACCATATCGTGGGTAATGGCTGACCTTTGACCTCTGGATGAGGCTATCCTGTGCAGACAGGTGATGACAGTCGTCAGTGAGAAGCAGACACCATTTGTGCTTGTCAGGCTTTGAAATGCATCACTCACATTAAAGAGCCAGCACAAAAAAAGCTCTCCTGAGTGGCGGTCTGATGCATCTGATTGCTTTTGTTCTGACATATTGGAGCTTTGTGGTTTTGTTTGGAAAGTCTTCATGCTTAATTTCAATCCTCGAAAAACTCTTAAAAAAGTCAGAAACTCAAAGCCATACATTCAACACTGAAACAACAAATTTATCAATTCAACATTCAGGGGCCTATTTACTAAACAGTTTTGCTTGTGGTTTCTCAGTGCAAAAACCTATGCCTTAGTAACTTACCACTAACAATCCATTTTAAGTACTATATTTGCTGAAATAGCTTAGACTCTTGTATCTTAGGTAATTGCCATTCTTTTCAGAATTAACACACCTCCTTTTTATCCTCATTATAGATTATGCCTTAAATACAATATATATATATATATATATATATATATATATATATATATATATATATATATATATATACTTCTCTGTCATTTGACTTATCATTTGTTTCATTTAATATTTAGTCCTTTCAGATGGAAAACATTTATACATATAAATGATGCAATCCAAAGTGCATTTGAACAGAGGTGAAACACTTTCTTATGATGTGTTACATTCATACGAGCAGACAGAGAATTAAGTTTGGAGCAGAAGAAATAGAAATAAACCTTGTGTAAATTGTCAGCTTTATGCTAAGCCAAAATACTATTTCTAGCCATTTTACATGTACATTTTACGAGGCACGATCATTTTTTTTACCAAGAAAATTTATGTTGGATCATAATTCATTTTTTTGTGTTAAGACGTTTGATATTAGGGCAGAAGTCATAATCTTGATAATAATTTTTTATTTTTTTCCTGTAAAAATATCTAAAAATCTTTAGAACAAGATCAATTTGATTTATCTTGTTTTAGAAACAACACTGCATTAGATATTTAGGTTTTTCAGAGAATGTATTTTTAACATGTGTATTCTGTATTGAGTTTTTATAGTCAAAACAAATGAAAAAATCCAGAAAGTAATCCAACGTATTTAGAATATGTTACTGACCTTGTGTAATCTAACGAAAAACATTACAAATTACATACAGTATTCATTCATGCCTTTCTTGTCTTTTTTCAGCCTTATCTGCATCTTTGAAATCTTATAAAAATTCCTTTCACTCTTCTCCAATGGCTGTAATATAATATAAACATATCTCACCCACACGTGCAGTATATGGTAAATCACAGACTGCATTAATTCAGATGAGCTTAAGATGAGCAACAGTGATCCTGGGAAGTGTAGTCTGCTCATCTACCTTAAGTTTCAACATGTAAAGGAGATGTGCAAGGTCAGGAGTGCAGTGTATAAAGTGATGGTGGCTAATTGGGCAGAGGGAAAAAGCAGAAATCCCAGGGACACTGGCCAAGTCTAGAGGAGAGAGAGAAAGAGAGAGAGAGAGAGAGAGAGAGTGAGAGAGAGAGAGGTTTAACAAAAGCTTTATTTTTACAATTTACAATCATACATCACAATTTATCAAAATAATTTAGTTATGCAATCTAAAAAAACAAAACACCCAAACCATCATCGACCTCTTATCAAACAAAAAACAAACTCAAAATAAACATTATTCCTTTTAAAAAGTAAAACCAACAGACCATCATCAATTGTACATAAAATTCCACAAACACAAATTTCATCATCATTGATAAGAGTATAATAAACTAATTCTAATTTTAGCCTTCCTACTATCATACTCCTAAACATAATTTCAGCATCTGTACAAAAATGTTGTAGTCCCTTATTTTTCCTTGTTTTCCAGTTCACTAGTTTTTCTTTTCCTATCAAATAATTGAATAAACATGCTTTGCTTCTGATATAAAAACTATTCTTCACCCCCACCCCCCCCAAAAATATCTGAGAACTCATGCTTGAAACCAATTCTTAAGAATCTTAAAAAGGCCTACTAATCTTTCAAATCTTAAAAACAAATGTTCTAAATTTCCAACCGTCCCACAAAACCTACATTCCTCACCTACTACTGGATTCAGGTGTGCCACATGTACGTATACCACTTTCTTGTTCACTTTGAATGTCCATCAAATATATCCTCCCAATGTACTTCCTGCAACTGCTTGGCAACACATTTAAAATTCCTTCTACCAGCTTTGATGTGAGACGTGAAGGCCTCAAGCCTGTCACTTCTCCAATGGCCTTTGCGTCTTTCCACCAATATTCATTCAGCAGGTGCCCCAACTTAACAACTCAACATTTCTCAGTAGGCATGTGCGTACACTTACAAAGGACAACAGCCTGGTCTGCAACATTGGGATAAAAACTAAAGGTTCCTCAGTAACCCAGTGTCCTGGTTCATCCAACACTCTTTCCATTTAAAAAATTGTTCTCCAAGAATGTAGCATTGACTGGTAAAATGGTGTAAGTTCAGACAGACTCACCTCTCCCAGCCTAAAAATAGATGTCTGTCCAATCCAAGACAACCAGCCTTCTGTAAAATCCATTTTGCAGTCTGAGTCCAAGCCAGGTCTTTATGGTATAGGAGTCTCTGGGCCGCTTGTATTCTGAAAGCGTGAATACGGCTCTTTATGTCCACCAAGCCCTGTCCTCCTTCCTGAACAGGAAGATAAAGTGCTGCTGCACGAATCCAGTGCTCTCCACTCCAAAAAAAGTCCACAAATGCCTTTTGTATATTGCAAATAATGTAATCAGATGGCTCCATAACAATAGTCAGGATATTTACTAGTCAAGTCAAGTCAAGTCAATTTTATTTGTATAGCGCCTTTCACAACACACATCGTTTCAAAGCAGCTTTACAGAAGTTCAGCATTAACAGACGATAAAAATGTAATGTCTATAAAGTCGATAAATCATCATCCTTGTGCAGGGCTCCAAACTGCGACTAAAAATGGTCGCATTTATGACCAAATAAATTTATTTGCGAGTGTAATTTCTGTCAAGGTCGCCATTGGCGACAGTAAAAATTTACTCCCTTTGATTTTAAAATTTGCATTACATTTCCCGAAATACATTACAAAAGTTTATATCAAAAGAAATAGCGGAAAAAGAAATTTACTACCAGAACTCTCCCTCTGTAAGACAATTGTGGTAATAGTAATTTCCATTTAGACAATCGTGCAGACAACTGCTCCAGTGTTCCCTCCCAATTTTTAGCTTGAAATTGTTTATTCCCTAAAAAACACCTAAAAGGTTCAGCTATTACTATCACAAAGGCATTAGAATACAATAATTGAATGTATGATATAAAAATGTCACCAAAACCAAACTGTTGTGACATTGAAAAGAAACCATGATTGACTCGATCAAAAGCTTTCTCCAGATCCAATGATAAAATGCCAAGGTTAGAATTATTGAGCTGATTAAAATCAATTATATCCATCAATAAAAAAGACTGTCCATGATCAACCGATTAGGAATACAATATGTGTGGTCTTTCTGAATTAATGATTCTAAATATCACTTGAGTCTGTTTGCTAGACATTTTGAAAACATTTTATAGTCCAGACACAACAAAGAAACTGTCTCCAGTTTTTCAAAAATCCAAGATCCCCTTTCTTTGGAATTAAAGGTAGTACTGCACGAAGACAACTTGTTGGATGTGACTTGTTTTCAATACTTTCTAAAAGTACTTCATATACATCTTGACCAATAATCTCCCCAAAATAGTTAATAAAACTCTGCAGGTAGTCAATCAATCCCTGGGTTCTACCGGTAGACATTTGTTGCATTGCCTCTGTGAGCTCTAGCTATGTAATTGGTTTGTCCAGGGACCTTTTCTGCTCATCCCCTAATTTAGGTAATTAATTTAGCAGATCAGAAACATTCCCTGAATCACAACACTCAGCATCATATAAGTCTCTATAAAAATCTGCTACCAGATTCTTTATTTCTGCAGAATCTGATGTAAGAGTCCCGTCATAATGACGAAGGTGGTACATTTGCTATTGCTGGACACTTTTTCTTTCAAGGTTTAAAAAGATAGTTGGAGCATACATGTCCTTAATAGAGCAAACCCTTGCCCTTATTAATGCTCCCTTTACTTGCTCTTGTAGAAAGAAACTACTTTCATTCCTCTTTTTGTGTAAAAGTTCTTTCTGTTCGGTTCCATTGTTATTTAAATGCACGGTGTCCAGCATTTCAATGTATCTTTGAAGATTTTTCAATGTTGCTTGCTGTCACAGGCTAACCTGATGATATTAAAAATCAACATTTGATGCACACACACACACACACACACACACACACACACACACACACACACACACACACACACAAACCTTGGGCTATACCATTAATGATTATTGTCAGAGAGAACTTTAATAACAGCAGGTTATTAAACCAGCAGAACAGGTGTTCTGTTATCAAGTGTTGTGTGGACTAGTTACATATTGGGTGGCCTTATATTCTAGGCCCCGTTTTGTTTAAACATGTTATTGTTATAACCCTTCTTCTTGGGATCCACCAGCACATAATTTTTACTCTGACCATTCAGGCCACATAACACTTGCACCATTGACACAGATTTTCAAAGGAATTCTTTTTTTAATTTCCAAATATTCCAAAAACCTTAAATTTTGCACAAAATTAGGCATCTTGCAATAACATAAGTTTAAGATTTCAATAGAAATTAGATTTTTAACTTTTCTTTAAATTAAAATAAAAAATAATCAGATGATGGTCTGAAACCCCACTGGGTGAAATAAAAACTTTCATCACACTACTATTCTACATCTTATCCAAATAAAATCTATCTAACCTTGGTCCACTTATCCTTCTATCAGAAACTTTAAGCCATGTGTACTGTTTTACTCTTATCATTATGTGGCTCCTCCCCATTTCTATCAATTGTAAAATCAATGGTACAGTTCCAATCACCTCCACTAATAAAACATATATAATTTTTTATCAAGTTTCTGAATAGCTTTTTTCAAACTTCTATTCGCTCAGGACCTCCATTCGGTGCATAAATATTTACCAGTTTATAACTGGTACTATTAAATCAAACTCTTAAGTTAATAATTTTCTGCCTTATACAATCTCTTTTGAAGCTACAATATTTATATCACTATTTCTTTAAATAAAATGGCAATAGCAGCACTGTTGTTTTTCCTGTGGCCACCTCATACCCCATTAAATTTCATTATCACCACCAGTATGTGTCTCTTGCAGAAAAGCTATATTAATCTTTTTAATTCTAATCAACTCTGATACCATTTCCTAACTTATTCCTGTCCTTTCACCCATTTATATTTAAGGATCCAACCCTTAAAACCTCCATTAACATAAACAGAGAAATAGAGAGGAAAGAAACAGAATAAAGCAAGGTATATACCCTATGTGATTTAGCCATTACTTTTTTTTAAGTGCCTTAAAAACACTTAGTTTTGTAATGATCTTCTTCAGTCTGAACCTTTTTTGCCTTTCTACAACTTTCCCAAAAGTGACATCCAAGAAATAATTTATCTCTTGCAGTGTATACCCATCTTCCATGACTTGTGATCTAAAATCAGAGATATCAGATAACCTATCATCATCTCTAATTTCAGTTCCAGCAACCATTTCTACATTGTGGCAGCAGGGGTGTGGTCAGGCGGCCGTTCGGAGAGAGAGAAAGCGGTAAGGGTGCTTACACCTGAGCAAAATTATGCCTAACACCTGTTTCTAATATTTAATTAAATAAAAAGACATGCACAAACACATACAGGGCAGCTGCCCGTAATACTTTCTATCTCAAACTGTCGTCACTGGCTGCCTTTATTCCTCACGCGCCCCATCAGACTGATTGGGGACCGGATGTGCATCATTCCAGCACAGTCCCGCCCTCCTCCGCTCTACATACACCTTGAGACATTTCAACATTTTCAACAAGAACCATTTAAACACTATTCCTTCTATCATCATCAGTCATCACTCCATTGTCATTTACTTCTGATACATCTTCATTTTCACAAAGTTTTAATGTATGATCAGTATCTTTACTTTGATTATCAGTGACACTTCTTTGCTCTATGACTTGAGCTTGTGATTCCTCTGAAATTGACAAAGTTTTATCTACTGTCACAACACCAGAACTAGGCCTAGAAACCTCCTCTCTAACCTGATCCTTATGTGGGCACACAGTCCTGTTTTGCCCGATGTCCTGTTTTGCCCGATGCAGCATCTCATGCTGCCAGTATTTGCGTAAACCATATGCACTTTTCCTTCAAGCTGCACTCTAAACGATATTTCCAGCTCTGTGCCATTCAAAAACATAAACACTTGCCTTCTGAATGGCATGACATGTTTCAAAGCTTCACTTTTGCATCTTAATGGTATAATTTCTTCTCATATCTAGCTAGGCTCCGTCCAATCTCATCATTTTGAATGAAAGGGGGTACATTGGAAACAGTTATTCTAGTAGTTGGATTAACAAGTGGTGAAACCGTAAACAAAATCTCCACTTACCATGATACATTTGCTAACCAAATGGTTAACCAAACTTTCCTCCTTGAGAAAGACCACCACTGCCTTGTTCACTCTAGAAGCTGAGGAAATATTGTTAAATCCAACTTGCTCTCTAACCGCCAATAGTACATCTTCCACACTCATGGTGAGTGATTTACACACCTAATTCCATGACGGAGCGATACAGGTGATGCTCCCCCCGCAGGGAGTGATGTCATTCTGGTTCCGTTACAGAAAATAAACAAAAACTAAAAAATCTGAAAGAATTTTTCACTAACAAAACAAAATTTAATAGAAAATTAAATTATATATTTTAAAATGGAAAAATAGATTAAACAGAGAAAAAAAACAAAACTCAGGATTCAGGATTCGTTCTCTCCACGTCTCCAAGACACACACACACACAGAGAGAGAGAGAGAGAGAGAGAGAGAGAGAGAGAGAGAGAGAGAGAGAGAGAATCATTAGTATAGCTCCACTCAGGCCTGCCCTCAATACTCACCTGTCAGTGAGGCAGATGGACAGTAATGGCTTTGGGGAAATGGACAGAGCTGTCTGCTGTGCAGAAACAGTAAGCAAACAGTGCATTTTAGACCTCAGAGCTACAGTACCTTAATATAATGCTCAGCTTAGAATAATATTCTGTCTTCAGTGCTGTCATGGTTATATTGTTTTGGTTTCTGTGTATCGTATTGTATTGTGCTTTATTACACAGCAATCTGGAATACTCAACTCTGATTGGTCAATCATGCCATGCAGCAGTGTGATATATTTAAATAATGACAGCACATCCAGGGATTAAGCGATGGGTATTGTGAGTCATCTGTCTGACTTTTCTAAGCCAATAAAACAATTTCAACTAAAATGTATTTATTTCTTTGTCAAGTAGTTTAGTAATATGCAGGATCATGAGTGAGATGGTCATTTTCACAAAATAAACACCAACAAATCTCTGCAAACACAAGGTAGAATTCAGCCATTCACAAAATAACCTCATTTCAATGCAAATCAATATTTCATGTCCATTTATTTATTTGTATTTGGTATGTAGCCATATAATAAGAAGATAATGTACGGTCAGCGAATCATTTTTGCAAAATAAATGCCATGATCAACCTGTCAGGATTTATTTTGTGTTAATGACTGCCTGACTGTTCATTATACATAACTTATTACATGGCTCTCTGTAATACTCGATTCTGATTAGTCAGTCCTGCCATTTAGCAGTCTGGTATTTCTCTGTAACAACCGCATATCCACAAATCAGACCGGGCATCCAGGTATTGAGCCATCATTACTACTTCTCAGATCACTGTACAATCGCTGAGTAGAGAGGTCCTGTTAAGAACATTTAAGTGTTTCCCCTTTAAAGCAAGTGTATGAATTAGCGATTCAGCCTATGGGTGAATGTTTTGAGACTATCCAGATACTTTATAAGGTGCATTAGGAGTGGTTGAATCAATACTGCTGCAAGTGTCACTTCCTGTTTGCTTCCTGGTGTTCAGGTTTCACTCGTAATAAGGTAACAGGGCTACTTACATTCCCCTTTTTCTCCTCTTTTAAAGATGAACAGTGAAGTTGCTGTTGTCTTAAAAGAGTTTTCTGTTCTTTAATGGCCCTCTTCTGGGGCGGCTGTGGCTCAGGTTGTAGAGCGGGTTGTCCACTGATCGCAGGGTTGGCGGTTCTATTCCCGGCCCTCAAGACTGATCGACTGATCATAGTATGCTTGGTATGGTTTTACTTATCTTTAACAGGCAATTGTGTTTTGCTGGTGGAAGTTAGTTGATGGTGTTCATGACCATGCAGTTTTAATGTGAACCGCAATCATGCCACTGTTCTTTCTTTGCATTTTTTGTAATGTGATATTTGGATTTTCCTTTGGTTTTCATCATTGTGTATTTCTTATTTGTTGGTTTGTGAGGCAATGTGTTACTTGCATTGTGATTCTTCAATTAATGGTGTGATTTTATTTGTGTAAATGTTCCTTGGTAACCAATTTATTTTCCTTATCCCATGGGCCTCATTGGTCCATCGTTTGGGTTGTGGGTGTTGTCTCTTTGATGGTTTATTCTCACTACCGTTTGTTGTGTACTCCCGGCATGCTGCACTTGTATTTATTTTTTGTGTGCATGTGTGTATGCATGTTTTTTCACAGGCCTGGTTACGGATTAATCCTACTATGTTTTAGTGTGAGCTCACACCTGTTGCCAATTGGTCCTCCCTATTGTATCCACTGTAATTGTTTGGTATCAATAGGTAAATTGTTACAGTTGGTACATGTTTTGTACCAATTTTTTACTAAAAAGAGAAAGTCCTGTTCCCCTTCTGTCACTCACTCGATGTTGTGTCGAATGAAGTGACACAAGGGGTCTTCCTTGGGAGCCTCGCGTACCTCTGAACTTGAGAAAAGACCAATGTAAAATTGGCAGACATAATTTGCATGCCCTGCCCCTGGACATACGGGTATAAAGGGAAGCGGGTGTGCGTCTGTCAGTCAGATTTTTTCTTCGGAGCCGAGCGGTTGTGCAACAGCAAGCTGAGTTCACCACTGTTCCACTCACCTCTTCTTGTGAGAAGCACTGCTGTTGGATCTATGGCGCATTTCCAGCTGGCGTTCTTTCTCTCTACATGCTGTGCAGGCCACGCACCTGGGAACTTCGACAGCACTTCATTACCTTAAATGTTCTCCTCTTAAAAGAGTTTTATTTTCTCTAAAAGAGTTTGAGTTTTCCATTCATAAAAGAGCAATACACAGCAGGTGTTGAACGTCCTTTTCAGGACGCGTCTTTTTCAAGATGACCCTCAGCCTCTGTGTAGTTTCTGGATGTGGTCGATATCTCTCCAAGACTAATTGCCACAGCCGCTGCCTCGTACGCCAGGGCAGAGATCACACTGAGGTGGCATTCGTGGATGGTTTATGTACTCACTGCGAGAACATGACCATGGCAGCGTTGTGGTCGCGGCTCTCCATTATTAAGGTGAATGCCACTTCAGCTGCCCCCCGCATTCCCATGGGATTGAGGAAGACCCGGATGGCGATGAAGGCGATTTGGGGATGACGATAGGCTCAGTTTTCCTGGGTAAATCCGCATGAACCACCCGCCCCCCGACACACTCGAGTGCTTCCGTCCAAGCTCGGGATGAGTGTGGCTTGCCTCACAGCCAGCCGGCATCCTACCTTGAGCCCCTGGAATTGGATGATGATGGCGCTGCATCGGAGAGCGTCCAGGCATCTGACGCAGAGGACTCGACTGGGCTGCCGCATTTAGGCCAGCTAAGCTTCGCGGCTTGACGACTGGTGACTCTGGGCGCCACTCACAGCCACCCCCCCCCCCACCCCCGGTACCATTCTTCCTGGAAGTGCATGACGAGCTGGCACGGTCGTGGAGGGCACCGTTTAATGCCCGGAACTGACCCCTCCGCTCGTCCGCTCTGACTACCCTGGATGGCGGGGTGGCCCATGGGAACACAGAAGTCCCACAGAGTGGTTGTGATTCATCTGTGTCCCGAGAACACAGCCATCTGGCGGTACCGCCTGGTACTCCCCTCCAGAGCCTGTAGGATGACGTCATCACTAACCTCGAAAGCCTACAGTGCCACCGTACAGGCCGTCTCCACCCTGCATGCCATGGCTCTCCTGCAGGTCCACCAAGCCAAGGCACCCTAAAATCTGCACCTGGGTAGTCCCAATCCCGATGTGCTGCAGGAACTATGCTCTGCCACCGACCTCGCTCGAAGGTGAGGTCGGAGGGCGATGGCAACCCTCGTGGTCCAGGAGCGCCACCTCTGACTAAACATGTTTGAGATGCGCAATGTTGACAACTCACGGTTTCTCAATGTCCCCGTCTCCCAGCTTGGCCTCTTCAGTCACACTGTCGATGACTTTGCCCAGCAGTTCTCGGCGGTAAAGAAGCAGATGGAGGCAATATCTCACATCATGCCACATCAAGCACACTCGACAAGAAGTGTGGCATTCTCGTGGGCACTGGCCAACGGCACCTCCCTAGCAGACATCTGGAGAGCAGCGGGCTGGGCAACTCCCAATACCTTCACCAGATTTTACAATCTCAGGGTTGAGTTGGTCACGTCCCGTGTTTTGTCAGGTCCGAGCCGGTAGAACTCGGTAACGCGGCACAAGCGACCAGGTGTTCTGCTTGTACACAGCGTCCTTCACCAAGTTGATCCAGTGCGCCTTCTCTCCCAGGTTAGCCACTAAGCGTCGATTCCTGGATGTTCTCCTCTCTAGCCTTCTGTCCTGTGAATTCTGCAGAGCAATTTGCGTCCAGACCCACTACGAGCCACAGGTGATCTGTAATGTGGTAGGGCTCCACAGACGCATGCCCGCTTCCCTTTATGCCGGTATGTCCGGGGGTGGAGCATGCAAATTCTATGTGCCAATTCACATTGGCCTTTTCTCAAGTTCATAGGTATGCGAGGCTCCCAAGGAAGACCCCTTGTGTCACTTCATTCGACACAATGCCTCGTTCCCTCCCTCAGGGTTACGACAGAAACCATGACGTTTTTGATATTATCCTTTTAGCTAAATTACTGTGAGTATAAGTGTTTGTCTGATCAGTGTTAATAAAAATGTAAATGTGCATTTGAACCTGAGGAAAAGGCTCTTCCTTTTATACACAACCAACCTGTATTTGTCTCAGTTAAACGTGGACATTAAACATATTCCCTGGGTAAGATTCCCAGGGTGGCGTAGTCCAGCTATTTGTTGTTGAGCTCAGGTGAGGCTCCTAAGTCTTACAGTGGCTTGCGCCATGCTACACTCCTACAAGTAAGCTAATAAAATAACTTCAACTCAAATCAATGTCTAATGTGCATTTATTTGGCAATTAGTCTTGTAATAGGCTGGATAATGAGCAGTCAGGCAGTCATTTTCACAAAATAAATACCAACAGAATTTAATCTGGAAGTGGATTTCAGCTATAAAGGAACTTATTTTTTCTCACACACTTACATAATTTCAATGCAAATCAATTTCCATCCATCCAATAAAATTGGTTGTAAAAGGATTGATGGAAAGGAGTAGGCAAGCACCGGCTTGACAACATAAACAATAATTTAATAGAAAACTCAACTAAAAAGACAAACACACACACACAGGTGTCGGAAAGCTGTCCGTAAATCTATCTCTCTCTCTTGCACTGCAGTTTCCAGTTGGCCATTATCCCTCTCTGAGGCATGATTAGCCTGATTAGGGGCTGGGTGTGCGGAATCATGACCCGACCCCGCCCTCCATCCTGCCATATTGGGATTGTATGGTACCTGTATCCATCCATCCATAATCTTTCTTAAAATAATGTATTACTATCTATCCATATGTGTCTTCAAAATAAATAAAACTCATAGTACCATTCTTCTACCCTTCAACCCATGGGGTCTACTTGCAAGTCTATGACCTGAAGTCTTTCATCAATACATGGCAAATGCAGACAAAACGTGGACTGAAACAGTTTGAGGTCAGACTGTGGGAGTGTTTCCTCCTCCTCCCTAATCCTGACAACAATCTGTACCCCAGTTCCCCCCTGCACTTCATTATCCAACTGGTCTTCTCCAACACTAGCAATTGCCTCACTTCTTTTTCCAATTACACCTAAAAAGTCTACCATTAAAGAGTATTCGTTTTTCTGAAGGAGTTCTATATGTGTGTCATTGTCATGTTCAGTAGCTTAGCAGTAGGTGGCCTTTGTGGGAGGAATGCGACCAGCAATGAGAGAGATTAAAGACAATTGGAGACACATCCTCCGAATCCCTGACTTTTATTGCCTCCATTTTCCAGAACATTCTTCCACATTTTGGGCTCTATGCTTTTGCTGTAGCCAGATAATACTGCATGGACTTCCTCGAAAAAGGGTGAAAATAATGAGAGAATGTAGAAATGATAATTCAGTTACATGATTTTTGGTAGTGTCGGTATCCAGTAACTAGGAGTCAACTGGTGGAGAAAATGGCAGGATAAAACAATGCACTTTTTTCCTTCTAATTCATGTGGTGCTGTGGTGATCCAAGCCATGCTCCCCATTGCCAGATTTCAGACCAGTGTGGGCAGCTTGGACTGTTCTCCACACTTGCATTCAATCAAGAGCACTAATGAGGGATGCTGATCAAAAAGTTTTAGTTCCCTCTGTCCACTTCTCAAAATCTCTTTAATGCTCTTTTCCTCTTTTTTGACTTCTGAGAGAGTAAGATGCTTAAAGCATCATGCAAGTACAAAAGCACAAGGCACCAAGCATCATGCACTCTGCTAGGCATTTTAATAATTGCTAGATTTTTTTTTCTCTTCTGTCCACTATCAACTTGTTGTGCTTATCAGACAGCCATTCAAGCTATAAAGAGAACTAAAAATATAAAAAATGTGGGGTTTTGGTTTGGAGCACAGTTTAGGTTGGGTTTTGACAAGTGGACGTCTGTGTTAAAAAACAGAGCTGTTCAGTTAGCCACCGAATTACACTATTTGTTTAACTGGGACATGGAGCATTTCCAGACAACTGCAAATTCATAGTCATGGGAAAAGTCTGGTGCACAAATGTGCTCACACCTGTTCTGGTGTGGCAATTGCTTTAAAGTTTAGCTCCACCTTCAAGTTCACATTACTTGTCTTAATTCAAGGGAGTTTTCTATTTGTAAATGAAGAGATGCCAATGTAAAATTAAGAGAAATAAAAAGAAATATGGATGCAAGCAGTAAATACGTGGCCAAGCAGACCAATGACATGTAAGGAAGAATCACTGGACACCACTGATTATGACTTTAAGAAACACAGCATAAAAACATTGGTGGAGTTGCTAAATTTGAATACAATTAATTATAACTTTTGACAAATAGCTGGTGCTGTCACCCCATTTATATGGTGAGGTCAGGGTGTGGTCATAACGACACACAAAGTTTAATGAAAATACGGCAAAGCATTGCAGAGATACAGTATCAGATGCTTTATTCAAAATGGTGGTTAGGAAGTATGGCTGACCATGGCAAATTTGGTATCTGTGTATTCGGCATGACACAAGGAATCTAATTAGAGCAGTCTCATAATTTTACTCCAAACTATTCATATGTTATATGCAAAAATAACCATTTTCATATCTCCTGACCACTAGGTGGCACTAATGCTTTGTGTAGTTATAGCATCACATACATTTTTGCATGGTCGGGGTCAAATTTGTTGAAGCGTTATTCACGAACAGTGTAGTTTATCAAAAGGCTTTTGATACATTTTTGTCAGCACTGTCCCTAGATGATATACAACACATTTCTATCAAATCTATTATGAGTTCGAAAATGTAGGTTTTTCATAAAATTAAAAAATACGGAAAATCGAGTGGCTGCAGGTGCAAAATGATGGACATGAATCAGGAATAAGAATATTTTTCTTTCTAGGCCTCATGGTTCAAAAGTTATAGGCCGAAATGCATATGAAAGTTTGAACAGTTGGTGGCGCTAGAGAGATTGAATTAGATACCCCAAATTTTAGTCAGTTATAGTTATATTCCCTATATATGGTTCTAAAGGGGAATACAGACTCAAAAGAGGAAGAACAAGAGGAAGAGGAAAACAATTATAAAATTAATGGAATAATGAAAATTCTAAATGAAGGACAGTAAGTATGGCCGTTCATGGCAAATTGGGTATCACCGTACTCTAAGGAATCTAATGAGACCAACCTCAGAAGCAATAAGCAAAAAAAAAAAAAAAAAAAAAAAATCATATCTCCTGACCACTAGGTGGCACAGTGGGAAAACACTGTAGGTAAACTCAGGTCATAGTTGTGATGACACGTAGTAAAGTTTCGTGTAAATATCCTAAAGCATTTCAGAGTTATAGCATCACGTCCATTTTTGCATGCTCACGTTCTAATGTGTTGAAGCGTTAATTGCTAATGGTGTGGTCTATCTAAAAGCTTTTGATTTATTTTTTGTCAACAGTGTCCCTAAATGATACACGACAAATTTCGAGTGAATCGGACGAATGGTCTAGGACGAAAAGTAGATTTCATGAAAAATTGCAAATTGCTAAAATAATTTCATGATGGAAATTAAATCGGAGAATAAGCCAAGGATTTCAGTGGTATAAGGCACTTGAGTCCCGGGCATACGTTTAAGAATCTTTGGTCCAAAATATCAGAAGAAATTGTTTAGTTCACTATAGTGCCAATTATGGGCCGATCAGGCAGATTCCATGCATATGGCTAGCCAACCAAAATACTACCATCCCTGATAATTTCAAGTGTCTTGGCCTTATGGTTTGGTCTGCACAATCAGTTTTAGGGCTGAAAACAACAAAAAAAATCCTGACAAAAACAATAGGGTTTCTAGCAGTTTGGGCTTGAACCCCTAAATGTTTGAGTTCATAGTGAAATATCAGACTTTTGACTGAGCACAGTTTGTGAGAAAAAATTTAAGAAGCACTATCATTTGTGATTTTTCCTTTCTAATGGATATTATGTGAAATATAGCTATGAAAATATCCCCTTAGTGCAAACTCCCTCTCAAAAACTGTTTTTCAAGTATATTGCATAAAAGCTGTTGTCTCTGAGGTCAGTGAATGTTCAATCTCATTGGGCTTTTCGTCACTAAGACCATCCTCTCTCCCCGCTGTTATTCAGCTGCATTCACAGGCAGGTGAGACTGCTTTACCGCACTGCATTTACTGAGTCTAGGGCTGTGGAGAGCATAGCCTTTATTCAGAGCTGTCTGCCTGAAATGGTGGGGCATTAGCTCACATGAAGAGCCTTTGTGCTTTTGAAGGACACTGTCATTATACACCTCCAGCATTGCGACCTCTCACTCACTCACTCGAGAGAGGGAGACAGGGAGGGTGAGATGTAGAGAGTAAAAAAGGACAGAAGGGTTGAAAGAGACAGAGGGAAAAGAGAAAGAAGCTTTTTGGCAGACAGAGACAAGTGGTGCTCATCTCTTTCATGTGTTTGTCGGTACAGCAGAGAGGGACAAACCGAAATCCTTTCTGAGGATTTATGCTAAAGAGGACACATCAATGGCAGAATGTATCTCCACATGTACACATACTCTTTAAAGTGCATAACAAAAGATACAGACATGCACAAAACCACCAAGACACACAATATACCCAGGGTTTGAAATTTACACCCACCAAATGCAGGTAAAAATTGGCAGAGGTGGGTAAGTCCCTCACACTCTTTCTAGCCTCTTTGGCGGGTGAAGATTTCAGGGGTTTTCCTGCATTGAAATATCTGTGAATGTTGGTGTACTCAAGCCACTGCCAAAGCAAATGTAATTGTATTCATCGCACTTTTAGCACTTTTTTTTAGCAGTAAATATGCCTCTTGTATAACTTACACATGCATCTGTGTGGGTGAATGAAGTGTGATTTGTGCACGAACCGCCACAGCGTGCATCAGCACGTTAAGATCCCCAGAGTTCTAAGACAGTGCAGAGTGAAACATGAGTGATTCGGTCGAGATTCAGTTGATTTTGTGGAGTCCACAAAACTTCTGCAAATCAATGGAATTCTACAGAAAACGATATAGTATAAAGCGATATATGAAGAGAGTCAAACTTCTCAAACTGCTAGACAGCCCAAACATTATAAACAGCACTGATGAGGTCAACAGGTTTACCGCAGTAACACTAACTGGTAACTGGTATAGATTCATAAAAATATATTAGGGCTAATCAATTAAACTTTATTTATTTATTTGCCTTTTCATTACAAATGCCACTGTTAAAACCATCTTAAACTTTCATATAGGCAAGTACAATTTAGAATGAATTATGGACTAATTATTGACAAAGTTATCATCCTGTTCTATCCTACTCCTGTTCTTACTGGTCATATTTGCCTTCAGAAATTCTAAAGGTGACTTAAATCATTAGGCTTGTGTCCTGCTAAACTAATATCATTCTCGGTCAAATAAAATGTCCTAACAAATACATACAGTTACAAGTTCCAGTTACAGTTTTTTTTGTTGTTGTTGTTTTTTTGGGTGGGAGATTTTGGCTTGTGGAAATTCTGAGAGGTTAGTGGTCTCTGAACACTTCTAGCCACAGTTGCTGGTGAGCCAAAACGTTAATTTCAAATCCTGAACGAATCCAAGATACCCTTTATAATAAGGATAGTTCAGACAGATTCTGATTGGATTAGCCACATTTGAAGATGAAGCATGTAATGATGACACAACAATTAAATTATAGGGCTGGGTATTGATACAGATTTACTGATTCAATTCGATTTTACTTACCGTACATATGAAATAACTTATCTCTCAGCTAATGCTGTTAATTTTTCAGGGACTTTATAACTTGGTACATTATGAAAATATGCATTTTTCAAATTTTATTTTATCATTAGTTTTTTATTATTTTGTTCACATTTTAGCTTTAGCTAAAAATACAAATTCCATGTATATCATTTCATTTCGATGTCTTGAAATAACATACACCAAATTTCATATACAGTATATATTTTGTTACATGTTTATACATGCTTAATTAACTATTTTCAAGTATTTACACTGATAAGTAGACCAAGCGCTAACATAGTAATGTCTGTTTAAGAATAACGGCAGTTCAGTGAGCGTCTCACAGGTGTGTCTTTGTTGAGTTTATATTAATGAGAGTTGAATAGCTTCTTTACCGTATGTGATAAGAATGAAATGTTTCTATTTTTGTTGTTTTTAATCAAAAACTGATTGAACATAAGATTTTTAAAAGAGACATTATTTAATAACAACAATTTTCCAATTACAGTCACACAATGTACAGAACCAGTCTAAACTTCCTAACCGCCAGTCTGTCTTGTTTAGTCTTTTTAATATGCATTCACAATAAAGCTCCAATCTATACTTTTGTGTGAGATCAAAAAATTCTGGTAAAAAAGATGGATAATCATTCAGTACTTCTGCAATCTGGCATAAAAAAGTATGTTATATAGGAAAAATGTAAAATAATTCTTGATATTATCTGTTTCTGAAATCTGTCAAATTAGACCAATGCCCTTATTAATAATAATCATTTAAAAAGCCAATACTAATATATTCACTGATATATCATGCATCCCAAATACTTGCCATGTTGCTTCACAGCTCTCTGCATCCCTCAGGTACTTCAATGGAACTGAAACAGCTAGAATCGGCCAGCAACCTGATTAGCTTTGTTTATCTGTGTAGGACACAGCAATAACAGCGCTGATCTTTGAACCCTGATCATGGCAGCAGCCTTAGGGGAGCATCAGGATCAATCTCAGCAGGACAGGAGATGAAGGTACGTCCCCCGCCCACCTAGCTGCTTTCCTATTCCCGATCTTATCACTCCACATTCTGGCTTCCTCAAGCTCGGCCCCAAGATCTGGAGTTAATCCTGTTCCTTGTTTTTCTTCCCCGAAAATATATCTCAGATTTCAGGGGACGCTGTTCTGATGGGAGAAAAGCTTTCCCTCAGGGCCTTCCTGGTTTACAGTCACCATTCGGCGAAGCAGAGCCAACACATCGATCTCTCACATATGGATTTTTTACAAAGGCACCAATCAGTGCGGAATGTGGAATGTTGTACAGGACAATATGCTCTTTTTTCGCTCTCTTTCAGAGTCTCTATTCACTCTTTACCCCATGTGGCTTCACTGCACTGCAAAAAGTCATTTTCTCAATCAGAATTTTTTTCTTGCTTTCCAGTTAAATATTCAACATCCTTAAATATGGTACATTTACTAGAGAAGCAAAACTGTATAAGATATTAAAGAGATGGTTCTATCATAATTTTCAGCCTTTTATAACTCTCATATTGTTGCAATCCTATATGACTTTCTTCATTTGAACACAAAAGGAGATGATAGGCTGATTGGTTGCATAATTGCATTCAACAAAAGTGAATGGTGACTAAGGCTGTCAGTCTGCCTCTTGTTATGTATTACACAGAAGAAAATCAAACAGGTTTGAAACAACATGATGGTAAGTAAATGATGACAAGTTAAATTGTTGCATGAACTATCGCTTTAAGACTTGTTTTGAATTTATCTTGAATTAATTTGTTTAACTTTACTGGCAATTTTATTATTTTCTTCAGCATAAATGTATAACTTAAGTGAAAAAATTCAAGATATATTCTTTGAAAACACGTCTTATCATAATTGTGCTTCTCAAATACATTAATCTTGATTATATAATGTTTAGATATTTTTAAAGGACAACAAGACATACACACTGATAAAGAAAACAATTTTTGCAGTATGGTTGCCACAGTGCATCTCCAATAATTTTTTGAATTGCTACCCTCTTGTGTGAGTTGAGCTGGCTATGACAACGGCACATTAAAAAGTAGCTGCAACTTTGAAGTATGGGGCATTGTGTGATAAAGCACTATAATCTCCACACAGAGAGCATTGATATTTGGGGCATATAAGCATGATAATGGAATGCATAAATGTCATAAGGTGACCTCTTCAAATCAAGGGCCTATTATCCTCCTGGATGTGTCATATTGTTCTAGTGCACTTAGATACGTTGCCCTCCTATGGACTGTTCATTTTTTTCTGTGTTTTTAAGCAATAAAGGAATGTGCTTAAGACAAATGTTCATTCTATGCTGGGGTACACTGAATAACTGAGAGAAAGAGAATGGAGGGGGGGTGGTAAAGCAGGGAAAGACTAAAATGGAAGCCTAGATCCTGGCTATTTGGATCAGATGATAATGAGACAGAGGGGCCAATTCAGTAAATACTTGCTCCACTTTTGCTTGCAGTATTTTAGTGTAAAAATATGCATTTTGCAACCTGTGGCCCTATTTTAAGTGCAGCGCTATGCCATAAATCATGAGTGCAAAGTCAGTGGGCATGGCCATGAAGTTTTGGAACGTATAATATCTCAACGAAAACAAGTGGAAAAATAACAATAAAAATTAGATCATGAATATAATTTGAAATACATTATCATCATAATAATAATTAAAAATCAACCGAGACCTATAGATAGTTTAACACAAATACTGTATAATAAATTTTTTAGTCATAAGACGGCTACAGGTCTGATCATCAAGGGACATAATTTGATGTTCCACAATATTTTCAGAGTTTGGAAATTAACTTTATTACCACATCCTGGTGAAATCTCCAAACTGCAAATTCAGGAACTGAGTTTAGACTTTGCACTGAAAACAGACCTGCTTTAGAACATCTTAGCACAATGACCTATTTCTCAGCATACACCCACAAATAGCGCAAACACTCCCACTTACGCCCACCTGTGCTTTGCACTGGCACAGATATTTCACTTAGAAATAATGTTCTCTTAGCGCTGCACTTTGCGCACTCATTTACATAGAGCCCTTCATTTCATAGAATAACGTTACTTTAACCACATTTTTGCTAAATGATTTTCACGTGGCTTGTTGTACGTATTACAGCAGTTTAATGGTGAAATGAACACTAGATGCCCTACAACAACAATGACATTAAAAATCAGGAGTAAAACGCAGATTATCAGTTCATAAACACTTAGTTTACACCCCGTTTCTCAAACAATACTATTTTATGTCATTAAGACTTTTACTATAGTGCATGAAGGAGATACATTTGAATGTTTGCCATACATAAACAAACTACATTTACAAGCTTGTTCGAGTGTGATCAAATTGCACAAAAGCTCAACAGATGTACACATGTAATGCAAAGGAACGGGGTATGAGTCCTCATAAGCAAGCCAACACTTAAGTCGAAAGTTCATAGAAGCACCACAAAATACAAATACATACATAATGGTTGTTTTAGCAACTTCATTTTTCATATCACATTTGTTTTTTATGATAATATCAGTTAACTTTAGGTGTAAGGTTTAGGGTAGGGAGGTTGGTTTCAATGATTCAGAACTTGATATATAGCATTAACCTTAAAAACATTGTGATTTGGGTGAAAATTGAACATGCACACCAGACATTTCACCATGGAACTGCCATAAAACGTTTAAGGAATCGCCACAGTCACATTATTTTCATGGGTGATTAGTTAATAATCACCAGCAATCCAGTTTATGCAGGTGCCAAATGTGCTGGGATAGTAATTCTGGTAACACTTTACATTAACATTCCCTCTGTTAAGGGTAATAAAGGGGTTCATTAATGATTAATAACTCATCTGCAAATGCATTCTAAATCATGTATGTGCAGTTATAATCACATGAATAAAAAGGGCAACTTTATGCATTACCTGCCAAATAGTGAGCCAATTTTATCTCACATGTTATAAATACTTAATAAAGGTACTTGTTCATACTTATTTTAATAATAATCATGACATTCCATAATTCATAATTTAAGCAATGATCCAGCAAAAATAGACCAGTATAGTGATTAAAAGGTGTTGTGTCAACATTCATTATTGTAATGAATGTGACTATGACACTTTCCTGGTAATGTTAATGTATATAGAATGGTGCAACTCCAATGGTATCTTAAACAGTCCTCTGCAGTGAAGCTCCTGACCCCGTATCTGCTTGATTTTATACATTACACTGCTGGAACACAACTGGCTGATTAGATAATTGCACAAATAAGTAGGTGTAAAGGTGTACCTAATAAAGTGGTCCGTGTATATATATATATATATATGTATTGAGATGAGGTGAGATTATTTACTTTTTTAATGAAGCTTGGTGAATGGTAATTATCTCAATGTGAACTTTATGAAAAGCAAATACCAAAACATTTAGTGTAAGTCATTTAGAAATCTGCACTTTTAGGGGGAAATGAGCACATACACAATTTACTAACATAACAACTCAAACTAGCTTAAACTAGCTATTTTTTTAGGTATCACTTTATAATAATGGTCAGTCATTAATAGGTAATTATGCAGGAATTAATGCAGGATTAATAAGTAGTACTACATTAACACTTTAGTAACTATTATCTATCTAACTAATATGGAAACATGATTAACCAATCAGTGAGTAATGGCAAACTGATGACTGAGGTTCACTGTTAGGTAATCAATAATTACTGAATTTGATTTTCCTCATTGAGAACTATCAATGAACAATGGCTAATTTAATATAACTACTAATTAATTACTAATGAAAACATTACCATGTGTCTATAATATTTGAACATTAGGCTTTGCTCTGATCTCCCAGTATAAGTGGTGTCCTGACTCCCAGCCAATCACTGTTTTGGAAATTAAAAGGGGGTCTAACCAATCACGTGCAACTGAAACAAAATAAAATATCAAAATCACCTTTTTGAAATCATTACAATATAATAAGATACATTTTTATAAAATTAGTTTTAAAAAACATTTCTTTTATATGTTTAAATAGAATCGGAAACTACGTCACCGCAGGGTAAAGCTAATTCCGCTACAGGTTTGCGGCTATTGGCTGTAGTTTATATTTGCCTCTAATAATGATTCTTACCTCTTCGGCATGGCCTGTTTTACACACAATATATACAGAAATTATTAATCATCTTTTCTCATCTGATTCGGCTATTCACGCCACAGTCTTTTTCGAGTTTATGTGCTCAAATGCAGCGTTGCAATGTTTTTTTCGCAATCACCCATCACGGCAGTAATATTTATTCTATATTTTCCCCCCTCTCGTCACCATATCACGGGAAATACATTTTAAAAAGCTATATATACTCCCAGCACAGATGCAAAAATGCTAATAAAATTCTATATGCCTAAGTGAGCCTCGTATGAAACTCCCAAACATATTAGATGCCGTTTTTAAAAGTATAAACAATCAAGTTTTGTTAAAATGTTTCAAATTTTCATAAATCATTTACAATGCACATTATCCCTGCCATCCCAGTTAAAGATCATCAGACAGCAGTAAGGAACTGTGCAATAAACAATGTATTTAATACTAATTATAACAACAACATGTACATAACTTGGCATAAGCACTACATCGAATATCACAGCGCAGGTTTACAGACTTTAGGATGATGATGACGAGCAGCCATAAGAGCCATTATAGTTTAATAGAGTGAGACTATTAGCTACATTTTTCAAAAATTATTAAAAGTGAAAAAAAAAAATAAAAACAAAGAAACAGTCATTAAATGTACATTTTTCCTGAACATTTCAGTCAAGGTTCCATTCTTTGATGATGAAATTACAATAAAAATAATCTTGTTTTGACATTTGAGCCATGTGCTATAAAAAGACAGATGTATCTGAGTTGGTTTGGCTTCATGATGTGAAAAGAGTTTGATGAATATTATCCCGATTGTTAACTCGAACATTAACTTTATCGCACTCAGTTTTATGATGGTGTCAGAAGGTCAAGATCAATTTATTTATATAGCACATTTAAGAACACTAGTGTATACCAAAGTGCTGTACATATGCAAATGAAAACAATAACAGGACACAGAGGATTAAAAGACTCATTTGAAAAATAACACAAAACATGAAATTACCCATATAGTTTACAATAAACATTCATGTATAAGCCAAGGAATACAGATACGTCTTCAGGAGTGATTTAAAAACAGGAATGGAAGGGGCAGACCTAACATCCAGAGGTATACTGTTCCATAGTCTAGGGCCAGCAACAGAAAAAGCACAATCCCCTTGAAACTTTAGGTGAGAGTGTGGTATTTTCAGGAGAAATTTGTCAGAAGATCTGAGGCTTCTAGAGGTTTGTTGATAGCTCAGAAGTTCTGAGAGATAAGAAGGGGCCACACCATTTAAGGCTTTATAAACAAATAACACGATCTTAAAATGGATCCTATAATGCACCGGTAACCAGTGGGGATATGCTAAAACCGGTGAAATGTGTTCCCACTTCTTAGCACCAGTAAGCAACCTAGCAGCTGCGTTTTGGACCAACTGCAGGCGCAGTTGGGGCTAAGTACAGAGACTTAGCCCCATATACAATGCATTTGAATAGTCAAGTCTAGATGAGATGAAGGCATGGATAACTGTCTCCAAATCCTTAAATGAGAGCAGGGGTTTTAATTTGGCTATTTGCCTTAATAAAAAAAGCTACTCCTCACCACAGCGTTTATCTGTTTTCCAAAATTTAACTCGCTGTCAAAAATCACACCTAGGTTTTTTGCAAAAGGATGAATATTTGAACACAGTCTATCTAGGTTCCTAGTGATATCAGAGACAGCACCAGGGAGACCAAATACAACAACCTCAGATTTGATCTCATTTAATTGGAGAAAGATCTAAAACCTGAAGAAGCACATGCATGAGATGAAATATTGGAGAGAGAGATGACAGAAGTGTCCCTGTTTATGAAAGTGTTCATGGTGCGAGCGATCAGCTGTTCAGGGAAGGAAGCAGCCTGCCAATGATTTTCTCTTCACACAATGTGCTGTTTTCACTTGCGAAAATGCAGAGTCGACCCAAAAATATACTGAGAATGAAACTACAGCGGATTCACAAGTTATTTATTACTGGTGTAGTTTAGGGATAGTAACAGCTCAAATTTCTCACTGAGTATGGAGTATTCAATCACGCTATGCCTTCCTCAAAGTTGTCATAATCTTCTTTTACCACAATCAAGCTCCTAATGAACAGTCTGCAACAAAGCTAAAAGTCAGATCAAACATTTACATGCTATTTAATTTGTGAGAGGCTTTTTATTTCAGCAGATTTTAACCACGTTTCAATGGCCATTGATACCGCAAGTAACTTTACCGCTTACTTCCTCTTACTGCTTATCGTTCTTCTCCTTTCTTTTGCACCATTGAGTCTCCACCTCCAGGCATGGGCATTGAAAAATTGGTCTCCTCGTTCAACTCCATATGCACTGAGATTCTGGATGTTGTAGCTCCTTATAAATGTCACAATCCTAAACCCAGGGTTCAGCCCTGGTTAAACGGACATACTCAAATGCTCAGACAGAAATGGAGGAAAGCAAAAAGAAAGTGGAAAAAAGATTTTTGAGAGACGGCATGATTGAATATCAACATTCTGTCAAGGCATCTAAACATAAGTTTTACTCTGATTTAATTTCAAGATATTCACAAAACCCTAAAGTTTTATTTAGTACAATTAATGCAGTATTAAAACCTACAGCTACAACATATCCTGAAGCTTCTTAGGGAGTTTGCAATAGTTTGCTGCAGTTTATCACTTCAAAGATTGATGCCATTAAATCTTCCATCACTCTCCTGACTTAGTTCCTATAATTTCTGTACCGTGTTTGGTTCACCTTTCAATGTTTCAATCTGTATCTATATGTATTTAGTAGATTTGATTCGGCACATGAAGTCTGCTGGCTGTCCACTGGATGTTGTTCCCACTCGCATTTTTAGAGAGGTTTAAGACATTTTGGACCTAGCCTCTTGTCAATAATAAATAACAGTCTTATTAATGGCGCGGTGCCATCCTGTTTTAAACATGCTGTTGTGAAAACTCTGCTAAAAAGTTGAGTCTTGATTCTTCAGATTTAAAGAATTATCGTCCTATTTCCAAACTGTCATTTTTGTCAAAAGTCCTGGAAATGGTTGTTTTCAGTCAACTTTCAGGATTTTTGCAGAGTAATGGTATTATGGATAAATATCAGTCGGGTTTTAAAGTCAAACATAGCACAGAATCTGCTGACAAATGATCTGTTGCTGGCGGTTGATTCAGGTAAAAGTGCCATTCTAATTCTCCTGGATCTCAGCGCAGCCTTTGACGCCATTGATCACGATATTCTTTTAGACCGGTTAAGAAATTGGGTGGTTCTCATCTTATCTTAAGAGATCATTTTCAGTTGCGATTGGGAATCATTCTTCTGCCTCTGCTTCTATCACTTGTGGAGTACCTCAAGGCTCGATTTTGGGACCACTTTTATTCTCGTTATACATATTACCATTACAGTCTATCTTTTGTAACTATAAAATATATTATCATTGTTATGCAGATGATATTCAGTGCTATCTGCCTTTGAAATCCACTGATAATTCAGCAATAGAATCTTTGATGGGTTGTCTTAAAGATGGATGGTGCCTAATTTTCTCCAAGTAAATGATTCTAAGACAGAAGTTTTATTTTTTGGAAAAACTGATCCTTTTAATAATATGACTAGTCATTTAGGGCCTTTGGCCTCTAATCTTCATACAGAGGCACGCAAACTTGGTGTCATTTTTGACTCTCATTTAAAATTTGATAAACAAATAAAGGCTGTGGTTAGAGGTGTTTTTTTCCAACTCCGACAAATATCAAAATTAAAAACTTTTTTATCTTTAAAGGATATGGAGATTGTAATCCATTCTTCTAGACTGGATTATTGTAATGCACTGTATTTAGGTGTATCTCAAGCATCACTATCTCCTCTTCAGACTTTACAAAATGTAGCTGCAAGGCTCCTGATTGGAACAAGGACAGTGTTTCTCCGGTTCTGGCTTCTCTGCACTGGTAACTTGTCTCATACAGGATTCAGTTTAAGGTTTTAATGTTGTTGGTATATAAGGGCCTCCATCAAATCAGACTCCAAGGACTTTAAGATCATCTCAGAGTCTACTGTTGTGTGTTCCAATGATTCGTCTTAAAACCATGGGTGATCGTTCTTTTTCTGTCATGGGCCCTCGCTTCTGGAATAATTTGCCAATATTGATTGGGTCTTGTCCAACCTTAGATCATTTTAAGTCTAATCTAAAGACCCACCTGGTCTCCCTTGCTTATGAGTCATCTTATGGTGTTATTTTATTTCTAATATTTATTACATGTTGGTCAGTTTTGTACAGCACTTTGGTCAACATTTGTTGTTTTTAAGCGTGCTATAGAAATAAACTTTGATTGATTGATTTACCCTGCAAGGAGCAACCCCAGAAGCAACAACCCAGAAAGTATGAAATTGGCCTATTCTTTAAATCAAACTGCAGTTAGAATGCAACATTATTGTACGAGAAACTTGATTGGTCAGTGGAGGGTCATGTGACTTCAAAGCTGTGATTGTTTAGGAGATGGTGAAATAGGTATTAGAAATGTGGGATTTTGGAACTGCAGAGAAACAAGAAAAATTTGTGAAAATACGCAAAATATGCATGAACGAACTAGGTGAAATATTATACTTTGCAGAAAGTTTATTTTAATATGGAAGTGCTCGGATTGTGAAAGAGACAGCAATGAGGTGTGCAAATGTAACTGTACTGGAAAGAGCAATGCTAATGCTACAGTATAGAAAGGGCAACTTCTCACTCTTTTGGAGGAGTGCAGGTAATTATTGAAAACAACATGGGATATTTATTTATTTAATTACTCTTAATGCATCCCTAAATGTATTTATTTATGTTTTTTATTTTTTGCTTATAATAGTCTACTATTTATAGTAACGTTCGTGAATTTATGTAATGTTCAGAATTATGTGCATGCATGATGTATGTTCATTTATTAATGAAATAATATGTATGATAAATAATGTAATCTTGAAGCATAAAAAGTCACTCATTTATAAATGAAGTGCATGAGTTGGAAACTTGTTAAATAAAGGTTTCTTTATTGTGCACTTTACAATATGTTTCATTCTCAGAGGTTACTAATGTTGGAAATTCATTAATAAATGGTTCACAGGTAGTCAATTTACATTAAACTACCTATTTTCATTTACTAATATTTGTAACTAATTAATAGATGGTTCACAGGTGTTCAGTTTACATTAACTATACATTTTCATTTACTAACGTTTGTAACTCATTAATAGATGGTTCACATGTGTCCAGTTTACATTAAACTACACATTTTACAAACACTAATGTTTGTAACTCATGAAAACATGGTTAACAGTTGTTCACTTTACATTAAGGTAGACTTTCAGCTTTAATGTTGGTAACATTCATATATAAGGTAGATTTTCATAAGTTAATAAGGTTGGTAATAAATGGATCATGCTTAACTTATAAATAAACAACATAGCTGTCCATTTTGCAATAAGGTACCCTTTCTGAGGTTACAAGGTTGACATATTAATCTTAAAGCTTTATAGGTATGATTAAAGTTAGTTCATAAATAGCCAATAAAATGAAAGATTATTTAACAATTCTTTTTAAATAAACAATAAAGAAATCAGAATTGTCCAAATATACATTTTGTGAGCATGAAGACTGGCAGAGGACTGTGTAAAACACCACTTGGAGTAGCACCATTCTTTTAACATTAACATTACCAGGAAAGTGTCATAGTCATAGACATTACAATAATTAATATAGACACAACACCTTTTAACCTCTATACTAGTTTATATTGCCTGGATCATTGCATAAATGATGAATTGACATTTCATGATTTTGATAAAAATAAGAACGAACAAGTACCTTTATTAAACATTTATGCCATGTGAGTTAAAATTGGCTTACTATTTGGCAATTATTGCACGAGAAAGTCACCCTTCATTCTTGTTGTTATAACTGAACAAATTATTTAAATGCATTTGTATATGAGTTAATAATCATTAATGAATCCCCTTTATAAACCCTTTCCAAAAGGAATGTTCATGTAAAGTGTTACCGTCATTCTTTTTAGCCCAAACATGATCCTTTCCAAATAAATGAGGCTTATGACAGATAATGTGCCTTATATGCCATATTCTCAAAACTCAGTGCTATTTGCCTTGTACAGTTAAAGTCACACTATAACCTCCAACAGAAAGCATAAAAGGCGGTGAACAGAATTGTATTATTGTGTACATTTTCTATTGATAATGGCAGCAGCAATTCATCAAATGATATAGAAGAGCATTTTGATTATCCATATCCATATCTAGATGTGTGAGTTGTTCTTTCTAGCACTTTCTGCCATTTAAAAAGCCAATTCAGGTCTCTGGATAATAGTGGTGTTGCGATGCAGCAAAGTCCCAGAAAAGAAACCATTTTGCAGTAGTCGGCTAGATGCTCCACCACCTAGCACTCAAATCAGAACCACAAGTTCAGAAATTTCAGTATGAAAAATGCATTGTGTTTTCGGCGTAATTGTTTTTAAATCAATCAGATTCTAAAACAACATTGACAGCAAGTGCAAATAAATGGTGTTATCAGCCGCTGTAAGTCATTCTCTGTGAATCCCCCCCCCCCCCCCCCCCCCCCCCAGAGAGAGAGAGAGAGAGAAAGGAAAAGAGAAAATTCATCATCTGTGTGCTTTGGAGTTTTCGGGTAGGGTCCTAAGAACCACCCCCTCCCTCTTGCCATTAATCAAAATAGCATTAGCTCATTGGTCTTTACTGGGGAGGGAGATAACATCACTTCCAACCTGCTCTGCTCACACTCAAATATCAGCAGATCTGTTCTCCCTCAGCTCTCCACAACAGTAAAGCATGGATGCGCTCATGGTCAGCCCACGAGAGAAAGAGAGAGAGAGAGCCAGCAAGAGAACATAGATTTATGTGACGAAAATCATCATGTTATCCTTGGCTCAGTCAGCCAACTGATAACAGAATGATTCACTGTAATGTCTGCAGAGGATTCCAGTACAAATGAAACTTATGAGACTGCAAATAAAAGTGCAATAGGATTGTAATATCTTTTCAAAAGAAAAAAGACTTAAAAGCAAATCCAATGCCATAAATACTTGGGTCTGTTTCTCCCTGTTACTCTGTGTTTAACACCCAATAAAACAATCTGCAAAGATGGCTGGAACTTACTCTCCTTGGTTTCCAAAATAGTGTAAAACTTTTCAGACATCTACAACATTAAAAATGCAGACCCCAGCATGGGGTTATTATCAAAACCCTCTCTGAATCTGCAAAATATGTAGTTATTAATTCACTGACCGTATCGGTTTCAGGCCTGAAAAAAATTGTGTGCTTATGGCCTCCACGAATTTGGATTAGATAATGATCTAGTACTCAGCCTCTGGGGGACAGCACAAAAGAAGAGGATTATGCTTCATATTCCAGGGCCCTGCTTTTCTGGATTGAGTTCCCCTGCGGTATGCGAGGCTCATATGTGTGGATGACTCTATCTTCTAAAGAGCTGATTGGCCAATTTGTTTTTTCCTTTTTTGGTCTGCAAAATTACTGCTCTACATTTTGAAAAGGAGCTTTAGAGCCTCTGTGAATCAAGCGTGTGTGTTAGTGAGCATGTTCGTGTGTGTCTGAGCAAGAGTATTATGTATTATGAATAGATGTCTGTTATAAGCTGTATATTGAGATTTGACGTGCTCACTTCAGCCAGTGTGTCACTTCACTAACTTTAATGAATATGCGGTCGCAAAAATTCAGACCCAGGTGCGTGCTCCAATCCTTGCGGCTCACTTTTAATAGGATTATTTGTAAGGTAATGACCCTTTGACTGCTGATTTATTTTGGTGGCCCTCTCATGACCCACTTTGGGGCCCCGACGGCCCGGTCCGCTCAGCCCCGGCTCTCTCTTTCTCTCTCTCCATAACAGCTGTTTGGCCAATGGCTTCCAGATTTTCATAATTTTTCAAGACCTGCCCGATGACAGATGAACTTTTAATGTCTGTGAGTCTTGACAGGGCAATCACTCACTGGTTTTGCTGTGTTGAGCACTTCAATGGCTGTTTTCTCAAGTAGTAAGCATCCAGATGTGTGCCATGATTATTTTACAGTTTTAGAGCATTTTTGTACTCCACACTTCACAGTATTATTGAGTCACCTTTCCAATTTTATCAAGGACATAGCAACCATTTAAAATGTCTAACTTTCACTGTTTGAACCATAATGAGATAATCAATACCTATGCTTTAAAGTGACAGACCATCCATCAATGTGACAATTCTGTTATCATTTATTTAACCACTTGATGTTCCAAACCCTTATGACACTGTCTCTTGAGTTAAACATATAAGGAGATTTTTACAGCATGTCTGAGCCATTGTTTGCATACAAGCAAAAGTTAATTGATATATTTCCTAAAAAACAAAACAAAAAAAAAAAACGATAAAAGTAGTCCCTTTTGACACTTATTTATGTGCAGGACATGGATTTTATATTCAAACAATAAAATTTGAACTATATCAGGGATGGAATTACGTTTAGCGAAAATTACAATTCGTGATCTAAAAATGGAATTGCGACTAGAAAAATGCAAATTTTTTATATCTGTAACTACATTTAAACTAGCAATATTTCACAATGACCTCTCATTCACTCCAACAAAGTACCCCCCCCCCCAAAAAAAACAAAAAAAACAAAACGTATCACAAGAAAACAGAACTAAAGCAAACCAACAAACAATTTGACTGACACTTGGCACACAACAAGAGATACACTGGGTAACAAACAAATGGGCCATATCAGGAGCAGATTTAGGTGATTCCAGGACAGGATCTGGCTTGGGGGGCAAGACAGGGAATTCATGAGTGGTAGGGATTGGGAAATCGGAGACGTGGCCAGCAGAGACAGGACACTTGGAAACAGGACTGGAAGAGACAGGGAAAACACTGGTGGTCTCAGCCCCAAGGACCTTTATCTCAGAGGCGCCCTTGTGTCACCGGTCCTACTTGACCTACTCCGAGTGAGATTCGAACCGGCCATCCTTGGCATGAGAGTCGGACTTGCTAGCAAGGAGGCTATAAAAGCCATGGTATCTGGCCTTGGTCACTATCGCATCTCTCAAGGCCAGGAGAGTAAGGTTTATACACTGCAAAGCTAGCTGGCTACCGTAACACTTGGACTCAGTAGTATAAACCTCTGGTGCCGACTCAATGTCCATAGCCGATGTGTGGGAACAAAGAATGGCACATACACTGGGACTGGAACAGGGACAACAACTGGGGTAAACATATTGCTAATATGTGAAATTGGAATTTTTATTTCTCACAAATTAATTTTAAGATATCTGTAATTGCATTTTGAATAGAAGTGTATGACAAATAATTGTAAGATTCTACTATTGAAAATGCAAGATATCAATAATTAACCTTTTTTCCTAGTGTAAATGTAATTAATGATATAAAAAATAGCACATGCACTAATTCCATTCCTGATATCAAGACTTAACATTATAACTAGTGAAAATTGAATTATGGATATCAAGTCAAGTCAAGTCAATTTTATTTGTATAGTGCCTTTCACAACACATCGTTTCAAAGCAGCTTTACAGAAGATCAGGCATTAACAGACGATAAAACTGTAATGTCGATGAATCATCATTGTGTAATTAGATAAAATACGATTGTTAATCGTGTTTAAAAATAAGTAATTAAATAATAATTGTATTAATAACCCCAGTGAGCAAGCTGAAGGCGACTGTGGCAAGGAACAAAAAACTCCATAAGATGTTGATTAATGGAGAAAACATTGATTTTGATTGTAAGATTAATGACCAATGTCTTTGAAGTCCATCCTGGATTAACTGCAGAAGTACACATAGATGCAATTGTCCTTGTTAATTGGCTGATGAAGGCTTTTGTTGGCAATTGTTAGTCTATGCATTCCATTTCAAGATTGAAGTCCATCAATAGACTGAGGTGATGCAGGCAGAGATCAGGGATGTGAAACGCAGTTCAACCTGGCCGGTAATTTCGGTGAGGTTCGGTGTGGTCCATCCTAAATCCAAGGTTCAGACAATGGCATATGAAGGTTGGAGTTGGGATCAGGATATCTATATGTAACACAGATTATTTCATGGGCAAGGAAGAGGCGAGAAACCGGCTTGTCAACATAATAATAATTTAATGACAAACTTAAAACAAACATTTAGGACAGCAGACATGTCTGCTGATTAAGCTCTCTCTCCCGATCGCCGTCTGCGAGTGGCCTTTAACCCTCTTGACGGCTCAATTTAGCCTGATACGGGACCGGGCGTGCGCAATCACGCGCCGGTCCCGCCCTCCACCGTGCCACACTATAATTTATAACCTGCTCATGATTAAAAATCAACTCTGCTAGGCCTAAGTAGTCATATGTGTGATTAACAGACCATTAGTCATTATTTGCTGAAAATCTCAAATCAAGTCAAGTCAAGTCAAGTGGTTTTTATTGTCATTTCAACCATATGCAGTTAGTACAGTACACAGCGAAATGAGACAACGTTCCTCCAGGACCATGGTGCCACATAAAACAACATAGGACAAACACAGAACCACATGAGACTACACAGACTAAATAAAATACCTATATTAAGTGCACATGCAAACGTGTGCAAAAAGTACAGGACAGTACAATAAATTACTAACAATGAACAGGACAATAGACACAGTCAGAGACAGTGCAGCACGGACCAGTACACAGTAATGCAAAGATGACATGTTCTAAAAATGCCAAATGTAAAAATTACATACTATGAGATAGTGTTCTATGGACATAGCAGTTATTGAGGTAGCAGACAGTTATAAAGTGACAGTAATTAAAGTGCAACTCAAGACATGTGTGTATGTGTCAAACCAGTCACTGAGTATTGAGGAGTCTGATGGCTTGGGGGAAGAAGCTGTTACACAGTCAGGCAGTGATGCAGCTGCTCAGGATGCTCTCAATAGTCCCTCTATAGAATGTAGTGAGGATGAGGGGTGGGAGATGTGCTTTCCTCAGCCTTCAAAAAAATTAGAGACGCTGCTGGGCTTTCTTGGTAATAGAGCTGGTGTTGAGGGACCAGGTAAGGTTCTCCGCCAGGTGAACACCAAGGAATTTGGTGCTCATGACGATCTCCACAGAGGAGCCGTCGATGTTCAGCAGAGAACATTCACCTTGTGCTCTCCTAAAGTCAACAACCATCTCTTTTGTTTTGTCGACATTCAGCGACAGGTTGTTGGCTCTACACCATTCCGTTAGACACTGCACCTCCTCTCTGTATGCTGACTCGTCGTTCTTGCTGATGAGACCCACCACGGTTGTGTCATTGGCGAACTTGATGATGTGATTAGAGCTGTGCATTGCTGCACAGTCGTGAGTCAGCAGAGTGAACAGCAGTGGACTGAGCACACAGCCCTGGAGGACCCCATTGCTCAGTGTGGTGGTGGTGGAGATGCTGTTCCCGATCTGGACTGACTGAGGTCTCCCAGTCAGGAAGTCCAGGATCCAGTTGCAGAGGGAGGTGTCCAGGCCCAGCAGGTTCAGCTTTCCAATCAGGTGCTGGGGAATGATTGTGTTGAATGCTGAGCTGAAGTCTATGAACAGCATTCGAACGTATGAGTCCTTTTTATCTAGGTGAGTGAGGGCCAGATGGAGGGAGATGGTGATGGCGTCATCTGTTGAACGGTTGGACGATACGCGAACTGCAGTGGGTCTAGTGAGGGGGGCATTTGGGTCTTAATGTGCCTCATGAAGAGCCTCTCGAAGCACTTCATGATGATTGGTGTGAGTGCGACGGGATGGTAGTCGTTGAGGCAGGACACTGAAGACTTCTTTGGCATGGGGACGATGGTGGTGGCCTTGAAGCACATTGATGGAGGGAGATGGCGATGGCGTCATCTGTTGAACGGTTTGGACGACGGCGCTGCTCAGAGAGATGTTGAATATGCTGGTAAGAACATCTGCCAGCTGGTCTGCACATCCTTTGAGCACTCTTGCCAGGAATGTTGTCTGGTCCAGCAGCCTTCCATGGGTTGACTCTATGTTGAGTTTTCCTCACATCCGCTGTGGTAAGACAGAGCACCTGGTCGTTGGGAGGAGGGGGTGGTCTTCCTCGCCACCACGTCGTTCTGCACTTCAAACCGAGCATAGAAGTTATTCAGCGCATCTGGAAGGGAGGCATCTTTGTCACAGGCAACTGATGTTGTCCTGTAGTTGGTGATGGCCTGGATGCCCTGCCATATGCGCCGTGTGTCACCGCTGTCCTGGAAGTGACTGTGGATTCTCTGGGCGTGTGCGCACTTTGCCTCTCTGATGGCCCGGGACAGTTTGGCCCTCACTGTTCTTAGGGCTGCCTTGTCGCCTGCTCTGAAGGCGGAGTCTCGGGTCCTCAGCAGTGTGCGCACCTCCGCAGTCATCCACGGCTTCTGGTTGGAGCGTGTGGTGATGATCTTGGAGAAAGTGACATCATCAATGCACTTGCTGATGTAGCTTGTCACTGATGCTGTGTATTCCTCCAAGTTGGTAGAATCGCCATATGTTGCAGCCTCACTGAACATGTGCCAGTCAGTACACTTAAAACACTGAAGAGCAGAGATGGCTCCTGCTTGCCATGTTTTCACCTGCTTCTGAAGTGGTTTTGTGCATCTTGCTCTTCTGAATATTCAAACTTGGTGTAATATAATCGGTCTCGTGACATGCAAGAACCAATGAAGTGAGGCATCACTGATCTCAAACCTGATGCGATGTCTTCAATAAATAGTGTTGACAGTAATCAAGAACCTTTTCTGTTTAAACATTTTTGGGTGAACTATTCCTTTAATTACCCTACATTTTTTAAAGTTGTTACTAAGCCCCTGAACTGACTTTTTATTGACAGTTGCATGCAAGCCACTGTGTGCCTCATAGCAAGTGCACCTGGCCCCCACATAACCTTCCCCAATGCCCCATGAACGTTGTGCGGTCCCTTGCACCCCAGGGACAAGACGATCTCATATTGAGAACAGGCCATGCCAGCCGTGCCCTCTTCTCTTCTTTTTTCTCCCACAAAAATGGAAAATCATTCAGCTGGTGTCATATGTATCTGTATGTGTCCTACCTGGAGGAGAGGATATCTACAATATAGTGACCAGTGGCAGAGGGGGCTCTGCCCAAGGAAGATGTGGTTTTACCAACAGGGAAACTGTACCATGGAAAATACTTCACACAGGGTTACCCACGGGCAACCAGCACATGTCAAGCACCTACCACAGTACAGGGCATACTAGCGCACGTACTGGGCCCGGCATATAATTTCTCAGCCGAATTTGCCTGCCACATGGCTGAGGAGAAACATCCAGGTTTCACCAGTCTCGGGAACTCACATGGGGGAAAAGCACACGTCTTCCCCTCAGGGAGGGAAAAGGCTCTGTCCCACATACTTATCTGTTCGTACTTGACAACACAAGGGACGAAACCGGCTCAACCCAGAGATTATAAAATCTCGCAAAGGTATTAGGTATCGCCCAGCTCTACATATTTCTGCTAGAAAGGCGCCGGTGGTCAAGGCCCAGGAGGCACCCACACTCCTAGTGGATTATGTTCGTTGTCCCAAAGGGGGCGGCACACCCTGGGCCTGGTATGCCAAAGTGATGGCATCCATGATCCTCTGTTTGGAGACAGCCCTCCCTTTCCGCTGTCCCCCAAAGCAGACAAAGAGCTGATCAGAGCATCTAAAGCTCTGCGTGCAGTCCAAGTAGATGCACAAAGCATGCACCGGACACAGCAAAGACAAGGCTGGGTCTGCCTCCTCCAGGGGCAGCGCTTGTAGGCTCACCACCTGATCCCTAAAAGGGGTCGTGGGAATCTTGGGCACATAGCCCGGTCGGGGTCTCAAGACCACGTGAGAGTATGCCGGACCGAACACCAGGCAGGTGTCGCTGACAGAGAATGCCTGCAGTTCCCCAACCCTCTTGACGGACGTGAGCACAGTCAGGAGGGCAGTCTTCAACATGAGAACCTTTAGCTATACTGACTCTAGGGGCTCAAACAGGGCTCTCCGCAGGCCCAGCAGGACCATATAGATATCACACGAGGGAATGAGGCACGGCCTAATAGGATTCAATCTTCCAGCACCTTTAAGGAACCTGATGACCAGGTCATGCTTCACAGGGACTTGTCGTGGTGCGCCTCTGTAGTGGCCACATACACCTTCTATGTAGAGGGGTACAGCCGCCCCTTTAGCCTCTCGTGCAGGAAGGAAAGCACCGAACCGATTGCACATCTCTGGGGGGTCTTCACCTCGTGAAGAACACCAATTCGTGAACAAAATGAGGTGAGGTGCCCGGCCCAGGGTGTTCTATGCCCTTTATCCGTGCACGAGGGGGAGAAACTGCTGAAATGCGGAATATATCCAAAGGCATACACCATGAGTCTATGTAATTTTCCCTCCTCCACCTAGAAACTAAGGGATATGCCTAGAATACAGAGACAAACACACACACACACATTCCAAAATATACACAAATGCACTCACATCTGTGAAGGAATACACATACACACAGACGTGTGTTTGGGTGATTGCCTCTGGTGATTGGGTTTAGAGCTAACTGCTCATTTAATCAATGTTACATTTATTATCTCACTTTCAAGTTTCCCCTTCATTTCACTTTCTCACTCAATTATCAGTGAGTGCATTGGGTGCGAGGTTTCGCCCTCTTTCAATATAAAGGCAAAACCAGTTGCTGCTGGCAGAGTTCCACATCAGTGCAAAATTAGGTGGTTTTTGAAGATCATTAGTATAAAGTATACTTTTTGCTGTTTAGGCTTTATCACAGCCTTTGTATGATGGACATTTAGTGTCCCATGTTTTAAAAAATATTCTCTCATCATTTACTCACCTTCATGTTTATCACATTATGATTTCCTGTGAAAAAACAAAAACAAAGAGAAGTTTAGCTGAATGTCTGAGGTGTTCTCTTCTATTCATTGAAAGTGGATGGGGACCAGGGTCAGCCATGGTCCTAAAAGGACAAAAAAGCACAATAAAGGCATAATGTAAGTGTTCCATATTGCTCATGCATTCTTATTCAAGACTTCAGAAGCCCCTTTGTGTGAGGAACAGACTGAAATTTAAAGGAGCTTGGGTTCATTACAAGTTAAGCTCAGTCTAGAGCATTTGTGGCATAATTTTGATTACCACAATAATTGATTCCGTCATGTTCCTCCTTTTCTTTTCTTTAAAAAAAGAAGAAAAATAAAATAATGGGGGTTACAGTGAGGGACTACCAATGGAAGTGAATGGTGTCAATCCTAAAACATTAAAATACTCATTGTATCAAAATTACAGCCAAAAATTGTTAACATGATTTTAGTGTAATAAAATCACTAGCCAACCTTATCCATGTTAAGTCTGTGTATAAAAATCTCATTTAAAAAACATGTTGCCATGACAAATTAACGCTGTAAAAATAAAAAATAAAATAAAAGGTAAAACAAATACACTAAACTTTTAAGCTCAAATAAAACATTAGTTTTAAAACAGAAGAATTAATTTAAGTGGTTTTACAAAATGATAAGCTTCACATTTCTGCCTTTAAACCCTTCAACAATTGGTCCCATTCACTTTTATTGTAACTGTAAGAAATAATTTTTTATTGTAATCAACATCATGCAACAAATGCTGTCGATTGAGCTTTAAGGGTATAGAACCTGCATATTCACTTTTATTCACATTAAAAAAGTTGTTATTCACTGAAAATCTTGCCTTGAAAATCTTGCTTTATAGCTGTGGTCACCATTTACTTTCATTTTATGGAAAATAACAGCTCAGACATTCTGCTAAACTTCTATAATAGTAGAAAGTCACACAGTTTTCGAAAGACATGAGGGTGACAAAATCATGACAGAACATTTTTGGTTTAACTATTCCTTTAAGCTTTGAAAGCGCATTTTAAAAAGGTGTACACACAAATTATACCACGTAGACTTGATTAGTACTCTGCTAACACACGACACTACACACATGTACAGACGTTCCAAAGTGAGTGTGAAATTTGCCCTTGTCAGACAGATTGGGGGTGTTAATGATGTGTGGGACTCGTAATTACCCACTTCCTCTCACAAAGACCCCCTCCCCTCCTTTTCAAAAACAGCCCCCCACATCCCAACCATTAGTCTCTATCGTTCTTTCCTAGCAGGACTGTGGCGGCTTCAGCAGATGCTTAGTTGCACAGGAAGCTTCCTAACCACTGATGATTGCATGTCCTCCAGGGATCTGAAACCGAGGCCGCACACAAGAGCCAGCGAGCCGCAGGAGCCAATCCACAATGTCCCTGCAGCGGGTACATCCACCATGCGTTTGGCACACACACACTGGGCTGGCACACACTGATCCCATGGTTGGGTGAGGCTGGTGCGGTTTAGCTGCACCTGTTGGGGAATACAAGACAGCTCTGCAGCCCGATTAAACGTCACGGTCTGGAACGCAACATTGGCAGGGATGACTCAGGAGTGTGTTGTGTAGAATATTCAGCTCTGGGAATTGAAGGCTGTGTGTTTCTGCGTGGGGTTTTTATATGTTTAAAGAATATTGCTGTTAAATATCATAGTGTATTTCCCCAGTGGGAAAATTTGGGTGTTTTGCATCTCGCAAGCTGTTGCTTTCCCACCAAGCAAAAATTATAGTGCATGGTACTTACAAGTTCTCACTTTCGCTGATAGGAATGGCTAATTTTAAGGTAAAACCCAATCTCAGCTTTAAATGCAAACATAATTTTATGAAAATTGCAACATATATCAACTTCCTTGTTAGTCCTGGAACAACGTTTATATCAACCAATCAGATTTTATTATAAAGTTGGGCTTAGGGATGGGGCTTGAACATTCTGATCAGCCAATAATGTCCCTTTTGCTTTAAGGGGTGGGTTAGGGTTAGGTTAGGTTTAGTGTTAGTGTTAATGCCATGATTGTTTGATAGAAATTGTATTCCATGACCAACAAAAAATGTTGATACAGGTCCAACATTCAAAGGTGATTCTAGGGACTCTGAGGGCCCAAGGCAAAAAAACTTCTTCAACCCCCAAAGGTAGCATTGCCTTTAAATTGTTCAACTTCTGTCAAATGTGTTGGGTAGCTTTCCACAATCTTCTCACAATAAGTTGCTGGAATTATGGCCCATTCCTCCAGACAGAACTGGTGTCAGGTTTGTAGGCCTCCTTGCTCGCACAAGCTTTTTCATTTCTGCACACAAATTGTTTAATCAGCTTCAACGTACATAATTTTGGGCTCTAATCAAAGATGACACTTAGAGCTATCATATTCCATATCCAGATCCACTATTAGTTCCCCGTCTGTCGCTCACTTCGACGTCGTGTCGAAGAAGCGACACTAGGGGGGGTCTCTCTTGAGCGCCGAAAGATACCTCTGATCTATGAAAAAAGGCCAATGAGAGTTGGCGAACAGTATTTGCATACTCCGCCTCCGGATACGGATATAAAGGCGAGAGAAATACGCTCGTTCATTCAGTAATTTTCTTCGGAGCCGATGGTCGTGTGTATGCAGTCAGCTGCGAGTAACACAACTGATCCTGCTTCTGATCCTCTGACGCTCTGCTTTGCTGTTGGATTTACGGCGCACTACATCGGCTTTTCTCTTCACTGCCGGCGTGCAGTTTGCCCCTGGGCGCTTCGACAGCGCAGAGTTAAAAGAGTTGAAAGAGTGATTCTCTCCATAAAAGAGTTTATTTCTCTGAAAGAGCATTACACAGCGGCGTTGAACGTCCTTTTCAGGACGCGTCTTTTTAAAGATGTAATTTCCGCCCCTGTGTAGTTTCTGGATGCGGTGTTTTCTCCCCACCTCTCTCGGTCATAAAACACTATCTTGCATGCCTGGGCTGCGATCACATGCAAGCAGTGTTTTATGAATAGTTTATGTTCTCAGTGCGAGAACATAGCCATGGCAACATTGCGGTCGTGTGGCTTTCTTTTGTAGTGAGAGAAAGCCGTTTCAGCCGCCCCCCGCGCCTCGCCTCCTTCCTACGGGATTGACGCAGGCGCCGCGGGCGATGAACACGATTTGGGGACAATGACGGGCTCTGTTCGCCGGGTAAATCCCCTCGAACTTCCCGCCTCCCCGGCACGCTTGTTTGCTAGCATTGCGGTCGTGTGGCTTTCTTTTGTAATGAGAGAAAGCCGTTTCAGCCGCCCCCCGCGCCTCGCCTCCTTCCTACGGGATTGACGCAGGCGCCGCGGGCGATGAACACGATTTGGGGACAATGACGGGCTCTGTTCGCCGGGTAAATCCCCTCGAACCGCCCGCCTCCCCGGCACGCTTGCTTGCTTGCTTCCGTCTGAGCTCGGGATGAGTATTCTCTCCAATGGTTCATCTTCTCAGTGTGAGAACATGGCCGTTATAGCATTGCGGTCGCACAGCTTTCTTTTGTAATGAGAGAAAGCCACTTCAACCGCCCCCCGCGCTCCGCCTTCTTCCTACGGGATCGGCGCAGGCGCTGCGGGCGATGAAGGCGATTTGGGGAATATGACGGGCTCTGTTCGCCGGGTAAACCCCCTCGAACCGCCCGCCTCCCCGGCACGCTTGCTTGCCTCAGAATTGGATGACATCACCGCTGCATCGGAGAGCGTTACAGCGGCATCGGATGCTGATCGTTCGCCTGGGCCGCCACCTTCGGGTCTGCCGCCCAGCCTGAGCCTGACGCACGGAGATCCGCTATGCTTTCCCGGGCTACTCGATCGGTTCCGCGGGCAGGTGCGCCGCTCACAGCCACGCCCCCCCCCGTTCCCTTCTTCCCGGACGTGCACGACGAGTTGAGCTAAGCCAAGGCTTTTTCGCTCCTCCGCTCTCACTACCCTCGTGGTGGAACGGTCCCAGACCGCTTCCACTCTGCACGCCACGGCCCTTCCTGCAACCAATGCCAGGCCAAGGCACTTCAAAACCTGCACCTTGGGTAGTCCTGTTCTTGATGTGCTGCAGGAACTGCGCTGGATGACCAACCGCGCCCCCGGGCCACGGAGGTCAGAAGCGCTGGCACTCGAACAGGCGATGGCCACCCCTTGTGGTCCAGAAACACACCTGTGGACTGGACCTGGTCGAAATGCGGGAGGCAGACAAGGCACACCTTCTCTCACACCCCCGTCTCCCAGCTCCGTCCATTCGGCGCCACCGTTGACGACTCTGCCCAGCAGTCCTCAGCGGTGAGGCATGGCCATGGGCCATGCCCCGTCTGCTCGCCGAGGGCGTCCTCCTGCGGCTATGAAACACCCTGCTCCGCCTCAACCCGGGCCCAGCTCTCAGCCCCAGCGTCGAGCACGCTGCAGGGAACGGACGCCCCCGTCTCACGGACCCCCTCGAGGACCCGGAAGGCTCCCAGGCTGTCCGTAGACGTTCAACCCAGGGACCAAGATGTTAGCTCCGGAGGCTGGTAAGACCGCTCCGTCCCCGGTGGAGGGCCGGGAGGAGAATCTTTTCTTGTTGAATTAATTTTCACATTCTCATATTCTCTGTAATGAGCTATTTCCTTTTGTCTCTGGGTCACCTGGCCCGCAAATACCGTTCTCACGGCACTTTGCCCCCAGATATCAACAGTCCTGGCTTCCTGGACACGGACCACCCGTCTTCAGCCCCACGACTGTCCCCCGGCCGGTCGGTTCCGACGAGTCTAGAGGACGCCTACCCAGGACCTCCTCCTCAGTCGCTGACCCGCCCCCTGCCGGGTGTGCGGAGCAAGGTAAGTGCTTTGAGTCTTTTCTCAGCACCTCAGCTGCGGGTCGCCCCGTCGCCGCCCAACGCTGCCCTACCTGCTCCGCCCCGCTGCGAAGCCCCGCCGGGTACGTCAAATTAATCGTCCCTTTGGTGCCCCTAGCGCAGAGGTTGGACGCGTGGCTTTCACTTCCCAACCCGTCTCGCTGGCTGGCCCGGACCATCCGACTCGGTTACGCAATTCAGTTTGCCAGGCCCCCGTCCCCCTTCATGGGCGTCCGCTTTTCCGCAGTACACGGCGAACACGCCCACTCCCTGCGCGCGGAAATCGCGACTCTTCTGGCCAAAGACGCGATAGAGCCTGTCCCTCCAACCGAGATGAAGATGGGTTTCTACAGCCCTTACTTCATCGTACCCAAGAAAAGCGGCGGCTTATGACCAATCTTGGACCTGCGAGTTCTCAACCGAGCGTTGCACAAACTCCCGTTCAAAATGCTCACGCTTAACCTGCGTCCGGCATCTAGATTGGTTCGCAGCGGTAGACCTGAAGGACACGTACTTCATGTCTCCACCCTGCCCCGACACCGCCCCTACCTGCGGTTTGCGTTCGGGGGCCAGGTGTATCAGTACAAGTCCTCCCCTTTGGCCTGTCTCTGTCCTCTCACGAGAGTTACTATGCAAAATCCACAGAGATCAGGTGCTCAGGCACCTCAGCCGTCTGGGGCTTCAGGTCAACTGGGAAAAGAGCCAGCTCACTCCAGTTCAGAGCATCTCTTTTCTCAGGATGGAGTTAGACTCGGTCTCAATGTCGGCATGTCTCACCAACGAGCGTGCCCAGTCAGTGTTGAACTGCCTCGCCGCCTTCAGGCCAGGCACAGCGGTCCCCTTAAAACTTTTCCAGATGCTCCTGGGGCATATGGCGTCCTCCGCGGCGGTCGCGCCGCTGGGGTTGATGCATATGAGACCGCTCCAACACTGGCTCCAGACCCGAGTCCCGAGACGAGCATGGCGCCACGGCGCCGTATGCAACGGGCACGCAGCCTCAGGCCGTTGGAAAGGGGCCCAGCTGCGTTGGCACATCAACTGCCTCGAGTTGTTGACCGTCCTTTTTGCCCTGCGGAAGTTTCTCCCGTTAATTCGGGACGAACATATCCTAGTCAGGTCGGACAGCACCACTGCGGTCGCGTACATAAATCGCCAAGGCGGCGTATGCTCCCGTCACATGTCACAACTCGCCCGTCGTCTCCTCCTTTGGAGCCAGCACCGACTCAAGTCGCTGCGTGCCACTCACATCCCCGGCAACCCCAATGTGATAGCGGACGCGCTGTCATGACAATGCTTGTCTGGCGGAGAGTGGAGGCTTCACCCCCACTCGGTGCAGCTGATTTGGGAACGGTTCGGCAAGGCCCAGGTAGACCCCTCTGCCTCCCGAGAGACCTCCCACTGCCCGCTCTGGTACGCCCGTTAAGAGGCTCCCCTCGGGGCAGATGCACTGGCACACAGCTGGCCGGTGGGGCTGCGCAAGTACGCATTCCCCCCAGTGAGCCTTCTTGCACAGGTGCTGTGCAAGGTCAGGGAGGACGAGGAGCAAGTCACTCTCGTGGCTCCTTACTGGCCCACCCGGGCCTGGTTCTCGGACCTCATACCCCTTGCGACAGCCCCTCCCTGGCGAATTCCCCTGAGGAAGGACCTTCTTTCTCAGGGACGGGGCACGCTCTGGCATCCGCACCCAGACCTCTGGAACCTCCACGTCTGGTCCCTGATGCGGAAGATCTAGCTGGTCTACCACCCACGGTCGTAGCCACGTTCAACCAAGCCAGAGCCCCTTCTACCAGGCAACTCTACGCCCTGAAATGGCGTCTGTTCGTGAATTGGTGTTCTTCCCGGGCAGAAGACCCACAGAGGTGCGCAGTTAGGTCTGTGCTCCTGTCCCTACAGGAGAGGTTGGGGGGGAGGCTGTCCCCATCCACCTCGTAGGTGTATGTTGCCACTATTGCAGCTTACCACAACCCAGTAGACAGCAACTCTCTGGGTAAGCACGACTTAATCGTCAGGTTCCCAAGAAGTGCCCGGAGGTTAAAAACCCCTCCTGGCCAAACCTGTTCCCCTCCTGGGGATCTCTCGGTGGTCCTTGCCGGTCTTCAGAGATCCCCCCCGAGTCGCTAGAATCAGTTGGCTCAGGGCCCTCTCCTGAAAAGACGGCCCTGCTGATTGCGCTCACTTCCATCAAGAGGGTCGGGGACCTGCAAGCGTCCCCTACTAACGACACTTGCCTGGAGCTCGGTCCGGCAGATACTCATGTGATCCTAAGACCTCGACTGGGCTATGTGCCCATGGTTCCTACCATGCCCTCTGGAGATCAGGTAGTGAACCTACAAGCGCTGCCCCGGGAGGAGGCAGACCCAGCCCCTCTCACTGTCGTGTCCGGTACGTGCCTTGTGTGCCTACCTGGACCGCCCCCAGAGCTTCAGGCGCTCTCAGCAGCTCTTTGTCTGCTTTGGAGGACCAGCAGAAAGGGAACGCTGTCTCCAAACAGAGGTGTCTCACTGGGTGATGGATACCATTCAGTTGGCCTATCACACCCAGGCCATGCCCCCCACTTACGGGTTCGAACCCACTCCACTAGGAGCGTGACATCCTCATGGGCACTGGCGAGGGGCACCTCCCTAGCAGACATTCGCAGAGCTGCGGGCTGGGCAGCACCTAACACCCTTATGATCTCAGGGTTGAGTCAGTCTCGTCCCGTGTTCTCTCAGGTCCGAGCCCGTAGAACTCGGTACACGTCGACGATCTGACCGGGTGATCCGCTTGTACCAGCGCCGTTTCCCTCTGCCGAGGCAAAACAGTGCGCTTTTGTCCCAGAGGACCCAGGTCCCTGGTTGATTCCTCCCTAGCACTTCGGACCCGCAGCAGTTCATCGGAGGAACGTGCTGGTCCAGTCCACTACGGGTACCTCCGGCTACCCCTACTGGAATAAGTGCTCCACAGATCAGGCCTCCTACGGGACTCCTCCTGTGTGTATTTCCGCGGTACGGTCACCTTACGAGCTGACCCGCGTCTCCCTTAGGCAGCCCTTTGCTGCCCTCCGGTCGCCGTGTTGTAGCAACTCCCCCCTCCTTGAGGTTGGATCTACCACCGCGCCATTTCCTCCCACATGCCCCAAGTGGCCATGTGATGTATTTTTGCCACCTTTACCTCCCCTGTTGGGCGGGTGTGGCCTCCGCAGGGTCTTTTCCCCCTAAGAATAGGAATTCGGAATAAGACCCCCTTCCCTCGATGCGGTAAGGGCCCCGGCTGCTCTTGCTCTATGCCGAGAAAACATAGAGAGAAAAGAGGCCCAGCCAGGCTTGGCCCGTTCCCTAGTTGGGAGCGTCACCTTGTTCCCCCCTAGGGTAACCAAAAGGATGCTGACGCTTTTTCGGGGCATTGGGGAAGAGTACGTGCAGCCTGAACACAGTTGGTCGCTTGCGCACGTGCAAAATACCTGCCCGCTTCTGTGTCAGCAGTACACGTACACGGCTCAGCGCATGGCGAGTTTTGAAGTGGACCCCTAGTGTCGCTTCTTCGACACGACGTCGAAGTGAGCGACAGACGGGGAACGTCTCGGTTACGTATGTAACCTCCGTTCCCTGATGGAGGGAACGAGACGTCGTGTCTTCCCGGCCACGTCGCTGAGCCGAGCCGCTGAGATGCCTGGAACACTCCCGGCTCCTCAGAAAAATCCTGAATGAACGAGCGTATTTCTCTCGCCTTTATATCCGTATCCGGAGGCGGAGTATGCAAATACTGTTCGCCAACTCTCATTGGCCTTTTTTCATAGATCAGAGGTATCTTTCGGCGCTCAAGAGAGACCCCCCCTAGTGTCGCTTCTTCGACACGACGTCTCGTTCCCTCCATCAGGGAACGGAGGTTACATACGTAACCGAGACGTTTTGCTGATATTGTGTAACTGATGCATAAACACAATAGAGTGCATTTTCCCTCCTTGAAACTAAACGTTGTGCATATAAAAGTGTCAAAACTAGTGCTATGGTGGAAAATTTGTTTATATAAAAAATACACATCAGACTATTTACATAATTTTTTACATAAAGTATTTACAAACAATTATACAAATGTACATGTTTCTAGCAACATGCCAGTCATTGTAGCAGTCACATTTGTGTACAAAGCACAAAGGCACATCACAGGAGGAGCACTTCACTGGTGTCTTTGCATGACACTGCCTGCACTTCAGATGACCAGCGGTGCTAGATTCGGTGACGTGCACCGGCCTGTGATGTGCTCTTCGTGGAGCAGGAGATACGGGTCTGGCTGTGGAGTGAGACCCCAACTCTGCCAGCTCCTCAGCAAGGGCCTCTCTGAAAGCCTTCTGATTCATAGGGACCTCTCCTTTACATGGGGCTCCTCTCTTGATGAGATGCTGTCCTGCTGCTCCACTCTATGTGGCCGCTTGCTGAGTTGGGGAGAAGTATCCAGCTCCCAATCGCTATCTGATTTATCAGATAATTGCCTATAGTGAAAATAAAGAAATAAATGTAATTTACAAAGCTAGACAAAACTTTTCCATCTTTTCTGTATTCTACCTTTTTACAGCTTGCTTCTTCACATCTCAGCAATTCATACAATGAAACAAAGAGAGACACACACACACACACCTCCCCAAAAGGTCAGCAGTGAAACCAAGACACACAAACAAACACAACATATATTCTTATATTCAACTTTATATATATATATATATATATATATATATATATATATATATATATATATATATATATATAGTTTTGCTTTTTGAGTGTGTAAATATGTATTATTGAATATTTACTGTAAATAATGTATACTTTGGCAACGTAAAGCATCTATATACCATGCCAATAGAGCTAGATCTGCAACAAACAATGAACTAAAACCTCACACATTCACAAACAAATACAAACAACTCCAGCAAACAGTTCAAGACACTCACTGGAGAAACACACGACAAAAGGTAATTGCAAAATTTGTATTAATTATTCAAACTAAAGCTTATTTATCCGGAATATACAGTAATATATGTTATAAAACACAAGAAAACACTTACTTGTCCAGAGTAATGTCTCCTCTCTCCATAAACATATCCTCTGCCTTGGAATCAACATATGACAAATCATCCGTATTTTTTTTTCAGAAATTTCATCTCCAAACTCATCGCTTTCATGCCGAATGCATTCTTCTATCACATCCTGGAGTGAAAATTGTTTTCCTCGTCCGTTTCGCCATATTTCAATCTCCAATTGTGTAAACAGTTCCAAAATTACACTCTTCGGCTTTTACGCACAGACGCAAAAAACACTTGGTAATGGCAAGTAAACTTTACGCACATGCTTTCTAGAAACATTCTTGAAACTTCCCACTAAAGCCACATATCATTGTTTTCAGAATTTCATTGGCTATACGATGCATCAGTCATCCACACACGCTTGGCTGCAATTGGCTTGATCTTTACACAAAGGAAAAGGGGAAGGCACTTACATATTGAAGGCTATGGATAGGACATGGAAGCTCCTATTAGGTCAAATGAGGTGTCAATCGAAAGGTCAGAGTGCAGCATCCATTTTGATACCGGATATAGGAGATGTTTACATCTGAACTGAAGTTATGACCGAGAATATGTGTGTGTATATATATATACTTCTAGTAATTAGATCTTGTTTGAAGAACGTATAAATACTTTTTAGCGTAAATACTTTATACTACTTGAATATACTTGAATATACTTTGAAATGATGCAACAAGTGTCTGTGGGTATTTATTGATGTAATAATGTGATTTGGACTAAAAATTGTACTTAATTTGATTGTTTGGACATTTGACAATGTAACAACACTGTTTTTGTTGGGACGTTATAGATCAGTGGACTACTATGAGGCTTCATTGGTGAGTTGCCTAAATTTTGTTATTGTTTGTTTATATGTTGGTGGTCTGACAAAGATATAGATTGTACCTGCTGTTGTGATTGTATCTGAAAATGGTTTATATAAATAGAATCACAAGAATTTTAGCTTTCCAAAGATATGTGGCATGTGTACCAATGTACACACAGCAGTTGTGTACATCGCATTGTTATTTTTGTAACATTCACAGGCCCGCCTGCGGGATGTTAAAATCCAATGAAGTAGTAATACTTTTCCTATAAGAAAAGGTTGGACTTTACAGAATTACTTTTCGTATCCCCATTGACAAATAGTAATGAACCACTAACAAATGAAAAGACAGTTCAACAGACGACGTCATCGCCACAACCCTCCATCTAGATAAAAAGGACACATATGTTCGAATGCTGTTCATAGATTTCAGCTCAGCATTCAACACAATCATTCCTCAGCACCTGATTGGAAAGCTGAACCTGCTGAGCCTGGACACCTCCCTCTGCAACTGGATCCTGGACTTCCTGGACTTCCTGGACTTCCTGACTGGGAGACCTCAGTCAGTCCGGATCGGGAACAGCATCTCCACCACCACCACACTGAGCACTGGGGCCCCCCAGGGCTGTGTGCTCAGTCCACTGCTGTTCACTCTGCTGACTCACGACTGTGCAGCAATGCACAGCTGGAATCACATAATCAAGTTCGCCGATGACACAACCGTGGTGGGTCTCATCAGCAAGAACGACGAGTTAGCATACAGAGAGGAGGTGCAGCCTCTAACGGACTGGTGTAGAGCCAACAACCTGTCCCTGAATGTCGACAAAACAAAAGAGATGGTTGTTGACTTTAGGAGAACATCGACGGCTCCTCTGTGGAGATCGTCAAGAGCACCAAATTCCTTGGTGTTCACCTGGCGGAGAACCTCAACGGTCCCTCAACACCAACTCTATTACCAAGAAAACTTTCTTCGAAGGCTGAGAAAAGCATATCTCCCACCCCCCATCCTCACTACATTCTATAGAGGGACTATTGAGAGCATCCTGTGCAGCTGCATCACTGCCTGGTTTGGGACTTGCACCGTTTCTGACCGCAAAGCCCTGCAGAGGATAGTGAGGACAACTGAGAAGATCATCGGGGTCTCTCTTCCCTCCATCAAAGACATTTACAAAAAACACTGTATCCCCAAAGCCACCAGCATTGTGGATGACCCCACACACCCCTCACACAAACTCTTTACCCTTCTGCCGACTGCCAAGAGGTATCAAAGCATTCAGGCCCTCACGGCCAGACTGTGTAACAGCTTCTTCCCCCAAGTCATCAGCCTCCTCAATACTCAGAGACTGGTTTGACACACACACATGTGTCCTGAGTTGCACTATAATTACTGTCACTTTATAACTGTCTGCTACCTCAATAACTGCTATGTCCATAGAACACTATCTCATAGTATGTTATGTTTACATTTGGCATTTTTAGAAACTGTCATCTTTTTGCACTACTGTGTACTGGTCGGCGCTGCACTGTCTCTCACTGTGTCTATTGTCCTGTTCATTGTTAGTAATTTATTGTACTGTCCTGTAATTTTTGCACACGTTTGCACGTGCACTTTATATAGGTATTTTATTTAGTCTGTGTAGTCTCATGTGGTTCTGTGTTTGTCCTGTGTTGTTTTATGTAGCACCATGGTCCTGGAGGAACGTTGTCTCGTTTCACTGTGTACTGTACTAACTGTATATGGTTGAAACGACAATAAAAACCACTTGACTTGACTTGACTTGATATGCCTGTTGGTTTACTGTCTCTAGAGGTGTGGTTTATATTGCGCCTTTGCTTGTATCTTCGCCCAGTCTCTTTGGAGGAGGATTCCTCAGTCTCTGTCCGTGTGTCGGGGGAGAAACTTGCCTGGGCTTTGCTTTATTTTTGAAAAGGAACTTTGTGTTAATAAATCCTATTGAACTGTGCAGCATCTGGACCAATCAGACACACAATTTTTCATTATTTAATAAAAAATCCAACAAACGTCTTAACTCAGAGATGATGATGTCTGATCATCATCAGCTTTACTCCCCCTTTCCGACACTTGTCCATCCAGCAACTAGTGGACCTCACAGACATTCCAGGTGGGGGAAGATAGCCACATGCAAAAGCAAAGGATTGTGGGGAGAGTAACTCACTCCATTTCCCCATAGGAAATACACATAAACCCATAAAACAGACTTTTCTTCATTAATTTTTAGACAAACTGTTCTATAAATGAACATGCGTATCCACAGGGCATTGTGTGTATGATTATTACTGTCATGTATAGTGTCTTTTGTGCTGTATACCATTTTATGCATGCTTATGACAGAACCAATTATTAATGTAAAATTAGAATTATATAATTTAAGTATCATGCTTCCTATCAAATTAATCCTTGTGTGATGCCCTGCACATTGGTGTACAGTACATCACCTCCTTATAACATACATTTTATGTTTTGCACCACCCTCATTCTAGCTTCAAATGGGAAGCATTTTTTTTTAAATGATAAAGGAAGCCTAGCTTCAGTCTAAGCTTTTTCATCAGATTATCAATATGCACATTGAAAGCCAACTTTTCATCAAGCCAGATGTCTAGGTATTTGTAAGAAGACACTCGGGATCAGCTCTGTTAGTCGACAGCGAGTTAAACTCATATATTTCGTTTTTTTGGAATTTAAGACTAATTTTAATTTGAGCATTTTAAGCTGCAATGAATGAAAGTAATCCTGCAGACGTTCTATGGCTTGATTCAAAGAAGGTGCAACTGTATAAATAATTGTGTCATCAGCGTAAAAATGTAGCTTGGCTGTATTTATTCCTTTGACTTAATTCATTTATAAAAATAGAAAACAAAATAGGAGCTATAATAGAACCATGCGGGACAACCTTATTAACTGTTAGTGGTACTGAGGTGTAATTCTCTACAGAAACACAATGTGTTCTTTTGATTAGATAGTTCTTAAACCAATTCAGAGTTATTTCACTAAGGTCTGTACATCTAAGTCTCTGTAATAGCAATTCATGATCTACAGAATCAGACGCTTTACACAAATCAACAAATAAAGCTGAACAATGCTGTTTCCTATCTAAAGATCTGATAATATCATTAGTAACTAGTTATAATGCTATGGTCTGATCTAAAACCTGACTGAAATTTACAAAGAATTTTATGTTCAGATAAAAACTTTATTGATCACTATCAAGAGACTCAAAAACGTTTGCCATAACAGACAGTCTGGAAATGGGACGATTGTAATTCACATCAGAGCCTTGAATTACAACCTTTTGTAATTTTTGGCATTCTAGCCTTTAATAGAGGGAGAACCATAGCCGATTTCAAAGTATGTGGAATGAAATTAGAGGTTAAACTTAAGTTAAAAATGGCAGAAATGGGCTATGCAATAAGATCAGCTGTAACTGAAAAAAAATAGGGTTCTATTTTATCATGTCTGCCAGATTTTTTACAATCTAGTCTCAGTAGCGCTTAGTGATCTTGAATAGCAGAAAAAGAGGTAAAAGTGTACAACTTAGAAGGGCAACATGTAACCGGCTCAACATTTCCTTTTACATCATGTTCCCTTAACATACTAAAATCAATTGTTAGAGTTGCTGAAATAAAATTTCTATTGAAGGTATCCACAATATTAGTTTTAGCCTTGATAATACTCTGACTCACTTTTAAATCATCAGGAAGTTTGGATGTTTTTTTCCACCAACGTCTGTCTTCGTATGAGCGTGCAGTCCATTTTATTTCTGGCCGTGTGCTCTTCTGTCTGTCTCATGTAAGCTTGAGGTCTCTGTTTTATTCCCAGCCACATGCTCTTCTGTCTGTTATGTTTCATGTCTGGAGTATGGTGTCTGGGTCCTGACTTCCTGTCTAGTTCGGTTTCGGTCTGTGTCGGGACACGGATATTCACACTCCTTGTCTCCTTGCGCTCGCTTTGTGCCGCAAGCCTGTGGCGCGAGCTGTCTTCTTGTTTATGCTGAGGTTCGGTCACTTCTGTAAGCTATAGGGTGTGTGTGTTGCTGAACTCTCACACAAGTGTCTGTTCTCGTCTTGTTTGCTGATTGGCATGAGTGTATATCGCCTCATTGTTTTGGCGATGTACGCTCATGCCAATGGGTTGTTTTGCCTGCTTGTGAGAGCACACGGCTTTGTTATTGTTTCTGTAGCACCTCATGCTTCTCGGTCTTTCGTCACAACCCACCTCCTTGTTTGCTTGTTATTGTTTCATTGTTAACACCGTATGTTAGATACCCTGTGTTTGCTGTCCAGTGCCAGTTCATCTTGTTCTCTAGTCAGTTCTACATGTGTGCTAGAATCCTGTTTACCCTGATCACATTCCTGTTCCCATGCTGTCCGGTTGGTCCTGTTTCCCTCTGCCATTCCCTGGATTACTTTAGTAGTTTATGTTTTACCCCTCGTGGGATTTTGTTTCATTAATAAAGTGCTTTTGTTTTTTTGAACACTGTGTTTGGGTTCTTCCTCTACCCAAACCTGTGATGGCTAGACCCTGCCTTTGCCATGAGGCCTCCCCTTTCCTCAAACTCCCTCCCTGGTTTCCCTTTCCTCCTTTTATTTGTTTCCTGTTCCTTGTCAAGTGTTCATGTTGTCTGACTTTTTCTTTTGTTTGATGTTCCCATTGGGGGTACTGTAATGGTCTGGTCACCTTGTCAGATTGGTTTTCTGCCTGATGGGACCGTGAAAGTATCAGCCTGCCACAGTATTTTGTGGGCACCCCCTTTGTGTGAGCGCACAATCTGGTTGTTTGGTACTGCCATGCACATGTGGGTTACCACAATGCAAGAGTTGACACCTTGTGCCCTCTAGTGATGTCATGAACCTGCCACCTATCAAGTTGAGTTTTTGGCTGACGAGGGTCATGGCATCATCGTTCCCTGTCTGTTTTTGTCAAAGCGTGTTTATGTTCTGCCCTTATGTGTTTCAGGTGCCGCTGGCATTTCCATGGGCACCCTGATTATTGTATCAAGTTGGATCATTGTTATTCTGTTGGGTGTTGTTTCAAGACGACCAAGATGTTTGATGTTGGATGTTTGTTTTCTTTCAAGTGTTAATTTTGCTTTCTTGTTTAGTTGGAGATTGCTCATGTGTCTGTAGGTTGTCTGTTTCTAGAGGTGTACCTTCTAGTGCAACTTCGATTGTATCGTCACCCAGTCCCTTTGGAGGAGGATTCCTTGGTCACTACCCGTGTGTTGGGGGAGAAACTTGCCTGGGCTTTGCTTTGTTTTCGAAAAGGAACTTTGAGTTAATAAATCCTGTTGAACTGTTACCTCTGCTCTTGGGTCCTGTCTTTCTCACCCTCCTGACACCATTGGTCAGAAAAATGCTCTAACAAACAGAGCAATGTTGTAAAAGTGGCACAGTCCCACCATGTTTTAACTTTTTGAGGGAATAAACTTACGTTCACATAAAAAAAAATATTTTCATCTAAAACTAGAAAGAGTACAGAAGAGAAAGAAAGTAAAAAAAGAAAAGAGAATTATCATGTAAAATTTATGTAAAAAGTTATGTTGCCATGTCCTCATGCCAGTTGTTTGCTGTCAATGCAATAATATTATGAAGTACACTGTGGTCTATTTCCATGTCATATATCAAGATATATCTGTGAGTGTAACCCAAATTCATGTGCACCACACTACTTAAAGGGACAGTTCACCCCAAAATTTTAATTCTCTCATCATTTACCCTCATGATATAATAGGAGTGTATGACTTTCTTTCTTCAGCAGAACACATTTGAAGAAAAATAGAACAATATCTTAGCTCAGAAGGTCCTTAAAATGCAAGTAGATTGTGATCAGACTTTTGAAGCTCCAAAAGTCACAGACAGTCAGCATAAACATCATCCATACGACTCCACTGCTTAAATTAATGTCTTCTAAAGCAATACGAATCGATCGCTTTTGGTGCGAAAAAGATCAATATTCAAGTACTTTTTTTAACTGTAGGCCATTGCTTCCTGTTATTTTCACGTCAGCATTGAGTTCATGCAGCCTCTGGAGTGATGTATTCAAGTTGGCATGTTACGGACGTAATCTCACGTTCTTCTCTCGGTTGAGACATCCAGGATAAGCACAAAAATACACCATTGTGAGTAAAGAAACAGATACAAATATACTGTAGATTTCAACCAAAATCAACGAAGATTCTGTTCAGTGTTCCTTCTACTCAGTTGTAAACAGTGCCGCTATTCCAGGTGTGTCTCATGTGCATCAGTTCTCCCGTGTGTCACATGCCAACGCGATTATGTCACATGCATGCTGCTCCTGACCGGAAGTGATGGTTTAAAATTAAAAATGTACTTAAATATTGATCTTTTTTTCAACAAAAGCGATTGTGTCACTTTAGAAGACATTAGTTTAACCGCTGTAGTCTTATGGATGACGTTTATGCTGACTTCTTTTTGGAGCTTCAAATGTCAGATCACCATCCACTTGAGCCCACTGAGCTAAGGTATTTTTTTTATTTTTCTTCAAAAGTGTCTGAAAGTCATGCATGCCTGGGATATCATGAGGTGAGTAAATTGATGAGAGAATTTTCTTTTTTGGATGAACTAACCCTTTAACCTGACTGAGCTTCAGTGCCACAGATTCATTACAGAGAGGGATCAACCATTTATACATTGAAGCTGCCCTTTGTATAATTAATGCTCATGGCTGTAGAGATGGCAAGGTAATGAAGTTGCCTCACGTTCTTTATTAACACTATAATGGCAGTATTCAGAGAGCGATTGTATAGTGCAAAAATTAATCTCTCTCTCACGCACACACACACACACACACACACACACACACACACACACACACACACACACACACACACACACACACGTTGGTGCAGTTGTCCTTATGAGGATTCTCCTTAGACATAATGATTTTTATACTGTACGAGCTATAGATTCTATCCCCTAACCCTACCCCTAAACCTAACCTCACAAAAAACGTTCTGCATTTTTACATTTTCAAACAAACATTGCTTAGTATGTTTTTTTAAGCAATTTGAATTATGGGGACACTAGAAATGTCCTCATAAATCACATTTATAGCAAAATGTCCTCATAAACCACCCAAACCCGCCAACACACATACAGACAGCAAACTATATCCAGAGGTCAGAGGGATTGTCAACTAGAGGTCAGCTGAGTTCAAATGGCCTCTCCTAAGTATAAATCAAACAAACTTAGTCCTTGGGCGGCAAAAAGGGAGGGAGGGAGAGATGGAGAGAAAAAGGGGTAGGATAAAGAGAAATGGTGTGGCTTTGACTAACAGCCTCACTCTGTTTTCAATTTGTCCTGTCAGGTTTTTTTGTAGAGCAGCGTGTGATGGCGGTATGAGATAGAGCAGAGGAGGGGTTCTAACTCAAGACGACTGTTCTCACTAATCACATTAGGTCTTACTCAGCCTCTGGCAGCTTGCAGTAGGACGTCCCATTTGAAAATATTGATTCTCTATGGAGAGGTATGATCCAAAATATTGTTCTAGTCTGATTTTGTGAGGAAACGTTATACCCATTCTTCAACAGAAAGAGTAAATAAACTACTGAGGTACATATGACACAAATCCCAACAACATTCCCATACCATGACATGAAAGAGCTGTCTTTTATCTTCGGTGTACTGAGATTTTTTTGTCCAAAGAGCCTGACCTAGATTAAGGAGCTAAATGAAAATATAAACAAAAATTACATATGCACTCCCTAGCTGGCTAAATGATAGGGCATACTTCGTTTTTCAGCATGCCATTACATCTCATGCACGGTGGAGCACTCTAGCTTTTTAAAGAATACTCTTTTTATTACAAGCCCAAATGGATGCATTTGAAAAATGGAAACTATGACATTTAATACATTACAGACATTCCAACACGATTTTCTGTGAAGCTGCTTTGAAAAAAGTGTATTGTGAAAAGCGCTATAAAAATAAAAAGACAGGACTCTGACTGCTTTGTGATTCTCTTTTAGTACGGTCAACGGCAGGCACATGAGCAGTCGAAGCGCACTGTCTGCATGTCTAAAAAACTGGGCTGCATATGGACAGTACACAAGTACTGTGATGATGACAAAATTTGCATAACGGGCACTGTGTACGAGATGTATGGTAGTAGGTACATGGAAAACCGAAGTATACTTTTAGCCTTTAGTCTAACAGTCTCTGGTGTTCCTAATAAGAATTAGTCTAGCAATCCATTGGTTTAGCCACACTGGAGGAACTAAATGAAAAAAAAAAATAATAATTATGTTTCCAAACTGGTTTTGCCACATTTTTGCCTCACCTTCCACTTTACTTCTTGACATGCAGGCAGTCCCTCTCCAAACTCACACCATTCGTTAAGCCACAAGCTCAAACAAATAATCCAATAAAGGGTTTGAGTATGATCTTAAATACATTTACTCTGGGGTTATTTCTGGAGCTCATGCAAGCGGTCTCATCCCCTTTTCAGTGGACACAAGGTGCAGTCCAGAGGAAAGAGTAGACATGCTCATTTGACCTCAGGTCTCACCTGGTTGCCAGGCAACAGCGAGGTCTCTCTGCCCTCCTGCAGTGTGCCGTGTCTGAGTCATAATCACAGTCACACCAGGGTCAGACTGTCATAACACAGACACACACAGACAGAGAAATGGAGTGAGGGAGAGAAATATGAGCTTTGTGATATTAACTACTTTTCCATCCAAGGATTTTTGGCAAAAAAGTTTTAGCGCATCAAAATAAAGCTGATGGAAATGCACATTATCTAAGTGCATAAACTCTATGTCGATACATCAAATGTCTCCAAAAAATGGTTTGCAAACACTTTTTGTTGATAAAATTGGAATTAACGCAAAAATGTATTGTCACATGACAGAGTTTACCCCAATGGTTAGCCTGTGTTATCATGACGACAATATTGAAAGCCAATTTATTGTACGTGATTATGGATTCATCTTTATGGTATAGAGCTGATCTGACACTTTCAGGAGTGCCAACACAAATAACTTGTTCACTTTGAACAAACGAATGGCCACTGTTTGTGATGAATTTAATTGCAGTATCCATCGGTTTACTTATTAAAGTTGCTTTCCACACCATTCAAACGGCAGTCATGGAATTAGCCCACAGTACAAAACATATAATTTCTGTGCATAAAGATGTTTTAAATACACAAGAAATAAATACACAAGGTTTTTTTTTTTTTTTGGAACACTTACAGCCCAATTCTATTAAATTATTGTTTAGTCTACAGTACTTTTGAAAAAATGCTGGCAAAATCACCTGTATTAAATAAAATAAATTACAAAACGAAAAAAAGCATTGAATTAAAAAAAATGTATGTTTAGACCTTTACTTTTCTCAAACTTAAATTAGCTTTACCCTGTTCTGTAGATCAATAAAGTCGCTGAATTACATTCTCAGAATGTTCTGCACTTTTTTTCAAGAATATCAACTATCAGAACTATTTTTCCAATCCTGAGTTCACTTTCAGAAAACGAGCTTTTGAACATTTTCAAACATTTAAATATTTTAAATCTAACCCTCTTTAGCTCGGATCACATTTACAGCTTCTTCAGAAAATATAAATTAGCATTTTGAAGCTAAAATAAATTTTAGATGATAATCAAGTTCAGTTGGTCATTAAAACTTGCTGGAGAAATATGCGGGACATAATGCAGATGTGATGGCAATGCTTTTGTTTAGATGATTGTTCAAAATATTGAATATCAGGAATGTATCATATATGTAAACCCTGATATTACACCGCATCTTTTTTTTTCTTTAATATCTGTGCACACAGCATATACACATTGATTGAAAGTCCTTATACTGAGACAGAAAGTTTTCGCCATTACTTGGTGCAGGTTGCCAGCTTGAAGAGGGGCATAACGTTCCGCCAACCTGTGATAGGCGCAACATCAGGACCAATATTACAGTCCTATCCGAAGGGCAACTGTTCCATTTTGATTGCAATCCTCCTCTTCTGATTGCTTTTATTTGTGAATATTAAAATTATAGTAAACTGACTAATTTTAATGAATTGTCTCAACAATCTCCCAATTTGACCAAAATTCTGAGGAAAAAAATTAGGGACATCTGTGAGTTGAATTAGCGATAAATACACATTTCTGAAAGGACAAGGCTTCAGGGCAGATTTCTTTTGTGCTAAAACAAAACTTATGCAACAAAGTGTTTTTTTAGGCATGAAGTCATCATGCACACCCTTTTTAGCGATAAAAGGCCATTTGAATGGAAACGGGCAGAAGGCGGCATTTTCACTTTGTCGATAGCAAAGTAGCGCGAAAGGTGGATGGAAACTAGGCTATTGATGGTGAGGGAAGCAAGGAATCTACATCACAATAAATATTTTGCATTCTCTGGATTATAGTTTATCACTAATCAATACATTTCTCAAGATTATCTGTATAAATCTTTAAAGGTGCACTACTGACAGAATACATCCACATTAATCTGAATATCTCATCGTTCCAATGGCCTTCCATCCACACTGAGACAGCATTTTGGATATTAAGGTGACCATTTGTTCTTTGATAGCTTCAAGTTTGGTGGCAGATGTTACCAGTTTACAGCTGGAAATAAGAACACAAGATGTTGACTATATATTAAAGCCAGTATTTTCTGAAGTTAATGTATGACTCGTAAGTAAACTTGTTTTTAATTCTAGTATTAAATAAGAATTTAGCATTCAGGAAAATGCAGTTCTGTTATGAAAAACATTGCTGGAATACTGCATGAAAATTGTATTACCACCCATGAAATATCACAATAAAATAAATTCAAGGAATTAAGAGTTGAACTGGGGAATAAATAAGCCCTATACTTTGAAAAGTTCTTTATACTACAAGCCTTTCCCCCTGTATGCATCAAAACCCCAAGCACCGAACCGCATCATGTCAAATAGCTTGTTTGCTCGGGTGCTACGACTGGTCATAGTCTAAATCAGGAAAGTCACCACACTTTGCGTTTTCAGGTTGAGTGTATGGCCAGGCCAGATGTGTTTATCAGGATGCTGGATCAGAGATTTTGCACAACTGGGTCTCTAAGGCCATTGCAGCATCTCTCCCCAGCGCTTGCCTTAAACTAAGCCATTTAGGAACGACAGATGTGATCAGAGAGGGAAGGGAAGGTTAAAGATCATAGAGTTTAATTTGCTTGGCTGGCTGAAGTCTGTCCTGCAGAAACTTGATAGTGGACACTGGAGAGGGCCAGGGCAGGAAAGTATGCTGCTGAGCTTTGATGTGCCTCCAACAAGCCTTGCTTTCCCATTTGATTTGATTTATTTATAGACAAAATAGATTTCAAATGACGATAAGCAGATTTCAGAGAAATTGTAGCAGAGTTGCGTTCACTGTCGTGTTATGACAGGGTCCCACAACAGGACAATCAGGAGTAGACAGCACTAATTCCAGATAACCTTCAATAAGCTAATCCAAATGAAATGTATCAGACAACAGCCGTCACCCACCTGTTCTGAAACCCAAATTTTAATCACCTCATTTGCAGCATGCTATGATATGGAGTCTGATAACAAGATTGGGAATCCAACAGGGTCACTTGGGGGACAAAGGTGAGGGGTAACTTACTCTGTGTGGATGGAGCTGGTGTAGTGAGAATGGCTGGGATAGAAATTACTGCCATTTGTGGTTTTAATAAAGCAGCAGTCTGGTTGATCAAAGGTAACGTTGTTTTGCAGGTGTTGTTGACTGGCTAATAATGTGATCTATGCTTCAGCGAGTTTATCATGTGACAGCTGTTTACACAACGTGGGATATGGGTGGTAGGTCTACAAACATTCGGACTGAGGAAATATAAACATTTTTTTTTGTGTGTACTTTGAGTAGGAGAACAAAAGTGAGGAGTAAAAAAATAGGGAAGAAAAGAGCAAAGAAAGGATGATCAAAGCCAGAAGGACGCTTTTGAACTGCTTTGGGAGGGGAAAATACACCTGTCTGCTTCATGTAGGTGGACACAGCAGAAAACATTCTCAGCATGTGGGTTGATTCCCCCTGAATACCCACAATAAGAATAGGGGGCAACACTTTTCCACAGCTAAATTGAAACTTTCAGCCTTGTCTTTGCTGGTTAGTGCTGGTCCTGCTGGTGGTCCAGTAAAACTTGGTTGGTGAAGTTGATCGATCAGTGTGGACTTTCTCATGATGCCGGTTGACCAAGGAAGTCTGGTTGGTTAATTAGTTATACGAGATGTGAGATAAGGGATATGAGATCCCAAGTGACTTACCTGATTGTATATGTGTGTCTGTGTGTGTGTGTGCACTTAGGGCTTGGCGATATGATGATATAAACTGTGGTGATGATATAAAGTGTCAGTCGATAGAGATTTTGCTGTATCGTGTATTCAGTGGTTCCCAACCCTGTTCCTTGAGGCCCCCCAGGAATAGGGTTGGGAACCACTGTACTGTATATAATGATATGTGAATATCCATGTGTATGGACTTATCTATGCATGGGCAGGGCTTCACGTGAGACTGAGAGAATTTAAGAAACATGGAGGTTTTTATGCCATTAAAATTATTTTGGGGGCAGTGTCTCGAACAAGCCGTTCAGGTTTGCAGCCCCTTATGACATCAAAAAAGGGGAAAGGTACCACCCACGGCTGGAGAAGAGATCCTCCCAAGTAGCTTAGATCTGCCCTCATTAAATTCTCAACGATCAGTGCAGTCCGCCATATTTATCTCCTTGATTATATTTTTTTAACTGTTTAAATTCTCCTGCATTGTTGACGCTGGGGTATCCATTGCACCAGCAAGAAAGGCACAGCTCACTTCCAGAAAGGGCTGTGGGGAGCAGGTGCTCCTTTGCATTTAAAGCTACAGACACTAAATCAGCCTGTTTGGAACAGGGCTTCAAAATGGGGTATAAAGTATGGTAGAATAAACCATCTGTGGGGTATTTTAAGATGAAACTTGACAGACACATTCTGGGGACACCTGAGACTTATATTACATGGTGTAAAAAGGGGAATAATATGTCCCCTTTAACACATTTTTCTTGATTTCCCCCAAAATTGAACTAGATTGTGATATAAAGTGTTCAGTGTTCAGTACCCCTTCATTTTTTTCACATTTTGTTATGGTGCTGCCTTATGCTAAAATGTTTTAAATTATGTATTTTTTCACAGCAATCTACAATACATAGCCCATAATGACTAAGCAAAAAACAGATTTTTGATAACTTTGCAAATGTATAAAAAGAAAAAGCTTAATTATCAACATGAGTTGTGGAAAATCAGATGGGATCTAGGAACTTTATACAGCTTTATACTGTGCGTGCCATTGAAGAGATGGTAAGTCTATCCCTCAAAGCCTGGTATTCATTCCCATTAATCCAATCTGCCAAAGTAGCAGACATTTAGAATAAAGTTTAGGACAAAAACTGTGTAAATTTCTCACTCTGAGCACATAGTTTTGAATGGAATTCTTCACATCCGGTTTAATGGTTGAAGTATTTCAATGCATCCAAAGCTCAAACTGGATCCAAAAATCCACACGTGACTCACCATTGGAAATGAATGACTTATGGGATATTGTCTATTATTTAGATGTAGTAAAAAGACAACTTTATGGACTGGCAGCCTCACTCACCATTCACTTTCATTGATATGACTAATATTGTCTTTTGTGTTGCAAATGTGTTAACGATGACAACATTTTTGTTATTGGATGAACTATCACTTTGAACTATCAATATCACTGCTGGGAAAAACAGTACACAATCATCCCATGCTGAGGACTTATATCCAAAATGAAACATATGCTGGTCTGTTCAGTAGAGGTATTCATATTTCAAAATAAACCAGCATTTTACTGTTGAGGTCTATTCTCGTCCGAGCCACTTCATTGCTTTTAATTATTAATTTTGAGAGGGTCTTGTCAGAGTCTTATCAGGGTCCTGATAGTTCAACAGGTGCAAATACTCCAAGCCTGGTTAACAAAATCAGCCCTGAAAGCAAGTCGGAGAATCTTGAACTCAAATAAACCCAATTCTGATTGACACATGTGTCATCAGAGAGGGAAATCACAGTTCAAGATCAGCTGTAGAAATGGCAGAGCTTGAGCACTCCCATGAGCACTGTTTGTCATCATAAAATGGGCTTTTTTTTCCTCCAAGGGAGTTTTTAAAATAATAATAAACATACAAAACAAGCCTTAATTAAAGACAGCACATTTTCTTTTTTTTATTTTAGTAATTAAGAGATGTTAGGGGTCAGTTGCTGTTTTGGCGCGAAGTGTTGCTGAGATGATTTCTTTCATACATTGCACAAATCCAGCCATGGCTTGCATTCCTGGCAGCCTGCCTGCAATAACAAGTCAGCGTTTTAAGCAAACCCTGAAACCACATCTCATTTGGGTTTCTAACCCAATATACGGAAAATTGGTCATCACCCAGAATTTAATTCCTAGTTTCCGTCATGACGATAAGAACGGCAAAGGCAGGGAAAATATTTGTTATGAGTCTGAACACCATATGACAAGGTGAACTTGTTCAGAACTCTTAGTTGAAGACTGATCCTAGTAGACTTTGGGTTTTGGAGGATGAAGTGATCAATCTGCCTTTTCAAGTGTCAGTAGCTTTATTTATATTACAAGTAGGAATATATGTGAATAAAGGCTGCATAAAGTAAAGAACTATGACCTTCATTGATTTTATTGAGGCTGCATCCGTTTGCAATCAATTGCCTATAATAGAGTGTTGAAATGATAAACTGTATACATTCAACATTGCAGAAATCCTCCAGACGATTATGTTTATAAGTGGTTCCAAGACCTTCTATACTCTTCAATCAAGGTGCCTGTTGAAATCCAGAACACAGTCATCTTTGTAATCTGTCCTGCTCATTCACTGCCTGAAGCAATGGCAGTGTTAGTGTAAAGAGAAAAGTTAAGGGTGCTTTGGAAGGGAAATAGATTTTTTTTTTTTTAATGAAGAGAAAATGTTGTGACAAGTTGGCTGTGTTTATACAACGTTCAAATGCTCTGCACTGACATGTTTTCCATCCAGTTGACCCTTGGCCTTTTAATTAGTGCTTTTTAAGATGGAGTCATGTATGAGCTATACAGCAAAACAGGTGCTGACAGACTGGAAAGGGGGTGTATGGTTCTGTTAATCACCAGCAAAAGATTGATAGATAGGTAGGGCGGGACTACACTCTTTGTGACCAATCATAATGCTGCAATAAAAAAATATGTGTATACTGGTTTTCAGCATTAGATGCTGGTGTGCTGGTGGCTCAACCACACATCTGAAAGGGATACTTCATCCAACACTGGGGGTGTAATGGTTTATCATGGTACGATATATCAAGGTTCAAAAATGTAACAACACACATCATGGAGATGATACGTTTTTTATTTTTTATTTTAGTGTCTGTTCTATCCAATACGCACAGCATCCTAAGCCTACGTAATGTAGGCATAGAAAACCCAGGGGCCCACATTTCCCAGGGGGTCTCCATTAGTGGTGTCCACAACTCTATTCTCTCACATTAGTATTCGCGGGAAGAGCACATATAAGCATATTCAGTGGGAGATGCTGAAATAAAGATGGAGATTGTGCACAACAGTGAAAGCCATGTTGAGACAAAAATATAATAGAAGCACCACAAAATTATGTGGTTCCATCAGCAATTGCATTATCCATGTCACATTAGCGCCTTTTCATGATACTATCGGTTAGGTTAGGTTTAGGTTTACATAAGGTAGATCGGCTTGGTTGATTGAAAGAAAACATAACCATTTGTATAACTCCATAGAGTTGTGACCTTCAAAACCTTATCTGTTCTTGATCTTACATTTGCTTTTTATGACACTATCTGTTTAGGGTAGGAAGAGGTCTTGTTGATATAAACTCGATAAAGCATTACCTGCTGAGATAGAACAAGGTACTAGGTAAATTGCAAAAATGTTGCCACAGTAACAAACTTTCCAATAGACCAGGCTCTCCAAACCTGTATGACTTTCTTTCTTCCATAAAATAAAAGATGATAGAGGGAATGTTAGGGGCTGACAGTCTCAAGTTAACCTTCACTTACATTGAATGGAAAAATTCAACATTGTTCGGAATTCCTTCTTCTGTTTTCCACAGAAAAAAGTCATATGCTTGGAACAACATGGTGGGGAATAAATTATGCAAATTTTTTTTTTTTTTTTTTTTTGGGTGAACAAACCCTTTAACTGGCTTAACCAGCAAGACTTCATTGGTCAACCAGAGAGACAATGCAGCTCACCCAGCTTTACCATCTATGCGTTGCGAGTTATCAGCACAGTTATTTGGTAATGCAAAATGTGCATTCTGACTAACTGACTAAGTCTATTCAAACTATTCCCTATTTGGTAACACACTCTTTAAAAAAAAAAAAAACACTCCACAGACTAACAGGCTGACTCTATCAACATGATTGATGCCTGCTCTCTGGCTGTCTTTCCTCCAGCATGAATTCATGGAGTTTGCAGTGCACACACATACATACACATACATAGACTCTGAACTTTGAAAGTCAGTGTTTTATAAATCAAATGCAACCAAGGGAGGCAGAGGGGGAGGAAAGTCTCACTTCAAATTTCACCCGAAACTTCTCCCAAACTTTTTTAATTGACGTCTTTCTTGTTTTCTTCAAAACTTCAGGTCTCATTTCTGCCATGTCCTTTGAGTACTCTCTCTTTTCATTTAGATCCGCCAGTGGCGAAACAAACAAAAGAAAAGATTTTGGATTCAAATCTACACACAATGCTCCACCCAACAGCAAGGTTTCATTGATTCGCCCCTGCTTTTCCCCCAATAACGTCAATGTTCCTCAATTAAGGACCACTGAAGGATACACTTCTCAATCTCACTGTCTCCCAATTTCAACTCTTCCTTGTCTTCTCACACTGTACATTCCCAAACAGATGCAGCCAACTGCAGTGCCATAAATTTCTCTCACTACGAGATACATCCTCATTACCAAGTGCTGGCACAGAAAGTTCTGACAGCCTTCTCTCTACACCTGTTAGTTCTATGCCTGTTTGCACTCACTGACTAATCTGTATACGGCTTCAATCTCGACGTCTCTATATGTGGCAGTCGACTCCAATGCTTCAAATGGCTCTGACTCTTTGCTGGCCCAGAGTCCCAATCTATAGTTTCATATTTCCTACAGGCAGTTAATTATTGCACTGGTGTATTCTGTTGCAATAAAAACATCAGTAATCGCTCTGTCTGAGTTCTCCCTGCAGGTTCAGAGTTCTCTTCTGGAGATTTGGGTATACAATGACAATTGTGACAGTTTTTTCTGCTTTCTGTCTTCTTGCTCCATTTTGTTATGTATTTGATCTTCTATAAATATTGTTGAAGCTCACATAGCAGCAGTTTTGAGCATAGTTGTCAGCTCAGCCATTTAACTATATTATTGATTTCTCTGTTTCTGTTTAGTCAGCTTTGACCTTTTAGCCAGTTTTTAGTGCAATTATGCAAATTGAAATGTGGAAATGTATGTTTTATTTTTTTAACTGTGCCAATATTCTTGTTTTTTTCTTATCCCACATTTCACATCTCTCCATTCTGCCTTTTTTACCTCAATGTATCTCGTTCTCCTTTCAGGATTTACTATAATTTATACCCTCCAGCATAAGCAGGTATTGTATAGGTGGTGGTCAGGCTTCATAAGGGCTTAATAATGATATACATCTAGGACTGTGTTTTCACGGTTCCCTTGGCAGGGAGTTGTTTTGCTGCCAGTCTCTTTCCCTTCCATCTTAGGTGGTGGTTAAATATGTCCAAATCCATCTTAATACGGTGGGAATAAAATGACTGTAATGACACACTGTTAAGTAATCCATTTCAAGATAGGGGATACTCCCTACACCCTTTGGATGTGTGTGTGAGTGTGTGAATGGCAGCAGCAGCTGTATAAAGCATAAGGAAGCATTAACAGGTTTATGTGAGTTGTGCTAATGTCTGTGAATCCTGTGGTGGGATTTGACTTTGACTTTACACAGCAACAGCACAATGTCTCTCTTGCTCTCTTTCAGCAACACCAGCGTTCTCACCCATTGAAGTCCCAGCACCACTAGTGTCACTCTGAATGATGATAACAGTTTCCAGAGTTTTGCTGGTTATTTACACTGAGCACTATAGGAGAAAAACCCTTAGAAAAGTATTGTGGCAGTCAGGACTGCACTGGTAACTTTGGGGCCGATCAGGGGCTGAATGGCCATTGGGAGAATCAAGCTGGCCGGTGGGTCTTTCGCGGAACGTGCTGAATGGGCCGCGATAAGCTAAAATGAGCCGTCGCATTATGCAGAACGGAGCACAAAACGGCGCCGCGATATGCAATATTTGGCTTAGTATTTAATATCTAATGCACTGAAATTCATACATTTTTAAGTCTGATTTAAAGGAGACCTATTTTGTCCCTTTTTACAAGATGTAATATAAGTCTCAGGTGTCCCCAGTATGTGTCTGTGAAGTTTCAGCTCAAAATAACCCACGGATCATTTATTTTACCATGTTATAAATGCCTCTTTTTGGGTGGAATAAAACACACGCTGATCTCTTTAAATATAAATGAGCTGCTGCTCCCCGCCCCCTTTCCAGAATAGGGCTGTGCCTTTATAGCTACTGCTTTGGTTACTACAGCAACAACAAATCAGAACATATATGACTGACAGCGTAAATACCAGAGTTCAGGCTGGCCTGGGGAGAGAAATCGGCCTGGGATTTTACATAGCAACTGGCCCAAAAGTTGAGCGGGTGTTTGCTGTCCTTTCTTGCATTTTGCGGTGCCGTTTTGTGGTCCATTCTGCATAACGTAGCGGCTCATTTTAGCTTTTGGCTTGTTTCACAGCCGACCCACCGGCCCTCTCGGTTCTACCAATGGCCAGTCCGCCCCTGATCGGCCCCAAAGTACGTCAGCCCACCGGGAAATTGACCGGTATGCCAGATTACCAGCCCAGCTTGTCCACTGCATCTTCAGTGGCTCTGATGCCGGGAGTACATGAAGACACTTATGTTCACTTTTATAGGAAACAACAGAACAATTATGACGCTTACAAAGCTGAGACAGTATTCTTCTCACAGTATCTGCTCCAGCATGGAAAAAATGCCGGACGTGTGTAGATCACTCAGGAGGTTCTATGATAATAGGGTGGAGTCCGTCACCAGTCGTGGGCGAGGCCTGATCTTATGTGACATCACTGTGGCACGGTGGAGGGCGGGACCGGCGCGTGATTACGCACGCCCGGTCCCGTATTAGGCTAATTACGCCATCAAGAGGGATAAAGGCCACTCGCAGACGGCGATCGAGAGAGAGAGCTCAATTACGGACGTCCGTTATCTTATGTGTTTGTCTTTTGAGTTCTTCATTAAACCTTTAAGTTTATATGTTAAGCCGGTTTCTCGCCTCTTCCTTGCCCATGAATTATGATCTGTGTTACATTGGTGCCGAAACCCGGGAAGGAAGAGGGATGCGCCGTAGCGGAGTTCTCGCCACTACCCCAAAGAAGCAGCCGCGGCCATCTGCCGGGGGACGAGGAGCCCAGCCGCCTGGACGCGGAGGAATGGCCGCCGACCGCGAGGGGAGAAGGGGCTCCTGTAGCCGACCGCCTGGAGCGATCAGGGCCGCTGCCAGGGGCGGAGGATGCCCCTACCAGCCGCTGAAACGCGGAGGGGTCGAGGGAAGACCGCCGTCCGCGAGCGGGGAGGGGATCGCGACCGACCGCCTGGAGCGGGAGAACCGCTGCCAGGGGCGGGGGAGTCCCCTTCGGCTCCCCGAGAACGCGGCGGGGCGTTCCGTCCTCCAGGGGCTGAGGACTGCCTCGAATCCGCCCGGAGAGGCGCGGCTGCCGTTCGGTAGAGGGTGGAGGAGTGGCTGAGGAACGAGCTACGACGTATCAGAGAACCGGTAAGTTAGGTGTTTTTTATTATTATTATTTTTATTAATCTCTCTCTCCTCTCTCTCTCGCTACCGCTCTGCGTTGGCCTTTTTCCCTCTTTTTTTTTTTTAAATTATGGTGTTCGCGGGTGGGGAGGTACCGCCCAGTGCAGGAACCCTCCCCCCCATTTTTAATTGTTTTTTGTTTCCCTCACCTTGCCCCCTCCCTCGTCCAGGTTAATGGGGATGACCTGCCGGCAGACCGCGCGGGAGGCGCCCCCCCCCCCCAGGGGATGTACGTCAGGCCGGGGGTCCCCAGCCTGAAAGAACGGGGGAGGAATGTGGCACGGTGGAGGGCGGGACCGGCACGTGATTACGCACGCCCGGTCCTGTATTAGGCTAATTACGCCGTCAAGAGGGATAAAGGCCACTCGCATACGGCGATCGGGAGAGAGAGCTCAATTACGGACGTCCGTTATCTTATGTGTTTGTCTTTTGAGTTCTCCACTAAACCTTTAAGTTATATGTTAAGCCAGTTTCTCGCCTCTTCCTTGCCCATGAATTATGATCTGTGTTACAATCACTTAAAAGCAGAAATGAAAACCGTTCATTTTGACACAATGTTTTTGATTAATAGAAATAAGTGTTCAAACTTGTCCAAATACTTTATGGGGCCACTCTACATGACAAATTGTATGGACAAAAAGATGCAATGAGTGTGAAAGGTGGCTTTAGCCTAACATCTCTTTTTGTGCTCAAAAGAAGCACAAGAGGAGTCAATGGGTCTCTGAGCAAACTCGCAGGAATCCACCTAGAGACTTCGGTTTTGTCTCTGAATACTCTAAGTGCAGTGAATTCCAATGTGCACCGACTTTGTTATTAGATACAATGCATGAGTCATCTCTTTTTGAGATGTAAATTCTGATATGCTCTGCATGCAATATTTGTAACGTGGTCTAATTATATTTGGCCGTATCACTATAGCAGACATGAAAGTTGTCCATATGGCTTTATGTCTATCATGTAAATTCATGATCCCAGACATTTATCCCATGCTCGTCATTCCTCTCTCGTAGTTGTCAAAAGCATCAGTAGGGGGCTAAAGTAAAGCGCCCAGATCATATATCCAATAATACCCCCATAACCTGCACATCAAACAGTGGGGTAGCTCATAAACCACATGCCCAATAACCAGCCGCACTTTCATAGAACTGCTGTTACAGTTAGACAACTAGGGTGCCAGCTGAATGGTTGAGAAACACTTGTTTTTTGAGCCTGTAAGGTTCTTACTCCTGACCACAAGGGGTGCAAAATAACATATAAATGTACATAGTTAAGGTGGGAAAATATCAAATATTAAACAGTTGTTGTTGATGTTACACTCTCAGAAACTCTTCAAATCTCAAATAACTTTTCTTCAAAAAACATGCACAAAACTACAGTACACAAGGTAATGGAAAATCTGAGCAGACTGCATTAAATAATGTTTGACTTACAATGTGGATAAACATGCATATTTTGCATAGTGAATGATTGGCTTAACAAAATAATTATTAAATGAATAGGAACAAATATATTTAAATATTCGATTTTAAAACGAAAGTTTGCCCAAAAATAAAGATTCTGTCAACATTATGTTGTTCCCAAACCCTTCTGACTTTGTTCCATGCTAAGGAGACTGTAGGCAGAATGTTAGAAACTGACAGCCTCAGTCACCATTCATTTTTACTGTATGCAGAACAAAAAATATTTTACGTTCTTAATATGTTCATACACATTCGTAAAAATGTCTGTGTTTCTTTTGACCAGTAACAGCTTTGGTACTGTGTTGGGTCACAGTTTTGATATCCAATGTAAATTCTAAGTCCAGAAGCAAAACCAATAAAGATTCACTGTCATTAGTGATAACATCTTATATTTGAATTTGGATTAGCATACTTTTTTGACATCCAAGGCTTAAGGTCATAAAAACATGTCATCAGTGTCTTAATGCAATCACAAGACTGATTTTTCGTCTTTAACTTCCTTGCACTTTTGCATACGCAGAAAGACACACTATCTCACAACATGTACGTAGTGTTCGGCTGTATATATTCACACACATTTATCAAAATAAGAGGAACTGGGGGTCCACCTGAAAGCAAAAATCTGTCCCAAACTGCTCAATGCAATATGTAAGCCATCATCATCTGCTTTGAAGAAAAACAATCAAACGCAGAGGGAGGAATTCCTGTCCTGACAGAGTGCCGTCATCACAGAGGTGCTCCTCTCTTCACCTACTTGCTTTCCCTCTGTTTTCTCCATCCACCTCCCTCCGGTTAATTCCCTGCGCTTAGCCTTTCTGTCACACTCTATGAGAGGGCGATTCTCAGGCCTGCTGTGGGCCAAGTCTGGACAGCATGTGGCCACAGCATTGAACGCAGAAACCAGAGAACGATGGAGCCGAAGTCTCTAGGTGGATTCCTGCGTGTTTGCTCAGAGACACATTGACTCCTCTTACACACTTTCACACAGCTGCATAAACTAAGCAATGAGAAGATCCAGTGGTAATCACTCAGATATATATATATATATATATATATATACACACACACCCCCAGATCATCCCCGATCCTCCACCTGATTGTCTAATGGTTAAATGGAGACCCGGAGAGGCCTTCAAGCCACAGTGTCTCGCACCCACTGTGAAATTTGGTGGAGGATCTGTGATGATCTGGGAGTGCTTAAGCAAGGCTGGAATCTGGCAGATTTGTCATTGTGAAGAATGTATGAATCAAGCCACGTACAAGGTTATCCTGGAAGAAATCTTGCTTCCTTCTGCTCTGACAATGTTCCCCAACTCTGAGGATGGGTTTTTCCAGTAGGACAATGCTCCATGCCACACATCCAGGTCAATCAAGGTGTGGATGGAGGACCACCAGATCAAGACCCTGTCATGGCCAGTCCAATCTCCAGACCTGAACCCAATTGAAAACCTCTGGAATGTGATCAAGAGAAATATGGATGGCCACAAGCCATCAAACAAAGCCGAGCTGCTTGAATTTTTGCACCAGGAGCATAATTTCACCCAACAGCAATGTGAAAGACTGGTAGAGAGCATGACAATACCCATGCAAGCTGTGATTGAAAATCAGGATTATTCCACCATATATTGATTTCTGAACTCTACCTATATTAAAACATTAGTTTTGTGTTGTTTAAAATGAGAATTAACTTGTTTTCTTTGCAATATTCAAGGTCTGAAAACACTGCATCTGTTTTGTTATTTTGACCAGTTGTCAATTTATGCAAATAAATGCTCTAAATGACAATATTTTTATTTGGAATTTGGGAGAAATGTTCTATATAGAAATCTATTCTCTGAAACTGATAATTTTACAGTGGTAAATTGGTAAATTTTTACTAGAGCTGTATATAAACTCACATTTTGCCCAAGATGTGAGCTTGCAGTTTGAATGTGATGAGATAAAAAGAGTTGAAAATATGCCAAAACACAACATCTTTCTATTGCGTTGTGTTTATTAGTTGCAATCAAACACAAAAATACAATGCAGTCTGAATTAAATGGTCTGGTTCTTTTAGTGAATCAATATAAATGACAAGTTATTGGTTGAAATCTGATGAATCCTTCACTTTAAAAAAGGTTTTACTTAATTAAAAGTGACTCATTTAAAGAACTGCAAGTCTTTGTCGTGTCTGAAGAAACATTTAGTTAACCCAAGGAGAGAAACATATTTTAAGCAAGTACAAAAATGCAGATGCGACCAACTGACCAGTGCAATGCCAATGAGTGGTATGGTTGAACATACATTATGTGCATTCTTGTGTTACCGTGGTGGTAACAAACCTCAAGGGGGGCGATAACGTTATGTTAAAAATTTTGTGCAATGAAACCGGATGTGTTATTATTAAGGTAAGTTGTTTTAAATAAATTCACTTTAATTGACTTGCTCAGCAATATTCTCTTCAACCTGTTGTCCCGCCATTACAGTATAACTTCAAGAGAAAACTAGGACAGTTCACGCTAATATCTGATATAGCACCCCTTGTGACAATGTTGAGACTCCAACATGTATATGTATTATGTATTGCGTATTGACAACATTTTGGAATCCAACTATGCACTTAAATCTGTCATTACACTTGTTGTTCACATTATGAAGTATAAATAAAGATTAATTAATAAAAAAAAAAAAATTAATAAAAAATAACTTAAACGTCACAACTTTAAACGTTAGTTCGATATTTCCTACGGAATTTAGTTAGAAACACTGAAGCAACCATGTAGAACATCCAGAAACCACTTATCAATGCCTAAGAAACCACCAAGAATACCCTAGCAACTGCACTGGAACATGCTAAAAACCCCTTAGAACACCTAAGCAACCACATAGTAATGCCTTGGCAACTGTCCTAACATTGTGAAAGCAGATGACTTTGGTATTAGCAAGAATGCAGTGGGCGCACTTACACTTCAAAAAATGTAATTTGGTGCTATTTATAAACTGGTATTTATTAATTAATACCATAGTACTTTTTTAAAGGGTATTAAAGGCTCTGACAAGGACAGAAACACCAAATACTATTCATTATAATGTTCTTGTCTGAAAAAATTGGAGTAGCGGCCTTTGTGCTAGTGACATGGCCTAAATAAATACAGTTTGGCAGCATATTTGACTCAGACCCGCTAGACCCGTCTGTCTTCATATGATGAATTGACATACATCAGCTGTTCCACTAAAGCATTGTGGGTCAAGATGGGTCTAAATTCCACCTATTCTTTGTGTTTACACTACATGTCAGGCAATTTCTGTCTTCCTCACACCAGAGCTGTTGGAATTGCCCTTGATTTTGCACAGAAGACCCACTATTTGTAAATCAATTGAAACATGATGTTCCGTGGCACTAAATGCTTTTATCAGGTCATCTTTATTTGATGTGTCGTGGACCATTTAATAACAAACACAGGAAGTGTTCGTAACAACTCATAGAGTATATACATTTTCAAACTTGAATACTTCTCTTTGAACGCGGCGCTTTTCATGCTCATTGCCGATAAATCACTTGTTTTGTAATTTTTCTTTTGTCTCTCCCTCCCCTGCCACTCTCTCTCTCTCTCTCTCTCTCTCTCTCTCTCTCTCTCGCATTCATCTGACAAATGTTTATATAGCAAGTATTTATTGTGTGTTTTCTTTTGTAAAGTGCTAGTATATATCACTGCTGCTGGCCTCTTAGAGGAGAGGGAGGGGGTGGCTATCAGCACGATTTATTTGCGTTGTTTTCATCCTCTGGTGGGCTTCTCTTCATGAGCAGAGCCAAAATAGCTAGAACACACATACACACACTGAACAGCAAGATATGAGGAAGGTAAGTGGGAGTCCCTCTCTGCTTTATTTGTGTGTTAGACTGCTTTGGTGTGCAGCCAGAATGTGGCCACGTATATGTTTAAATCCTGACATTAAACACTGTTATTTAGGCCTATTTTTCTGCCCTGTTATTCTAGCACAGGCCAATCGTCATATTTTTGAGACGCAGAGGAAACTGTTTTAAAACCCCTATATATGGACACACATTCTCACATGGGGAGTATTTCGGCATCTAATTCAAATGATTGTTGGATAAGAAAGCAGCATGGATGAATTCTGCTGAACTGGAGGTGCTGATTAATCTTTGCTACATGCTCTGTCTAATAACAACACAGATTAACTACTTCCCAAAAAATATTTATTTGTACTCTAGCAGCACGCTAAATTTAGTGGATGCCAATATGAACATTTAATTTAGACTGCTTTCTGTAGACAAAATTACCACATTGTAAATAAAGAGGCTGAAAAGAACAAACCATTTATAATGAATAAATATTAAATCAAAATAATAAAGATTTATATTTGCCCTTACTGCTATAACAAACCACACTCTAAAATAAAGGTTCTTGAATGGGTCTTTGCAGCACTGTTCAGCCAAAATCTCTTCTCTTGTGAAAATACATTTCTTGCTCTATCAGATTTTTGATTTGGATATATGGTTCTTAAAACATTCTCTGTATTACATTAAAGATATTATTTTGATCAGCGTGTTGTTTCTAGTTATAGTAAGCAGATCCTAGGTTCTTTGAAGCACCAGCATTGTTTTCTAAGAGCCACAAATCTTTAAAGTGTTTTCCTACAGCATTATAGAAAATAAAACGTTCTTCCATGGCTCTAGACTGTAAAAACATTTTTGGTTCCAACAGGAGCCTTTGTTTTTAAGATTATGTAGCCAAGTGGAGAAATTTCATGTAATTTAACTCATCATAAATTGGACGTGGGCCCATTAAGGACCGGAGTTTTCAGTTCCAGTCTCGTGATATGCTGATTTAACACTACACGATTTTAAGACCAATTTTCGTTCGCCGTTTTGTGTCAGAGGTGACATCGCAAGGTGACAAGACAGCTGGATCCAGTGACATGGTGACATGTGACATGACATAAGAACATGGTGCAAAGAACTCAACAGAAAGCATGACGAGACCATGGCAGCTATCACCAATTTTAATAGAGAGACTACCAGGTCTTATGTTTATGTGCCAAGAGAATGTCACATTCAAACATTCAGTGGTGATTTCAGCAAAGATGGGAAATAGGTTGATGAGTTTATTGAAGAAGTAGAGAGGATGTTACTTAGGACCAGTTAGACCTTGTACTGTCCCTCCTAAAGTGTGCAGCCTTGGAGGAGGTCAGATTACGTATAGGAAATGAACCAAAGCGAACATGTGACCTCTTTGTGTACCTGAGAGAACCTTTTCATGATAGGCACAGTGTGTCTCAGTTATTACAAACATTCTACAGCCATAAGAAATTGGAAGCAGAGGATGTTTGTGCTTACTCTCACGCTTTGTCTCAAATTCTGAGTTCTATCCTAAAAAACTATAATTTAAAACAGAAGTTTTAAAAATTGTAGCAGAAAAAGAAAAAGCTATAGAAGAGTGAACACAAGCTACAAAGTAACACACTTTGCAGTGCACTAAGTCAGAAACTATGGCTCATAGTAAATACAAGATGCAGCCAAGGTTTACAGATGATGGCCAGACAATATGTTTCCGGTGTTATGGTGTAGGACACATAGCTAAGAAGTGCGTGAAGTAGCATGAAGCTTGAGGTACTGGCCCTCAAGTGGTCTATCTCTGAAAAATTATGTGGTTATCTGCTGGGTTCCAAGTTTGTGGTTATAACAGATAACAACCCTCTGTGACATCTAAAAATGGCCAAGCTCAGTGCAATTGAGCAAAGATGGATTGCTCAATTAGCCATCTTTGATTTGAGGTGAAATACCGTCCAGGATGGCATAATGCAGCTGCTGATGCCCTTACTTGGCAGCCATCAACAGGGGAGCCTGCCACTCCTGAGGATGCAGAATATGATGACTGTATTGCCATCTGCAATATAATAAACAGTGGCTAGTGAAAAGTGTTTTAGTGTTAGACAGATTTGTACTTTAGAGTGTGGAGGAGAGGAAGGCAGCAGCCCTCACGGAAGTACAACTACTCTACCAGGTTATACAACAGCTAAACTGAAGGATTTTCAAATGAAAGATCCCAGGCTCAGTTCTTTCAAAACCTTCTTGGAATGTAAACAAAAGTTGGATGGATTTTGCATTGTGAATGACCAACATCATGGTGAATGTCAACAGCTGGTCTTACACTCATGTCTAAAAGAACAGGTCTTTGAAATTGTTCATGACAGTATGGGACATCAGGGCATTGAGTGCATGCTAAACCTATTGAGGCAACAGTGCTTCTGGGTTGGCATGTATAATGATGTGGAGCAGTAGATCAAAAATTGTCAAAGGTTCATATTCATCAAGATGTCACATCCAAGGATACATCCTCCTATGATGCCATTTGTGGACCTTTAAAACATCAGTCACTACTTTAAGGCCCCTTAAAGTAGTGACTGATGTTTTCACAAAGTTCACACAAGCGTTTCCAACCAAGGATCAGAGTGCTGATAGTATTGACAAGATCCTTCTGAGTCAGTGGTTCATGAAATATGGTGTTCTTGAACGATTGCATTCTGATCAGGTCAGAAATGTTGAAAGTATGGTGAATTGTATGGTGTAAAGAATACCTGCACCACACCCTATCAGCCTCAGAGTAACACTCAGTGTGAGCGCTTTAACAGAATGCTCCATGATCTATTACGTACACTTCCCCCTAAAAAGAAAAAGCGTTGAACAGAAGACCTTCCTGAGTTGGAAGAAGACCTTCCTGAGTTTATGCTTATAATGTAACACCACATGCAACCACTGGATACTCACCATATTACTTGCTTTTTGGACTCAACCTGCATCTTCCAGTTTATGCAGTGCTAGTTTAAGACCAAGCTGTGGACAGAAAACATGATTGGTTAGTGAATCACCAAGACAGATTGAGAGAAGCTCATGAAAAAGCCAGGTAATATGCTTAAAACAATGCTGCTGAGAGGCTTGCCCCTTTGAATAACAAGGTCTATTGCCCTGTTATTGATGTGGGTCAACAGGTATACTTACCATTGAGCCCCTTGAGGGTGGTCCTATATAGAGTCCATAAAGTTGACTTGTGCTCTAGGATTAACTCTGTTCCTGAGCCAGAGGTGGCTGAAACACGCTCTCCCACAGCACCACAATTGAAGGGAGTATATGTTTCTGAATAGGTTGAGGTTGTGCATTCTGATCCTGTTGTGTTAGAAGAGGTCACATATCCTTGTCTGCAGAAGACAGAGAATGTGAACCCTAAAAACCTGGTGTCAGCTGCTGAAGCCCTTTTAGGTGAACCTGTACTAATTTCAGGGAACATTGGACAACAATGTTCGGTACAAGAGCAAAGACACAGCTCCTAGAGTGTCTGGTCCAGAGAGGGTTGAGTGACACTGGCATGGCTCCTAGAGCAGGGGTGGGCAACTATTTTGTTAAAGGGGCCACAACGGGGTTTAAGTAGTGCATGGGGGCCCACATTGTATTTCTTTTGAGATACAATGTTATGCATTGATTTGGTTTTTGTATTTTTTTTAAGCCCAGAAATAGTTGTGTACTCAATTTTCTGAAATGTGTGAATAATGGGACTATTCTGCAATTGCCTGAAGTATTGTACTGCTCTACAAAGGTATAGATACTTTTCTATCAGGTATTCTGATAGAAAAGCATTCTATCTCTACTTCCCTGTTAATTTATTATTCAATTTAACAATCTCTACATCAGGGGTCTATTTTAATATATATAAAAAATTGACATTTATAAAACGTTTAATGTTTGGCACAAAGCGTGATTGCGCAAAATTTCTTTTCTAAAACATTACCCGTTTACATGCTAAAAGTGACATGATGCCTTGATGGTTTGACTTACAGCACACAACTGAATAACACCGGCTGCATGACTATGATAAATGATTACTGCAAGAGTTAGATTAACATACAGGTGCGAAGGGACTTCAACATTTCTAAATTGCACAATTAAAAAATACATATACATATTTGTCTCTGGCTTGCTTTTGCCCGCATGTCAGTGATGCAGAGTTCTACTTTCATATTTAATTTAATCACTGAGAAGGTTTACATGCAAAGTAGCACCAAACATCACAAGCAGCCTCAAGAATGGACACGGAGTGGCTGTATAACATTTTTCCTTGAGCAGAATATTGTTCTACAGATCACTAAGTTTGTTCAAAAGGGAAAGCCAGACATAAATAGCGCACTCACGTGCATGGTTGCCAGATTGCACAAAATAAGTATTACATTAGGCAGAATATTTCCAATTTGTGCAAGTATAAATATCAAACTGGGGATGTTTCGTCTCTTATCTTGCAACTCTGAGCATGTTAAATGCTTGTGGAGATGTGTTAGGTCCCAATGCAAGTTATCTGAAATATCCAGTGAAAAAACTTTTACGTTAAATGAGCCGTGGGCTACATTAAACCACGTGGAGGGCCTGATCTGGCCCGCGGGCCATATATTGCCCATGTCTGTCCTAGAGTGTCTGAACCATATAGAAAAAAGCCTGTACCAGCACCAAGAAGAACTAAAAGATCCAATGCTCATCCTTTGTGAATTCTTTGGGATGCACATGGATTGCATGTGTGGAGTTTGACCATGTTCTGTGCAAACATGTAAGCAATGGCCTCTAACATTTTTTTGTTTGTTGTATTTCATTTTACCATTTCTCATTCTTCAAAGAAGTATGAAAACACATTTTATATATCTAAAAAATGTTATTACCTTTTCCAATACGGCACCATTGACCGCTGTCTTTTTAATCAACAGCTGTCAGAAGAAAAAAAAATTGTGTGTCCAGTGTTGTTATTTGCAGCCTACCAGATACAATTATACAAAAAGAAGAAGAAGAAAAAACCCACCACAACTGGAACAATTCTACAGTAATTTGGTTATATTGTGGGCATTTGCACCTACTCTTATTTCCCTCTGGTCATCTTCACTGTCTAACTCTGGAAAGCATTTGTAGCTTCAACCACAGGTAGAAATATCTGAAAACAGATGTATACTTAGATCCCATGAAAACATTGAACCTGACTCTCTCCTCTGCTTACCATCATAGCAGACAAGAAATCAAAAATAATTCAGTTGCTCTGGTTTCTTTCTGTACCTTGCAAGAGACTTTAAAGTGAACAGTCTTTGAGAACTCCGCAATGAAGGTCACAAATGGCCACCACCTTGCAATCACACATATTCTGGACAAACCACACACTAACATTCTGAACTATGATCAGTATCTCTGAATCAAAAACCAAGTTGAAGTCAAATAAACAACCTAGAAACTGTTTCCAGACCTGTTCCACCTGATATGTTTCAGATGCTTCTCCTGAGGGGAGCTATTTTCTGCTGTTGGAGTGATAGAAAGCCCTGTTCTTCGTCTTCTGCTGTGGACTCGATCACACCACATCTGGATCTGGTGTGTGTGAAACCATGCAAATAGGAGTGTTGAAGAAATCACAGATGCCATGAACAAATGGGTGTACCACTTCTATTCTCACTACACACCAAGTATATCAGTGGTATGTAAACAGTATGGATAACATTTTAGAATATAATTTAATACATTTGCCAGTTTAGGCTTTAGAGTCTGCAGTAAAAGACATTGAATTTGTTATGGAATATTTAAGGAATAGTACACCCAAAAAATAAAAATTTTGTAACACTTTAAAAGAAGGTTCCATTTGTTAACATTAGAAATCTACATTAGTATCAACTAACAATGAACAATACTTTTACAGACATTATTAAACTTGGTTCATATTAATTTCAACATATACTTTTTTTAACGCATTATGAACTATCAACGAACAACCACATTTTTCTAAACTAACTTAATAAAAATGAAAATATATTGTAAATTGATAGTTTATGATACCTAATTAATTATCTAATGTTAACTAATAGAACCTTATTGTATAGTGTTCCCAAAAAATTGGTCCTTTTTATTCACCCTCATGTATTTCCAAATCTGTTATTTTTGTTTGTGGAACACAAAAGCGGAATTTTGAAAAATGTTTATAGATCTTTTCCAGGGGGCAGGTTTTATGTCAATGACTTTAAACATTATTGGTTCTCACACATCTCGTAACTAAATGTCTTAACAGCAAACATTCGCCATAGGCACCATGTTTGATTTGAGAGGTGTAGCAGATTGAAAGATTGTCAGGAAATAACAGTTACTTAAAATTAGTCAGTTCCTCACACAAAACTATAAAATGGCTTTAGAAGACTTGAAATATACCGGACAAGTAGTGTGAACTACTTTTATTGTGCTTTTCTAATGATTTTCTGTACTTTTTGACAGCCTATGTTCACTATGAACTGTCATTGTATGGTAAAGATCTATGTGAAGATTCATCAAAATTCTCATTTTGTGTTCCATTGGAAAAAAATAAAACAACAGTGTAACACGGGGTTAGGATGGGCAAGGAGGAGGCGAGAACCGGCTTGTCAATATAAATAATATTTTAATGAAAACTTAAACAAAAGCATTAACAAACACACAACGGACATGTCCGTGATTGAGCTCTCTCTCTCGAACCGTCGTCACCGGCCGCCTTTATCCCTCGCATGCCCCATCAGGCCGATTGGGGACCGGGCGTGCGACATTCCAGCCCGGCCCCGCCCCCCTCCACTCCACAAACAGCATATAGGAATTGGAACGATATGAGTACATAATGACAGAATTATTATGTTTGGGAAAACTACTACTTTAATTAAGAACTGAAAGGTAAAATTGTTTAAAACATTTACATTATCAGTATCTTGTTGTGGAGCAAGAAAAGAGTCTATAAACTACATATTTCCCTAGGGTGAAGGTGCATACACAAGCTCATGTATGCACATCTGAACACTGCAGTAGGCCATGCCGGCCCAGCACTTCCCACTGAAATAGTGAGAAAGCGGGCAGCATGCGTCAATAAGACATACCCCAGGGATGATCTGATTAGGGCAGGAACAGCAAGACAAACACACGTACTTCTACATTGTCCCATGGAGCTGTCATATGCATGGCTATGTTCATGGAGCGCTCATGCTGGCTGGTTCCCTTAATGCCTGAATCCAACAACCCACCAGAGGCTTAGCTATTCTGACTGTGAGGATGCAGAAAGTGTTGGCAAAATGTGTGTTTGTAGGAAAGAGGGAGAGGGGGTGTGCATATCCAAATATCCACAGTGAGGGCCAACAGAGCTGATTTTCCTGCTGAATCTGAATACCAGTGTAGATGAAGTGTTTATCTCTCTCTCCTGTTCGTCCTGACTGTTCTTCAGATGTCCTTGGTCCCTGGTCACCACTCAATCTGCAACCACACTGCAGAAACACATTTATTTATTATTAGACAGGTACAATTGAACCTCTTCAATTGGCATTGCACATGTCTGTTTTGGCCAGTTTCTCTCATATGCATTCTTTAAAACTTTTAAGTAAAGACCTGCTAGATTTGTATAAAAAATGTTTTCTTGCAGTGACATTTAAAGCTGAAGTATGTAATTTCTGCACCACCAAATGGAATTGCAAAAATAAACATTTTCAAAACAGCTTTCTGAATACACCCTCTGTCTGCCATTGGTCAAAAAAGAGATAGTCCCACTCCCAACTCACACCATAGGTTGAGTAACATTGTTGGGGTGGATCTAAGCAGGTCACTCAAAACAAACAGAGCATTTTCCATAGCGCTACAGAAACAAAGAACTGAGGGGCATATTCTCTAAATAGTTGTGGCACTTTTGCGCATGGTATTTCAATGCAAAAACCTGCATCTTATTCACTAACTACCCACAATCTATTTTAGCAGGCACAGTGAGCACTGAAATTGCACTGCATCTTGAGTATTTAAATTGTTATTGTCATTACTTTCCATGCAAACATGCCTCCTTTCTGTCCTAAATTAGGCTCAATGTAGATTGTGCTTCATTCACAAAAATTGCCTTGCACAATTTAGATTGCACTATTACAGCCAAAATAAAAGTAGGCAGTAAAATACATTTTATTTAAAATAGATGTTTGTGAACATTTTCAACAGATCATATCAGCAGTAATAAATCAAATAATCATCAACTAATGGAGAAGAGCATCATAACCTGGCATATATCCAGTTGTGTGGTGCCATCAGGTGCACTTTTGATATGTATAAGAGATTTTCCAGGTGTCTGGATTGAAGTGATGCTGTACAGTCCCAGCAGGGTGTGTCAAATACGGTTATCTGCAGCATCCTCAACTATATAGTGCTTAGAATTGGACCACAAGATCAGAACTGCGTGTGCAAATTTAGTTCAGCAGCAATTTTGTGGGCGTGTTTGTGATCTTATCTGCATATCATTATTGAGAGCACGTGAAATGTCGAACGTTGGATGTACACCTGGCTTCCACTTCCTTCTTACCCAGACAAGTAGAGATCCGGTACACTGGTGCCGAAACCCAGGAAAGGAGGAAGAGCCCGGAGGAGGAGTGCTCTGCCGTCCTCCAGGAGACAGAGGAGCTGCTGCTGTATGCCAGAGGGTGGAGGATCCATTGCCATCTGCCAAGGGGCAGAGGAGCCATTGCCGTCTATCAGGGGGCGGAGGAGCTGCTGCCATCCGCCAGGAGGCAGAGGTACCGCTGCGTTCACCAGGGAATGGAGGAGCCACTGCCGTCTCCAGGGGGCGGAGGAGCCGTTGCCGTCCGCCAGGGAACGGAGGAGCTGCTGCTGTCCGCCAGGGAACAGAGGAGCTGCTGCCATCTGCCAGGAGGCAGAGGAACTGCTGGTATCTGCCAGGGGACGGAGGGGCCCGCTGCTGTCCGCCAGGGGTCAGAGGAGCAGCTGAGGACCAGGTGGGCGCCGTGCCCGTGGGAGCTGAATAATTGTTGTGTTTCTTCTCTCTCTCTCTCTCTCTCTCTCACTTTCTTCCTCTTTCTACCTCCCTCTCATGCTCTCTTCTTCTTTCACTTCCCCAGCCTCTCCTTCCCCTAGAGCAGTACCTGAGTACAGGAGGTGGGTAAAAATATCCGCTGGGATGACGGGAAGAACCGCGGTCCCTCTACAGATTGGTAGGGGAGTAAGCACAGGCTGGATAGGTCCTAGACCTGAATTTGGCGATGGGGGAGTGGGGCAAGCCAAGCGGGGCGGAGCGAGGACGGAGAGGAGTGAGGCCGAGGTGTGCACCTGGGGCGAATGATCTTGACCTGCTGTGAGTGATGCAGTGCTGCAGTCAGTAGAGAGATGCTGAGAGAGATAGACACCTTGAAGCTGTGTGTGTTGTCATTAAGGTTTCAGTCTAACGGGGTGTTTGTATTAAAGTATTGAGAAAGTAAATAGGGTTAATTTTGATATCATATTGACTTTGTCACAGTACATGTCTCAGCCAAATACAGCTTCCTTCCTTTTATTATTTTGACTGTTCTGTGTTTGTTTGGTTGTTTACAGAACTATGTTGTGTCTGGCTACACAGAACTGAAAAGCTACTATCTCAGTAGTTGACTGACTGACATACACTTCTGACTAACAGAATGAGTCATTCTTGATTCATCTTCTCGATGTCCCACTGAGACCAAACAAGTCTTGAATTTATCAGTTGCTGGTTGATAAACATCGACTGAACAGATATGCACTGTACATAGAGAAAAGCTGATCGATACAAAATAACAGGACAGGAAGAATGAATAACTCGACTGTGGCATATATACCTGTTAAAAATTAGAAAATGTTTTTTTTTTTTTTTTTTTTAATTAGCAATCATTTTTCCACTTTAAAAATTAACAGGAGAGTGGATAGAACAGCCCGTTTGTTTTTTTTTTTTTTGTGTTTGTTTTTTATTTTAACTTGAACTTAATTTACTACTCTTTTCTGAGTCACACTTTATTACAAATCTCAATCTGTTACTTAATTAATTAAGTTAAATCTAGTTTGTGACATAAGTGTTCCCATTATTCAAAATCCAGACAAATCTCATTAAAAAACACTTTATGTTAAACAGATGCTAACAGGAAACCATATGTTAATGCTCATTTTGACAAAATCTCCTATTGTACACCAAACAAACAAAAACTAATGGTGGTAATCAATCATTACATTATAATGAATGCCTTGTAAAATTTTCATAGTCTCTTTCAGAACAGATGATAACCAGGTTTTACAGTTTGTACACATCGACACACCTGCAGAAAAAAAAGCATGCACTATTTCACTCAAACATATCCACATGCAAACCTAATTTCTTTAATGATGCATGATTCCAATGTATACTTAGTGCTCTGTGACCAGGTCCTGTGGCCATCGCACTTTAAATTGTCATTCACATGAAAAATGTTCTCTACTGACAAACTTCCCCTAAATGGGAACATATTTGGATGGTAGGAGGTCTGTTCAAAAGATAAAACTGAAAGGAAGATAAAAGTGCTCAATTTTCTATTGCACTCCAACCAGATTTGGCCACTATAGAGCCATGAGCGAACACATTTTCAGTCATTTTCTTTGTTCTCTCACAACGATGTGGCTTGTGTCTTCTAGAAGAACCAAATGTGGTGCCCCCCAGCAGATGGTGCTCTGGGTAGGAGATAAAAGATGCCAGGTTTTCATTAGATAAACCACCTGGAGGGCTTCTCAGCACTCCTGGCCAGCACCACCTGTGGATGGTCATCCATCATCTTGCTGTGACGGTTGCCAGGAAAACAATGAATGCCAACTGTGGCCAAAGGGACAGCTTCACACTCATTCAAGTACATAGCTTCTGAGGAAATACACACCTTGCATAATTTACACCACACATTTTACAAACTCTGATAATGGAAGTTGTAAGAGGAAGAAAAAGCATTTGGCAGCCATAAATACCAATTGTAGCTTTTCTTTATGAGTGATTAGTATTATGACACTGTTTTGCACTTGACTGAACACGATATAGCTTCAGCTAGTGTTTGCCTCTTCCCTTTAAAGAATCTTGCTTCAGGGAGTAACTGATGACTAAAACAGCTCTGGCTATGTAAAGAGAACCACACATGAATTTAATACATTCGCCATAATCAGGACAATCAGTGTAAAACAAATTTTACAAAGTAATCTGCAACCACTTCCAATCCCTAGTCACTGTCATTATAACAGCACAGAATTGCTTTGTCATTTCATTTCAGACAAAAGAGACATCTGATGGGCGCTTGGGGAGATTGTGGTTGAGAAACTAGAAGAACTTTGACATGCAAATATGAGGCTCATTACATGATGAAGCCCCTTCAATGGGCTGTGCATGCGCATTTGTCTCCCAGCACACTGGGCTTCTGCGGGGGTCACCTCGCTTGTTAGGAGGGCAGTTCTCATTAAAATGTGATTAACCTTCTGTTTTCGCTCTGTTTTACTTGAATGCTCTCAGTCCCAATCTCAGAATAATTTCCTAACATGCTGCCTGAAGTTGCCTGCAGCAGTTGAGAGGAAAACTGGGGAACTTGGAGGGAGAGAGAGTGAAGGAATGCGTTCCATTTCCTGACAAAAGAGACTGATGAGCAGGGCTGTTTAGCATGGTCTGGCAGATGGAAGCATGCTCAGTAAGGAGTGCTCTGGGCTCTGATGTCCAGGGTGCAAGAGTAGAGCATATACAGATGTGTTGTAGCTACATTACGATTTATTTTCTGTCCTCTATTTTAGGTCCAGTAACCTGATGCAATTACTACAGATGGTAGAGCCATAGTCTTGAGTATTCAAACCATTGACTATAACAGCAAATGGTCTGGTGGTCATTGCAGCTCAAACTGGCTAAGAACCACCAACTTAGACAGGAAGAGCCATCTAATGTAATCACATGTAAACAGATTAATCACAGTTGGATTTGTAATTATGTACTGTTAAGGGACAAGGTTATTAGAAACATATTATACCATAGTAAAAGTCCAGCATGGGAACGTGATAGATGTGCGTTATTTGTAAACCTCACTCCCCTGCCCTCAAGAGGCTCACTAGTGACTGACGCTAAAGGCTGTAGCCTTTAGCCTCCTTATTAGCCTACCCGCATCCCATGCTGGCTGATGGCTGTTCAAGTCTTGTCGGAGCGGTTACAGTGGTGCCATGACTCGAATGGGAGTGAGGTTTAGGGGGGTGAGTGTAATGAGAGCCATCTTGTACGTGATAACTGTACGGTATGCTTAAACCTCACTCCCCTGGCCTCAAGGGGCACACTAGCAACTGATGCTAGATGCTGTAGCCTTTAGCCCTCCTCGTTAGCGCACCTGCCTCTCATGCCAGCTGACACCGGTTCGAATTACGTTCAGATTTGGTCGAGCAGGACCACTTACACTAGCAGAACCATAACCAGGGGTTAACATAATTTTTCAGGTGGTGGAACCCTAAAATCTGGTGTGAATTCTGGTGTGCTTATTATCGCAATTCCCTATTGTACTGTGTATGAAAACATTAATAAATAATCAAATCAAAACAAGAAAGACACATAGAGTATGTGTGTGTTTCTTCAACTTTGGGCACTTTCATGTCCCAGGGGTTGATTTTTATGAAAACAAACAGGTTTAAACTGTTTTCTTTTTGTAACGTGAAAGTCACACTAAAACTGATTTGGAAACTTAGATTTACCAGGACTTAATTTATTTTTGCTACTTTTAAAATGCCTTTTATGTATAGACTTTACTCTTTTAGCCTTATCCCAGACCCAACATTCAATATTAAACTATGAAAATCCATAACAAAAATACAAATTATTTCATGTTTTAAACTATGATATTCCAAACAAAGAGTGACAAACATAAACCATTTCAATATGTATTATGTGAAAATTATTTCTATCAATTTAAAAAAAATAAAAAATCAGTTACCACCACAACAAATAATTTTGCCTCTAATACGTTTTACGTTTTGAAGTAAAAAAAAAAAAAATAAATGTTTTGTGGAAAGCATGAAATAAAAGATGAGTGATGTTTGAAGAAAACAAAGACAATTCAAAGTAAATATTACTTGTGAGCAGAATATGTTTATTGAGTGTCTTTTCTACCAGAAAGCCTCAATAATTAACAATAATGGATTATTAATAAAAAATATAGAGCTAAATTCCTTTGGCATAAGCCCCAACCTATGGTTCAGCATAACCTACAGTTATGTGGATTCAGATTCTGTCTAAACTGTTAGCAAAGGGGTGGAGAGGGGAGAAAACAAACAGCAGAGTAACAAGCGACGAACAACAGCAGCACGCTTATATAGCAGAGACATATACTTCGAGTCTTCCTGACAGAACCACCTCTAACCACCACTTCCAATCAAGTTGTAATTTTGCCAAATTATGCAAAAAGTGTGAAAATATTATGAAGCAATGAAATTAGCCTTAGCAAGACAAAAGACTCTGACATTAAAAAAAAAAAAAAAAAGAAAAAAAAGTCATTTCAATCACTGTCATTTCCACTACAATTAAACACAACAGAGAATCTGAGATGTGGTGGAAATGACACTGAGGTGGGAATTTATGAATTTCAGAATATACTGGTGATGTATGTACAGTAATGCATACATTATTTGGGCACTTTTAGTAGGCAAATATATAATAATAAAAAAAACATACTGAGAGTGTGAAAAAATGTTTTCATGAGAATACTTTCTAGAAGTTCACAGTGCTAAAAGTGCCCAAAGTTGAAGAAACACCCATATACAGAAAAATATACAAATGTAACTCAAGCTTATCTGGCACCAGGATCCGCCACTGACTAATGCTTAATGTAATGAACTTTAAAGTTTTAATTTAAGGGAGTTAAACTCCTAGCCATAACCATTGTACCTTGAGCACAGCAATAAACCCCAGGATTGGTGATAAAATACAAAGCAGATGTCCGCCAAAGCCACTCTGCTAAGCCTGGCTAGTTTTTCATCTTTCCTTCAATCTGCACAACATTTGCGGTGCACAAAAATGTTTGAGCAAAAGCTTGAAATGTCAATAGGGCTGGCAAGCAGTCACCAGGTTGAAACCAATTTGCATAGAATTTGTCTTCTGTCTTTCCGCAGAACTCATGTCATGTGGTGAGCCTTGCAGACATCAGTTTGCGAGCATTCCCATTTTTATAAGCAATACGTTCTAAAAAATCCATTTCCCAGGCTGAAGCTCTCATGGAAACAGATGAGCAGGATTTCAAGAATTTTCTGCCGTCCCTGCTCTGTAGCAAAGACATTTCTTGACCGTGATAGTCTTAACCTTGAATCAACCATTCAAAACCTAATCTTGGATGAGAAATAAGTGTTGCTTCAGACTCAAAATGCTGCCCCGATGACTTAAACACACTGCGTGTGGACATGGTTAGAAAACCCCACAGTCGATGCAAGAGGGAGCATTTTGAAAGTAAATATATTAGTGACCTTTCAATGGATTTTACAAGCTAGTTAAGGTGTTTTTGAGGAGGCTGACTTTTTCACATATTTAGGTTCTACCACAATTAAACAAACAGTCTCTGCGGAAGTAGAGAGGGCAGAGCTGGCCCTTCTCTGAAAAGCCTGCAGAAGGAAGTAGGACCTCAAGAGTTCACCCTGTAAATACATATATCAAAACAAGCATGCAATAAAAAGCTAGACTCCTCTCCAAAAAGAGCGAGAGATAGAGAGAGTGAGAGAGAGCACGTTATGCTGAGGTGGAACGAAATGATCCAATGAGACACAAATGTCAGCTCTAACAACCCTCCAGGGCACCCTTCAGCAGTGCCAGCTTGTTTCTCATGCAAACGAGGTCCAGTGCATCACTCTTTCTCTGTCTCTTCTTCATCCCATTCCTTCTTGAATTTCCTCCACATCAATTTTGGAGCAGATTTTTGGGACTGACTGGAGTTATGCAGGTGTGGGGAGTTCAGATAAATCCCGAAAGAGAGTGATATTGCAGGCTAAAGCTGCACCTCTGGCTGCAATGAAACAACCTGACCACCAACCACAACACAACAAATCAAAGAGGATCCTGTCTCTTATGAACTTGGCTACAACCACGTTTGCACTCATCCAGCACAGGATTTTGCTTCTCTGTTCAAAAGCATTCCCTCTAGTTTGTTAACAAAAGATGCACAACACGTTCATCCCAAAGCACAAAAAGGTTTCAAAGCCTAAATCTCAGCTAGTCATTTATAATGTTCAGAGAATGACATTGTATTGACAATGAATATGACAACTTGACAAATTAATCCAGTTACAGAACAGTTTAAAGAAATAGTTCACCTAAAAATGAAAATTCAGTAATCATTTACTCACCCTCATGCCATTCCAAGCTAGTTTAACTTACTTTGCCTAACTGCCTAAAATCTGTTTGTGTTACATGGAAAAGTTATGGAACCTGGAAAAACATTTTTCTCAAAAAGACAGTCCTAAACCTTTATCTGCCCTGAATCCTAACCATAACAACAAAGTTGGAGGCGAATAAGCTTGATAAAACTGAGTTCAAGCCCCTAACCCGTGTCCTAAGTGCAAAGGCCGATATGTACTTCAGCATTTAATTTACACCGTAGAGTTTACGTATGTATTGCTTTTATAGTTCTGCATTGGTGTGTCTACGCAAAAAATACTACTGTATTAAGGGAAAAAAATGGCTTACTTTCTGAAATAATAATTATACATTTCATAAATTAACAAAAGCAGTGTATTTTGTGGATTCAAATTATTTACAAAATTATTTTAGCATGAATATGAACATGTTGAAATGTAGATAAGTATCATTTATTTTGTATGTTGCTTGGTATGCAGATAGAAAAAAAATCAGGTATATAGGCTACTGCATGCTTGTTCCTGAATCACTTAAATAATAAATACATATTTTGGCTTACTTTGATGCGCTGTGCTGAAAAAAATTAAATTAAAAAATTGAATAATTAATAGTTACTTGACCAACGTTTTAAAGCTTAGCAGCTGGACCATAGGCAATATGACCAACTCTAATAAATTATATTATAAAAATTTGTTGACAAATTAGAAATGTTCAGTTTTCATTACTTCTTGAAAATGATTATTTACAATACACAATACAGTCAAACACATGGTTAAAACATCATACAGATCAAAGAGGTCTAGTGTAGATTCTGAGGTACTGTAAACTTTACAGAGCGGGAGCACGTTTGACATCTGAACCTGTGAATGGTGGCCGGGTGGCTAGGCCCGGGCCCTAGTGCCTACCGGAATAAAAAAAAAAAAATGGATTTGCCAAGAATTAATTTGCAAGAACAAATCTACAAATTGGAAAAGACACACATTTGTTGTTTTTTTCATTATCCAATTAGCTCTCTTGGCATCTATGACCTCGTTATACTTGCGTTTTTTGCATAGCTGAATTTCAAACATTACGAGTTCACGCTCTCAAGACAGACAGAAAACCAGTTATTGAAAAGGAAAACTATCCACGATGGTTATGTGGGTTAGTGGTGTGCCATGGGATATTTTAATAGTAAAAAGTAAGCTGTGGCTGAAAAAATAAAAAAAGCCTAAACCACAAAGGGTTCATCTGCAAAAAAGCATCCAAAAGAAAACACAAAGCATTATGTTAAATCTTCAATACATTGCTTACCAAGACGGCAGGGACCACGCCAAACATTTAACAGCACTTAGCAAGGAAGCATAAAGAATGATAAGCTAAGTGTAAGTGATTCTAGTAAAGCTAGCTAGCTAAAATTATCAATCTGCCTTTTGATGCATTCCATTATACTCAGAAAGTCAGATTTTCCAACTTCCTACTGGAAAAAGTGCAAAGGAACACCACTTGAAGTCGTAATTACAACTTGGAAAGTTGTGCGGAAATTTTAAACTACAAGTTTGCCGAGATGCAGGTGCGTGACATCACACTGTCTTGTCGGCACCCAGGAAGATGTGCAAAATAAGTGATAAACATTCAGTTTTATTAAATAATATCAATAAATGAGTACAATTTCCTACATTACATGATATTAAAGCTTGTATAACATACTTTAGCAGAGTAGCAGGTGTTCAAGGTGGTAAATTATACTCTCTTTTGATAATCGTACACCTGTAGCACAAATGCTAGCGTTGCAGATTGTTTCTGAATTGGGTTGCTAGGAGACATCTCTGGTGACAGTCAAACACCTGCTAAGCTAACAGGAGCATTGCAGTTTTGTTTCCTTTAACGTCATCTTCCGAGTACCTGGCATTGGAATGCATTTAGTCGGAGATCGGAGATATCAAGTTGAATATCCCACCCGATTTTAATGGAACGCAAAAAACTCATCTTCAACCCTCAACCAAAGAGATTTAGCAAGCATTAGCTATACATATTAGTCACCTATGTATTTAATGTTTTTTAGTGTGCTAGTTTAAGTTGCTTGCCAGCTATTTGCCAAATAGCTAGGTCAGCAAGCTACCTAATTTAGTTAACAAATATTGAGGGATGTAGCTAATGCAGTGTTAACTTTGTGAGAGATTGAGGGGACAAGGCATGAAGTGACAAATTGTTGTTCTCAAGTTACGTTTTTGCTTGTGATAAACAATTATGAGCAGGCCACATAAAGCTATGTAGCTAATGTATATATAGTTACGTTACATCAACATTAGCTAATGTCAGCTCCGACATAAACGCTACATGCCGTGGTAATGCTCCCTCACTTGGTTGAGAGAGCTAGGGATGTGACAGAAGAGAGTGGAGACGAGTAATGCGCCTCCACTTATATGAAAAATGTACATTTTAAATAGGCTGCTTTGCTTATGTTTGACATTCCTTGTTTTTTTTTTTGTTTTTTTTTTTTTTCTAGATTTAGCTACTTGGTTAGCAAATTACACACATTTATACAAGGCTTGTTGTTGGTTCAAAAACAACATAAAACTTACTATATTAAGAAAATACTTAAGTGAAGACTTAACTATTGAATAATTGTTTTTATATATTCTGTACTTAATGATGGTTTCTAGGTGAAGAGTCATCCAGAAAACGTGATGTGATGCTTGCACAACATTTTTATTGTTTTAGGTGGATGGTAAAACTTGGAAAAGGAGTGTTGAATAAAGAAGGTTAAGTTGATTTCAGCTCCTTAGTGTTTGTTTGTATTTGTTTGATCATTGAAAACAAAGGAACATTCACACATAAAATTCACCTCTGCAATACCTTTTGATTATTTTACCAAGACATTTCTAATGGCAATAATCAGACGGCAATAAAAGAGGCGAATGAAGAGGAATGTTTTCTGTGGGGGGGTTTATGGGAATATGGATCTTTCAGATCCAGATGGTTTGCATGTTCAACATTTTATTGTAAGGGTGCCTTTACTTTTTATCGTGTTTTAGTCTTGACTTTGTCTCGCCCTGCCTTGGTCTTGGTCTTGACTTGGTCTCAACCCCTGAAAGTCTTGGTCTTGTCTCAGTCTCTATACACTCTGGTCTTGGTCTTGACTTGGTCTCAGTTTAGGTAATCTTTACTACAACACTGATGCATCGATCAAACAGCCAACCATGCAATGCTTAAACATCAATGTATATTTTTTTTAAGCTGCATGTTTAGTTTGACACTCTAAAGCCAGCCATGTCTTACTAGGGTTAAAAATCAGATATTTCATCACAATACGATCTTGAATTGATTCTCTAGGCCTGGAATCCGATATTTGCAGATACTTCAAAGTCTGCCGCAATACAATTCGATTCAGGGGCCTGCGATCGATATTCCGATATTGTGTGCCTATTTTACACAGTCAATTAATTAGTTTTTTTGCCCGCAAATGAAACCAAAATATTATTTTATTATTTTATTCAGCTCTCTGTATACACATAAGGTAATTCAGGTGTTGAAAAAATTATACAGATAAATAATCGAAAAAATAATGTCACATCACTTTATCTGTTCACGTGATATGAGCTTGAAGCAATCATCTGCGTTCCGCAACTGCTTTCAGGTCCTTGAATAATGTAAAACGTGCAAGTAAGGGCAGCTGGTGGACTTTCTGGTGCCCTCCTAGTGTAAGGTGGTTAGTCACCACTAGTGAGTTGGTGTCCTATGCAGACTGCGTAGTCTGCTTATAGGGAGCAGAAGTACTGCATCTTCACATCAACACCCTTACATTTATCACTGTAAGCTGTAACATAATTTTTATTGCAACTGCGGAAGTTGTAGCCAAGAAAAACACGGATAGCACATCCTCTCCTGTCATGGGTATTTTGCATTGAAACTCTTGCTTTACTAAATTGTGGCAAATTGTCACTGTAGTGTTTCCCTCATTCCACAAAGCAATGAGCTGTCATCAAACGATTGATGATCACATGTATGTGAATTTCTTTGCAGCCGGTGGATTTAAAATAACCGCACAGGACACAAAACTCTTTTTGGGGGGGTTTTATCTGAGAGCTGTTTCAGAAAAAGGACAGTGATCAATGGGGCCATATTATTTTTTAAAAAATACAGCAAATGAAATACGGAAGTAAATTACGTTAGAGGCTAATGTAAAAAAAATTATAATACAAACAAGGCATTATTCTACCCATATACTTCAGCACACATCACCCCAATACATGCTTATATCATTCACAGCATTTTATGCACATACCAAAATCACTGCATTTTAAGGACATGCACAACAGTTTAAAACAATCTAATTCTCATTACACATGTTTTCACAAGTTACACTTATTACACTTATTCATTAAACTGGAAAACATTATGGGCAATAAATCATTAAATAAGATATTATCAATTCAGAATTTACATACCCAGTCATCACATGTGTGCCAAAATGTGGTCAAACTTCACACATGCAATCCATATGCATCCTTCAAAAATAACCCAAAACAAACACCCAATATTATATTATATACAAGTATTCAGAACACATATTTAATGCAATTTATGATAATTTTGTGTAAAATTTTATATTTACCCAAATAATTCTCAAATGATGAACAAAACCAGGAGCTCTCCTGAGAGCTCTCCTGCACAACATATGCTCTCACGTTCACCAGCACATATGCAACACAAGGAGTTCTTAAAGGGGCAACCTCAAATTTGTGAATAAAGTGAAATTATATGAAATTTCTCCACTTTGCTACATTCTCCCCTGCTAAAAGTAATTGTCCCTGATGGCTTAATACATATTTGTAACTTATTTAACAGCTTTTATGAATGGCTGAATTAAATCCTTTATCATTGGTTAAGATAATGTGGTAAAGTTACATTTCATTTAAAGAAAATTTGTAATGAAAGTGTGCCCAATCTTTACGTTATCATGCTGTGCATACTTTGAATCTGAGTATTTCTGACGCTGGATGCTTTTCCGCCATTTGGATTTCAAATCAAGCAAGACTAGAAATACTGAATGACAAGATGCCTTTGTGTCGTGGGTAAGTAGAAAAGCGCATTTCTGTTTAGATGACATGACTATTTTATTCTACTCATGTTGGTCCTGCTGTTAAAAAAATCACAGAAGGTTGCCAGCACCTCACTGAGACTCAGGTATGTGCTTCATATCAATAACGAAGGAATCATTGTTCTACCACTGTTGGACTGGGATACAAGTACAGACTAGCCACTGTAATGGTAACAAAACTTGTCGTTCAGTGTTCTCTGAAATCAGTACAAGTTCACCTGTAAAGGCTTCAGCAGCTGAAATAGGGTTTTCAGGGTTCACATTCTGTCTCCTGCAGATGACGATATGTGACATCTTCTAGCACAGCAAAATCAGGTTCAGAATGCACAATCTCAACCTGCTTAGAAACAGATTCTCCCCTTGATTGTGGTGTTGTGGAAGAACGGGTTTGTCATCTCTGGCTCAGGAACAGAGCTAACACAAGGGTGCACGTCAAATTTATGGACTATCTTTATAGGGCCACCCTCAAGGGGCTCAATGGTATGAGTGGTATCCTGCACATCTATGACCCTGTATACATTAGGACCCCATGAATCCTGTATTTTGTTCCTACCCAAACATTTGTGGCACAAGTATACCTACTGACCCACATCATTCACAGAGCAATAGGCCTTGTCATTCAAAGAGGCAACTCTGTGAAGCCTTGTGTTCAGCATATTACCTGGCTTTTCATGAGCTTCTCTCAGTCTGTCTTGGTGAATCACTAGCCAATCATGTTTTCTGTCCACAGTTTGCTCTTTAACTGGCACTGCATCTACTGAAAGAAGCGGGTTGACTCCAAACAGAAAGTAATGTGGTGAGTATCCAGTGGTTGCATGTGCTATTAAATTATTAGCTTAAACCAACTCAGGAAGATGTTGTGGCCAAAGGTTTTTCTTTTCTGGGAGAAGTGTACATAATATATCATGGAGCATTCTGTTAAAGCATTCACACTGAGCATTACACTGAGGCCAATAGGGTGTGTTTTTTTTCTTTACTCCATACATCTTACATGATCAGCAATCACCTCACTTTAAAAATGTTTCCCTGATCAGAATGTAATCATTCAGGCACACCATATTTCATAAACCACTCTTTCAGAAGGATCTTCACCTCTGAACCTTGTTTGGAAACGTGTTCAAAATTGTTATGTTCTCACGGACATCATAGGCAGGTTCAAGCACAATGAAATCTACTGTCACTACTTCAATGGGCCTTAAAGCCAGACGGCTTCATAGGAGGATGTATCCTTGGCTGTGGCATCTTGGTTAAGATGAACCGTTGACACTTTTTGATCCACTGCTCCACATCATTATACATGCCAACCCAGAAGCATCATTGCCTCAACAGGTTTAGCGTGTGCTCAATGCCCTGATGTCCCATACTGTAATGAACACTTTCAAGGAGCTGTTTTTTTAGACATGAGGGTGAGAGCAGCTGTTGACATTCACCACAATGTTGGTCATTCAAAATGCGAAAAAAAAGCAAACCATACGGCTCTATTTATACCACATTTGTCCCTCACGCGCCTCATCAGGCTGATTGGGGTCCGGGCATGTGTCGTTCCACCATCCTCCGCTCTTACGTTCCCAAAAGGTTCTGAAAGAACTGAGAATAGGATCTTTCATTTGAAATTCCTTCAGTTCAGCTTTTGTATAACCCGGCAGATTAGGCATACTTCCTTGAGGGTTGACTTGCACTGCACACAAATAACTAATATTGGCATTATATTCATGTTGTTTAGCCAGAGGGGAACTGGCCCCCACTGTGAGACTAGTTGTTTTTCTTCATTAACCAACATCTTATGGAGTTTTGTGTTCCTTGCCACAGTTGCCTTCAGCTTGCTCACAGGGGTTCTAAATACAATTTATTATTTATTTCATTTTTATACACAATTTACAATCATATTTAATCAAACTACCCAATAATCACTCTAATACTTTATAGATATTACAGTCTCTTTTTTTTTTTCTTAATGCATGATTTCCTGTAAAGCTGCTTTGAAACGATGTGTGTTGTGAAAAGTGCTATACAAAAAAAAAAAAAAAATACTTGACAATACCTCAAGCTGAGATCTGATGACCTAAGAAAGTTACTTCTTGCTACAAAAAGGAACATTTTCAGGCTTAACTTTGAGAACTGTTTCTTTTAATCTGTTAAAGACTAATTCCAGTCTCTGCTAGTGATCATAGAAAGTGGGCTAGTACACTAGTATGTCATCAAGGTACACTAGCATGATCTGAAAAATTAGATCACCCATGGAAGCTTGCATTAGACATTGATATGTAAAAGATCCATTGCAAACACTAAAGGTCAACTGAGAATACACAAAGATCCCAAATGGAGTCCTAAATGTAGTCTTATGCCTGTCTTCAAAAATATCAGAGCCAAAATCATAAGAGTACTATATCAACAAATAACTCAGCTCTGCCTGCTGTTCACCAATGTGTAGCTTGTTGAGAAACTCTTTGGAGCTGTCCTCCAATAACTAACTGTCTTTTGTGTTTAAACTGACCTCTTCAATATCAACAGAATGTCTCTCTGAAATGTCACCTCACACATCTCATTGGACTTCACACTTTCGACACAAGACAGTGTACCAAGTCTGGTTCTGGCCTGTAACCATCTTCTGGGGAGGGATACACAACCTGTACAGGAAACAACAGTTTCTCTGAAGACACTCTGAAGAGAGGGATCAAATATCAGACTGCCGGGTAAAGGTGTGTTCGCTGGTTCTTACAGGAAGTCCAGTGAACCATCATTTAACATACTCTGCTCCCTTGACCATAACCATTGGAAATTATGAAGCAGGTATGTGTACCATGCTTTTTCCAGCCGCTCTGACTTTACTTCAATTCTCTAGACTGCTGGTACTCTGCATCTGCTGAAATGCCTCCCTCCAATCAGACTGCAACTCTCCATAGTATCAAACTCTGCATGAACCAGTTGTCTACAACTGCTAATGATGTTCATGCCAATGAGAGCTGATACAGCAGAAGAGTTTTGTGAGTCTCTGACAAGGTAAGGTATGTCTAAACTTTTGGCAGCTGTAATCTTCAGATAACCTGCTGTGGACAGCATATCTTAATACTCCCCAGACAGTTTCTCTGAAGAAACATAGTACTGACTTGGCTTCCTGTATCAAGTACACAAGAGGTATTTCTCCACAAATCTTTAGATTAGCTAAAGGTAATTTTCCCACAGCACACTTGAGTAGTTGGTCACGACAAGCATTGATATTGGCTGAGCCTATGGACTGCCCTCACACTGCCTGGCTCCCATAAAGCAAGGGTGCTAGGTTTCCCTGCTGAACTAACGATTTAGCATTCTCTGTGACAGTATATTTGTTTTTCCTCGCACACCATTTAGCTATATGTTCCATACCATTACACCGGAAACATATTGGCTGGCCATCATCTGTAAACCTTGGCTGCATCTTGGGTTTACTATGAGCCATAGTTTCTGACTTCGTGCACTGCAAAGTGAGTTTCTTTTAAAACTTCAAGAGTAGCAGATTTTTTTAACAGTCATACCAACAACAGCGCACTGAGATTCTGCTGTTTCCGACACAACACTTCTGTTGCTGACTAATTCTGAGACACAAGATTTAGGATTTTCAAGAGACCCCATAAGGGCTTAATTTTGCACTTCAATTAGTGTTGACTGGGGCTTGTCTCTCACAAGTTTACGAAGCTCATTTCTAAGGCCTGTGTCCCTAATCCCCTCAGTGAATTGATCTTAGATTTCCAAATTCATATTTAATATTGCATTTGATGATTGTTTCAGGATAGAACTTGAAATTTGAAACAAAGCATGAGAGTAAGCAGGAACATCCTTGCCTTCTATTTGTTTATGGCTATAAAATGTTTGTACTAACACTACACTTTTCTCAGAAAGCTTCTCTAATGTACATAAATAGGTCACATGGTCGCTTTGGTTCATTTCCCATCTGTAATCTGACCTCTTCTAAGGTTGCACATTTTAAGAGGGAGAGTAAGAGGTCTAAGTGGTCCTCTGTGGTTCTAGCATGTAACACCTTGTCTACTTCAATGAACTCATCAAAATTTCTCCCATCTTTTCTGAAATCACCACTAAGTGGTTGGATGTGACGTTCTCTTGACACATAAACATAAGACCTGGTTGGCTCTCTACTCATATTGGCAATAGCTGCCATGGTCTCGTCATGCTTTCTGTTGATTCTTGAACCTGTCCCTGAACATCACGCATACAACTACCTACACCATATTGACAAATGACAGTGATCGATAGGGGCCTTAAAAGGAAATGATGAATTATAAAACTGAAATATGGTTCAATGAAATACAAGAAATAAAAAACAGAAGTGAAATACGGTAGAGGCTAATGTCAAAAGAAAATACAAACAATGCATTAGTCTACCCATATGCTTCTTCGCACATATCACCCCAATAAATTATAACATTCACAGTATTTTATCAATTTAACACATGCCCAAATTACTGCATTTGTAACCAGGCTTTAAAGACATGCATAACAGTTTAAAACAATTGAATACTCATTACACATGTTTTCACATGTAACGCTTATTATAATTATTCACTAAACTGGAAAACACTCTGGGCAATAAATCATTAAATAAGATATTATCAATTCAGAATTTACATACCCAATCATTACATGTGTGCCAAAACGTGGTCAAACTTCAAACATGCAATCCATATGCATCTGGAAAATAATTAATGTGCTCAATGAACAGTCTATAACTGAACATCAAACAACGCATCTCTAAAGTCCTTTTAGTCTGACTGAAATCTTCATAAAACAAACGTCCTTTTGAGGAAACCAGTGCATGTGTCATACAAGTATTTATCTTCTACCATCATTGTCACAATGCAAATAGAGCCTCAGGCCTGTTTTTCCTCCAAGAGAAGCTTGGTGCTTCTTCACTGTGAGCAGCTATTGGTGATTATGACTGGCTTACTTATGCATTCTTTCTCTTGTCAAAACATTGATAAATGGGTCAAAAGTGTAACAGAATTGCTATGGAAATGCATTAAACTTCAAAGGAAGAGAGTTCGTGGGACATTCTTTCTGTCATATTCTGATCGGTCTCAGGATATGACTCTTTCCAGAGCTGCTGTGATTCAAAGTGATGTTGCCTGTTTATGGTTGAAGTCTACTAGTTTTTGAGGAGAAGTGATACCATTGGATAGGTGATTCAGTAATGATGTGTAGGTGGATGAGGGTGTGTGTTGATGACATGGTGCAGATCTAAGTTATAGTTATTCCCCACCCCAAATGATCTTCAGGCTTCTAATTTCTTCCCATGCCATAGGCATAACAAAAATAAATATAATTTCAGATACACATAGACATAAATAACATGCTGTTATTTTTAACATGCATATCTATTTTTGGCAGGTACAGACAAAAATAACTCTCTGATGTGCACACGCATCCATATATCCGTGTATAGGTGAGACTGTGGCTAGCTGTGACACCTTTTACACCAGTGAATATTTCTTAGGTTTATTTTATAAATTAAATTTCTGCATTGCTAAATATTGTAAACATATGCATAGGAAAAATATAGATTTTATTTTGATTTTATTTTATTTGAACTATCCCAACATTGATCTTTTACTATATGCGGCAATCCATTTGTCATTGAATAATGGCACTAAATATAATGTCTGTTCTTTACAGTCAGCTGTTGATAAAAACAAAATAAAATAAATATTTAATTCTAATAAAACATGGCACAGATGCAGTAAAGAAGCCATTCGACTCCACTCTCATTACTTCTTAAAGAGAATACCATTTAGCATTTGTTCTACACAATGTTTATGCATGTAAATAGTGCAAAATAACCAGAATTCAAATCTAATCCAATCAAGAGCTTGTGAATAGAGTCAAATTGAACCAAGAAATCTGTATCAATACCCAGCCCTCATAGCTACTTACCGTGCAAGTCTTATATACAAAAAAATGCTACTGAACACTTTCACCATTCTTGCAAGGAAAAAAGATACATTTCATTGAACAGTTCATTGATACAATGACACATGAACACATAGCAGGGCCTATTGCCACAATAATTGGGGCAAGATGTCACAATGGAACCTGCTATTAAAACATTTGCATTGGTTTCATGTGAACATTGGTATGATGGGGGGCTGTGTCCCCACCATCACAACCATCAAAGCAAAATATTTCAACATTGTTTTGGACAATAAATATTCTAATGAATAAATGTGACAACCTGCCTTGACAAAAATGTGAGAACATGCCTGACATTGATGAAAAATACTGTACCTTTGTCTTTAGAACACATTTAAGCTTTTCTGTAAAAATATGCCTTATAGTCAGCACGTGCCTAAATATATGCCAGTGTGGTTTAATTGTGTTCCCTTGTTTATCCAAGAGCTAGCCTATAACAAAAATATGATGAAAGTGAAAAGTTACTGTGGAGGGTATAATTCACCCTAATTTAAGAGGGTTTTGAATTCTAGGTGTTTGAAACCAACACAAAACCTCTGCTAGAGAAAACACTCATTTGTGCAATTGGACTTCTAATTCCAATCTTATAATTATTGAGATAATGTATAACCCTTATGACAACTTCACAGTGTGACAACTAGCCCTGGTCTCCCCTACAACAAACGCAAATATGACTTATGTTTTCCAACAAACACGTGCACATCCCAGGCACAAATGTTTGTGGTACTTATCTACGTGCGCTCATAAATTCACACTTATGCACACGCTCATCACACACTCAATCTGACCCCAGAGAGTAATTACGTGATGTTCTCCCTTTAGATAAAGGCCCTTTAGTGTCACTGTGAGTGGGCATGTGCGTGTGCAAACAGATGTTAGTTGTTAAGCGGGTGTGTTTTTGTTTGTGCATGTACACTGGCAGCCAATAGTATGGAATAATATACAGATTTTGCTGTTTCAGGAGGAAACTGGTACTTTAATTTACGAAAGTGCCATTCTGATCACAAAGTATAGTCAGGACATTACTGATGTAAACAATAGCAAATAATTTTTTTTTTTTTTTTACATTTATCAAAACTAGACAGGCCCCATTTCCAACAGCCATCACTCCAACACCTTATCCTTGAGTAATCATGCTAAATTGCTAATGTGGTTCTAGAAAATCACTTGCCATTATATCAAACACAGTTGAAAGCTATTTGGTTTGTTAAATGAAGCTTAACATTGTCTTTGTGTTTGTTTTTGACTTGCCACAGTATGCAATAGACTGACATGTCTTAAGGTCAATATTAGGTCAAAAATGGCAAAAAAGAAACAGCTTTCTCTAGAAACTCATCAGTCAATCAATCATTGTTTTGAGGAAGGCTATACAATGCTTGAAACTGCCAAAAAACTGAAGATTTCATTCAAAGGTGTACACTACAGTTATCAAAGACAAAGGAAAACTGGCTCTAACAAGGACAGAAAGAGATGTGGAAGGCCCAGATACAAATAAACAAGAGGATAAGTGAATCAGTCTCTAGTTTGAGTAATAGACGCCTCACATGTCCTCAGCTGACAGCTTCATTGAATTCTGCCCACTCAACACCAGTTACATGTACATCATTTAAGAGAAGACACAGGGGTGCAAGCCTTATGGAAATAATTGCAAAGAAAAAGCCACATTTGAAACATAAAAACAAAAAGAAAATGTCAGAGTGGGCAAAGAAACACAGATATTGGACAGTAAATAATTGGAAAAGAGTGTTATGGATCTTTGACTCAATTGAGCTTTTGTGGGATCAGCTAGACTGCAAGGTGTGTGAGAAGTGCCTGAAAAGACTACAGGAAGTGTGGGGTGAAATGCCTCCCGAGTAGCTGGACAAACTGACAGCTGGAATGCCAAAGCTGTCATTGCTGCACATGGAGGATTTTTAGATGAGAACTCTTTGAAGTTTAAGAAGTTCTGAATTATTATTATTTTTTTTTTTTTTCAAATTGTTATAGTCATTTTTCACATTATTAATGTCCTGACTGAATATTGTGATCAGCTGAATGCCACTTTGGTGAATAAAATTACCAATGTCTTTCCATAAAATCTAAATCTGTACATTATTCCAAACTTTTGGCTGCCAGTGTATGTGTGTGACCATCATGGGCAAGGTGTATGTGCTGGCCGGCGTCCATAAGTATAGTGTGTGGGTACTTGTAAATATGTATCTCTTAAATTTATGTAACTATAAACATGTTTGTGAGGCTTTGTGTTTGCCAGTTTTCAAATGGGAAAAGATGAAATAGATGGCCTTTCTTATCTCGGTATCTGACCAACAGCGCTGTTGTTTTCTTATGCGTCGTGCTCCACAAAAGACCTCTGTCAGGAAGCGATTAGACTGCTGTTTGTGCATTGCATATACTTCCTGTTTTTGCCTGATATAAAGCAAGCCCTCTTGACAATGCCCCAATGAACTGATGGATAAAGCCAAGCACAGGCATGTTTGAACGCCGACACAAATCATGTTCGCTTTGAACCCGAGATGATGGCATCTTCTAAATATGAGCTTCATCTGTTTGATCATACAGTACTGCCACTGCGGACTTATGGTGGGGCTAAAATCAAAGAAAGCTTGAACGCATGATGAACTCATATTGATGCTTTACAGGAGGAACCATTCCATAATTTATATGTAAACAGTGAACTAGAGCAATAAATGTCTATACGGTAATACAAATTGGAATTTGATAACAGCACCCTTCAAATAGCACAGCTGCAAAAACTGCATACAACCATCTTAAATTACCTCAACAAATGCCTTTGCCTGCCATATACAAACATCAAGTCCTGGAAGACAATCCAAAGTTCAGAACAACTGTTTACTAGTAGCATATGTTAAGATGATGGATGATCGCCGATGATTGTTTGTTTATGCAGGAATAGATAGAAAATTTAAAAAAGCAAATGTGAACATGGAGATTTAAAGGGGTAGTTCACCTAAAAATGGAAATTCTGTTGTCATTTACTCACCCTTCTATTTTTCTAAAGCCATATGACTTTATTACGGTGGCTGTGAAATGCAAAACAAAATCTTAAAACACAACGGCAAATCCAAAGACAAAATAACAATTCAGAAAAACATAAAATCTTAAAACACAATGGAAAATCTGAAAACAAAAGAGCAAATCAGAAAATACAACACCAAATCCAGAAACAAAACAAAAATTTAGAAAACAAAACAGCAAATCAGAAAACACAAAGGCAAGACAGAAAACACTTCAGTCGAAATGGAAAGGGTAGATAACATACTGTAGCTTCTCACCTGATTGGCTGTAGGTATGAGACCTAGTCCTTTCCTCAGGACTGGTTCTCTGCCTACTTGCGCAATTATTTCAAAATGAATTCCAAATATTAAATTACTGAAAACTGTGAGTGGTTTGTCACTCAGTAAAACAGTAATGGGACACTTTATAACATAGAGCAAAAACAATGAGCGGGAAAAAGTTTTAGGTACAAATGTTCATCTATGGTGTGTAAGGGACCATCTCAAAATTCCATAAGCTGCGCTAAAATGCCGGTATCCAAGCATTCATCCAATTGACTTACATGTTCTAATATAACCACTGTTATTTAAAAAAAGCATTTTCTCATTCTAAATGTTGCAGTAGACTGCCGGCGTGATGGCTCACTTTCTACATTTGAAGCCAGCATGTCCAATTATGTGTAGTGTTACATTTTTCATTTTTAGAAAAGTTTTGAAAAGCAAATTTTTTTTTATTTTTTTTTTTCTGGATTTGGTGTTTTGTTTTCTGATTAACTCTTTTGATTTCAGATTTGCCTTTGTGTTTTAAGATTTGTTAATGTGTTTCTGAATAGTTTTTTTGTCTTTGGATTTGCCATTGTGTTTTTAGATTTGCTGTTTTGTTTTGCACTTCACGGCCACCATACTTTTTTCTTCCATGGACCACAAAAAGGTGAATTTTGAAAAATCTTAAAGTTTTCTCTTTTGTCAAGCTAAAAAACAAACAAACAAACAAAAAAACAGTAAAAGTAATAAACGCAACTCATGCACTATATACTTTTAAGTCTCTTAAAGCAATATGATCACATTGTGCCATTAACAGAACAACATGTATTAAGTCTTATTCACTATCAAATCAAATTAGGGTTTCAATAAAAGATGGCGACTTAGTTGACAATATATTGACAACATTAAACATCAGTGGTTCTCATTGTGTCTTCACATTGATCTTGTCTCATGACCAACTGTCATACCTTTGTGTTGCATGTTGGTTGGTCACAAGACAAGATTGATACAAACCATGTAATTATATTGCTTACTTTTATTGATGTTTTATTGTGTTTTGTCTTTTTTCAAGCTTGAACAGCCAGAGTCACTATTCACTGTCATTATGGCAGTGGTGGAATGAGTTTTATAATACTTATAAAAGAGATTTATAATACATCTATAATACACTGTGTGTACACTGTCCTGTTACACTCAGGACCTAAAGGAAAAAAAAAATCCCATTGAAGCTAGTTTAAAATGCAATATTTGATCCCAGAGCCATTGAAGCATAAAATCATTACAGTTTTTTCCAACTGCTTACACACAAAATATTTTCATGTCACACAATTTTTGAAACCTCTCACTCAAAGTGCAAAACTACACACCAAATCTCCAAAACCATAAGCTATTTCTCAGCCTTTGTTGTCAATTGCATAAAACACTTTTTTCAAAACACTACACACAATTCACTACCTAAAACACAAAAATCTAAAAGGAAGTGACTTGTTTTCCTTTTCCAAACACAACCAATCAAAATGCTACACTTATTCACCAGGTCACACACACACTCCTCACATGTGCAAACACTAATTGCTTAACTGATCACTAACCAATCACTGCTTTACTGTAGTATAGGCCTATAAATAGGTCAAAGGTCAGATTACCTGTTTTGAACAATGGCTGCAACAATGGACAGAGAGCAAGAGTAGTAGGAGGGAGAGGCAGGGGACAACAACGAGGACAAATTCAAAGACAAAGAGGAGGAGGAGGAGTAGGAGGAAGAGGAAGAAAAGGACAAGGGCAAAGAAGAGAAGGAAGGAGAGCCATCTCTGATGAGATTAGGGCAACACTAGTTGATCATGTGATCAACCACGGTTTGACCAGGAGAGAGGCTGGACTGAGAGTCCAGCACAACTTGAGTCGATTTACAGTGGTGTCCATAATTCGAACCTTCAGAAATGAGAACAGGTATGCAACTATCTAATGACTATTTAGCATTAGAGTAATGTACTGTAAAATACGTATGACTGCATAGTATTGCATAAACATTTGTAACTCTAAGCCATCCATTTACTCCACTGCATTGAATGAATGAGGTTGGTTATCATGCTGTACTACATTTCTTTATAAATTGTTTACAGCTCCTATGCTGAACACATACTGTGTTTGAATTCTGTACAGAGTGGAAAGGCAAAGACATCATGGAGGACGAGGACGCTTGTTTACAAATGGACAATAGACTGCAATTATAAATATGGTTTTGGCCAACAATGCAATTAGGATTCGAGAGATAAGAGAGCATATCTTGAATAATGACACCATATTTAACAACATCAATGCTGTAAGCCTGTCGACCATACAACACATCCTCCAATGGCACCAAGTGACGTTGAAACAACTTTACAAACTGCCATTTGAGAGAAACTCTGACAGAGTCAAGAATCTGTGACATGACTTTGTAGAGGTATGTATGCAACACTACTTCCAGTACTTCAGGCATCCCATATTACTCATCTGTATATCCTTTTGTCTGTTACAGAGAGTATTGGAGATGGATGCCCATGTAATTCGCCATGAATTTATTTATGTGGATGAGGTTGGCTTCAACTTCACCAAAACCAGGTGCCACGGATGAAATGTAATAGGACAGAGGGCAATTACCAATGTTCTTCTCAGCCTGGCGCTGGAAAGTGTATGATCGCCAACCCTATGCCCGCATGCCGCTTCTCCAGGCAATGGAGGACGCATGTGGGGACATAGAGGTTGCCTCTGTCCAAGGTTGGATATGCCATGCTAGGAGATACTTCCCTCGATGTCTGGCAAGAGAAAACGCATCTTGTGATATGGACGAAGTATTGTGGCCAGACCCAGACCGGAGGAGAGATGAAGCGTAGCTTAGCACTGGTGACTAAGGTGGCACCATTTTATCATGTTTAGCCTATGGAGCAACATGCTTTTTTCCTATTCTGTTTGCTGTATTATAAGGCACTGCAGGCCAATTGAATAAATGATGCAGCTAAAATTGTGTGGGTGTGTTGACATGGATATCCGAGTGTGTTTTGTGTAAATACAACAGTGACCTTATGTAAACAAACAGACATTTAAAGGGTTAAAATCCTGCAAATTAATGAATATTTGGTAGTTATGATCAGGACTGATGTTGGTTAAAAAGTCAGTGAAATTGGAAAAGAATATTAATATACAATATTTTTATGCCAGCTTTTTGGACACGGACATTTTTTGTGAGTGTTTTTAAATCTGACTCTGACAAAAAATAATAATGCATCAAAGTCAATGTTACTAATCATTGACATATCCCAGACTATTATAACACCATGCAACAAATGTTTTATTTATTTTACTTATTTTTTTGGTTCCTGGGTAGTAAGTGTCATTTCCTAATTGCTTATGCCTCAAAAGTTTAGAAAATGGCTATCATTCCCCACAAATTTTGCTTCTGTGTCCAGGACAGTGGTATTTTTAAATTTATCTATTTCCCAGAACATTACAGATAGATTCAGTGCTGAGTAAACTTGGAGTATTTTCTAGAACATTCTAGAGCTTTACAGTAATATAAAACGTAGTATGAATACAGGGGCCTTAAGCTCACCAGTTCAGTATAGTTCCAGCTGGATACATACAAGTGGATACATATCTCAGCATTTTTACTGAGATGGCATCAAGAGGCTGCAAGTATCCGGCAGACACATTTTGCTATGTCTATGGCCAATTTATCAAGATAAGACCGAAAAAGTACTCCGTGGAAGCATCTGCTAAGATGGGTGAGGCCTACAAGGCATAGTTTTTCATGCCTGTCGGGGATCAAGACAAACCCTGGGCACCTCATTTCACCTGCGAGCACTGCAAAAAACTCTGTAAGGTAAGATGGACAATTGTTGTTCTGAATTTTATGTTAGAAAATGTCAAAAATGTTTAATTGTAAAAGTTTTTAATTTTAAAATGTTTTACAATTGTCAATGTTATTGAAAAAATATATCATATATGAAAAAAGTTGCGATGATCTCTTACACATTAGTCATGGATGAAATAAATGTATCTTTGTAGAATGGTACAAAGGAGGGGAAAAGAGAGCCATGAAGTTCGCTATCCCAAGAATTTTGCGGGAACCCATTGACCACTCAAGCAATTGCTGCTACTTCATGATGGACCCTTCCAAACATCAGACTGGCAAGAATGCACCCGCTATCATGTATCCAGACCTTCCTTCCTTCATCCATCCAGTGCCACACTGCCATGAGCTCCCCATACCCACTCCTCCAGAGAGAGAGCCGTCTTTAGAAGAGAGCAACACATCAGAGAGCGAGGAAGACGTTGTAGATCCAGATGACAATTTTAGAGGTGGAGCAGAGGAGAGAAACCCATACTACCCCATACATACCCCATACTAAGACCTCAACGACTTGATTAGAGATCTTGGTCTCACCAAGTCCAATGCCGAGCTTTTGACGTCTAGGCTCAAGCAGTGGAACTTGTTGGATGAAAACGTGCAAGTCGCAGATCAGAGGAAGCATCACCAACATTTTTCCACCTTCTTCACCCATCAAGATCAGCTCTGCTTCTGCCATAATGTGACCAGTCTGTTCGAGGCAATCGGAATCGCCTGTAGCCAGAATGAGTGGCGCCTCTTCATTGACAGCTCATCATAGCCATGCTGTTCCATAGTGGTAACAAGTAACCGTCTCTTCCCCTGGCTGACTCTGTGCACCTCAAAGAGGATTATAACAGCATCAGATTATAACAGCATCAAGACCTTGCTGGAAGTATGATGAGAATATTTGGGGGCTGATTCGTGAAAGTGATTTACACACGTTTTCCCATTGGAAATAGGTACATTTCAAAATATCACTGTCCTGGACACAAAAGCAAAGTTTGTGGGGAATAATAGTAATTTTCTATACTTTTGAGGCATAAGCAATTAGGAAATAACACTTACTACCCAGGAACAAAAATTGTATTACATAGTGTAAAAAAACAAATTATATATTATTTAACATATTGAGATATTACTATTAAGTAAATTGTAGCATTTGTTACTTTATGTTTTGTGATTTATCATACCTTCTTTATATAGCATCCATCCCTTGTGCACTTTTGGCCTCTAGCGGGTGAGGCTTTTCAGACAGATAACGGTTACAGAATTTAATGCGGGAGTACAATACCGAACTGATGCAGACTGCCCATCTGTGCGCGTGATGGTACGAGGAACCGGGCGGCGGGGAAAAAAATTATGTTCTGTGAAAAGTGAAAAGAAGATTGCATTATATGTAATTGTAACTATATCAGATATTATTATTAAAGCACGGGAACTCATTGCGCGGGCATTTTTTGCCCCCGTATTTTGAATTTTGGGGATATTTTTTTAAGTACGAAAAGTGACAATATAGGCATTGTATCTTTCTATGGAATATAAAAAGTTTGTTTTAGACATATAGCAGCAAGTAATCAAGATATCCCCACACACTGTATATGTCAGACTACATTGTCTTAATGTTTCACATGGTTGAAACATTGCCTACCTTAAAAACAAGTGAAGTTTGATCAGTGGTTAAATGTGTTCAGACGGTTCCTTCGTACCTGAATGAACGGATCCTTTACAGAATAAAATGAAATATGCAGAAAATCACAGCATTACAGTTCTTGTATAGTGACAGGGCATAAAGGCTTGGAGAAGCTAGAAAAGAGAGGACACCAGCGGCAGTTTATGCAAGCAGCTGCGCTCATGATGCTGTGCCCTGCAGGCTTCTGTCTTGCTGTGCAAAACACATTATAGTTTATAAACAGATTTAGCACTTATAACTTGCTGATTTCTTCTTCCCAAAAATTCAGAATTATTATGTTTTTTGTTTTTTTACTTTGTAACTGTGGTGCAAAATAACTGTAGCTACATTGAATACTTCACTTTTAATAAACTCAAGTAAAAGTACTATTATTTATTTATACTTAAAACATTTACTCAAGTACTATAACGAGAGTAGTTGTAATTTGTTACTTTCTACCAAAGCTTTATGGCAAATAAACCCTGTGAATACTTTCACAATTTTTTGTGCTCCACAAGAGAAAGTCATGTAGGTTTGGAGTGAATTTAGCATGAGCGATTAAAGACAGAATTCAAATTTGGGTGAGGAAATATTCCCTTAAATCAGAAAAAATCCGAAAGCCACCATTTCTATAGTAAAGTTTATTGAGCATTTAGACGGTGAAGCAGCCACAATATGTTAAAAATTGTATGACTGTGCTGCTATAAATACACATGTATGCACCAAGCAAACAAACTCAGCCTAATTTGCTCAGTCCCTCACTCTATATTCCTCTTTCTCGCTGTCTTTTTTGAATACATAGCAAATAACCTCTTCAACAGAACCTATTCCCACCTCTCTGTGCTTTCAGCGTTGCCCTTAGATATGGCAATATTTCATCAGAAAAGCAGAGGAGAAGAGCTAAAGGGTGGCTCTCTGTCTGAGAATACTGATCTGATCACCGATCATGATCATTGCAGCCACAATCCGCCTGAGGCTGGTAAACAGAAACCAGGCCTCAGCCACTATCAATGACCACCTCTCTACAATAGCTGAATCAGATTAAAGTTGGATTCAGAGTATTCTTGAGTATTTCTAAGAGACTCTTGTGTGTTGACATCCATCTGTCAACAAAAGTGAGACGTTTAAAATTGTTTATTCTTATTCTTTTTAAAAAGATAGTTCGCCCGAAAATGAAAATTCTCTCATCATTTACTCACCCAAATTCCATCCGAGATGTGTATAACTTTCTTTCTTCTGCAGAAGAAAAATTATGATGTTTAGAAGAATATTTCAGCTCTGTAAGTCCATACAATGCAAGTGAATATATGCCAACATTTTGAAGCTGCAAAAAGCACATAAAGGCATCATAAAAGTAATCCATACGACTCCAGTGTTTTAATACATATCTTCCGAAGTGATATGATGGACGTGGGTGAGAAACAGGTACATTTTAAAGTCCTTTTTTGGTAGAACTTATTTTCTCTGCCCAGTAGGGGGTGATAAACATGCAGAATGCAAATTATCAAAAACACAAGAATGTGAAGAGGAAGAATGTGAAATGTAGTTTACAGTGGAGACTGACTGAAGATCGCCTCTAAAGACATTGATTTAAATACTGGAGTCTTATGGATTACTTTTATGCTGATTTATGTGATTTTTGATGCTTCACAATTTTGGCACACATTCACTAGCATTGTATGGGCCAAAAGATCTGAGAAATTCTTCTAAAAATCTTTAATCAGTGTTCTGCAGATGAAACAAGTTCATACACATCTGGGATGGCACAAGGGTTAGTAAATTATGAGAGAATTTCCATTTTTGTGTGAACTATCCCTTTAAATCTGTTATCCTTTAAGGCATTGTTCATCCAATAATCTAAATTCTGTCATCTTTTACTCACCCTCATGTATTCAAAACCTGTATGACATTCTTTGTTCTGTGGAACACAAAAGAAGGCAGAAATTCTGCATCAACCTCCATTCACCTCTCTTTTTTTCTTCTCATACAATGAAAGTGAAGTCACAATCTAAGATCTATTGTGCTGACTAGCTTTCTTCTTCAGAACACAAAACAATATGATGTTAGATATAATGGCAGAATGTTCGTACTGACAGCTTTAGTCTCTATTCACCAGTAGCGGTTCTAGCTTGAATGGCGCCCTGGGCGAAACCCCCATTCATCACCCTCAAATCTCTCAAACATGATACATAAAATAGGTAAGGAGAGGTTTATTAACAAACTGTTCGTTTATATGTGGTCCTACTTTCTGTTGACTTGCGCGGGGGGGTCGCAAATTCCTGGTCAAACCATTTTATGGTGTGTTGTTATTCAGCAGCTGATGGAAATGGTCCAGCTAGGGTCAAGAGTACCAAAACACAAGTTATGTGTCAGAGACTACTTACTGAGAAACTCATTAAGGCCATGTGTGACACAGCTTCCTGGACAAGAGATAGATTCATCCAACAGACCAAAACTTAGAATCTTAAAAGTTGTCAGAAGTTTCATTTTGTGGCTTCCCATTGAATACAGACTGGAAGAATATAGAAAATAGAATCATGTCCCCAGAAGAACAAAATCTCCCTGACCTCTGCTTTGAAACCTTATAAAATCCTTGCCAAAAACGAGTTTGAAATTTTCCATATGTTGTGAGAATGATCTTAGGTTGCCTCTTAGGAAGAAGATAATGCAGCCAGATGTAATTATTGTATTTCCTTTCAGTTTTTCTTTCATTTTGTTTTGGGCCACCCACTGCTGTGCCAATTGGAAGTTGCAAGGCAGCATGGTAATGGATTAAGGCTGAAGCCAAAATCGCCGTTAGGGTCAGGACTGATTGATCCACTTGTGTAGACGACCCAATCTCCCCAGCTTCAAGTGAAACTCTGCCAAGCAGTTAAACAAAACTAACAAACTTTCAGACTTATACAGAGAGTCTACAAGGCGAGACTCTCAAAGTGCTTTACTCTTGAGTATGTGAGTGTGTTTAGATTCCTTCAGGCACAAAATAGAGCAGTTTGTACAAATCCAGTGTCTGACCTTTCATTCTGGGTGAATGTCATGAACTATGAGCTGAGCTGAAAGTGCCCTGAAAATCGACTGTTTGTCTTTACGGAGAAGTCATGAAGAGGTCTCAAACAGATTCTCAGCACCTTAGCTCTAGGTCACCCAGAACCAGGAATCCTTTAAAAAGGAGGAGAAAGAGCAAGCAAAACAAATAAACACACTGGCACTGCAGGAATGGAATGTTCCAAACACTGAGTTAAGGATGTGATGCTTCACAGACAAAGATGATACGGATGATAGCAAAACTGATTAAACTGTGGTGGGTGACCTGGAGGAGGACTAGATTTACCTGTACTGACCTGGTTCAGAGTTCCATGTAGTCCATGAGGATTTCCATCCAAATAATGGCTTCAGGTTACTGCTGCCGTCACAGAATAAAAAAGGATTTTATTTGTGCAATGGAGCTTTTTCACAGACTGATGATGAATTTCCACATTAATTTAGAAGGGTACATCTAGCACAATCTTTTTTCTTTTTTCTTTTTTTTTAATTTAAAGTACATTTATGTTACAACAGCTAAATTATATTACCCTGGCATTACTTAAATTTTTTTTTTTAAAAATTAAAAAAAAAGAAATCCCAAAACTGCTGCTATGGGGTTTCAAATACAACTGCTGAGAGAGTGACACAAATTTGGTCACCTTTCGCTCTTCTGGCTGCTGTAATCCATCACTCTCTATTTTTAACTCTTTTGGGAAGCTGTGGAAACTAAATTTGAGATTTTTATTTTGCTGTAATGCAAATTGGAATGCAAAAATATTTGCCATGGTCTTTCATTTCTATAGAGGTTCACAATTTATAGTTTACCCCTGCATTCATAATTTATTTATAGATGTAACTTTGCTCTTTATAGGGCCTTATTAAAGACTATGACCAAGACAGAGGGCATGGGTGCTGAGAAACAGCATGTGTTTCTTTGGTATTTCATTGATTCGCGTGGAATCGGCACACTTCTGCGCAGATTGTGGGGTGAAATATTGAAGGCTTGGGAGAATGTTGAGCTTGTGTAAAACCAGCAAAAAAAGCTAATTGCCAAACTCTAGGAGACTGAAGTTAAAAGGAAAATGATATCCTTATCCATTGTGAATATTTTGTGTAGATGTATACGAAGCACCGTCCACATAGGTCACTGCCAAACCAAGTAACTTCCTATTGGTCAATGCAGTGAATTTGCCTGTTAGTGTTCACCGAACTTGAACTGCACGGAATGCCTGCTGAGGAATTCTGCCCAAGATTCATCCCAAAGAGGGCACTTGGCAAAACAGGGAAAGTGGGAATCCGACTTGGTTAGACGAAAAGGAAAGGGAGCACCAACGTTGATATTGCATTCCCAACCATAAATGTGTAGTTGTGCTCTTGTGTGTGTTCCTGGGGGAGCTACTGCAACAAAATGTAAATGAGATTCTGATTTAACTGAATTGTGTAAGGATATCAGCTGAGGAAATTGTGCTTGAGCTTGTGCATGTGAGTCAGGAAGTGCAAATCGCCATCCTACGGCCACCATGCTGAAATGAATATGACTAAACTAAGACAGGGGTGGGATGACATGATCTGTCAGTACACCTCCAGGCCCCTCCCTCTCTACCCCGCCCAGAATGTGTGAAAGAGCTTCCACTCAACATTGGCCTCATTGTCTGGAGGCCCTGGAATTCACCCACAATTCTGTACATTCACTACCTGTGAATGTGACCTGCATTTCAACACCTCACTTACAGCAAAGAATTCCATACCTGCTTTTAATGGTAGAGAAGTGTATCTCTGCAATCCACTGCTGTTTTTTCCAGGTGAAAAGCAGAGTCTACTTGTGCAGCCAAGGTCACACAATCTCATCGGTGTGGGCAGTGCAAGGCTGTTGTGATGAATTAATGGACAGTGTTGCGACTGATCAGATATGTGAGGGCCGGTGAGTGACTGGCCAGACTGTTGTCAGTATTGACAAGCCATTTCTCCTCTCACCAGATTCATTCTGTTATTGCCTGACATGTTGTGAGGCGATGTGTATGTGTGTGAACTTGTGCAGTGGGAAGAGGTTAGATCAATCACTTCTCAGCAGGCATTAGTTGTTATTGGTGTCAGAGAAGCAAGGTTAATGTCAGTGGCAAAGGCCTTGTTCTTAAAACCAGACTCTTGACAAGGTGATCAATATAATCGCCGTCTCCTTGGCACCTCTCTCACTTCCCTTTCTCTCTCTCTGCTCTCAACATTAATTGTATATGCTATACTATTACTGTAATTATTTTTTTTATAACATTTTTTTATTTTTATTTCTCAGACAGAATATTAGGAGCAATCATATATATATATATATATATATATATATATATATATATATATATGATTGAGAAACTCAGAATTCCATTAACTTTAATTAGGTGTGAAAGAGCAACTTTTGAGCAATAAAATGTTCTTCTGAGGTTTCTCTCAGTAATTTCCAGCAGCTTGTAATTATTGTCTTAGCTAATTCCAATCCTCATTGGCATTTCATAAAGTAAATACTGTAGATGCAGAGAATTAGTTTAGCCTTTGCAAATATTTGACACATGTACATGAGTTCAAGTGTTCCCTATCAAAAAGCTACACTTTGGCACTTTGGGAACGTCTTTAAGAGTGACCAGCTGTGAATATGTGTGCAACACGTCAATGAAATTGACAAAATGTATAGCCTCTGCCGGTGACATCATCAGGATGCGCCGGTAAAGGGGCTGTACATAGATGTCAGATTTTTTTGTCTTCAGATCATTCTGTGTGTGTTGTGCTTCTTGACTGTCAGAACTTTCTACTTTCCTCTGTTAGGACTTAGAATTGTTAGGCATTGTGCAGAAACCTTTCTCTTTTCTTTAAAAAAAAGAGAAGAAGCATGACTGATAAACAAAACAAGTGGTCACACACCAGTTTTGTTTTGTGTGTTTGGGGGAAGAGCACGTTGCTCTTGTGTTGGGGCAGGGTGGGTGTGAGCATTGCAATCTGTTCTCAGACAAAATACTTTGCACTCGTCTTGCTTACTTCCGAGAGACAGTGCCCACTCGTGGGGCTCTAGTATGGATCTGGCTGAGGAGTGAGAGACTGGTCCGTCCATATCGCTCACTCTATCCCCAGATCCAGTTGGTCCTTCCCATGATCCTGAAATGCACTCCGGCGCCTCTTCGGTTCATGAGGGGGACCTTGAATCTCTTGAGTCTGCGGAATTCGAGCTACCCACCTCTGAGCATTCCATGCATGATAATATAGCGACGGAGGAATTACTCGAGGTGGTTACTCATGCAGTGGTCAGGCTTCAATTAGACTGGCCATGCGAACAAGAGACCCCCAAGTGCTCCAAACTGGAGGACTGATTTCTGTCTGGTGGCCAAGGGAAGGGAACGCCTCATCAGTCCCTTCCAGAGAAAGAGACAGGTTACTACAGCAGATACTTCCTGATTGCCAAGAAGGGTGTGGGGTTGCGTCTGACTTTAGACCTTCAAGGCTTGAATTGCTCATTCAGGGTGTTCAAGTTCAAGATGCTAACTGTCAAGACGGTCGTGTCTCAAATCCAACAGCACGATTAGTTAGTCACGATCGATCTCATGGATGCATTTTTCAGAGATGCCTGAATGTGGGAGCAGATTTACTGTCCAGACAGAAAATAGGTAGTGGAACAAATCTGGTTATGATTTGACAGTGGAAGTGGACCTCTTCGCCTCCCAACAGACAGCACAATGTCCCCTCTACTTCTCTCTGAGTCACCCAGCCCCCCTGGGTCTGGACGCGATGGCACATACATAGCACAGAATGCGCCTGTATGCATTTCCCCCGGTTTCTCTGCTCTAGAGTCTTGGCCAGAGTTCGCCAGCAAGGGTCCTGCCTCTTACTGATAGTGCCGCGTTGGCCGAACAGGGTATGGTTCTCGGAGATAATATCTCTCCTCGATGGCTTATCTTGGGCGATTCCAGACAGGAGAGACCTTCTGTCCCAGGTGCAGGGGACAATATTTCATCCCCAGTCCGAGCTGTGGACCCTTCGTGTTTGGCCCCTTGAAGGGTAACATCTGAGGGACTCTGGGCTTTCACCTGAAGTTATCGAGACCATTCTAAGTGCTAGGGCTCCCTCTAGAAGAAGTTATGGCAATAAATGAGGTGTTTTTGAAAGATGGTGCAGTGCACATAATGCAGATCCAGTTAACTGCCAGATTGCTTCAGTTCTGGACTTTCTGCAGGAAAAATTATCAGCAGGCACATGCCCCGACACTCTCAGGGTTTATGTGGCCGCTCTATCAGCTTGCCACACCTTGATTGCATTTGAAACCTCCTGCTAGGACCAGCATCCGTTCATGGGACTTAGCAATAGTCCTTGAGTCTGGTTCAGACCCCCTTTGAACCTCTAGAGTCAGTGTCTGATAAACCTCTGACTCTCAAGATGGTTTTTATTATGGAAATTACTTCTCTAAAAAGAATTGGGGATCCTCTGTCCGTCTTGCCACCCTGCTTAGATTTTGCCCCAGGAATGGCTAAAGCAATATTGCACCCTCACCCTGACTACCTGCCTAAGGTTCCTTTCTCAACCGTACATCCGGTCACTCTCGAAGCACTCTGCTCCCCGCCATTTATAACGCCGGAGTAGGAAAGAATTCACGGATTGTGTCCAGTCCGTGCCCTTCAGAATTATGTCCACCACACTAGCCATTGGCATAAGTCAGGGCAACTATTTGTTTGTCATGGGGGTCGTAACAAAGGGTCGGCCACCACCAAGCAAACTATGTCAAAATGGGTGAGGGATGCTATTGCCCTGGCCTACGAGGCACGCAGTCAAGCTTCGCTAGTAGGTATCATGGCTCACTCCACCAGAGGGGCCGCCTCCTCTAAATCTTTGGCCAGAGGTGTCCTTCTGCAACTTGTTTGTAATGCGGCAGGCTGGTCCTCTTTGCATACATTCATAAGATTCTATAGTTTGGATGTTCATGCTACTCCGGGCTCTTATGTCCTTGAGTCTACATCAAAAGCTCATGTCTGAGAACTCTACTACACAACCATAAGGGTTCCAGACATCCAAAGTGCGACGGCGTGGGTATTCTCATTCCCAAAGTGCTAAATCAGCGCAGCATCAAATTGTAGCTTTTTGATAGGGAACATCTTGGGTTACTTAACTGTAACCCCTGTTCCCTGATAAAAGCGGAACGAGATGCTGTGCTTCATTGCTGCACTGAAGATGCCCCAGGACTGCTCTTCAGACAAAATACCTGACGTTGCACCTGTGGCGCTTCTTTTTTATAGCTCCTTTACCGGCGCATCCTAATGATGTCACCGGCGGAGGCTATACATTTAACCAATTTCATTGACGTGTTGCACACATATTCACAGATAAGACTTTCCCAAAAGCGATAAATCAGCACAGCATCTCATTCCGCTTTTATCAGGGAACAGGGGTTACAGTTAAGTAACCCAAGACGTTTTGCTGTCACATCTAAGAGGACAGACAAATGCTTCATGATCCTGACGTTTCCTATAAAAGACAAACAGTACAAATGTAGGCACTTTTAAAATAACATTCTTTGGTTTAAGAAAATATATAAACAAAATAAATATATACAGTACAATCTGACAGTGATTTATCACTTCTTCAATATCTGCTCCATCATTCAGGGTGTGATCAAACTGAATAGGTAAGAAATTGAAAAAAGTTAAATAATGCATCATGAATAAGGGAATGAAGATGAAGTCTAACAAAAATGGCCTAAAAATATCTCATTACCACAACTGCATATTGTGTTAAAATATCCTGTGTATAGTTCTGAGATTCATCATAAATGTAATTGCTCAAGTCAGAACAGTTCACAACCTCAGAAACAAGGCTTAACAAAAATGTATCCTCATCATAAGAACATACAGTACGTTCCAGTTATGAGGGGCAGGGGTATTCGAGAGCTGTACTCACCATCATAGAGTAGTTATGTAAGAAATTGGTGCGAAATGGCGAGAGACAGAAAGAGAGAGTGTTGTAGTCAAACCTCTCAGCAATGACAAGACTACTGATTACCTCACACCTCCACATCAAAGACCAGTAGATGGAGAATGAGAGATAAATAGGGAAGGCAAGAAGAACAGGATTATTGTGATGTGAGGGCAACATGACAGCAAAGAGAGGAAGGGGTGATAAATGTAAAGGAAAAAGCAATAGAAGGTAAAATAGCTGGAGAGAGGGCCAGAGGGATGTTATAATACAGAAAATAAGAGAGAGAAAAAAGTCAAAATTTGAGGGAATGATAGAGAACAGAGAAATTCAGAAATTGAGAAGTTGAGGCAAAGAAATGCCCCAAAACTCAGTTTTGCCCAGGAGCAAAAACACCAAATGGATTTTTTCCCTGGAAGCATGGTGTCTTTACACAAACTAAGCCTGTCCTTACAGATGTCTGCAAGGGACTTTCTCTATCTTTCTGCCTCTTTCACTTTTCCTTTTCTCTCTCCCTCACCTTCTCACCCCTGTTCTCTCCTCAGAGGCCTTTCTGACTTGGGAGCGTATGTCTTAATTAAGACAGCTGTCATGTCTAGCAAGTGGAAGTGTGGGAAAAAAAGAGGGAGAACTTCAAAGGCCTCAGCACTGGGTCCCAGAAGATCGTGCACTTTGAGCTGGGGCTGGGTGAGCACAGTCTGTCTCCAAGTAAAAATCCCACTTTAGCAACATGCTACTGTTTGTTCTGTTCTGTTTGGTCTAGTCTGACACATATGTCTTCAACGAGCCCATCTCAGAAAATAATAAGCTCTGGAGATCAAACACATCTATCTCTGGCAGATAATCACTACATCTCTGTTTTATAGACCATTTCAAGTAAGTAAACACTAACAAAGGAAATAGAATGCTACTGGCCTGGGAGCACTTCCGATATCTTTCCTGGTCGGATTCTTAAAAATAAGGCTCTGAGTTAAATTTTTTTCTCAAAGAATATCAAACATTTACCTGAAGAGACTTATCCAGATGTGTTGTTGATACTGAGTGTCTACACGGGAGATACAATGAAGCTGTATCATAGTTTAGATGCTCACAATTATTTCCTCAGCGAAAAGATCTGAAATATTGGGTGACTCCTATTATTATCATCAATCAAGCCATTCAATGAAGCTGTCTGCATGACCTGCGGACAAGGTAAGGATTTATTTTTTACGTGTTCCTAATTTGTAAGTTGTTTTTGATAAAATTATATTCTAAATTTCTAAATGTAAATGACATGCTCAGCTTTATTCATAATAATTAGAGCAATCAGTCACTGTTAGAGCTCTACCTCTCAAACATATAATTAGTTACATTTTGTTCACCTACCAGAAATAAGATGTGTACTGCATGTATCTAGTGTCTCAACTTCATCTGTTATAAGAAAGAACTTAGCTAAGTAAGTCTTTGAATGATAGGTTACCATGTGCAAGGCACATGGCTCTGACAAAAACAATGTCACGCCAATGCATCTGTCTGCTCCAGAAATGTTCTGTAAAGTGAACTGGACCTGGTGTTGAAAGGTGGGAAGTAAAGGACCCGGAGACATCTTTGGCCTCTTGGCAATGTCAGCAAACACTCAAGCGAGCAGCCGACTTCAAACACATGCATCCTGGGGCTTGGACAGGTAATCCGTCTTCCTGGACCTTCAAAGGGCCTGGTCAAGAAGCCCAGCAGCCTTGCCACCCGGTGAGGCATATTGGAGGCCGGGTACACAAACTGAAAGGCAGAGAGATGGATGGGAGGACTTGCGGAGAGGCCCGCAGTGCTGGAACTGGTCCGATTGAGAGAACTGGGGTCTCAATTAGTATCAGATGACATTGGCTGGTGGTGACAGGTAGGGTTAACCAGACTGGTTATTAGGGCTGAAAGAGGGAACAGGGAGCACTCAGTAAGGTAAAAATGTTTGTGTGCATGAGTGTGCTTTATAGAGTTGTTAAATTACTGGATGTCTGAAGATCTGGACAGTTAGACAAGAACAAGAACAGCCTATATATATATATATATTTTTATGCCAGGAGTGGCATAAAGTCACCCAACAGCAATGTGAAAGACTGTTGAGAGCATTACAAGGCGCATGAAATCTGTGATTGAAAATCAGGGTTATTCCATCAAATATTGATTTCTGAACCTCTCCCTAAGTTAAAACATTAGTATTGTGTTGTTTAAAAAATGATTGTAAACTTGTTTTCTCTGCATTATTCTAGGTCTGACAACACTGCATCTGTTTTGTTATTTTGAGTTGTCATTTTCTGCAAAAACATGCTCTAAACTACAATATTTTTATTTGGAATTTGGGAGAAATGTTGTCAGTACTTTATAGAATAAAAACAAAAATGTTCATTTTACTCAAACACATACCTATAAATTGTAAATCCAGAGAAACAGCGTGTCCGCTATCACATTGAGGTTGCCGGGGATGTGAGTGGCAAGCAGCGACTTGAGACACAGGGTCTATCGCATCTTTGAGTAAAAGAGTGGCGATTTCCACGCGCAGGGACTGGGCATGTTCGCCGTGTACTGCGGAAAAGCGGACGCCCATGAAGGGGGGCGGGGGCCTGGCAAACTGAATTGCGTAACCGAGTCGAATGGTCCGGGCCAGCCAGCATGACGGGTTGGGAAGTGAGAGCCACGCGTCCAACCTGTGCACTAGGGGCACCAAAGGGACGATTAACTTTGACATACCCGGCAGGGCAGAGCAGCGGGGCGGAGCAGGTAGGGCAGCATCGGGAGGCGATGAAGTGTCCCAAGGCTTGGGTGCTGAGAAAAGACTTAAAGCACTTACCTTGCTCCGCACACCCAGCAGGGGGCGGGTTAGCGACTGAGGAGGAGATCCAGGGTAGGCGTCATCTAGACTCGTAGGAACCGGCCAGCCGGGGAACAGTCGTGGGGCTGGAGACGGGTGGTCCATGTCCAGGAAGCCGGGACTGTTGAGATCTGGTGGCAGAGTGCCGTGAGAACGACATTTGCGGGCCAGGTGACCTAGAGACAAAGGAAATAGCTCTTTTATTTAGAATGTGGGTACCGCAGCCCCATCTAAGGGGACGGCAAATGAAAATTGAACAAAAGATTCTCCTCCCGGCCCTCCACCGGGGGACAGAGTGGTCTTACCACCTCCGGAGCTAACGTCTTGGGTCCCTGGGTCATCCATCTCAGGAGCACCTTGGAGCCTTACGGGTCCTCGAGGGGGTACGGGAGACGGGGGCGTCTGCTTCCTGCGGTGTGCTCGACGCTGGCGCTGAGAGCTGGGACCGGGTTGAGGTGGAGCAGGTTTCTTGGCCACAAGGGGACGCCCTCGGCGAGCAGACTGGGCAGGGCCCGTGGCGGCAGGTTTGCGGCAGGGCAGGATGTGAGAGATGACCTCCGTCTGCTTTTTCACCATGGAGAACTGCTGGGCAGAACTGGAGAACTTTCTGTTGAAAGCAAGCTGTGACCGCAACGTTGCCATGGTCATGCTCTCGCAGAGAGAGCATGAACCATCCACAAACGCTGCCTCGGTGTGATCGGTGCCCAGATACACGAGACAACGCCTGTAGCCGTCTGAAGCAGAGAACACTCTACCGCATCCAGGAACTACACAGGGGCAGAATGGTATCTTTAAAAAGACGCGTCCTGAAAAGGACGTTCAACGCCGCTGTGTATTGCTCTTTTACAGAAAAAATTTCTCTTTGTAGTAAACTCTTTCAAATGCTCTGCGCTGTCAGAGCGCCCAGGGGCAAACTGCACGCCGTGCAGAGAAGGAGAAAGCCGCTGAAGTGCGCCGTAGATCCAACGGCAGAACAGAGCGTCAGAGGATAGAAGCAGGAAAACTGGTGTGTCACTCACAGCTGGCTGCATACACGACCATCGGCTCCGAAGAAAATTTCTAAATAAACGTGTGTATGTCCCTCGCCTTTATACCCGTATGTCCGGGGGCGGGGTATGCAAATACTGTTCGCCAACTCTCATTGGCCTTTTTTCATAGATCAGAGGCATATGCGGCGCTCAAGAGAGACCTCTAGTGTCGCTTCTTTGACACGACGTCGAAGTGAGCGACAGACGAGGAACTGAATATATAGTTGTAAATCCTGATTATATAGTTGTAAATATGAATATATAGTTGTAAATCATGAATATATAAATATAAATCAGAATATATAGTTATAATTCTGAATATATGAATATATAGTTGTAAATCCTGATTAAATAGTTGTAAATCTGAATAAAGCCTATTTGTAAATCCTGAATATTTAGTTTATGAATATGCAAATCAAAAAATATACTTGTAAGTTTGAATATGTTCAATATTCAATATGTTGAATATTTTTTCATTTTTTTTTTTATTTTATTTTTATAATTTATTCTGCTTCATCAATTTCTTGCTAGCCAGGGTTTGGAAACCCAAGGGGCTCTTCATCACAGGCAGTTCAACGTGGCAGAATTTTCTAATTATTTAGTAGAATAACACAATTAAAGTGACAGAGATTATATACAGGTGCCAGAGAATGTATTGGAGCACTCCAGTGTGATAACGACTGCACCTCAGTAGTTTGGTGGATGATCAACCTTGAAGAAATGGACGAACCCTAAGATGGGTCAAGTCTCTCCAGTTTATCACATGCTGCTGCTTATGTCTCAATGAAATCATCATTGGTCAAAAGATTGTTTACAATCTCCCTGAATCTCTCAGCCATGGTGTGTTTCACAATTTCTGAATGCTATAGCTTTAGATTTCTAAGGACCCCAAAGTATAAGGACTAAGTTTAGCGTCCATGTTGTGGCCAGCTTTCAATTTTGTAAAGCAGAAAAAGACTCCAATTGCTCTGAATTACTGATTTAGATCATCATTGTACAACACTGAATTATTTAGGCATAGGATCAACATTTAATTATAGGGATCAGTGCTTGGGCCACTTCCCTTCTCTATATACACAACATCACTGGGACCCATCATTCAGTAACATGGTCTCTCTTACCACCGCTACGCTGAAGACATACAAATCTACTTGTCTTTCCAGCCCAATCACACCACAGTGACTGCTCGAATCACTGCCTGCCTCGCAGTTATCTTGGCCTTGATGAAGGAACACCACCTGCAGCTCAACCCAGCCAAGACCGAACTCCTTGTCTTTCCAGCCAACCCTGCTGTTGAACACAACATCACTGTGCAGCTGAGTTCAACTACAGTATCGCCTTCAAAAATGGTCAGGAATCTAGGGGTAACCATCAATAACAAGCTAAATTTCACAAACCATATCTTTAAGACTGCAAGATCATGTAGATTACACTCTACAATATCAGGAAGATAAGACTCTTCCTCTCTGAACATTACACAAGTGCTTGTTCAGTCACTTGTCATAGCTAGACTGGACTACTGTAATTGTACTCTCTCATTGCAGGCCTCCCTGTATGTGCAATTAGACCTCTGCAAATGATCCAGAATGCAGCAGCATATGTGGTCTTTAATGAACCAAAGAGAGCACGTTACACCACTCTTTGCCTCTCTCCACTGGCTGCCGGTTGATGCACATATAAATTCAAGGCTCTGAATCTGGCATACAAAAATGTCACTGGGTCTGCTCCAGCATACCTAAAATTTCTGCAGAGCTACATGGCCACCTACACGAAGCCTGCGGTCGGCCAAGGAACGTCGCCTTGTCATATCAACACAAAGAGGCATCAAAACACTTTCCCGGACTTTCAGTTTCATCATACCACATTGGTGGAATGATCTTCCCAACTCCATCACATTTTAGTCAAGAACATCGGTCTATAATCATGCCTGAAATAAACGTGTGTGTGTATATATATATATATATATATATATATATATATATATATATATATATATATATATATACTGTATTTACTGTAAGTAGTAATACATTAATCAAAACTTTTTGTAGAAAACTTTTTTCTACAATAGATTAGGACAAGACAGGATTTTGATTTAGAACAATAATAAATAAATAAAAAAATCAGGATAAATCATACTGTAAAACGATGAAATTAAAATAAATGAAAAAAACAACAACTAATAAGCATCGTTAAGTATCTTTTTTAAATTTCTTAAAGTAAAAACAAAAAATGCTCAAGAGGACCTTTTGTCTGAGCAGTGTGTCATGCAGTGGGTGGGATGTTTTTTCCATAATTGTTTGCAGTTTCTAGAGAATCCTCCTCTCTGCATAGAAATGTTTTAATTATTCTCATTGGAATTACTCCAATAATAATGACAGCCTTTTTGTTAAGTTTTTTAATATTGTTCATATAACTTGTCTAGAAGCTGCTCCTCCAGCATACATTAACATTTACATTTATGCAGGAGAATGGCATACCACAACAAAGAGAATGACACTGGCCTCAGAATATCCACAAAAGACTAAAAAAAAAAAAAAAAAACATTGCAACGGCTCAGTCCAGGACCCTCAATCCATTCCAATTCAACAAGTGTGTGCATTCTCTTAGGGGCATGAAATCAATTGCACACTTTCCTCTTCAGCACCCTTGCACAGTCATGGGAACAGAGCACATGTGAGGTCTTAGCTATTTTATTGTTTAAGATTTGCTTTCAACCAACATGTGTATGATTGCAATGAGAACTGCTTAGACAATTATAAGGAACTGACCTTTTACTGTTTCACCAACTGGTAAAAAGGCAGATGGGAGATTTACTTACTGAAAAATATTCTAAGGGCAGAAAGGAAAATAATTTGTTTATGGCAACAACCAATAAAATCATAGAGGAGGCAGGATTAAAGATGTTAGAAAATTGGAGCGAATTTTTCATGACCGGTGGATGCTTCATTAAAAAGTCGTGGGAAAAACACGTATGCAAAGGTAAGTGAAATTACCTTGTATTTTGTTAATGTAAAGTGATAATTTTATCTGCTAAGAAACCCTAGTGAGTGGTAGACCAGGCTATAAGATAGTTAATGTTTGCTTAGTCAATTTCAAGTATAAATACCATGGGACCATGCAGCCATCAAACCCCTCAAGAAGGAGATGCATTTTTTCTCCTAGAGATGAATATAATTTGGTGCAAAAAGTGCAAATCAATTCCAGAAAAACAACAAACAACCTTGTGAAGATGCTGGAGGAAACAGATAGACAAGTATCTATATCCACAGTAAAACAAGTCCTATATTGACATAACCTGAAAGGCTGCTCAGCAAAGAAGAAGCCACTGCTCCAGAACCACCATAAAAAAGCCAGACTACAATTTGCAAGTGCACATGGAGGCAAAGATCTTACTTTTTGGAGAAATGCCCTCTGATCTGATGAAACAAATTTGAACTGTTTGGCCATAATGATCATCGTTATGTTTGGAGGAAAAAGGGTGAGGCTTGCAAGCCAAAGAACACCATCCCAACTGTGAAGCATGGGGGTGGCAGCATCATGTTGTGCACTTCACAAAATTGATGGCATCACGAGGAAGAAAAATGATGTGGACATATTGAAGCAACATCTCAAAACTTCAGCCAGGAAGTTAAAACTTGGTCGCAAATGGGTCTTCCAAATGGACAATGACCGCAAAGTCAAAGTCAAGTTTTTGGAGTGGCCATCACATAGCCCTGACCTCAATCCAATAGAAAATTTGTAGGCAGAACTGAAAAAGCGTGTTCGAGTAGAAACTTATTCCATGATTCCTGATAATATCTCCTAGGGTAAGCATGTATAAGAAGAAAAGCAGAGGCCCTAAAATTGATCCATGTAGCACTCCATATTTAACTTTTGTCTGATTTGACAATTCCTTGTTTACACATACAAAATGGTAGCGGTCTGATAAATAGGGCCTAAACATGCTAATGCAAGTGCACTAATGCCAACATAATTCTCCAGCCTATTCAAGAGAATGTTGTGATCTATCGTGTCGAAGGCAGCACTAAGATATAAAGCACTAGAAGAGAAATGCAGCCGAGACCAGATGATAAGAGCAAATAATTTGCAACTCTGTTAAGTGTAGTCTCTGTGCTGTGATGGGGCCTAAATCCTGTCTAAAATTGTTAATATATACCAATTGTAGAAATGAACATAGTTGGGAGGATACTTCATTTTCTAGTATTTTCAACATAAATGGTAGATTTGAAATCTTTATGTAAATAGCCAATTCTCCAGGATCAAGCTGTGGCTTCTTAATAAGTGGTTTGATAACTGCCATTTAAAGTTTCTTGGGACATGTCCTAAGGATAGCGAGGAATTAATAATATTATGAAGAGTTTCTGAGATTACAGGGAATACCTCTTTTAAGAGTTTAGTTTCTATTGGATCTAACATAATATTTTGGCTTTTATATTTTTTATTGGCTTTTATATTTAGCTTTTTTGATAAGTTTTGTTAGCTCTTCATGACCTTTGACAGCAAAGGACTGAAGTTGCTCATGAGGAAAATTATGAGACGTTGTTTTCTGAGGTTCTGTGATGGATGATTGCATAGTTCCAATTTTATTTCTGATTATTAAAATTTTATCAGCAAAGAAATTCATGAAGTCATAACTATTCAGCTGCAACGGAATATCTGGTTCATTCTATGCTTTATTCCTAACCAACTTAGCCACAGTACTGAATAAACACCTAGTATTTTGGTGTTTGCTAAAATATGCTGACCTAGCAGCTTTTACTGCCTGTCTCTAGCTAGAGACACTATCATTCATACACAGAAAAATACCTCTAAATTTGTATTCTTCCACTTTTGCTCCAGTTTCCGACCTGCTCTCTTATGAGCATGATTGTAATCATTGTACCATGGTGCAGGGCTTTTTTTCTTGAATTTTCTTTAATCAAAGGTGGCGACACTATCAAGAGTGCTAAAAAATACTTTTTTATATTTTCTGTTATTACATGAAGTTCTTATAAATTTTTTGGCTGAGTATGTGAGACAATTCTGGATGATTATTAGTGAAGCTATCATTAGTGGTCAAAAGAGTAGTTCTACTTGAATGATAGCAAGGTGTAGATTGAGTAACATTAGCTGATTGCAGGTAATGATCTGAGATGTCATCGCTCTGCTGTAGAATTTCTATAGTATCAACATCAACTCTATATGACAGAATTAAATCTGGCATATGATTATGGCGATGAGTTGGTCCTGTCACACTTTGTCTGACTCCAAGAGAGTTGAGAATATCGATAAATACTAATACCAATGTGTCATTTTCATTATCTCTGTGAATGTTGAAGTCACCAACAATTAAAGCTCTATCTACATTAACTACTAAATCTGATAGAAAATGTGCAAATACATCAAGGAAATCTGAGTATATATCCTTTAGCAAAGGGCATAAGATGATTTTTTATTTATGTATGAAGGTGGAGAGGCATTCCAGCACTGACTGCGTACGCTCGTTGGTGAGACGTACTAAAATTGAGACTGAGTGTAACTCCATGACGAGAAAAGAGATGCTCTGAACCGGGGCGAGCTTGCGCTTTTCCCAGTTGACCTGAAGACCCAAATGGCTGAGGTGCCTGAGCACCTGGTCTCTGTGAGTGCATAGTAACTCTAGGGAGTGGGCCAGAATGAGCCAGTCATCGAGTAATTGAGTATGCGGATGCCGGCTTCTCGGAGCGAGGCAAGGGCTGCCTCTGCGACTTTCGTGAGGACATGAGGGGACAGAGACCTGCCGAAGGGGAGGACTTTGTACTGATATGCCTGGCCGTCGAACGTGAACCGAAGGAAGGATCAGTGTCGAAGCAGAATTGAGACGTGAAAGTACGCGCCCTTCAGGTCTACCGCTGCGAACCAATCTAGATGCCGGATGCAAGTTAAGATGGGTTTTTGCGTGAGCATTTTGAACAGGAGTTTGTGCAAAGCCCTGTTGAAAACTCACAAGTACAAGATCGGTCGTAAGCCGCCGGCTTTCTTGGGTACAATGAAGGGCTGTAGAAACCCTTCTTCATCTTGGCTGGAGGGACAGGCTCTATCGCGTCTTTGAGTAAGAGAGTAGCAATTTCCGCACGCAGGGATTTGGCATGTTCGCTGTGTACTGAGGAAAAGCTGACACCTGCGAAGGGGGTGGAGGCCTGGTAAACTGAATTGTGCAATCGAGTCGAATGGTCCGGGCCAGCCAGCGTGACGGGTTGGAATGCAGCTCCGTGCTGGGGGCACCAAGGGGACGTTTATTTTTGACGTACCTGGTGGGGCTTCAATGCGTCCCGAGGCTCTGGTGCTGAGAAAAGATTCGAAGCACTTACCTTGCGCCGCACACCTGGCAGGGGACGGGCTAGTGACTGAGGAGGAGGTCCAGTAGAGGCATCCTCTGGACTCGAGGGGGTCCGTGAGACGGGGGGTGGCTGCTTCCTGCGGGGTGCTCGACGCGCGGGCTGAGAGCTGGGTCCAGGTTGAGGCGGTGCAGGGCGTTTCTTCGCTGCAGGAGGATGCCCTCGTCGAGCAGACGGGGCATGGCCCATGGCGGCAGGTCTGCGGTGGGGCACGATATGTGAGATGGCCTCCGTCTGTTTCCTCACCATGGAGAACTGCTGGGTAAAGTCCTCGACGGTGTCACCGAAGAGGCCAAACTGGGAGACATTGAGGAAGCGCAATTTGTCGGTCTCATGCATCTCGACCAAGTTCAGCCACAGATGACGTTCCTGGAACACGAATGTGGCCATCGCCTGCCCGAGTGACTGCGCTGTGACCTTCGTGGCTCTGAGGGCGAGGGTGGTCACTGAGTACAGTTCCAGCAGTACATCGGGATCAGGGCTACCCCCGTGCAGATCTTTTAGTGCCTTGGCCTGGAGGATGATCCATGATGATGTCAGCTCATCAAGCATCTCCGTGAAAAATGGGACCGGGTGGCGGGGGGGTGGGGGGTGGGGATTGCAGCTGTGAGCGGTGTGGAGCCCTCTAGAGTCATCCAACCGCGATGGCTGTGGGGAGGACGGAGGGTTCCAGTCCAGCCCCACACTGGCGGCGGCCCGGGCAAGCATATCAGACATCTGCATGTCAGCCTCAGCCTGAGTGTGCTGGCCTGAAGGCGGCAGCCCAGGGGAGTCATCAGCGTCAAACACCGCGCTCTCCGATGCAGCGGCGAGCTCATCCACTTCGAGCTCTAGAGGATTGGCAGGCTGGCTGTGAGGTGAGCCGCTGTTGCCTCAAGCAAGGACGGGAGTCAACGGGCCCCAATTGCCCTGCTGCGGGGGCTCTAGAGCCGGAAACAAAGTGTGTGTGTTGCTCGTTGTACTACACACATCCGAAACATTATCTACTGGTTTCTCTTTTTCACTGACCTCCACTAGTGTTCAGATGCATGTCTCTAACTCATTAACCTTCTCCGTTAGCATGACTAATTGCTTACATTTGTCACGTGAATCCCTCACTGCTGACAGAACAATCTATAGTAAATATGTGGCATGCGTTGAAGGAAGAAATAACATGGGCGGATGCTATGACTTGCCGCAATTTTTTTTTTGTTTTTGTTGTTGTTATGGTTGTTCTTGAGTTTTGAGGGTTTGAGATCATTGTGGTTCCTGATCAGCAGATGATTGAGTTTGATGCAACAATTCATGTAAAACACAGTGGAGAAAACAAATGTACGCAGTTGAGATGTGAGATGTAGACAAGCGGGAAAAGAAAAAAGAGAGAAAACAGGCGCTCGCAGTAAAATACACGCAGTTGAACTGGTAGAAAAGAAGTGTGGCAGTGTGGAAGGTGGAGGGCGGAGGGTGGGGCTGGGTCATGATTATACACACCCAGCCCCTAATCAGGCTAATTAGCCCTTGAGAGGGATAAGGGCTGACCGAAGTGCGACAGTGAGAGAGAGATTTATGGACAGCTATCCGACACCTTTCAGTGTTTGTCTTTTTAAGTTTCTAAATAAAATATTATTTATATTCTTAAGCCGGTTCTCGCCTCCTCTTTTCCATTAATGCCTTTACACTGGTGCTGAAACCTGGGAAGGAGTCCTCGCCACTACCATCCAATGGAGCAGCAGAGGCCATCTGCCGGGCAAAAGAGGAGCCTGACCACTTGAGTGCGGAGGTACGGCCACCGACCGCGAAGGGAGAAGGGGTTCCTAACCGACCGTCATTGTGGTATAAGTGGAGCCGGAGCTCTTTAAAGGAAAAACCCAGGCATAACATCTTAAATGCAGTTATATTTAATGTGTTATTGATTTATTAAAGTTCAAATAATACAGCAGCAGATCATGCAAATAACTTCAAACTCCGAAACTGTCATTTCTCTGTGTGTATAGCACCTCTTCTATGAGTTGCGCAAATGTCCCGATCTAAGGGGGAGAGATTGAAACTGCACCAGGCCGAGTCACACTCTGTTGAGGGGATGCTCGCCCCACGAGCGCGCACGCTTTATGCAGCTAGATTAGAACGTGATGTCTCATGACTTATTGAATCATAATATATGTGTCACTGTGCATTTCTTATCATGAAGAAAATTGCCAGTATGCAGCTTTATTAATAAAAGGGAGATTGGATTTAGTGAGTTAATGATTGATTGAAGTGAACAGAAAGGTGAGAGGGGGTCTTCACCCCATTATACACTGCAACAAAATGCTTTTGATTTGGTTGATTTGATTTTGTTTTGGCTTGTTTTCCAATATAAATATCTAAAACAATGTACAATTTCTTTAGCAGCTATACTGCAGAAGAAAAAAATATTATCTGAGAATGTTGAATATGATATTAAAAATACAAATATTTTTAAATATCTAAAAATACTTTTAAAAAGATGCATTCACCAGAGAAGCAGCATATAAGATATTTAGGCTTGCTTTTAGAGAATAGATCTTGAATATAAGTATATTTTGACTTTACTGCACTCGCAGAAGTATAACCAAGTGAAAAATACACTTATATACAAAATACATATCTTATATATTGCTTCTCAAGTTAATGTATTTTATTTTTTAGACAATTTTAAATGGAAAATTAGAAAAAAAATTGCTAACAATAGGATTTTTTGCAGTGAATTTCTTTACTCAATTAAACTTTGTCCTCTTTATTGTTAGTAAGCACATTTAATCCAACCTTTTAAGACGGGGCAATAGCTGAATAATCAGTTAAGAGCTAATGATTAATCTTTGCAATAATCTGCAAATAGTTGAATAATCGTTAGATTAATCGATTATCAAAATAATCGTTAGTTGCATCCCTAGGTCACGTTATAATCTTAATGAAGCAAGGACGTGCGCTCAATGGATGAGCGTCCCAGTGCCAGAGTGTGCCTCAGCCGGGTGCAGTTTCAATCTCTCCCGCTTAGATCGGGACACTTTGCGCAACTCATAGAAGAGGCAGCTGAATGTACAGAGTAATGCCAGATTCGGAGTTTGAAGTTATGTACATGACCTGCTTCCTTATTATTTTAACTTTAATAAAGCTATAATGCAGTACAGTGTATGTATATATTTATTTTAATTTTGTATCCATGTAAATTGAATCAATGACTTTGAGGTGGCACAGGCCTTTTTTATTATTATTTTTAAACTAATTCTTGCAGTAATCATTCCTCTTTGTCACACAACCTTATTTAGTAATGAGTTGTAGTGGAAGCTAAGCACTCTTAGAATGTGTTTGCTACTCAACTGGATCATGCAGTGAGGACAAATCATATGCAAGCACAGACAGATTACATAATGCTGAGCATATCACAAAGCACTGACATTTACATTTACATTTATTCATTTATCCAAAGCGACTTACAAAAGAGGAAAAACATAGTGAATCATCTTAAGGAGACAGTGGTACGAAAAGTGCCATACTACAAAGTTTCACTAAAAACTGTAACACAATGTTCCTTTATTAAACATATAACATGTTGATTAAATTCTCTTTTTGTTTGACCTCTTTTTTTCTTCCTTTGCTGTTGTTGTATATCTTTGTACTACTACTAATAATAATATAGGAAAAGATACATCAGGGAAAATGCTATATCACACAAAATATAAATAAGCAAACTTATATGAAGCAGTAATGGTGTAAAAACATATTTATTAAAAAATGCATTACCTTTGCACATAAAACAAAGAGGACACTCCTGATTGTCCAGCATACACTTTGAATGAATGCCTGCTTCACATGTTTACATGTTGAAAGGCCTAAAAATTAGTTTGTTAGAATGCTTGATCAGCTTTGTGCAGGCCTGTTCCCCTTCTGTCACTCTCTCGATGTAGTGTCGAAGGAAGTGACACAAGGGGTCTTCTCGGACGCCGAATCGTACCTCTGAACCTGAGAAAAGCCCAATGTCAAGTTGGCAGACAGAATTTGCATGCCTCGCCCCGGACATACGGGTATAAGGGGAACCGGGGCAGCGAATGCCAGTCAGAATTTTTCTTCGGAGCCGAATGGTTGTACCGCAAGCAGCTGAAACACACACCTGTTTCACTCACCTCTACCAGCGAGAAGCATTGCTGTTGGATCCGCACGGCGCATTTCCAGCTGGCGTATCTCTCTCTGCATGCTGTGCAGTCCACGCCCCTGGGCGCTTCGACAGTGCTTCTTTCTTTTTGAAAGAGTGTTCTCCTCCTAAAAGAGTTTGAGTTCCCACTCATAAAAGAGCAATACACAGCAGGCGTTGAACGTCCTTTTCAGGACGCGTCTTTTTAAAAATGTCTTTCCGCCTCTGTGGAGTTCCTGGATGCGGTTGAATTCTCTCCACTTCTGACGATCATAAAAAGCTGCCTTGTGTGCCTGGGCTGCGATCACACGCAGGCAGCGTTTTATGAATGGTTCATGTTCTCAGTGCGAGAACATAACCATGGCAACATTGCGGTCGCGCTTTCTTTTGTCATGAGAGAAAGCCACTTCAGCCGCCCCCCGCATCGTTCCTTCTTCCCACGGGATTGAGGTTGACCCGGCTGGCGATGAAGGCGATTTGGGGATGACCACGGGCTCGGTTTCGCCGGGTAAATCCCCACGAACCGCCCGCCCCCCAGCACGCTTGTTTGCTTCCGTCCGAGCTCGGGAAGTGTGCGGCTCGCTTCCCCGCCAGCCGGCATTTTCCCTTGAGCTCCCGGAATTGGATGATGACATCGCCGCTGCATCGGAGAGCGTCACAGCGGCGTCTGATGCTGATGGCTCGCCTGGGCTGCCACCTCCGGGTCTGCTCGCCCAGTCTGAGGCTGATTTTCAGATGTCCGCTATGCTTTCCCGGGCCGCCGCAACTGGATCATGCAGTGAGGACAAATCATAGGCAAGCACAGACAGATTACATAATGCTGAGCATATCACAATGCACTGACATTTACATTTACATTTACATTTATTAATTTATCCAAAGCGACTTACAAAAGAGGAAAAACATAGCGAATCATCTTAAGGAGACAGTGGTACGAAAAGTGCCATACTACAAAGTTTCACGATCATCAGAATAGTATACAAAACCGATTTAAGTGCAACAAGAATTGTTAATACATTTTTTTTTTTTTTAGCGACTGATTAAATACTCTTGGAAAAGATGTGTTTTTAGCCGTTTTTTTTAAGAGAGAGAGTGAGTCAGCTTCACGGATTGAGTTGGGGAGCTCATTCCACCAACGTGGTATGATAAAACTGAAAGTCCGGAAAAGTGTTTTGGTGCCTCTTTGTTTTGGTACAACAAGGCGCCGCTCATTTGCCGACCGCAGGCTTCTGGTGGGAGTGTAGCTCTGCATAAATGTTTTTAGGTATGCTGGAGCAGACCCAGAGATTGTTCTGTACGCCAGCATCAGGGCCTTGAATTTAATACGTGCATGAACCGGCAGCCAGTGGAGAGAGACAAAGAGTGGTGTAACGTGCTCTCTTTGGTTCATTAAAGACCAGACGTGCTGCTGCATTCTGGATCATTTGCAGAGGTCTAATAGCACATGCAGGAAGGCCTGCAAAGAGAGCATTACAGTAGTCCAGTCTAGTTATGACAAGTGACTGAACAAGCAGTTGTGTGGCATGTTCAGAGAGGAAAGGTCTTATCTTCCTGATATTGTAGAGTGTAAATCTACATGATCTTGCAGTCTTTGAGATGTGGTCTGTGAAATTTAGTTGTCATCAATGGTTACCCCTAGATTTCTGACCGTTTTTGAAGGCGACACTGTAGTTGGACCCAGCTGCACAGTGATGTTGTGTTCAACATCAGGGTTGGCTGGAAAGACAAGGAGTTCAGTCTTGGCTGGGTTGAGTTGCAGGTGGTGTTCCTTCATCCAGGGTGAGATGTCAGCCAGACAGGCAGCGATTCGAGCAGTCACTGTGGTGTCGTTGGGCTGGAAAGACAAGTAAAGTTGTGTGTCATCAGCGTAGCAGTGGTAAGAGAAACCATGTGACTGGATGATGGGTCCTAATGACGTTGTGTATATGGAGAAGAGAAGTGGCCCAAGCACTGATCCCTGAGGTACCCCAGTAAGTAACTGATGTGGCTTGGATACCTCACCTCTCCAGGCTACCTTAAAAGACCTACCTGAGAGATAGGAGTTGAACCAGTCAAGCACAGTTCCAGTGATGCCCAGTTTAGAGAGGGTGGAGAGAAGGATCTGATGGTTGACTGTGTCAAAGGCTGCAGAAAGATCCAGCAGAATCAGAACTGATGATCTGGATTCAGCTTTCGCCAGTCTCAGCGACTCCGTGACAGACAGCAGGGCAGTCTCAGTGGAGTGACCACTTTTGAAGCCTGACTGATTGTCATCCAGCAGCTTGTTCTGTGAGAGATAGGCAGAGATCTGATTGAAAACTGCCCTTTCAGGTGTTTTTGCCATGAATGGGATGAGAGAGACTGGTCTGTAGTGCTCTATCTGTGTGGAGTTAAGTGCAGGTTTTTTCAGCAGTGGGGTTACTCTAGCCTGCTTAAATGTAGCGGGAAAAGTGCCTTCAAGAAGAGATGCGTTAATTATGTGTGTAAGTGCAGGTAGGATGGACGGAGAGATGGCCTGGAGAAGGTGTGATGGAATGGGGTCAAGAGAACAGGTGGTGGGGTGGTTGGAGAGGAGGAGTTTAGAGACCTCAGTGTCAGTTAAAGGAGAGAACATAGAGAGAGAAGAGTTGCATACAGGAGTTGGGTGTTTGACAGGGTGTGGTGCTGTGAATGTATTGCTGATGGCTGTAACCTTATTAGTAAAAAATGTGGCGAAGATATCTGCTGTAAGTGATGTGTCAGGTGGTGGAGGGGGAGGGCAGAGAAGTGAGTTAAATGTTCTAAACAAGCTACGAGTGTCTGTGGTGCTGTTGATCATGGTCTGTAATATGAAGTTTTTGCAGCTTTAACATTATCTGAAAAAGTTGCAAGCGGAAGTTTATATTTACCTAGATCGGCTGGATCTTCATGACAGCATTTCGATTTTAGAGGGTTGTGCTAGTAAACAGGCTGGTTGATATAGTCTTCTGCTGTACTGTTGCTTTTGGCTTCTGAAACAGTAGTCTATATAAAGTGCTAAATCCAGCATAGATGATCCTTACATTCCAATCACAAACAACAACAACAGTGATACTCAAAACCACATAATTAAGGATGTTATTACCTCAGGATGCATAACTCAAAGGAAACATTTGTATAGTTAAGTATATAATTAATTTATTGTAAAGTAATTCAATAATCAAATATGATTTATTTTCACTTATTTATGATTTATTTTTTAGTGGTGGGGTTAAGGTAAGTGGGTTGATCTGAAACAAAAAGCCGCCAACCTAAAAGCTGTCTGAATTGAATACATTTTATGTTCTATAGTGGGAAAATGACTCCTGATATGCACTTAAGTTGTCAGTTGATTCTTTCAAAGAGGAATTATTTGCATAACCTCTCTCTTTCACGTCCTCATCTATGTAACTGGCAGTCTCTGGAAAGAAAGAACCAGGACATCTATCTTCATTTTTCAAATGATGATCAATAAAATTTAAATTTCAAAATATAAAGCATATTCAACTACTTTTCAACTAGATTGCTTCAAGTGTCAGATTATCTCAATGAATATTAGGGTGTAATATATTTATGGCAATTACCAGATCTTACTGCAGCTCTTTCCTAATAAATCAACAGGTTAATATGAAACTAAACATAAAGCCCTTAATAATGTGGAGTAAGATTAATATAACTGGGGTGTGCAATTTCTTATCTTACATGAAGAATTATGCCAAATAATCTTATTAAATAAAATAAAATGTACTTTAAAAATACAAACATAAACTAAAGGAAATGTGTGCATAGCTAAGGAAGCTATAGCCAGAAATTTTAAGCATTCTTGCTCTGGTCCAATAACTAAAGGCTGTTGCATGTTTTTGGACTAAAATTCAAATCGAACTGCCACAAAGAAATGATTAAGTGGGAAATATTTGGATTATAGGTGGCAAAGAGAAACCCATGGTGTAAAGACTGCTAAAAACTGTAACACAATGTTCCTTTATTAAACATATAACATGTTGATTAAATTCTCTTTTTGTTTGACCTCTTTTTTTCTTCCTTTGCTGTTGTTGTATATCTTTGTACTACTACTAATAATAATATAGGAAAAGATACATCAGGGAAAATGCTATATCACACAAAATATAAATAAGCAAACTTATATGAAGCAGTAATGGTGTAAAAACATATTTATTAAAAAATGCATTACCTTTGCACATAAAACAAAGAGGACACTCCTGATTGTCCAGCATACACTTTGAATGAATGCCTGCTTCACATGTTTACATGTTCAAAGGCCTAAAAAGTAGTTTGTTAGAATGCTTGATCAGTTTTGTGCAGGCCTGTTCCCCTTCTGTCACTCTCTCGATGTAGTGTCGAAGGAAGTGACACAAGGGGTCTTCTCGGACGCTGAATCGTACCTCTGAACCTGAGAAAAGGCCAATGTCAAGTTGGCAGACAGAATTTGCATGCCCCGCCCCGGACATACGGGTATAAGGGGAACCGGGGCAGCGAATGCCAGTCAGAATTTTTCTTCGGAGCCGAATGGTTGTACCGCAAGCAGCTGAAACACACACCTGTTTCACTCACCTCTACCAGCGAGAAGCATTGCCTTTGGATCCGAACGGCGCATTTCCAGCTGGCGTCTCTCTCTCTGCAAGCTGTGCAGTCCACGCCCCGGGGCACTTCGACAGCGCTTCTTTCTTTTCGAAAGAGTGTTCTCCTCCTAAAAGAGTATATTTTCTCTAAAAGAGTTTGAGTTCCCACTCATAAAAGAGCAATACACAGCAGGCGTTGAACGTCCTTTTCAGGACGCGTCTTTTTAAAGATGTCTTTCCGCCTCTGTGGAGTTCCTGGATGCGGTTGAATTCTCTCCACTTCTGACGATCATAAAAAGCTGGCTCGTGTGCCTGGGCTGCGATCACACGCAGGCAGCGTTTTATGAATGGTTCATGTTCTCAGTGCGAGAACATAACCATGGCAACATTGCGGTCGCGCTTTCTTTTGTCATGAGAGAAAGCCACTTCAGCCGCCCCCCGTGTCGTTCCTTCTTCCCACGGGATTGAGGTCGACCTGGCTGGCGATGAAGGTGATTTGGGGATGACCACGGGCTCGGTTTCGCCGGGTAAATCCCCACGAACCGCCCGCCACCCAGCACGCTTGTTTGCTTCCGTCCGAGCTCGGGAAGAGTGCGGCTCGCTTCCCCGCCAGCCGGCATTTTCCCTTGAGCTCCCGGAATTGGATGACGATATCACCGCTGCATCGGAGAGTGTCACAGCAGCGTCTGATGCTGATGGCTCGCCTGGGCTGCCACCTCCGGGTCTGCTCGCCCAGTCTGAGGCTGATTTTCAGATGTCCGCTATGCTTTCCCGGGCCGCCGCGAGCGCGAGGCTGGACTGGAGATCTCCGCCCCCCTCTCGGCTACTCGATCGGTTCCTCGGGTAACGGCGCCGCTTATAGCCACGCCCCCCCTTGGTTCCGTCGTTCCCGGAAGTGCATGACGAGCCAATGCGGTCGGAACCGCCCTCCGCTTGTCCGCTCTCACTACCCTGGATGGCGGAACACTGCCACCTGGCGGGACTGAATGGTACTACTCTCCAGAGCCGTAGAATGATGTCATCACTGACCTCTACAGCACCACTGGACAGGCTGCCTCCGCCCTGCAAGATCTGCACCTGGGTAGTTCCAACCCCGATGTGCTACAGTAACCGCGCTCTGCTCCAACCTCGCTCTCAGAGCTACGAATGTCACGGCGCAGGCACTCAGGTGGACGATGGCCACGCTCGTGGTCCAGGAGCGCCACCTCTGGCTGAACACGGCCGAGATGCATGGCATTGACAAGTCAAGATTTCTCAACGCCCCCGCCTCCCAGCTCGGCCTCTTCGGCGACACCATCGACGACATTGCCCAGCAGTTCTCGGTGGTGAGGAAGCAGACGGGGACAGTTTCTCACATCATGCCGCGGCGCCACCCAGTCAGCGCACCCGCGCCCCGCCTGCTCGCCGAGGGCGTCCCCCCTTGCGACGAGAAAGCAACAACAGGTAGCTCCGCAACCTGGGCCCAGCTCTCAGCCCCAGTGTCGAGCACCTCGCAGGCGGCGTACGCCCCCCCGTCTCCAGGACCCCCTCTCGGACCAGAAATGCTCTGAAGCGCTCCTGAGATGGACACCCCAGGCAGTCGGATGTTCGCTCCGGAGATGGTTTCAAGACCACTCCGTCCCCCGGTGGAGGGCCGGGAAGAGAATCCTTGTTTTCACCTGCTGCACCGCCTTCGGGCTGCGGTACCTACAGAGCGATTCCCTCACTCCCTGGGTCATTCAGCCGGTGTGTGCCGTTCTCACGGCACCCCGGCCCTACATCTCTCCAGTCCCGGTTTTCCGGACGCAGCTCTCTCACCCAACCCCGGCAGGCCAGCGCTGACGAGTTTCGAAGACGCCCTCTCGGGACCTCTTCCTCAGTCTCTAATCCGCCCCCTGCCGGGTGTGCGGAGTAAGGTAAGTGCTTTGAGTCTTTTCTCAGCACCTCAGCCTCGGGATGCTCTTTTGTCTCCCGACGCATTATTACCTGCTCCCCCCCACTGCGAAGCCCCGCCCGGTACGTCAAATGTGATCGTCCCCTTAGTTCCCCTCGCACGGAGTTTGGACGCGTGGTTATCTCTTCCCAACCTGTCGCGCTGGTTGGCCAGGACCATCCGACTCAGCTCTGCGATTCAGTTCGCCCGGCTCCCGCCTCGTTTCAGCGGTATTCGCTCCACTCTAGTGCATGGCCAACAAGCCAGTGCTTTACAAGCAGAGATTTTTACACTGCTCCTCAAGGACGCGATAGAGCCCATCCCTCCAGCCGAGATGAAGAAGGGTCTCTGCAGCCCTTACTTCATCGTACCCAGAAAAAGTGGCGGGTTGCGACCAATCTTGGACTTGCGAGTTCTCAACCGGGCCCTGCTCAGACTCCCGTTCAAAATGCTCATGCAGAAGCAGATTCTCACCTGCGTTCGACAGCTAGATTGGTTCGCGGCGGTAGACGCGTACTTCCACGTCTCTATTTTGCCGCGACACCGACCCTTCTTACGGTTCGCGTTCGACGGCCAGACGTATCAGTACAAGGTCTTCCCCTTCGGCCTGTCCCTGTCCCCTCGTGTCTTCATCAAGGTCGCAGAGGCCGCTCTTGCCCCCCCAAGGGAAGTGGGCATCTGCATACTCCACTATCTCGACGACTGGCTCATTCTGGCCCACTCTCGAGTTACTGTGTGCTCACAGGGACCAGGTGCTCAGGCACCCCAGCCATCTAGGGCTTCAGGTCAACTGGGAAAAGAGCAAGCTCACCCCGGTTCAGAGCATCTCTTTTCTCGGTATGGAGTTAGACTCGGTCTCAATGACAGCGCGTCTCACCAACGAGTGAGCCCAGTCAGTGCTCAGGTGCCTCGCTCGCTTCAAGCCTGGCACAGCATTCCTCTAAAACTATTCCAGAGGCTCCTGGGGCATATGGCATCCTCAACCGCGGTCGCGCCGCTCGGGTTGATGCATATGAGACCGCTACAGCACTGGCTACAGACCCGAGTCCTGAGATGGGCATGGCACCACAGCACGCATCGTGTGACAATCACCCTTGCCTGCCATCAAACTTTCAGCCCATGGACAGACCTCTGCTTCCTACGGGCCAGAGTTCCCTTGCAGCAGGTGTCCAGACGTGTTGTGGTAACCACAGACGCCTCTTGACTGGGTTGGGGCGCCGTGTGCAATGGGCACACTGCCGCTGGCACCTGGAAAGGTCCCCGGCAGCATTGGCACATCAATTGCCTAGAGTTGATGGCTGTTATTCTTGCTCTACGGAGGTTTATTCCACTAATCCGAGGCAAGCATGTTCTGATTCGCTCAGACAGCACCGCGACGGTAGCGTGCATAAATCGCCAGGGCGGCGTGCACTCTCGTCATATGTCACAACTCGCCCGCCATCTCCTCCTCTGGAGTCAGCCGCGACTCAGGTCGCTGCTCACCACTGACATCCCTGGCAACCCTGGCAACCGCGTCGTGACAGGTTTTGCCCAGCGGAGAGTGGAGGCTCCACCCCCAGGTGGTCCAGCTCATTTGGGACAGATTCGGCAAGGCACAGGTAGACCTCTTTGCCTCCCAGGACAACTCCCATTGCCCACTCTGGTATTCCCCGACAGACGCCCCCCCCCTCGGGACAGACGCGCTGGCACACAGCTGGCCCCGGGGGCTGCGCAAGTACACATTTCCCCCAGTGAGCCTTCTTGCATCGGTGCTGTGCAAGATCAGGGAGGACGAGGAACAGGTCGCCTTGGTGGCCCCTTGTTGGCCCACCCGCACCTGTTTTTTGGAACTCACGCTCCTCGCGACAGCCCCTCCCTGGAAAATCCCCCTGAGGAAGGACCTTCTTTCTCAGGGACGGGGCACCCTCTGGCATCCGCGCCCAGACCTCTGGAATTTCCATGTCTGGCCCCCTGGACGGGACGCGGAAGATCTAGTGAATCTACCACCTGCTGTCGTAGATACGATCAATCAAGCCAGAGCTCCCTCAACCAGGCAACTCTACGCACTTAAGTGGCATTTGTTCATGAATTGGTGTTCTTCCAGAGCTGAAGACCCACGGAGATGCGCAGTTCGGTCAGTGCTTCTATTCCTGCAGGAGAGACTGGAGGGGAGGCTGTCCCCCTCCACCTTGAAGGTGTATGTAGTCCCTTGGTAAGCACGACTTGATTATCAGGTTCCTGAAAGGCGCCCGGAGACTTCATCCTCCCCGGCCTAACCTGTTTCCCTCTTGGGATCTCTCAGTGGTCCTCTCGGGCCTTCAGAGACCCCCATTTGAGCCGCTTGATTCAGTCGAGCTCAAGGCCCTCTCCTTGAAGACGGCCCTCCTGATCGCGTTAGCCTCAATCAAGAGGGTAGGAGACCTGCAAGCGTTCTCTGTCAGCGACTCTTGCCTGGAGTTCGGTCCAGCACTTTCTCACGTTATCCTGAGACCCCGACCGGGCTACGTGCCCAAGGTTCCCACGACCCCTTTCAGGGACCAGGTCGTGAACCTGCAAGCACTGCCCCGGGAGGAGGCAGACCCAGCCCTTTCGTTGCTGTGTCCGGTGTGTGCTTTGCATTCCTATGTGGTCCGCACGCAGAGCTTTAGATACTCTGTGCAGCTCTTTGTCTGCTTTGGCAGACGGCGGAAAGGGAACGCCGTCTCCAAACAGAGGCTAGCCCACTGGGTCGTTGATGCTATTGCCTTAGCCTATCACTCCCAGGGCGAGCCCACCCCCCTGCAGGTCCAAGCACACTCCACTAGAAGTGTGGCGTCCTCGTGGGCACTAAGCCACGGCACCTCCCTAGCAGACATCTGCAGAGCAGCGGGCTGGGCAACACCCAATACCTATGCCAGATTTTACAATCTAAGGGTTGAGTCGATCTCGTCCCGTGGTTTGTCAGGTCCGAGCCGGTAGAACTCAGTAACGCGGCACAACCGACCGGGTGTTCCGCTTGCATCTTGCGCCCTTCACCAATGTGATCCAGTGCGCCTTCTATCCCAGGTCAGCCACTGACTGTCGCTGCCTGGATGCTTTTTCCTCCCTAGCCTTCTGGCCCGTGAATTCAGCAGAGCAACTCACGGCCAGACCCAGTACGAGTCTTGGGCTCTGTACTGGGGTCGGGCTCCACGGGCATAGTTCCCTCTTCAGGCTAACTCCCCATGATGTATTCTCCGCGGTACGGTCCCCCTCTCGGCGGACCCGTGTTTCCCTCAGGCAGCTGCACTGCCTCGGCCCCGTGTCTGTAGAGTCCCCCCTTCATTAGACTGGACCTACCACCGCGCCGTCTCCCACGTCCGGCTTCACAGCCCTCGTGGTGTATCTGCCATACATTACCTCCCCCTGACTGGGCAGGGTATGGCCTCTGCAGGGTCTTCCCCTCCTGAAAGAATAGGAAATCTGCAGGCCGGACAGCTACCTTGCCTCCGGTCCTGCCTCAGCGCCCGGCACACCGGCGCCGACGAGTTTTGAAGACGCCTCCTTAGGCCACTTCCTCAGTCTCTAAGCCGCCCCCTGCCGGGTGCGTGGAGCAGGGTTAATGCTTTGAGTCTTCTCTCAGCACCGCCCAGGCTCTCCTGCTCCCCCCCGGGGAATGACTGCCTTCCCTGACATAGGTTGGGCCCCAGCCGCTCTACATCCTATGTGAGAGACATAGTGAGAGAGAAGGCCGCGGCTGTTGGGCTTGCTCCCATGCTAGCATGTAATACCTTTTTCCCCCAGGGGTGCGGGAAAACCTAAGGTGGATATGCTAAAACTCCTTGAGGGGGCGTTGGGGAGGGCGACGTGCATTCGGTCCAGGGGCCTCTAACACACAATAGCCTGCTTTGCCCCTGCTCCGACAGTCACGTCACATGGTCAGTGCATGGCGTTTTTATATGGACCCCTTGTGTCACTTCCTTCGACACTACGTCGAGAGAGTGACAGAAGGGGAACGTCTCGGTTACTGTTGTAACCTCCGTTCCCCGAGGGAGGGAACGAGACGTAGTGTCCCTCCTGCCACGGCACTAGACCTAGCACTGTAAATGGCCGTGCTCCATCCTTCGGCTCCTCAGTGCAAAATCCTGACTGGCATTCGCTGCCCCGGTTCCCCTTACACCCGTATGTCCGGGGCGGGGCATGCAAATTTTGTCTGCCAACTTGACATTGGCCTTTTCTCAGGTTCAGAGGTACAATTCGGCGTCCGAGAAGACCCCTTGTGTCACTTCCTTCGACACCACGTCTCGTTCCCTCCCTCAGGGAATGGAGGTTACAACAGTAACCGAGACGTTTTCATGTAAAATATAATTTGAGATTTATAAAAACCACTTGCCTTGTTCTTAGCGATAGCCTTATGGTAGACACCACAAATGCCTGACCTTTCTAAAGAAAGTAATACACACTTGCTGTATTGACACATGATTATGAACCAAAACAAGTAAAATCTTTAGATATACAGTAGTTGTGCACTGATATTACCGAGTGAGGTGAAGAGCAAAAGTGCCAGTCTTTCCCTCTCCGCTTGAATTGAGGGGCAGTTAATATACCCATGGTCCCCATTCAGAAAGGTCTATGAAAACGTACAAAAAGGCGACACAAGTTTTTAATAGCAGCATTACTGCATTACATTTTGATACTTCACTATTTTACACTTACATATAGATTTATTTACAATGTGTCCAGTACGAGTAATTAATCAGCTGTACATTTTTAAAATATAGTGCTTCACCACAGCTGTAAAGAGCCCGCAAGCAATGGTGTCTGCCTGAATGGCATACCCTCTTGTGCATATTTCCCATGGTCTTTGGCAACCTTTTACTGTGGCAAACATGTCAAATAGAAAATCCATATGCATACCCCCAATTCTCAGTTATTTTTTGACAGTGCTCCTCCTGCTCTCCAAGTGAATTTAGGTAAGTTATTGACCTACTCACAATGTTGCAGTGCTAATCAGAAAATGGAAATTGCATTAAAAAATGATCAATAAGTCAATATGCTGGTATTTCATGCATTGTACATTTCTAGGTATAACAACTGTAGCTCACTTCTGTTTGAGTACATTAAACATTAACCAGTCTTTCAACTAGAACTAGACTAACTTACAAAAAATGTCCAGTGATTGCCACCCTCTAAGCACAGACCAAAAACTTTTTTTTTCCCATGCTTTTTCAAGAATGTTTTTCTGTACCATGTGCACTGTATTACTAATTAGCCAAGATAAAGATTGGATTGACAAGATATTCTTACCTTGACGAAACTATGGCTTGTTGCCCTGAACCTCCCATCGAGATAGGATTTAGATGTGGATATTGATTGGCACTACACCTGGGGCCAGTTGCACTAGCTATATGTAAATTACAATGTAACCTAGTTGTGACATAAATGGGCACAATTTACACACTACTAAATATTGAGTATTGCACCATTAAACTTAGGTAAAACGTAACCCAACGTATAAACTAAATATTGACAGAAGCCTCAGACCAGGAGTAATGGATGGAATAAAAAATAGACACATTTAATACATCATTGAGGTCATATTTAGGTTGACAGGCTTCAGTCCTTTATATATGTATATGTATATGACGTATATGATGATTTTGGCACTCATTTACATTCACAGGAGAAAACATTATGTAAAAAACTTAAATATGTAACCGATTTAACTGTGCACTTTCCTGTGTACACTGCCGGTGTCATGTTTCAACATATACGAAACAGATATTAAAATTAATAAATGTCTGTTTTCCAGCCAGTTATATTAGTATTTATTTATTGCCCCTTATTCATTTTAAATACATTTATTGAATTGTGTTATTTACATGCAATCTTTTGGCATTTTTTATTACGTATCTTTAGGCCTGTTGCGATTATTAAATAACCGTCTGGTCGTGGTTATTTGATCTAACCGCGGTTATATGAGACTACCATGATTTTTGGGCATTCGAATTCAATCACATTTTAATGTGCAAATAAATACATTTTAAACGAATATATTGTATAAATGCCATGTGTGTCGTTCAGTTGAACTCCGAGTCCAAGCGTCAATGAGCCACACCACAGATGTCAACCAGCTACTGTTTAGAGGAGCACGTGAAGAGCCTCAAGCTGTCTGACATGTGTGCTGTCAGCAGAGGCTCGTGCCAAACTCCTACAAAAACATTAACGAACAAGTATAAACTGTGATAGTGAACGCAAGCACACGGTTTTACTTTAAATGATTGCAACTGAAAAGTTCAGACACACAGTGACACAGACACACACTTACTCTATTTCTGTGTGGAGCGATGAAATGATTAAACAAAATCTCAAAGGTTTTGCTTCATGACAAATAAGAGCCTGTGGGTTTAATCAGAGCATTAAAATAAAGCGTGAGTGAAGAAATTAGGACAGAAATATTTTACTATTGCATATCTGCATTATTTTTATTAATAAAAATATAAAATGAAAAATATATTAGTTCAAAAAACAAGAGTGTAAATGTAAAATTTAACAAAACTAAAGATGACCAAATAAGAGAGACATATTTTAAGTATTTGAAATATTTTGATATTTAAAACATTATTTTTAAACATTATGCCATTCACAAGTTTTTAAAGCCTTAAAAGGAAATCACATATCCCTATTTTACTATTTGATTTATACATTTCAAATTAAATGTGTAAAAATGACTTCATATGGTGTATGAAGCACACATGCAGAAAAAAAACACCTTAAGAAATATGACAATTTATATGACAATTCATTGTGAGAGCCCTTAAAGAGACAATTAATAGTTATAGTCCTAAAATTAAGCAATCATCATAATCGCAATTATTTGTTTGACAATTAATCTTCGGCCAAATTTCATAATCGTGACAGGCCTATGTATCATATTTCAATGGTGATATAATTTATTACAGCTGACAGTTACATGAGCAAACCAGATATGAACTTCAACTGTAACAAGATCAAATTGAAATGGATTTTTAACAGTTCTGTGTAAAAATTTCAAGGCTGTTTATTGGATCAGTACAGGTAAACATCATATTATGAGACTAGCATTACTTTACAGAGAGCTTACGACCTACTAGTTATGTCTTGCCTTAAGAACAGGTGGTCTAACCAAATTATGCACTGACTTAGTTACAAATTAACTAGTAATTACTAAGCCTTTAGTGTTAACTTTACTTCTCAACTTAAGTGAGACCTTTGTAAATGACAAATTAAGGGAGTTAAAGTAATTATATATATTTTTTTTGCAGTATGTAAGTTTGTGTAGAAATTGGTGGATGTCACTCTTAACTTCCTGAAAACAGATTTTTTTTTTTTAAATGTTACAATATAAATAGTTACAATGTTGAAAATTTACAATAATTTAGAAACAAAAATATTTAATTTGTCTATGACACTATAGAGTTCTCCTCCTCTCATGTAAACACATAAGCAGCATTCTTGCAGGTTTTTGAGGAGTGCACATGTGCGTGAACACACATCATCGGATGGAGCCAAATGACACGTTAACAAAGACAAAAACTTCAACATTTCTGAGAGTACACACGAGAAAGCATACACAATAAACTATATTCTTTTATACACATTTTAAGCAACTGCCCCTTACCTCTGCATATAAGAGTTCATGCATGGGTAGAATACTGGAGTATTACATTAGATGGTAACCCACTATTGCAGTGCTATTCCACTGCAGGTCGCAATAAATAGTTAAGGAAAAAAACGGAGCAAAAACTGTGAAATATATAAATATAATAAAGCAAAGACATGGAGAATAAATAGCAAAGACTTTCTCTGATACCATGTTGGTTTATTTACACAAGCATCGTGGGGATATTACGTTGCAATGGAGAATGCTGCTTTTTTACTGAGCCACATGTAAATGGAAGTTAAGCGTACACCGCTTATATAGTCCATGTGAAAGGAACGCAGCATTCTCACACTAATCCACATTCTCTCAATATGCTGCTTTCTGGTGTCTATGTAAACACACTCACTGATTTAAACCTATAGAGATCTTCTGCTCTGATAAAACTTCTCACTACTGTACATGTCTCATCTAATAACTATAGTCTTCCACTGTAGAATTTATCCATTTAGCATCACATCATAAAAACAGTTGAAAACAACATCACTACTCACAGATAGTTCAGGAAAAACACGGTTCCTTTTTATACTGGGTAATAATGTCATATGAAAACACGTGAAGTATTCACAAAGACCAACGCTGAATAGAAATGAACAAACTCTCAACATTTCTAATGAACTTTCAGCACATACATACCTGTTAGCACAATAATGCTATCGTTTCTGTAATCAATTGAACTCCATTTCTGGACATCTATGGTAGCCGGACCCTAACGGTGGATAATATAAGTAATCCCTGCTGTTGAATTCTTGCCAATAATGTGAAAAGAGCACACAAACAAATTATTCCAAGCTTTTTTCAAACAGATGTTCCTAACTCAATCCTTCTGTAGGCAGCCGAGTAAAGAAGCAGCATCTGGGACTGGAGCGATTGCTTTGCTAGTGGTAATCATAACATTGCTGTTTTAGATAAAACTTTAGTTTCGCTTTATTATTAGAATAACCATTAACTGCACACATTGTCTGGGAAATTTTAAAGACATCTTAAAACATTTAAAAAGCAAGAATATAATTGCATGAAACAAAAGACCAAGCAAACAGAGACCGGCTACGCACAAAACGGCAACCAATCGCACTTCCGCTAGGCAACTGGAAATTCTGCCCACGTAGCGAAATACAGTGGACTCGCTGAGAATATTGTGGATAGAGTTGTTCTGCTCTGAGAGCCGCACACATAACACACTGATGTAAACCTATAGAGTTCTTGTGCTCTGAGAGCAGCACACATAACTCACTGATGTAAACCTATAGAGTTCTTGTGCTCTGAGAGCAGCACACATAACACACTGATGTAAACTTATAGAATTCTCCCTCTCTGAGAGCCACACACATAACACACAGATGTAAACCTATAGAATTCTTGTGCTCTGAGAGCAGCACACATAACACACTGATGTAAACCTATAGAGTTCTTGTGCTCTGAGAGCAGCACACATAGCACACTGATGTAAACTTATAGAATTCTCCCTCTCTGAGAGCCACACACATAACACACTGATGTAAACCTATAGAATTCTCCTTCTCTGAGAGCAGCACACATAACACACTGATGTAAACCTATAGAGTTCTTGTACTCTGAGGGCAGCACACTGTACTAAGAACACATTGATATGAACTATTGAGAACACTTCTACCATTAGAGCAACAGTATTCAGTATGTAATACAGTACTATTCTGGTAACAGTATAAATACATTAATAGTTTTGTTCTTCTTCCTTAGCGTATGTGAAACACATGGCATTACATTAAAATTAAGCAGCACACGCATCATTGCTGTCTTAGGAGAACATTTAAAAGCAAATTCCTTGAGAACCTTCCTTGAGATCTCAATCCTTGAGATTTTTAAAGATCTTAAACTATGGGCGAACACAAGATGGCTGAAGACATTACAGTTTAAATGACGGAAAAGCCACAGAAGTTCAGTTGGAGTTCCTGTTCTCAAACAAGACTGGCAGCAGGGTGGCATTAAAAAGCTTTACTCTTTGCGAAATTGGTATTTTCCACTGACAAACTAATCGTATCATAAATGCACACGATGCAATTTTCCGACGAAGAGTATCAGTCCTGTGCGTTGTTACTGTTAGCCATTACTCAGCAAATGCTAACTAGGCCACTATTATAACCTGGTCTACCACTCTTTAGGGTTTCTTTGCAGATGAATTTATCACTGTACATTAATAAAATATATGGTATGTTCACTTAACTTTGCATATGTGTTTTTCCTGTGATTTCTTAATGAAGCATCCCCTTGTGATAATATTTTCACTCCAATTTTTGATTAATTTCCCACCTCCTCTATGATATCATTGGTTGTCTCTGTAAAAAGAAATATATATTATTTCCTTTCTGCCCTCAGATAATTTTTCAATAAGTAAAACTCACATCTGCGGTGAAAACGTCTAGGTTACGTATGTAACCTCCGTTCCCTGATGGAGGGAACGAGACGTTGTGTCGAAGAAGCGACACTAGGGGTGTCTCTTGAGCGCCGAAAGATGCCTCTGATCTATAAGAAAGGCCAATGAGAGTTGGCGAACAGTATTTGCATACCCCGCCTCCGGATACGGATATAAAGGCAAGGGAAATACGGTAGTTCATTCAGGATTTTTCTGAGGAGGTGACGCTCCCAACTAGGGAACAGGCCAAGCCTGGCTGGGCCTCTTTTCTCTCTATGTTTTCTCGGCATAGAGCAAGAGCAGCCGGGGCCCTTACCGCATCGAGGGAAGGGGGTCTTACCCGAATTCCAATTCTTTTAGGGGAAAAGACCCTGCGGAGGCCACACCCACCCGAAAGGGGAGGTAGAGATGGCAAAATACATCACATGGCCTCTTGGGTCACATGTGGGAAGAATGGCGCGGTGGTAGATCCAACCTCGAGGAGGGGGGAGTTGCTACAACACGGCGACCGGAGGGCAGCGAAGGACTGCCTAAGGGAGACGCGGGTCAGCTCGTAAGGTGACCGTACCGCGGAAGTACACACAGGAGGAGTCCGCATAGCAGGCCTAATCTGTGGAGCACCTATTCCAGTAGGGGTGGCCTGGGGTATCCGTAGTGGACTGGGCCGGCAAGTTCCTCCGCTGAACTGCCGCCATTTCAGGGCGTAGACGCCATTTCAGGGCATAGAGTTGCCTGGTAGAAGGGGCTCTGGCTTGGTTGATCGTGGCTACGACTGTGGTGGTAGACCAGCTAGATCTTCCACGTCCCGTCCAGGGGCCAGATGTGGAGGTTCCAAAGGTCTGGGTGCGGATGCCAGAGCGTGCCCCGTCCCTGAGAAAGAAGGTCCTTCCTCAGGGGAATTCGCCAGGGAGGGGCTGTCACAAGGAGTACGAGGTCCGAGAACCAGGCACGGGTGGGCCAGTAAGGAGCCACGAGAGTGACTTGCTCCTCGTCCTCCCTGACCTTGCACAGCACCTGTGCAAGAAGGCTCACTGGGGGGAATGCGTACTTGCGCAGCCCCATCGGCCAGCTGTGTGCCAGTGCATCTGCTCCGAGGGGAGCCTCGGCGTACCAGAGCGGGCAGTGGGAGGTCTCTTGGGAGGCAAAGGGGTCTACCTGGCCCTTGCCGAACCGTTCCCAAATCAGCTGAACCGAGTGGGGGTGAAGCCTCCACTCGCCGCCAGGGAAGCGTTGTCGTGACAGCGCGTCCGCTATCACATTGAGGTTGCCGGGGAAGTGAGTGGCACGCAGCGACATGAGTCGGTGCTGGCTCCAAAGGAGGAGACGATGGGCGAGTTGTGACATGTGGCAGGAGTGTACGCCGCCTTGGCGATTTATGTACGTGACCGTAGTGGTGCTGTCCGACCTGACTAAGATATTTTCATCCTGAATTATTGGGAGAAATTTCTGCAGGGCCAAAAAGGACGGTCAACAACTCAAGGCAGTTCATGTGCCAGTGCAGCTGGGCACCTTTCCAACGGCCTGAGGCTGCGTGCCCGTTGCAAATGGTGCCCCAACCCGATCTGGAGGCGTCGGTCATGACCGGGACATGTCGAGGTAATTGAGTATGCGGATGCCGGCTTCTCGGAGCGGGGCAAGAGCTGCCTCTGCGACTTTCATGAAGACGCGAGAGGACAGAGACATGCCAAAGGGGAGGACTTTGTACTGACACGCCTGGCCATCGAACGCAAACCGCAGGCAGGATGGAGACGTGGAAGTACGCGTCCTTCAGGTCTACCGCTGCGAACCAATCTAGATGCCGGACGCAGGTTAAGCGTGAGCATTTTGAACGGGAGTTTGTGCAACGCTTGGTTGAGAACTCGCAAGTCCAAGATTGGTCGTAAGCCGCCGCCTTTCTTGGGTACGATGAGGTAAGGGCTGTAGAAACCCTCCTTCATCTCGGTTGGAGGGACAGGCTCTATCGTCTTTGGCCAGAAGAGTCGCGATTTCCGTGCGTAGGGACTGGGCATGTTCGCTGTATACTGCGGAAAAGCGGACGCCCATGAAGGGGGGCGGGGGCCTGGCAAACTGAATTGCGTAACCGAGTCGGATGGTCCGGGCCAGCCAGCGGGACGGGTTGGGAAGTGAAAGCCACGCGTCCAACCTCTGCGCTAGGGGCACCAAATGGACGATCAATTTGGACGTACCCGGCGGAGCTTCGCAGCGGGGCGGAGCAGGTAGGGCAGCGTTGGGCGGCGATGGGGCGACCCGCGGCTGGGGTGCTGAGAAAAGACTCAAAGCACTTACCTTGCTCCGCACACCCAGCAGGGGGCGTGTGAGCGGTGCACCTGCCCGCGGGACCAATCAGGTAGCCCGGAAAGCATAGCGGATCTCCGTGCGTCAGGCTCAGGCTGGGCGAGCAGACCCGAAGGTGGCGGCCCAGGCGAGTGATCAGCATCCGATGCCGCTGTAACGCTCTCCGATGCAGCTGTGATGTCATCCAATTCTGAAGCAAGCAAGCGTGCCGGGGAGGCGGGCGGTTCAAGGGGGTTTACCCGGCGAACAGATCCCGTCATTGTCCCCAAATCGCCTTCATCGCCCGCGGCGCCTGCGCTAATCCCGTAGGAAGAAGGCGGAGCGCGGGGGCGGCTGAAGTGGCTTTCTCTCATTACAAAAGAAAGCTGTGCGACCGCAATGCTATAACGGCCATGTTCCCGCACTGAGAAGATGAACCATTGGAGAGAATGCTCATCCCGAGCTCAGACGGAAGCAAACAAGCGTGCCGGGGAGGCGAGTGGTTCGAGGTGGTTTACCCGGCGAACAGAGCCTGTCATAGTCCCCAAATCGCATTCATCGCCCGCGGCGCCTGCGTCAATCCCGTAGGAAGGAGGCGAAGCGCGGGGGCGGCTGAAGTGGCTTTCTCTCATTACAAAAGAAAGCCACACGACCGCAATGTCGCCATGGCTATGTTCTCACACTGAGAACATGAACCATTCATAAAACGCTGCCTGCGTGTGATCGCAGCCCAGGCATGCAAGACAGCTAGGCCGGAAATTACATCTTTATAAAGACGCGTCCTGAAAAGGACGTTCAATGCCACTGTGTAACTCTTTTACAGAGAAAATCACTCTTTCAACTCTTTTAACTCTGCGCTGTTGAAGCGCCCAGGGGCAAACTGCATGCCGGCAGTGAAGAGAAAAGCCGCTGAAGTGCGCCGTAGATCCAAAAGCAAAGCAGAGCGTCAGAGGATAGAAGCAGGATCAGTTGTGATATTTGCAGCTGGCTGCATACACACGACCATCGGCTCCGAAGAAAATTACTGAATGAACGAGCATATTTCCCTCGCCTTTATAACCGTATCCGGAGGCGGGGTATGCAAATACTGTTCCTTTTTTCATAGATCAGAGGGATCTTTCGACGCTCAAGAGAGACCCCTAGTGTCGCTTCTTCGACACGACGTCGAAGTGAGCGACAGACGGGGAACTGGGTTTCTTTAAATGTATGTCCTGTATGTCCTTGGAATCACAAGACATTAAAGGAATTGTTCGCCCAAAAATAAAAATTCACCTTCATGTTGTTCCAAACTTAACTTTCTTATGTGCAAAACAAAATGAAATGTTAAGCAGTATGTTAGCCTCAGTCACCATACACTTTCATATAATTTTTTTGTTAATTCTGCCTAACATCTAGAGCTGCACGATTCATTTTTAAAAGTTCTCAATTCAGACACCCATGCGATCTCATTTCTACATGACAGCAATTCTGCAATACATTCCCGCGGCATGCCTTTGTAAGTTGGTCAAGTTTAAATGAGAAATTCACATCAAGACGCATTTTTAAATGTTGATCTTTTAAACTTTATATAGCATCTTTAAAGCACAGTGCTCTTGAGTTGCTGAATAAACTAAAACACAACAGACGTTTGTCCAGCATAGTGCTATACAAACTGCAGGGTACAGCCACGATTAGCTAGGAGTGTGATGGAATCTCTGCTCAATTCAATATTTGAATAGCAACCAACCGATAAAATACCAGTATTACCCAGATATGACTGAATTCGCTTCCTGTGAACTGTTTGATGAGAGCCAGCTTCTTTCCAACACTCACGTGTGTGTCTGCTCAAGCGCTTGTGTCTCATGATAAATGCAGCGATCCTGCACAAGACTCTGCACTGTTCTTAATCCCGTCTGTTTACACTGGTAATTCATTAACAGATGTATCACATCGCTCATCGATATTTTGATTAAAGATCATTACAAAGGCTATTATTCAGCCATCTGTGAACATGTCACACTGAACGTTGCAAGATTTTGACCTGCGACAAGAGAAATCCTTTAGGATTCCCGAAATCTGTCTGCAGAATTGTGGCCAAAATCGTACAACCTCTACGATTTGTAATAGTCTTTTACGATTGCTGCTTGTCAGACTGTACGATATGAATGCATTGATATTGCCATGGCACACTGTGCGACATTATGTCAGACTGCACGATATACATCATTTACATTTACATTTGTGCATTTGGCAGACACTTTTATCCAAAGCGACTTACAGTGCCCTTACTACAGGGACAATCCTGGAGTTAAGTGCCTTGCTCAAGGACACAATGGTGGTGGCTGTGGGGATCGAACCAACAACCTTCTGCTTAGCAGTGCATTGCTTTAGCCCACTATGCCACCACCACTCCATTTCGAAGCCAACTGTGGTCCTAATTGTCCCAATCAGTGAACGTGACTTACGTTACAGGAGTGTTGCGGAATAGAAGCGAAACGTCAAATTTGCCCACCTCGGAGGAGCATTTTTTTTCTCTCTCTCTCTCTCTGAAAAACAGGACATCAGCATTTCCATTGCTCCAATACGAGCATAGGCTAATATTTACAAGAAAGATGGATTTTGTCAAATAGGCCTATAATAAGACAGCCTGATCACAAATACAGAAAATTAAATATGTTGAGAATGAACGCAAGTGCGGGAGGTAGCCTACATTAATGAGCTAATACAAGCAAATATTCAATGTGGAAATAAAAAGACTTGTGGCATGGAAAACTACAAACTTCTATGTTCACATTGGAGGAAACAAAAAAGTTTGGATATAGTACGTCTTTCTCCTATTTTAGATTAGTAACCTATAGGCCATGCAAAATTTTGAAAATTCATATAGGCTGATAATATATTACGCTCGCAAATTCCCTATGGATAATGCACAAACATGACGCAGATTTCTATAATTGTATCCAACTGTATTTGCTGTTACCCTTCTGTCACTCGAAGTTGTGTCAATAGTAGTAACACAAGGGGTCTTTCTTGAGAGCCTCGCATACCTCTGGATTTGAGAAAAGGTCAATGAGAAATTAGCAGACAGAATTTGCATCTGTGAACATGCAACACTGAACGTTGTAAGATTGCCGATTTTGCCCTGCGAAGAGAGAAATAAATTGACCAAATATTAAAGCAAACACAGTCGTTATGTATAATCAGACAGGACCAATTTTTCAAAGAGTTAGATTTGTGTTATGTCTAAATGTATGTAAGCTACATGCTGTCTGTTATAGGCATTCAGTCATTCTTACTGCACCACAACAGTTTTAATGTATATCTAATATATATATATATATAATTACTAAAATAACAGTGTTTTATTGCATATTTGCCTACCAGTGCATATCAAAGTTGACACAAAACTGTTAATGAAGCTTTTTCCCGCTCGTTTTCTTTTTACTTAGCATCAAAGAAACATTTATTTTTTATGCACTTTTTTAAAATAATTATTATTTTTATAGTTATTTATTTATTTAATTATATTGGAATTAATAACAAGGTGCTGTTTAGTTTGTAAAGTATTCGTTGTGCCCTCTTGTGGACTAAGGACATTTTAAACAGTGGACTCGCTGAGCCACATGTATATATTAAATGTATATATTTGATCAATCCATGCATTTTTGCATGGATTGAAATAGAGAACATTTTATCAGAACCTCTAGTACATTACATGTTCCTTTGTTTAGTACCCTTATGTCCAGTTTTTGTAAATCAAATAAGATTTTTTTTTCCACAGAATCATGAGAGAATCGTGATCTTTATTCTCATCAAACAAATTGTGATTCTCAATTTATCCAGAATCATGCAGCTCTACATAAGTGTAAGTAAATGATAACAGAATGTTCATTTTCAAATCTTAGAATGAAAGCAATCCAGCCTATTTTGTAGAAGTGAACAGCTAATGATGTTTGCCTATTATAGTATTATAATGTATTTCTCAAATGCTGCGTGTTTCTGCAAAAACTGCCTTTAGCGAACAGCTTGCATTCTTGACATCCATCGCAATGCACTTTTGGCAGAAAGACACAATTGCCAATCTGTGCATGTAAAGTTTTGGAAATTAAGCCAAACAGACAAAAACAAGGGTAAAAATGAAGCAACAATGCTTTCCATTTAGCTGTCTTCTCCAGAGTCGGGACTCGTTACCCAACTTTAGTGGTTATCAGCTGCTGCTGGCACTCAAGATTGTAACCAATGTTGATGACACAAAATGTACCATAGTTTGAAGCCAAATAAAACAATCAGTACATGTACATGCACAGCTATACTCAAGCTACAGTGACTTATTATCTGTCCAAGTATACATTACACAATGCATAATCAAATACTTGAATAAATGGTGAGAAGTGTTAAATATATGTTGCATGTCACCTCTGTCTTTCGGAGCATGTGCTGTGCTTTTTTTGTTTACAGAATACAGTGTTAATAGTAAAAAAGTCCTAGCAACAATGAGACAAATCCTGGTCATTAACATGAATACATTCTGGATGAAACACAGTTACAGTCACATTTTCTAAGTCTGTTAGTCTGACTTTGCATGCTACTATATAAAGACAAATTATTGTTTGTTTTAGTCAGATTGAAATCAAACTTTTAAAAGTGCACGTGAACAAGTGTGAAAAGAGACCAGCAGGAGAAGGGGGTGGAATCGAACTCAGGTTCGGCAAAGCAATCAAGCCGAGTTGCAGTGCTAAGTTGTTAAGGAGTTACAGTACATTTCTTCACATTCTCTTCTTCATTGCTGTCAACAAACAAGTTTGTCAGAAGAGGACACATACTAATTGTCGGAACTTTGAAGAACGTTTCCATGTTAATACCTTGAACAATGTATTTATTAATGCTCAGTCCGTTGGTTGATCTGCTATACACTTGTCCAGTCTTCCAAAAATGCACTTGCTGTCCTCGTTTGAAAGTTGTACCACAAAAAGTTCCACTTCTACCACAACAAATGAGGTTTTAGGTTTCACCCATAGGATTTGTGCTGGAGTGACGAAATGTCTTAAGTATTGTGTCTTAATGAAAATAATCTCAATAAGATCCACCAATTTGCTTTCTTTCATTTGTTTGCATCTTGCCATTGGCCCCTAGAATCTTTCCAAATTCAAAGGCTACTCAACTTAGATTTCAGCCTACTATGTTACCCCCAATTTATTCCTGCTACACACACATGCATACAGGTGCACACATACACAAACGATTGAATGCACCAAAATACAATCACACAAATTGCCCTGAAGATATGATCATTCTATTATGGCTTTGTACTATCTTTCATTAGCAGAATTAAGATCATTGCTGCGTTCATGGACACAAAAACACCCTTTATATTTCGGCTACCCTTAGTTTTTCCCTATCTATGCCCAGAATGACGGAATGGTCAATGAACAGCTTCCTACATCCCAGCATAGTCCAACTGACCTGCAGTGCGATGCGTTTGACTTGGACTTACACACTTCTCTCTAAACAGTCACAGAAAGACAGAAAATCTGCGCACATGACCGTCTCTCACAACCCTGCCTTTTCAGTTCCGGAGTTTCAAATAAACTGACAACCACAGCTCCTCCTGACTCCATGTTCTAAACACATATTCAGTGGTGTGGGCGGCGGGGCATTGGGCTGGTTGGTGTGGGATGTGGCTAAGTGTGGTGGATACTGGCAGACTGTGCCGTGTTGGGGAGGGAGTGGCGAGGAGAACTTGAGGACTTGTGGTTTGGACTCTGTAAATGAAATCGGAGAACCTTTGGCATCCAGTGTGCACTCTCTCTCTCTTTCTGTCTGCTTGTTCAATTTCCTTATATCTCTGGGTCTCCCTTTCTCATTTTCCCTGTTCTAGTCTCTTTTTCATAACCTGGTCTGAATCGTTCCATTCGAGGGTCAAATACGGCCAATGTGATTCTGCTGCTCTGACTGTAGTTTCAAAAACATCGACAAGAAGATTGTTTTTTGTCTCACATTTTTTTGTGTGTGTAATTGAGTGTGCGAGTGTGTGTGCTATCTTCATTAGTTGTGAGGAGTGAGGAATAAGGCGAAAAGAGCGAATTATATCCCTCTTTATGTGTTTTGCAGTGTAGAAGTTTTGAGAGCTTTAAAGCAAGATTGCTTTGTGTATATTCAAAGGCATCATGAGTAAAAAGGCCATAGCCATGCCTAAACACTAACTCTCCTCATTAGACAGTGGCCTCTTGGGAGTAAAAAGAATGAGCTCGCTGAAAGAGTAGGTAATGTAATCTTCTCTGGCCAATAACCTCTCTAATAGACAATTGAAGTCTATTTTCTCATTTCCCTCTTTCTTCTCTATCTCAGTGGCCTGGCTCTTTTTTCTCATTCTCACTTACAAAAACAAAATAACCTAATAAAATGCAAAAATTCACTTTTTCTCTTCCTCTCTCCCTCTCGCTAACACCCCCCCACCCACCCACACATACACACAATTTTCCTGACAATATAGTAGAAATGTAGCTGGCCACCATATTTGGAAATGTATTGGAACCATCAAAATCAGCATGAGCCAAAACAGGATGTTATGAACAAGTTTGTGGCAACAGAATGAAAAATCACGCAAATAGTTAATTCTCTTGGGCAAACTTGAACCTTACATCCATGTATCGATCTTTTTTTTGAGGTGCTTCTAATAGGCAGATTGATGGCAGTTTAGTCTAGAAAACAACAAACGAATGGTTGCCTGAAACCAGAGGTGGGTAGAAACTCATTACATTTACTTGAGTAACATTTTAGGGACAATTTTACTTTTAGAGTAGGTTTAAAAGTGGGTACTTTTTAGTTAATTTCTAATTATTATTTTTTTACTTTTACTTCTTTACAATGTGTAGCATTAATGTCGTTACATTACTGGGTTCACATTTGAATTAATGTGTAATTTACTGAGAGATTATTGAATGGGACTTTTATGAGAGCGGAAGTTCACAGCTGCGCGTGATGAGACACTCCCACTTGAGTGATGAGACTGTCACTCATGTCATCAGTGCAACAGCACCAAACTCTTCAAAGTGAAACACTTTCTGCACTCCACACAGTGAAAAAAAAAAAAAAAAAAAAAGAATAGATTCGTCATGCAATGCCTTCTTTTAACACCAAGACAAGCGATATTTCAAGATTAAAGTCACAGCTCCAACTTCAGGCAGCACGCTGAGACACGTTTGGCTTTAATTCTAAGGCGGCCTTTGCTGTGCAATGAGATTGTGTAACTGGGCTCTTATGACATCAGTATTTAAGTGTACATTTTTATATCATTGTGCCATGTCATAAGCAGTATTTATGCATTTACTCCGTGCCCTCGCGGGGGTACTGGAAACCATCGCATCTACTTCAGGCGGATTAACTGTATAAATCCATTTAAACATCCAAATTAAGTGTAAATTACTGCCATTCGCGTGATCGACAACTAGAGCGAACAGACAGCATTTCTGCACGTGCACAGCGAGGCGCCTGGGGCGCGCACCTGTGATGTCGCGACGAGAGTGGGTGTGCCTGCAATTCATTCATTCAGTATTTCCTATATAGTGAATGGCAGTGCACTATATCTCAGCAGTAAGTGAACGAAATGAGTGAATTCGGACGAGAGTGTCGGAGCTCTGTGGCTGGTGCAGAAACGTCACATATTAAATTGTATAATTTGGGCCTTACTTGATATTCTTATTTTTTTAAAAAATATATTAATACAATTAGTCTTCATTCTGTTTGTTAAATTTTTAATATATACTGTGTGTTAATATAAAGAGTAAACATATCAAATGTATCTGTATGTTTTGTCTCTATATGTTATTATGTTATTTTAATCCAGTAATGATTTGTCAAAAAGTAATTTACTACATTCAGCATGAAATAAAACATTGCAGGAATGAAGGAAGCAGTAACTCCCAGCTTGTAGGTCTTCCCCATGGTAGATTGTGGGAAATTAACCGTCATTGAGTGAACTTGAAATGTACACTTGAAATTAGAGCGCATTGTGGGTAAGAATGAGTGAACAAAAGTAGGGAACAAGTGGCTCACTCAGAATTCAGACTCTCCAAAATAGTGAAAACTATAGTGGATAGGGGATGTGTTTCACGATCAGGGTTGGTGCCCTACCTAGGTTGTGTATTTAGAGAGCCGCGGTACTGCTGTACAGAACTAATGATCTAAATACTTGCAACACTGAAAACTGTAACTACACTGAAATAAGGATCCACACAGGACTTTAAAAGCTATGAATTAGCAAAAGAAGGCATTATATTTCAGCATTTTATAAAATCTTCTTATTGACAAATTCATCCAGATCTGACAAGAGCCCTGAGAGATAGTTCACCCAAAAATTACAATTCTCATTATTTACTCACCCTCATGCAAACCTAGATGTGTATGATTCTTTCTTCTGCTGAACTTAAATGAAGATTTTAAGAAGAATGTCTCAACTCTGTAGGTCCATACAATGCAAGTGAATGGATTTTAAAGCTAAAAAAACAAACAAACTTCTGAAGACATGGATTAAACCACTGGTCTTGGGGCATTGGAGCATCATACATTTATCCTACAGAGCTAAAATAATATTTAAAAAATCTGAATTTGTGTTCTGCAGAAGAAAGGAAGTCATAAACATCTGGGATGGCATGATGGTGAGTAAATGATATACTATACTATACTATAGCTCAGACATAATTTAATATTCTGTCATAATTGATCTACCCTAATGTTGTTCCAAACCAGTGTGAGGCTTTGTATTATGTGGAACACAAAATATGTTAGACAGAATGATAGGGACTGACAGTCTCGGTCACCATTCACTTTCAATATATATATATTGGTTTGGAAAAACATGATGGTGAATGATGACAGAATTTCCATTAATAATAATAATAATAATTCTATAATACGTGTTCAATTATGTAATGGAATATAGGGGAGTTAACATCTATAATGTCATTTGTGAAAATAAAGAGTTACTACTTGAGTACTCTTTTAATTGGATACATTCTTACTCAAGTAATTATTTATGTTAGTACTTTTACTTCTACTTGAGTAATTATGTTTTTGAAGTAATTGTACTTTTACTTGAATACAGTTTTTGGCTACTCTACCCACCTCTGCCTGAAACCATTGTCAGTGGTAACAAGTTATCAATAAATAAACCAGATCACCTTTTAAGTAACACTATAGTTACTTTTCTATTTATTCAATGTTTGACTATACAATGGGGCGCAACAGTGGCTACCTACTTTTTCAGCTGTCTTGGCTGCTGAAGAGTTTTTGCCTTTTTTTTCCATAGGGTTTCATAAAGTTCTTTATAAAAGAGTTCCAAGCCATGAATCAAACCAACCAGCTCAGAGGTGAATACAAAATAACAACTTTGATTTGAAGCAAAAAAGTGAAATTTGAGCAAAAATGCAAAGGTACTAGATTGTGTACTTAACATCTTTTATGATGGAATGAACTACAATCCTATGAAGTATTGTGAATGATGTATTTTAATTAAAAACAAAGGAACATACTGTACAAAACAAAATACATTTTAAGTATAGAAAAAAATACATTTTAATTTATTTGCTAAATATTTAGATATATACAAATATATAAGTAGTGTGAGAATGTACGGAGACCAACTTGATTGCATCATTCACAGTGCGTCCTGGGAGTGGGCGGTCGCTTCACAGCTCTTTTGCCGTTGTTTGTTTGCTGCGACTAATTGGTGGATTCATGGGAACCAGGAGTTCCACTATTAAACATGATTTTTGAAAAATGAAGATAAAATAACACAGGCTGATTATGGATCTCTAGTGAAATAGCCTACTACACACTTTTTAATGCAACCGCTTTGCAGCAGCTGCACACCACTGCTACTTAATCTCCAGCGCCATGGCAAAAGAATGATACGCAAGCTGTGAGTTTGCAGTCTGAATTGAAGATGATGAGAAAAAAAGTGCGTGCCGCAAAACAGCACAAAAACAACACGTCTTTCTAATCTATTGTGTAGGACCCTAAATCAAGATATGAACTTATATGTGAATAAATCAAATCAAATCAAATCAAATCAAATCACTTTATTGTCACACTACTGTGTACACGAGTGCAACAGCAGGTGAAATTCTTGTGTGCAGTTCCGTGCAACAATGCAGTAATGACAGTGACAATAACAACATATTTACACAAAACAATTTACATAACAAATGTACACATACCTACACAACAATTTTCATAACAAATGTACACAATACACACAATGTAGAATACACATACACTAGATACAGGTATAAATATATATATAAACACTAATTGAATGGGAGAATATATTGACAGAATGAGGATTAATAAAGTGCAGTGCTGATTGTTGATCGTGAGGGATCATGTGTTCAAAAGTCTTATTGCTTGTGGGAAGAAGCTGTCATGTAGTCGGGTGGTGCGGGTCCTGATGCTGCGATACCGCCTGCCTGATGGAAGCAGTGAGAGCAGCCCATGACTCGGGTGGCTGGAGTCTTTGATAATCCTCCGAGCTTTCTTCACACACCGTCTGTTATATATATCCTGGAGGGAGGGAAGCTCACCTCCGATGATATTTCTGGCCGTTCGCACCACCCTTTGCAGGTCTTTGCGGTTGTGGGTGGTGCTATTGCCGTACCAGGCGGTGATGCAGCCAGTCAGGATGCTCTCTACGGTGCTGGTGTAGAACCGTGTGAGGATGTGGTGGTTCATTCCAAACTTCCTCAGCCGTCTCAGGAAGAAAGAGCGGAGAGTTGTTGGCGTTGAGGAAATAATTGCCCCCTGCCGGTATTCTACCTAGACGCGCGCGTGTCATGCACACGCCTAGAGGAGGCAAAGCGTGACACCGACACGCATCCGCTAGTGGACCAGCGTGTCTATTTCACGCCTTGGCGTGATACCGGGTTGGCTCATTTGCTGCTCTGTTCTGAGAAAGTATTTGCTGTTTTTGACTCAGATTTTTTAAGAGAAATAATACTTCTATAATAATAATATAATAATATAGTTATTATTATTTATTATAATACAGTTCTAATATATTCTGTAATTTCTTCATGTAGTAATAATAATAATTATTATTATGATTAATATTATTCTAAAGTATTATATTGAAATAAGTAATCCTTTCTTGCATGAACTCACTGAATCAGTGAAAATAAACTATATATCTAATAAGCTATAAAAAATATTATAACCCCCCATTTGTTTATTTTATGCGGTTTGATGTGGGCACAGAGTATTCTGTATGATTTTATAAAGGAAAATATTTAGTTGCTAAAACAATGACTTGATCTCATTAAGCAGTCAGGAAGTTTCAGATTCAAACATAAGGGCTCTTAAAGGCCATCTTTATCCAGGCTCTGAGCCCTGGTGCTCTGTTCTGTGTACTTGCTTCTCTGTTCAGGTGCTTTACAAGCACAAAAGCAAACTTCATTATGGAGTGATAAAAGAACTCTCACATCGTTGTTGCAATTTCAGCAAAGCAATTGGTCCACTAACTGACAGCAAACGAAGACTTCATGCACAACGACAGTCTGACATCTGTGAGAGTATGAAAAGCTATTCAATGAGTGTGAGCAGCGTGTCTGAGCTGAACCATATGGCGGAACACCTCACCGCTCCGCTCTATTTACATTTCAAGATCAAAGTTCAAGTGGAAAACTCTCAATTCCCTAACATTTGCTGTCGCGCCTCTGGGACTATTTCAGACATCAGCTAGTTGTGTTTCTTCCATGAACCAAATTTTCAAGCATTTTCGAAAAGTTGCTCATCCACACTGAAATGAATAAAAGCTTCAGACCCCTTACTGCACATGCGGCAAATTGCCGTTCCATACCGACATACTAATATGCAATTATCTGCCTTCGGACAATTGAGTAAACTTCCTGTCGATTTTGAAGGAATCCAATGTTAAGGTTGTACAGATTAACCTGTGGTGTAAAGTAACAAATTACAAATACTCACGTTACTGTAATTAACTACTTTTTCCCAAGAATTGTACTTTTTTAAGTAGTTTAACAATTTCATACTTTTACTTGAGTACATTTTAAGTGCTGTAACTGTACTTTTACTTTTCTCACCATCTGTGTTCGCTACTTCCCTGTCCTGATTTAATTTTTATGTATCTACATGATTGGCTAGGGAGAGTCTTGTGACTCCTGTCAAATCAAATCACACAAAAACTTGAAGGGCAGCTGCAGATTTGGCGCCATCTGTTATGGCTCTGGAAAATTCCTAAAACACAGTTTACAGCTGAACATCTCGGCCACACCTGGAAGGGCTTTTCGCAGTGAAAAAGGCTAATTGCTTGAATGTGTCATGTGAGTTGAAGTTGTTCAAGCCAGATATCAGCATTAATGCTTACTAGATTCTGTTTGTCTATAACATAGCCCGTAATTTAACTATCGCACTGAGATTATTGTGAATTTAAACAGTGGGACAAAAAGCATATTTGCATCAAAATGTCAGATGTAACCGAATTGAGCACTGTCTAGTAGGCTCTGACATATAAAGGCCATTAATCAAACAACATTAACAAGGAACATGAAATCCACTAACTACTTTTGGCTGAATAACTTGAGTAGCTTTAAAAGTATTAAAGTAATAGAATAAAACACTGACATTTAAAAAAAAAAAATTTGTTAATTTTTTAATAATACATGTATTGACTTTTAATGTAGAGTGTGTTAATTGGCATAATAAATTAACAGGAAAGTAGAGATGAAAAATGTATTTATGATTAGCCTTTATAAAGATAGAAAAGTATCAACATTTGTAGAGCAATACTTCAGCAGAACATTTCACCAGTCCAAACTTCAGAAAATTGTACATCATTGTAACAGAATCACAGACTCGAGGATGGTGTTTGAACCCGGAGGTGTAGTTTATTGAGAGATGGAGTTGATGGAGTGAACCTGATGTAGATGGCGGAGGAATGGCGAGGAGATAAATGGAGCTAGGCGAAGGTGCAATGGAGAGTGGAGATGAGCACACAGGAGTACAGGAGTTTCTGGAAGATCGTCGAAGGAAACCGGAAACGTGGAGATTGGCAGAGTAACTATATGTCTTCGTAAGAAGAGAGCAGGTAAGGGAGTCTGTGTTCAACGTAGTAGTGTGATCAGACAAGGAGTGACAAGAGAGAAGGGTTTATATGCTGTGATGTTGATTGGTGAGGTAACGAGTTTCAGGTGCAGGTGATTAGAACTCGGGGGAGAGTGATCGTGGAGTGAAAGTGCTGGGAGTGTCAGGATGAACTGTGACATTACCCCGCCCTCCAGGGGCCGCTCTAGAGGGGCGTGTAGTTCGGCGACGAGGGCGCCCACGACCACGAGGAGCGGGACGGTCTGGGTGGGAATCATGGAAATGAGCGAGAAGGGTGGGATCTAGGACGTCGTCCCGGAGAACCCATGATCTCTCTTCAGGGCCGTACCCCTCCCAGTCGATAAGGTACTCTAGGCGACCTATGCGGCGACGCGAGTCCAAGATGTCCCGGACTGTATAGGCCGGACCGTCTTCCAGGAGTAAGGGTTGAGGAGGAGCGTCAGAAGGGTCCGTTTCTGTGGGGTGAGGAGATAGGGGTGGGTAGTGAGGCTTTAGGAGAGAAACATGAAAGGTGGGATGTATGCGGAATTCAGGTGGGAGTTGGAGTTGATAGGTGACAGGGTTAATCTGTTTGGAGATAGTGAAAGGACCAATGAAACGGGGACTTAGCTTCTTGCAAGGGAGGCGCAGTCTGATATCCCTGGTAGAAAGCCACACTTTTTGTCCGGGATGATAAGTAGGAGTGGGGGTTCTACGGGCATCAGCGGAATTCTTTTGCCGATGAATAGCTCGTAGCAGGTGGTGATGAGCTACGTTCCAAACCTTCTCACTCTCCTTAAACCAATGATCAACCGCGGGTAGTTCAGAAGGTTCACCGGACCAAGGAAATAGGGGAGGTTGGTAACCTAGAATGCACTGAAAGGGGGTTAGATTGGTTGAGGACTGACGTAGGGAGTTTTGGGCGTACTCAGCCCAGGGCAGAAAGCGACTCCAGTGGTTCTGGCGGTGCATACAGAAAGTCCTCAGGAAGCGGGCGATTTCCTGGATCTTCCTCTCAGTCTGTCCATTGCTCTGCGGGTGGTATCCAGAGGTGAGACTGATGGAGACACCCAGAAGTGAGAAGAAGGATCTCCAGACACGGGAGATAAACTGAGGCCCGCGGTCAGAAATAATGTCTTCGGTGATTCCATAGTTTCGGAAAACATGATTGAAGAGTGCCTCAGCTGTTTCAAAGGTGGTGGGAAGCCCCTTGAGGGGGAGAAGTTTACAGGCTTTGGAGAAGCGATCCACTGTAACTAGGACACAGGTGTAACCATCGGACGAGGGCAGATCTGTGATGAAGTCAACTCCCAGATGTGACCAGGGACGACGAGGAACGGGCAGAGGGAGGAGTTTACCAGCTGGGAGTCGTCGTTGTGTACGGGAGATGGCACATTCCATGCATCCTTGGAGGAACCTTCGTACATCACGTTCCATGCGTGGCCACCAGAAGCGTTCTTTGAGAAGGGAGAGGGTTCTGTTGGTCCCAGGGTGACCAGTGCCCAAGGAGGAGTGTAAGGAATCGATGAGGGTCAAACGCAGGGAAGTGGGAACATAGGTATTGTCAGAAGGGCAGTTAGGAGGAACTGGGTCAGTGGTGGTAGCTTCAGCGATGTCGTCGTCTAAGGACCATTGAATGGGGCTTACCACCACATTCGGAGAGAGAATGGTGTCAGGGGTCTCCAGGGTTTCTTCCGGGGCATGGATTCGAGACAGGGCATCCGCTTTGACATTTTTGTTACCGGGGCGATACGAGATGGAGAAGTTGAAACAGGAGAAGAATAGTGCCCATCGTGCTTGGCGGGGGTTGAGGTGTCGAGCTTCTCGGAGGAACTCCAAGTTCTTGTGATCAGTTAGGACGAGGAATGGGTGCTTGGCCCCTTCTAGCCAATGTCGCCACTCTTCAAGTGCCAATTTGATGGCCAGGAGCTCACGGTTACCAATGTCGTAATTAAGTTCTGCAGGGTTGAGTTTCCTGGAGAAGTAGGCACAAGGGTGGAGTCTGGGCGGTTTTCCCAAATATTGGGAAAGAACAGCTCCCACGCCGGTGGTGGAGGCATCCACTTCTACCAGGAAGGGACGGTTTGGATCAGGGTGGCGGAGTAAAGGTGCGGTAGTGAATGCAGTCTTGAGCTGTTGGAAAGCGTAAGAGGCTGCAGGAGACCAGACGAGAGATTTGGGTTTGGCTTTGAGGAGAGACGTCAATGGAGAAGAGAGGGTACTGAAATCCTTGATGAAACGGCGGTAGAAATTGGCAAAACCTAGGAAACGTTGGAGCTCTTTGATTGTAGTGGGTGTGGGCCAGGATTGAACTGCTTCTACCTTCTTCTCGTCCATTTGAATACCCTCAGGACTGATGTTATATCCGAGGAATTGGAGTGTATGAAGGTGAAAGGAGCATTTTTCAGCCTTGAGGTAGAGGTTGTACTCTCTCAGCTTACCCAGCACAAGCTCGACGTGTTGGAGATGGTCAGACTTATTAGTGGAGTATATGAGGATGTCGTCAATGTAAATGAGAACGAATCGGTTGAGGTATTCTCTGAAGATCTCATTCATGAAACCTTGAAAAACAGATGGGGCATTGACCAGACCGTACGGCATGACCAGATATTCGTAATGGCCAGTTGGGGTTATGAAAGCCGTCTTCCACTCGTCACCCTTCCGAATGCGAATCAAGTTATAGGCGCTGCGTAGGTCTAGCTTTGTAAAGATGGTAGCACCTCTCAGTAATTCCAGAGCAGCGGGGACCAGGGGAAGAGGATACCGGTATTTTACAGTTATTCTGTTGAGAGCTCGATAGTCAATGCATGGGCGGAGTCCTCCATCCTTCTTAGCAACGAAGAAGAAACTTGAGGCTGCAGGCGAAGTGGAAGGGCGGATGTAGCCTTGGGAGAGAGCTTCCTTCATGTATTCCTCCATGGCGACTTGTTCTGGGATTGAGAGGGGGTAGATCTTGCCTTTAGGTACAGGTTGATCAGGGAGGAGGTCGATTGCGCAATCCCAGGGTCGGTGTGGAGGTAATTGTGAGGCCTGAAGGGGGCAGAAGACGTCCCGGAAGTTGGAGTAGCAGGAAGGAATTTCAACGGACTGTGAGCTGGTAGGACTTTCGATCGTTGTGGTGTTCAAATTAACGATGGGTTCCTTTATGGTTGGGGAATGGTTTGGTATGGGAAGGTTTGGAAAGCAGGTGGAGAAGCATTGGGTTCCCCACTTCAGGACCTCACCAGTTGCCCAGCAGATGACAGGTGAATGAGAGGTGAGCCAGGGGCGTCCAAGGACGATATCAGCAGTAGAATTGTTTAGTACCAGAAGGGTGATGTTTTCTGAGTGGAGACATCCAATCTGTAGGGTGATGGGGCCTACCCAGTGACGGATGTATCCTCTACCCAAGGGTTTACCAGTTATGGTTTGGACGCGGAGATTGGGTTCACAGGATTTTTTCTGGAGATTGAGTTGACGACAGAGGGAATCGGAGATGAAGTTGCCAGCTGACCCAGAGTCAAGGAGTGCAGGTACAGAGAGAGAGAAATCAGAGGCAGTAAGTGTCACATTGGTTAGGAGCGGTAAGGTACAGATACTAGGAGAATGTAAGTGACTCACCGAAGGACGTGGAGGTCGGATGGGGCACGCAGAGATTACGTGCCCCCCTTTACCACAGTACAGACACAACCCCTGGGTCAGCCGGCGTTGGCGTTCCACTGGGGTCAGACGGTTGGAATCCAGCTGAATAGCTTCACTGTCAGACTCAGAAGTATGTGTAGGTAGTGTGGAGGGTAGATCGGATAAGCAGGATTTCATTCGATTAGCCACGCAGATAGAAAGTTGAATGAAGCGTTCGATACCCATTGCGTCGTCAAAGGAGGAGAGGTGAAGCCGTAGTCGTGGTTCCAAACCCTGGCGGTAAACTGCGAGGAGTGCTGCCTCATTCCATCCACTAGAGGTTGCTAGGGTGCGGAATTTAAGGGCATACTCATTGATGGAACCCTTCCCTTGACGGAGGTTAATTAATTGCTCACCCAGAGAAGAATCTCCTGCGGGAATTCCAAAGACCTCCCGGAAATGACGAGTGAAGTCATCAAACGATTGGGTAATAGGGCTGTTCGAGTCCCAAAGAGGTTGGGCCCATTGCAGCGCTTGTCCAGATAGCAGAGAGATTACAAAAGCCACCTTGGAACGTTCAGTGGGGAAGCGCTGTGATTGCATTTCTATAGCCAGAGAACATTGGGTCAGAAATCCGCTGCAATACTCCGCCGCGCCAGAGTAGGGCGCTGGGTTGGCAACCGGGCTTGCGGAAAGGCCAGACGAAGGAATTGCGGAAGTTATTGAGGGAACTGAGCGGGGTGTAAGCGTTTGTTGAAGAATATTTACCAGGGTTTGAATGGGATCGGGTCCTGCCGGGTTCATGATGATATAGTATTTGGTCTGATCTTCTGTAACAGAATCACAGACTTGAGGATGGTGTTTGAACCCGGAGGTGTAGTTTATTGAGAGATGGAGTTGATGGAGTGAACCTGATGTAGATGGCGGAGGAATGGCGAGGAGATAAATGGAGCTAGGCGAAGGTGCAATGGAGAGTGGAGATGAGCACACAGGAGTACAGGAGTTTCTGGAAGATCGTCGAAGGAAACCGGAAACGTGGAGATTGGCAGAGTAACTATATGTCTTCGTAAGAAGAGAGCAGGTAAGGGAGTCTGTGTTCAACGTAGTAGTGAGATCAGACAAGGAGTGACAAGAGAGAAGGGTTTATATGCTGTGATGTTGATTGGTGAGGTAACGAGTTTCAGGTGCAGGTGATTAGAACTCGGGGGAGAGTGATTGTGGAGTGAAAGTGCTGGGAGTGTCAGGATGAACTGTGACAATCATGCATTGAGAATGAGAACACAACTATTTATTGGCTTAAAAGATACAAGAACTAAATCAATGTGGAACATTGTTTCTCAAAAGGATGACATGATGTGCCCAATGTGCTACTTAAATAAATAATTCACACAAAAATTAAAATTGCCTTATCATTTACTCTACCCTCATGACATCTATCTATGACTTTCTTTCTTCAGAACACAATTAAGATTTTTAGAAGAATATTTCAGCTCTGTTTGTCCATTCAATGTAAGAGAAGGGGTGCCAAAATGTTGTAGCTCCAAAAAGCACATGAAAGCAGCATAAAAGTAATACATACAACTCAAGTGGTATAATCCATGACTTTAGAAATGATAAAACAGGTGTGAGTGAGAAACAGATCAATATTTAAGTTTTATCTCTGCCCAGTAGGTGGTGATATGCATGAAGAATGTGAATCACCAAAAACACAAGAAGAATGTGAAAGATAAAGTGGAGATTGACTGAGCAGGGTGGAAAAGGAATTAAATATTGATATGTTTCTCACCACATCTATCACATTGCTTCTGAAGACATGGATTAAACCACAGGAGGCACATGGATTAGATTACTTGTATGCTGATTTATGTGATTTGTGGAGTTTCAGTATTTTAGCACTGATTTTCTGACTTTTCATTGTATGGACCAAAAGAGCTGAGATATTCTTCTGAAAATCTTATTTTCTGCAGAAGGAAGTAAGTCACACATATCCAGGATGGAACTATTCCTTTTTAATCGTGATGCTCTACCTCCACCATTGTACTGGACATGACATGCCAAGTGATTCTGCTTATTTAGCATTTTTTTTGCATTCCTTGCATTGTATGAACATGTTTTATGCACAACAATAAAGCTCTGTCGGCATTAAGGGAAATTTAGACCCTACACATAAACTGATTTGAGTGGTGGTGGCGTAGAGGGCTAAAGCACATAGCTGTTAATCAGAAGGTCACTGGTTCGATCCCCACAGTCACCACCATTATGTCCTTGAGCAAGGCACTTAACTCCAGGTTGCTCTGGGGGAGTGTCCCTGTAATGTTGCTTTGGATAAAAGTGTCTGCTAAATGCATAAATGTAAATGTAAATATGATTTTAATGTAATTGTTTCATACATTACGATTTGAAATGGTGATCAGTGTATTGAAAATAGCTTTTTAATCTTTTCATTTCTGTCATCACCATGTCTCCCTTTTATTTTTTGGAATCAAATGAATGTAGTGTTTATAATAGATAAGTGATATATTTTAAAAGTTTGCATACAGTGTTCATTATAATGGGGCATAGGTTTTGCAACTCAGTAGGGCCTACTTAATACCCACTACTCATGAGTACTTTTAAATGAGCTACACTTTTACTTACTTGAGTAGTTTTTAGGACAGCTACTTTTACTCTACTCATACTAAATTTTTTGGGAAGTAACAGTACTTCTTCTTGAGTATGAATTTTCAGTACTCTTTCCACCCCTGAGAGTAAGATGTATCTTTATCAATGCTTTCAAAGTAGATATGAGGCACAACAATGACATTGCAAGGGCAAATTTGACATTTGCTTTACGAAACTTGAATTTCCTGTTTCCTGTTGCGATTGCTGCCAGCATGATTCTGTTTGTTTGTAGCTTTCTAGCCTGCTTAGCATTGCTTATTCCTCTATGCTCATCGTTTTATTCTTTGACATTTTACCGCGTGCTTTGTTTTTTTCACTTTTCTACTGTTTCAACTCTGTGTGTATTACCATGTGCACCAGTTTTCTTTTCTTTTTCCCGCTTGGCTACATCTCACATTTCGACTGCGGGCTGGTTTGAGTATTTCTGTAACTGATGATTTCCAGATATTTTCACACACAACAGTCTGTAGAATTTTCTCTGAATGGTGCCAAAATAAAAAAAACATCCAGTGAGCGGCAGTTCTGTGGATGGAAATGCCTTGTTGATGAGAGAGGTCAACAGAGAATGGCCAGACTGGTTCTAATTGACAAAAATCTATGGTAACAGATAACTGTTCTGTACAATTGTGGTGAGCGGAATATTATCTCAGAATGCTATTCTGAGAAGTTGGTTGGCGCTGTTTTGGCAGCACGAGGGGGACCTACACAATATTAGGCAGGTGGTTTTAATGTTGTGGCTGATCAGTGTGAGTGTAAGACTTTTGAACTAATAATGATTAATGTGACACTGTCAGATACAAAATCTCTGTTGTCTTTTGCCCTTGCTACAGTATATAGATCACCCGGGCCATATTCTGATTTCCTTGATGAATTTGCAAATTTTTTATTAGATCTAGTAATTACTATGTATAGAGCTTTATTGTTGGTGACTTCAACAATCCAATGACACATTGGGATTAGCATTTATTGATATTCTCAACTATCTTGGAGTCAGACAAAATGTGACAGGACTAAATCATCGCCATAATCATACACTTGATTAATTCTGTCATATGGAGTTGATGTTGATACTATAGAAATTCTGCCGCAGAACGATGACATCTCAGATCATTACCTCATCTCTTGTATGCTGCAATGAGCTAATGCTACTCAATCTACACCATGCTATCATTCAGGTAGAACTATTCTTTTGACTACTAAAGATAGCTTCACTAATAATCTTCCATATTTATCTCATATACTCAGTAAGCCAAAAAGTCTAGAAGAACTTGAATATGAATACAGTCTTCTCTCACACTCTTGACAGTGTCGCCCCCCTTTGATTAAAGGAAATTAAAGAAAGTAAACCCTGTACCATGGTACAATGATCACTCTCATGCTCTCAAGACAGCAGCTCGGAAAATGTAGCACAATTTGAAGAATGCAAAATAAGAGGTGCTTCGCGGTGCATGGAAGAATAGTGTCTGTAGCTACAGACAGGCACTAAAAGCTACCAAGTCAGCATATTTTAGCAAACTCATAGAAAATAACCACAACAATCATGTTTATTCAGTACTGTGGCTAAATTGTTTATGAATAAAGCCTAGACAAAACCAGATATTCCATCGCAGCACAATAATAACAACTTCGTGATTTTCTTCACTGATATAAATAAAATAATTAGAAATAAAATTTGAATTGTGCATTCATCTGTCACAGTACCACAGAAAACAGTGTCTCGTAATTTTTGTCACGAGCAACTTCAATCCTTAGCTGTCATTGGTCATGAAAAGCTTACAAAACTTATCGAAACATAAAAAGCCAAAACATGTATGTTAGATCCAAAACCAACTAAGATATTTAAAGTGATTTTCCCTGTAATCTCAGAACCTCTTCTTAATATCATTAACTACTTGCTATCCCTATGACATGTCCCAAGTAAATTGTATATGGCAATTATAAAACCACAGCTTGATCCAGGAGAACTGACTAATTATAGACCAATTTGAAATCTCCCTGTAACTGTTCATGGATTTGCAAGGAGAAGGCAGGAAACGGCTGAATGGTAAAAAAAAGTTTTAAGGAGAAACTCAACTTAAAACCAAAATAAACAAACATGCAGCATGGCCACGTGCGTCTCTCTCTCCTGAACCAGGATCTCTGGCTGCCCTTATCTCACTCTCCCACTGATCAGCTGATTCAGCGCTGGCCATGCTCCATCACAGCTCAGCCATGCCCTCCTCCTTGTCATACTTCTCCCCTGCCCGATTCATTCTGGGGTGCCACTGGTCTGGAGGGGAGATGGTGCCCTTCCAGCCAATCTGTCAGCCAGTGGTCCACCCTGCCTCCTGCGAACATGGGGGAGAGACGAGGGGAGCCGTGGGGAGAGGGAAAGTGCAAACGGATACACAGATGTGCTGTCGCTGGTTCTTCAAGAGCTACTCTACCATCTGGCGGACTCCATCTCGCTCCTCCCCCAGCGGATGGTAGCAAGTCCTCCGGCCCCTGGTGGACAGAACTGCTTTTAAAAAGTACAAAATTACTGATAAACAAAGCAAGCTTTGTGTGTTCCCGTGTTTAGGCTCTATGGCTGAAATGGACACACACCAGTTTTGTTTTGTGTGTTTGGGGGTAGAGCATGCTGCTCTTGCATTGGGGCAGAGCGGGTGCGAGCATTTGTCCATGAATCTGCTTTCGAGCATTTGTCCGATCTGCTTTCATTCAAAATGTTCCACACTCATCTCGCTTACTTCCGAAAGTCAGCACCCACTCTTCCATCATGGGGCCCTCATATGGATCTGGCTGAGGAGCGAGAGACGGGTTCTTCCCCATCGCTCGCTCTCTCCCCAGATCCAACCGGTCCTTCTCATGATCTTGAAGCGTGCTCCAGTGCCTCTTCGGTACATGAGGGGGACGCCGAATCTCTTGAGTCTGCAGACTTTGAGCTACCCACCTCTGAGTGTTCCTCGCACAATAATAAAGCGGCTGAGGAATTGCTCCAGGTGGTTACTTGGGCAGACTACAGCTTGACTGGCCACAAGAACAAGAAAACCCCAAACGCTCCAAGCTGGAAGACAGATTTCTGTCTGGTGGACAAGGGAAGGGAACGCTACATCAGTCCTTTCCTTTCTTTGATGACCTCCATGACAAGCTTTCTCTTTCATGGATGAAACCTTATACTTCCTGTGTCTTCGTGCCTTCGAATTTATTCATGGAGCCATGCGATTAAGACCTCCTGCTAGTTCCAGGATCCCTTCATCGGACTTAGCAATAGCCCTTGAGGGTCTGGTTGAGACCCCCTTTGAACCTCTAGAGTTAGCGTCTGATCAACTACTGACTCTCAAGATGGTTTTTCTTATGGCGATTACTTCTCTAAAGAATTGGGGATTTGCAGGCTCTTTCTTGCCATCCTGCTTAGATTTTGCCCCAGGAATGGCTAAAGCAATATTGCACCCTCATCCTGACTACCTGCCTAATGTTCCTTTCTCGTCCGTACATCCGGTCACTCTTGAAGCCTTCTGTTCCCTGCCATTTACAATGCCGGATCAGGAAAGACTTCAGGTTTACGTCCTCTGCACTAGCCAGTGGCGTAAGTCAGGGCAACTATTCATTTGTCATGGCGGCCACCACCAAGTAGACAATGTCGCATTGGGTGAGGGATGCTATTGCCCTGGCCTATGAGGCACACGATCAAGCTTCGCCAGTAGGGATCAGGGCTCATTCTACCAGAGGGGTCACCTCCTCTAAAGCCTTGGCTAGAGGTATCCCTCTGCAGCATGTTTGTAATGCGGCAGGCTGGTCCTCTCCGCACACATTCATAAGATTTTATATTTTGGATGTTCATGCCACTCCGGGCTCTTATGTCCTTGAGTCAACATCACAAGCTCATGTGTGAGACCTCTCATGCTCTAGTGAGCACAACTACATAACCGTAAGGGTCCAGATATCTGCAATGCGGCAGTGTAGGTATTCTCGTTCCCAAAGCGCTAAATCAGAGCAGCATCAAAGTGTAGCTTTTGATAGGGAACGTCTCGGGTTACTTAAATGAACCCCTGTTCCCTGAAAAAGTGGAACGAGATGCTGCGATTCATTGCCGCACCGAGGATGCCCCAGGACAGCTCTTCAGACAAAATACCTGATGATGCATCTGTGGCGCATCTATTTATAGCCCCTGTACCGGCGCATCCTTATGATGTCACCGGCAGAGGCTATAAATTCTAGTCAATTTCATTGATGAGTTGCACACATATTCAGAGCTGGTCACTCCTAAAGACGTTCCCAAAGCGCTAAATCAGCACAGCATCTTGTTCAGCTTTTTCAGGGAACAGGGGTTTCAGTTAAGTAACCCGAGAAGTTTTCTACATTTTATTGTGAATTATACTCATTTTAGTGTATTGATATCATGGTGTCGTGTTGTGCCTGGTGTGGACAGACTTTCGCTGGAATCTTATCATGTCGCATCTGGTTAGGACAAGGTGTTAGTGCTTTTTAATGAATCTTTTAAGCGAAAGAATCATTCTTTTTCTTTTCTATACGCTGACTCATACTTTTTGTTCAGTGTGACTGAAGATTTCTTAGTTGAAGCACATGAAAGTTTTGGTTGGTTTTCCTGCCTTTAAAGACCCAGTATATTGTGAAAAATAGAATTATAAAATGTCCAGTCAGTGAATGAACATTTAATTAGTTGAACCTACTGAACTAATCTACAAAAGAAAGGGTCAAATATCAACAAATCTTGTTGTGAATTTAATCTAAAGGTTCGAAAACACTTGGATGAATAAAAATCACTACCACAACTAGCCATATATACTGCTTGAGATTACACCAAGAACAACATTTAGCCTGAATATTCAACCTGTTTGTATTTTAATCAAGTCTTGGCTTAGTATCAGTTTAAGTTTGTTTACTTTTGCCATATGCATGTATGTTTGCCTTTCTTTATTGTGTCTAAGAGACACTGGTCCAAATAAGTCTTCTCTAATGAAAATGTTGGACTGCAAAGCTGACAGTGTGACACTTACTGAGGTGTGAGGAGATGGTGTCTGGTGGACTCTCTGTGTTCAACATGTCTGTTATGACAATGCACAGATTTATAGAGTGCCTCCAATTAAAAGAGTGATCTGTTTTATCCCACACAGATGAACAAGGTGGTGAAAATAAGACATCCCTGCATCAGGAGCATTTTTAATGTAGCACTGTGTTTATATGCTGTCCACATCCAGACTGAATTATATTAAACACCATGCTTGCACTATACACACACAAGTACTGGTACACACCTCGCCAAGCTTAAATCAGACAGGAATATTTTTTTTTCACCTCCCCATCTTGTCTATTTGTGTCTCTTTCTTTGTCCTCCGTCTTGTAGAATTATCTCAGAGGCAGATGCAGCAATCACAGAGAAGATAAGAACTAAGGTGGTGTGAGCATTGAATTATGATTAGTAGAGAGAGTGATAATATCTCCATTTGTTGTTTACACTGACAGTTCAGTGCAAGTCAGACAAGCAAACTCACAACTGCTCCAGGCAAAAGAGTTTGTGGGGAATGCCCATGGATTACAGGATGTACTGTAAGTCTACTGCTCAAGTTGCCCTTAGAAACACTGAGGTGGGACCATTACACAGTGCTAATATGATGACCGTGTCACTTAATGATTATCACCTTCATTTACCATGGAATTTACAAGGGGTTTTTAAAGAATAGCTACAATGTATTTTTCATGTCCAGCAACCAAAGTAGTACTACCTTGCCCAACAAACCATGATTACACTATGGTACTTTTTCTTTGTGTGAAGCTCAGATATTTTATATGATGGGGCAGATGTTTAATTGTTAAAATAAATGTTTTATTGGTAGGATTTATGTTTTATTCAGAATGTTTAGTTACTCTCTTTTGGTGCACAGCCCACCAAACTGTTTGTTTGCTTTTGGCTGGAAAAATTGGATGAGAAAACCTCTTGAGAGCCTTGCGTACCTCTGGATTTGAGAAAAGGCCAATGAAAAATTGGCAGACAGAATTTGCATGTCTCGCCCCTGGACATATGAGTATAAAGGGAAGTGGATGTGCGTCTGTCAGTCAGATTTTTTCTTTGGAGCCCTTGTGCAGCAGCAAGCTGAATCTCACTACTGTTCCACTCAACTCTACAAGCAGAGCATTGCTGTTGGATCTACAGCGCGTAACCAGCGCCTTTCTCCCTCTCTTCACACGGTGCAGTCCACACCCCTGGGTGCTTCGACAGCGTTTCTGTTAAAAGAGTATATACCTCTAAAAGAGAAGTATTTTCCCCTATAAAAGAGTATATTTTCACTCACAAAAGAGAAATACACAACAGGCATTGAACGTCCTTTTAAGGACATGTCTTTTTAAAGATGCTCTTTTGCCTCTGTGTAGTTCCTGGATGTGGTCGATATCTCTCCAAAACTGACAGTCATAGATGTTGCCTTGTGTGCATGGGCAGAGATCACACCGATGCAGTGTTTGTGAATGGTACATGTACTCACTGCGAGAATATGACAATGGCAACATTGCGGTCACAGCTTTCATTTCTTAAAGTGAATGCCACTTCAGCTGCCGCCTCACCTCGAGTTCAGCTCACCTCACGGCCAGTCCGTGTTCTCACTCGAGCCCCCTGAGTTGGATTATGATGTCGCCGCTGCATCGGAGAGCGTTCAGGCATCTGACGCAGAAGATTCGACTGGGCTGCCACCATCAGTCAGCCCGCCCAGTCTGAGGCTGATGCGAAGATGGCTGACATGCTTTCCCGGGCTGCCGTGAGTGTTGGGTTGGACTGGAACCCTCAGTCCTCCCCACAGCCTTCACAGATTGATGATTGGTACCTCGGGTTAGGGAGCCACTCTCAGTCTCAGTACACGGAAGTCCCCCAGGTGGATAGAGCGTTTGCGATCCACCTGTGCCCCAAGAACACCTGGTGAGATTGTCTCGTACACCCCTCCAAGGCCTGTAGGAGGACTTCGCCGCTGACCTCGAAAGCCTACAGCGCCACTGGTCAGGCCACCTCCGCCCTGCATGCCATGGCTCTCCTGCAGGTCCACCAAGCCAAGGCACTTAAAGATCTGCACTTGGGTAGTCCTGACACTGACGTGCTGCAGGAACTGCGCTCTGCCACCGACCTCACTCTCAGAGCCATGAAGGTCACAGGGTGGGCACTCGGGCAGGCGATGGCCACCCTCATGTTCCAGAAATGTCAACCGTGGCTAAACCTAGATGAGATGTGCGACAAAAGTCTGCTTCCTCCGGTGGAGGGCAGAAGGTAAATTCTTATTTGCCTTATTTTCTTTTGCCGCACCCCGGCACCAAAAAACCATAGTCTCGGTTCCCCTTACGCAGTTACTTCGCCTCCAGAGCCGCGACTGCCCATCCCCGGGGGGGCCGGTGCTGACGAGTTCCGAGGATGTCTTCACAGGACCTCCTCCTCAGTCTCTTCTTAGCACCCAAGCCTTGGGACGCTCTTTTCCCTCCCGACGCATTATTGTCTGATGCCCCCCCCACTGCAAAGCCCCACCCGGTATGTCAAAAACGATCATCCCCCTAGTGCCCCTTGCATGGTGCATAGATGTAGAGGTGTATCAGTACAAGGTCCTCCCCTTCGGCCTGTCCCTGTACCCTCACTGGCACACAGATGGCCCCGGGGGCTGTGCAAGTATGCATTTTCCCCAATGAGCCTTCTTGCACTGGTGCTGTGCAAGGTCAGGGAGGTCGGGGAACAAATCACCTTAGTGGCTCCTTACTGATCATGCCACTAATTAGCGTGCTAGCAGCACCTGGTTCTCCACTGATGCACTCCCTACTTAAGCCCATCATGTTCTCAGTATCTTTGCTAGATTGTTGTTTGATGTTAAGTAAATTACCTTACTCTATCTGCCTATTTGGTCCTGTCTCGTGTATCTGTTTGGTTGCTCATCTCTGCCCACATGTCAGGTGTGTGGTTGCCTTCCAGTTTGCTGTACATTTGTTCTCTGTACGTCATTATGCTTCAATGGAGGATTACTACGAATCTGCTCCTGACTTCCACAACACACACACTCACCTATGAACACACTATTCATGGATTTGCCCATTGTGTATGTATCCTCAAACTCCACCCAGTAACTGCAGTGGTACCGGGATCCTCAGCCTTCGCCAGCACAGTGGAAGCAGATATTTGATGTTAATAAATACTTTGAACTGTTTTGTGCGTGAAAATCCCAGTAACTGAGCAGTTTGTGAAATACTCAGACCGGCCCGTCTGGCACCAACAACCATGCCACGCTCAAAATTGCTTAAATCACCTTTCTTTCCCATTCTGATATTCAGTTTGGAGTTCAGGAGATTGTCTTGACCAGGACCATGCATGCATTGAAGCAACTGCCATGTGATTGGTTGATTAGATAATTGCATTAATGAGAAATTGAACAGGTGTTCCTAATAATCCTTTAGGTGAGTGTAAAGGGATCAATAAATTATGTATAAATTGCCTGTTCAATATATAATCTTGTAATCCATCAAATATTAACTGTAATCTGATTATTAGTATTTACAAAATCAATTTAATATAATTACAAGTACTTGATTTTTCTAATTTGATTACATAATCAAGAATGCATGTTATGCATTACTACATAGCACTGTATATAAGGCATATCATGTGTGGTATTCAAGCGAGTCATTCTCAGGAAAATACATAGAGAAAGCATGATATTTTCTTTTCATTTCAATAAAAGCTAAATTTAGGTCGAATTTAATTTTTTAATGGAAATGGAGATTTCTTGTAATGGAGATGAATGGAGATGCACTAAAATAGGATGATATTCTGATAATATATTTTTTACAGATAAATAGTTTTATTTTCATAATTTATTTTGCACTGCATACAAATCCTTTTTCCATCCTGTCCCACCTCCTCGCAGCATCAGAAGTCAAACTCATTACTTTTCATTCTACATTGACATAATATTTTTTGGAGTTTGTTTTTGCCATTGCAGTAATATTACAGCCAACAAGGCTCAAAAACTTTGTTTGCTTAGAACCTGTAAAAAACAACTGGCTTAAACTCCAGGGGGCTGGATTTCCACCCACAAATTAAATCCTAAACAATATGATTTTTTTTTATGGTGATTCTCTAGTGAAAATATATTTTAGCCCAATAATTTATTAATACAGCCATGAGGTTTAAGTGTGACATTTTTTCTGCTAATTTGGATGTGGGATCGGATGGAAAGGTCACAGAAGGAACGTCAACGTATTGCCTCTCACTCTCAGTCCTCGTTTTAATTAGTGCAGTTAAATACTCAATCCTCCATGCAGGTCGGTTTATACAATGGATATTGTGATGGTATATAATGGTTCTCCCTTAACTGTGAACTCACAGACTTTGTGTTTGCCCTTCTACTCTCAACACACACACACACACACACACACACACACACACACACACCCACACACACTTTTGCTGATGTCTCCATCATTTCTCCTGAGAAAAAGACCCAAGTAATCCCACACAGTCTCCTCCTCAAACTGTGCTTAGATTTCCCAAGATACCAAAGTCATAAATCAGAGTTTTGACTAACTGTTCATTAAAGTTTTCCAAATTTATTTAAGATATCCTTTTTCTTTAAAGTGATAGTTCACCCCAAAATTTAAATTCTCTCATCATTTACTCACCCTCATGTCATCCCAGATGTGTATTACTTTTATTCCTCTGCTGAATACAAATTATTTTTAGAAGAATATCTCAGCTCTGCAGTTCCATACAATGCAAGTTAATGTGTGCCAAAATGTTGAAGCTCCAAAAAGCAAATAAAGGCATCATAAAAGTAACCCATACGACTCCAGTGTTTTAATTAATATGTTCAGAAGTGATATGATAGGATTGGTTGAGAAACAGATCAATATTTATGTACTTTTTTGCTTGAAATTCTTCTCACGGCCCAGTAGGGGGCAGCATGCATGAAGAAGTTGAATCACCAAAAACACAAGAAGAAGAAGGTAAAAGTTATCTGTTTCTCTCTCACACTTATCATATCACTTCTGAAGACATTGATTTAACCACTATAGATTTATGGATTACTTTTATGCTGACTTATGTGATTTTCGGAGCTTAAAAATTTTGGCAGCTGTTCACTTGCATTGTGTGTACCAAAAGAGAAATTCTTCTAAAAATCTTCATTTCAGTTCAGCAGATGAAAGAAAGTCATACACATCAGGGATGGCATAATGGTGAGTAAACGATGAGAGCATTTTCATTTTTAGGTGAACTATTCCTTGTGTTTTTAGTTCTCCTAAGAATTTTAGGTGAAAATATCTGAGACTATTATACTATATATAAGATTATATTTCAATTAAGCATAAATGAGAACTACATGAAGTCTTCTGAACTACAGTATGAAAGAGCAACCTTTGTGTTCATGGAATGACTCTCATAGGCAGCAACATAATCCCAGGAATGTATATTTTTATGTCCAGCTCACAGCAAATGACAGCCGTATATCTGCCTCTTGACTTGTTGATGTGGATAAACCTGATTGAAGCCTGATTGTGTGTGTGTGTGTGTTTGTCTTTGGAGCTGATTTGACTCTCTTTCCTTCTTCCGGTTCAACAGTATCTGTGATCTTTATTGTCAAGAAAAGTAGATTAAAAGAAAGATAAAAATCCTTGTAATCAAATTTGGAGTAGAGCGTGCAAGCTTTTTAAATGATTTCAAGCGAGTCGAGTGAGAATATTGTGTGAAGGAAAGCCATTTTTTTTCCTGTTACTGTAAAATCATAACAAAATGACAAAAAAAAAAAAAAAATCAGATGCTTATACACCATTTGTTTATTATAGTGATATTATAAGTAACTTTATTCCATTACAGTTAAAATTTAAATAACTGGTATTTAGAATACAGTTACATTCAAAAATATTTTTATTACTGAAGAGATTACTTTATTGTCATTTGTTTTATTTAATATTTAGTCCTTTCAGATGGAACAATTGGTACATATAAATGATGTGATACAAAGTGCATTTGAACAGTGGCGAAACACTTTCTTATGATATTACATTCATACAAGCAGACAGAGAAGTAAGTTTGAGGCAGAAGAAATAGAAATAAACCGTGTGTAAATTGTCAGATTTACGCTAAGCTAAAAGGCTATTTCTAGCCATTTTACTGCACATGTTAAAAGGCACGATCATATTTTTTTCTCAAGAAAATTCATGTTCATATTCTAAATACTTTGGAATTCTTCTTCAGCTCTGGTAGATATTTTTCACTTGTTTTAACTATAAAAACTAGTACAGTAAGACAAAATACACATGTTAAAAATGCATTCTCTGAAAAACCTAAATATCTTATGCTGTAGTGTATCTAAAACAAAATCAATCAAATTGAAATAAAAAAATGTTGTTTACCCAAAATGTTTTGATTATAAGCATATTTTATTTATGAGCACACAATCAGGAAAACATTTTTGACTGTTTTGTTTTTAAAGTTGCAGCTGTTCAGTTTCTTTAAATTCTCAATAAGGACCTAAAATGTAAAGTAATTATTTACTCACACTCATGATGTTCCATACCTGTATGACTTTCTTTTTTCATGTGGAATAAAACAAGGAGATGTTAGTCAAAATTCACTTTCGTTGTATGATAAAAAAAGAAGATGCAATATGAACAATCTCATGGTGAGTAAATGATAACAGAATTTTCAGTTCCCCGTCTGTCGCTCACTTCGATGTTGTGTCGAATGAAGCGACACTAGGGGACTATCTTGAAGGCCTCGTTTACCTCTGAACTTGAGAAAAGGCTAACGAGAATTACAGAACTAGTACTAGGTCCTCCCATTCGACTCGTCCCTGTCCCCAACTTGCCCGCCATCTCCTCCTTTGGAGCCAGCAGCAACTCAGGTCATTGCGAGCCACTCATATCCCGGGCAGCCTACACATGGTAGCGGACGCGTCAGAGCATGCTCAGCGGAGAGTGGAGGCTCCACCCCCAGGTGGTCCATCTGATTTGGGAGCGGTTTGGCAAAGCACATGTAGACCTCCCACTGCCCGCTCTAGTAATCCCTAGTGGAGGCTCCCCTCAGGATAGACGCACTTACACACACCTGGCTTCCGGGGCTGCGCAAGTACACATATCCCCTGGTGAGCATACTTGCACGGGTACTGCGCAAGGTCAAGGAGGATGAGGAACAAGTCACTCTGGTGGCACCCTATTGGCCCACACGGACTTGGTTCTCGGATCTCACGTTCCTCGTGACAGCCCCTCCCTGGCGAATTCCCCTGAGGTAGGACCTTCTTTCTCAGGGATGGGGCACCCTCTGAAATCCGTGCCCAGACCTCTGGAACCTCCACGTCTGGCCCCTGGACGGGATGCGGAAGATGCCTACCACCTGCTGTTGTAGACACGATCAACCAAGCCAGAGCTCCCTCTACCAGGCAACTTTACACCCAGAAGTGGCGCTTGTTTGCAAATTGGTTTTCTTCCCGATCCAAAGACCCACAGAGATGTGCAGTCATGTCAATGCTCTCTTTCCTGCAGGAGAGGCTGGTAGAGGCTGTCCCCTCCATCTTGAAGGTTTATGTGAGGTGGTGATGGCGAAGTGGCTAGAGCACAGGGCTGCTAATCAAAAGGTCACTGGTTCGAACCCCACGGCCACCACCATTGTGTCCTTGAGCAAGGCACTTAACTCCAGGTTGCTCCGGGGGGGGGTTGTCCCTGTAATAAGGGCTCTGTAAGTCGCTTTGGATAAAAGCGTCTGCCAAATGCATAAATGCATAAATGTAAATGTAAAATGTAAATGTAGCTGCTATATCGGCTCACCACGACGCAGTGGACGGAAAGTGCCTAGGGAAGCACGATCTGATCATCAGGTTCCTTAGAGGTGCTCAGAGGCTGAAACTTCCCTGGCCATGCCTGTTCCCCTCATGGGATCTCTCCATTTCAGAGACTCCCCTTCGTGTTGCAAGAATCAGTCAAGCTCAGAGCCCTCTCCTTGGCCACGACCCTCCTGATCACACTCGCTTCCATCAAGAGGGTTGGGGACCTGCAAGCATTCTCTGTCAGCGACACTTGCCTGGAGTTCTGTCAGGCAGACACCCATGTCATCCTAAGACCATGACTGGGCTACGTGCCCAAGGTTCCTACAACCCCCTTTGGGGACCAGGTTGTGAACCTGCAAGCAAAGCTGCCCCGGGAGGAGGCAGACCCAGCCTTTTCGTTGCTGTGTCCGGTGCATGCTTTGTGTACCTATGTGGACCACACGCATAGCTTTAAATGTTCTGAGCAGGGCTTTGTCTGCTTTGGTGAACGGCGGAAAGGGAACGCTGTCTCCAAACAGAGGCTTTCCCACTGGGTCATTGACGCCATCGCTTTGGCCTATCACACCCAGACAATGCCCGCCCCCTTGCGGGTTGCAGCACACTCGACGAGAAGTGTGGCATCCTCGTGGGTACTGGCCAACGGCACCTCCCTAGCAGAGATTTTCAGTGCAGCGGACTGAGCAACATCCAATACCTTTACGAGATTTTACAATCTGAGGGTTGAGTTGGTCTCATCCTGTGTTTTCTCAGGTCCGAGCACACAGAACTTGGGAATGTCTCCACTACCCCCAGGTCGCTGTGTTTGTAGCAACTCCTCCCTCACAGCAGGTAGTATCTACCATCGCGCCATTTCCACATGTGGCCTGAAAACGCATGTGATGTATTTTGCCACATTTTACCTCCCCCCCAGCCTGGGCAGGTGGTGGTCTCCGTGGGGTCTTTTCCCCCTGAAAGAATGGGAGTGGAAAAAGAGCACTTTCCCCGATGTGTGTGATAGCGTAAAAATGGCCCCAGCTGCTTTAACTCTATGCGAGAAACATAGAGAGAGAAAGCGGGTGCGGCCTGCTCCCATGCTTGGCACGTCGCTTTGTTTGTTTAGGGAACCTAAAAATTTTATGATGATTTTTATGGGACATTGGGGAAGGATATGTGCAGTCTGATGCAGCCTGTTACTTTGGCACGCAACTGCCTGCCCTCAACTGTGTCAGCAGCTCACGTACACGGTTCAGCGCATGGCATGATTAAATAGTGACCCCCTAGTGTCACTTCATTCGACACAACGTCAAAGTGAGCGATAGACGGGGAACGTCTATGTTACTGTTGTAACCTCCGTTCCCTGATGGAGGGAACCAGACGTTGTGTTCCCCCAGCCACGTGGCTGAACCGAGCCACTGCAATGGCCGAAACTTATTCTCTGCTCCTCAGTGCAAAACCTGAACGAACAGATGCACGATTCCCTCCCTTTATACCCGTATGTCTGGGGGAGGGACATGCAAATTCTGTCCACCAAATTCTCATTGGCCTTTCATTCGACACAACGTCTCATTCCCTCCATCAGGGAATGGAGGTTACAACAGTAACCTAGATGTTTTTGAATGGACTATCCCTTTAAAAGCTCTAGCTCTCAGTCTCCCTTCAGAATAGTACGTGAGGCAATGCTACGCTATGAGATTATGTTCTGTTCTCCCCAACCTTGAGAATGTGGTAAATTGGAAACAACAAGTAATGCATCTTTGTGTCCATGAGCACATTCTCTGTAGAACACATTATTCACAGCTGCTCAGACTCTGGCAATCAGAGCACCAGAACCAAAGTATATTCTCATTTACAGTTTATCTGTTTAACAGTGCACTACATGGGTGTCAGTGTTTGTTTTCAGCTTAAATATTCTATTGACTCTTAAATAGAATGAACTATTTAAAAATAGGGGGGGGGGGGGGGAAACTATTGGTTTGTAGAGATCAGCTGAAATGTGAGAAGCTATACAGTCCTTTAGATGTTTGCAACATTCCCATCTGTCTCTTTAAGCAGAAACAGCCTTGAGTGAATGCTGTGTCTCTCCATATTGTCATACACGTCATTTTATTGGTCAACAATACATGGTTTAATGACTGCTGTCCTTCTGTTTAGTGTGTGTGTGTGTGTGTGTGTGTGTGTGTGTTTCAAGCTATGTCTCTACAGCATTTGGATGAGAGGCAGACACATTCATTTCCTGGCATTCCATTTCTGACAGAGTAATCTAGATAATGAGAGACTCTTTACTGGCCTCAATTAAACCGTAACTCAGCATTAATGAATTCGATAAATCCATTGTACACAATCAGATAGTAGCTAAAAGAATATCCTATGGCTAATATCACCATAGCATTTTGAAACTCGGTGTTGTCACTCTTCATTTTTCTGTGCGAGTTGAGTAGGTACTTATGTGTTGCTTGTGTGTATTGTGTTTAAAGAAATATTTCACCCTAAAATGAAGGTTCTTTTATTATTATGCAGAATCATGTTCCAAACCCATATGACTTTCTTTTTTTTATGTGTAACAGAAAAGATGTTATGAAAAATCTCTTGCCTTTTCACACTGCCATTTTCCACAAGAAATTTAAGATTTTATTCATTAAAAACCTTGCCTTTCTCCACAGATCTTGAAAATCATTAGTTCTAATGAGTATTCAAATAGTTTTTGATAAATTGTGGCAGATTTTCAGTTAATTCAATTGTGACTAAACTTTGGTCTGTTCCTCACTCAAACCTTTGGGATGACTTCAGAGGACTTCAAATATGGGACATAAGTCATGTGGACTACTTTCATGTTGCTTTTTGCTCTTTTTGGTGCGTGATAACCCCTGGTCAGTGTATGCTTTCGACGTATGAGTCAACATTTTGCATAAGTGTTTCTTGCACCTTTTATGTTCCATGGAGGAAAGAAATTCACACAGGTTTGGAATGACATAATGGTGACTAAATTATGACAGATTTGTCATTTTTGGGTGAACTATTCCTTTAAAGCAGGGATTTAAAACTAGCAGGCCAAATTCAGCCCACAATATTTGGATAGGCAACACTCATACACTATGTTGTATTCTAACTGTATAACTGTGGCAAAAACTGCATATGCTGAGTTCCAATACATAGTTGCAAATGAGTTTTTATTTATAATTTTTTTTTTTAAACACAACCCCAATGTTAATTTGAGTTTGAGACCCCTGGTTTAATTGCTGAAAAAATATGCCACAGTGGAGTACTTTGAGCTATGAGCTGCTGAAACTTTCCAATGAGTGACGCAAGGATGAAGTAACCCTTCTACATGCACCTAAAGTCTCTATCTGTCTCTCCATACTTCTCGCTGTTTCTCTCCTCTTTTACTCTTGTGGATAAGGGAACAGATGGGAGGATGAGTTGCTGGCTCAGTTTTATGGGGTGAGAAGACCCAAGAGAAAAATGTTTTTATTTCCCCAAGCCTCTGTGTGCACTGTTGCATGGTGCTCTCTCTCTCTCTCTCTCTCTCTCTCTCTCTCTCTCTCTCTCTCTCTCTCTCTCTCTCTCTCTCTCACACACACACTTTCTCTCTCTGACTCACTAGATTCTCTCTCCCATTCTGTCAAAAAAAGAATAATCTCTTTCAATCTTGAGTCTATCTTTGTCCTTTACAGGGGTGGAAAGAGTACTGAAAAATCATACTCAAATAAAAGTACAGTTACTTCACAAAATATTTAGTGTGAGTAGAGTAAAAACAAGTAAGAGTAAAAAAGTAGCTCATTTAAAAGTACTAATAATTAGCAAGTATTTAGTATTAAGTTGTGAAAGCTACACCCATTATAATAAACAATGTACAGTACATTACAATTTCAAAATGTAGCACACATACCCTAATTTACATTCCCTTTTATGGCTGTTTGCCAGAAAGAATAACAAATATAGGTATTTTATAGGTGTTTTTTTACTACTAACTTTTAAAATACATCACGTATCTATGATACTGTAAACACTACATGAAACACGTTCCAATAAAAATAAATAAAAGGGTGACATGATTACAGTATTGAAAAGAAGAAAAGGTTATTTTCAATACACTGATCACCATTTCAAATCGTAATGTATGAATAAATTACATTAAAATCAGTTTATATGTAGGGTCTAAATTCCCCTTAATGCAGACAGAGCGAGTTATTTTTGTGCATAAAGCATGTTCAAAACAATGCAAGGAATGCAAAAAAATGCTAAAAAAGCAGGGTCACTTGGCATGTCACATCCCACAATAGAGGTAGAGCTGGGATGGGAAAAATTGTTTGGAACAGGGGCCACATCGGACTTTAAAGGAATAATTCACCCAACAATGAAATTTATCTTATCATTTACTCACCCTTATGCCATCCCTTATGATGTGTATGACTTTCTTTTTCAGCAGAACACAAATTAAGATTTTTAAAAACAAATTTAATTGGGTGCCAAAATTTTGATTTCCAAAAATCACCTAACTTGATTAAGCATAAAAGTAATCCATATATACTCCAGTGCTTAAATCCATGTCTTCAGAAGTGAGATGATATGTTGGGTGAGAAGTCAATTTTGCTCAGTCAATCTCCACTTTAACTTTCACATTCTTCTTGTGTTTTTGGTGATTCACATTATTTATGCATATTGCCACCTACTGGGCAGGGAGTAGATCCATGAATATCTCTTCATGGTCCGCTAGCTGTCTGTTCTGTGTATGCACTGAAAAACAAATTTTGTACACAGCTCTGGCTCTGTAAATTGGAAAATAAACAACACAGCATTGGCAATGTGCATGCATGAAGTTGGGGGTGGAGCTTCTGAAGGAGCACTGAAGGGAGGGGTGTGTTTGGCTGTTGAGTTAAAATATTAACAGTCTTTTCTCAGGAGTCGCTTACTCCACCTTTAACATGAAAACCAGTTGAACCATCACACCGTCAATGTTATCGGACATGCTTTCTGTCCGGGTTTTTATGTTATAGTTGTCTATTAAGATGTTAAACGTTTATCATATTTTATTTAGAATTACCTATTTGTTCACCGGGAATCAGAGTGCAAAAGTATGTGATGAGTCTGAGGGGTGTTGGCAAAGGTTGTTTGAAAACATAATTTATTTTTGTAATTCTGTTTGGTGCCACTGGTAGCGCAGAAATTACACACTCCATTTTAAATATAGTTTTGTATTGTTTTTAATATCTGTTTCTCACCCGCACCAACCATATCACTTCTGAAGTCATGGCTTTAACCACTTGCATTGTATGAACCTACAGAGCTGAGATATTCTTCTAAAAATCTTTATCTGTGCTCTGCTGAAGAAAGAAAGTCATACAGACCTGGAATGACATGAAGATGTGTAAATGACAATTCCTCCTTTCATTTTTGGGTGACCTATTTCTGTAAGTACTACATAGGGGCCACAATTTATTCCTTTTGAGATACAATTTTCTGCATTTATTTAGTTCTTGTATCTGTTAAGCCCAGAAATAGTTGTGTTCTCATTCTAATGCATTATGCACAAAGTGTATTTGTGACTCATGGGACTATTCTGCCTGAAGTATTGCTCTACAAAGGTTGGTAATTATCTATACATAATTATAAATTATGTAATCATCTCTGCATTCCTGGTAATTTATTATACATATTAACACACTCTCTTAGGGGTCAGTGGGCTATTATTAAAAAAATGAACAAACACTATTTTTTAAAAATATTATTATTAAAAATGCCATTATTTATATTACAATAATAATTATAAAGCTACTCAAGTTATTCAGCCAAAAGTAGTAAGTAGTTTTCTCATTTTATTGTTATTGTTGTTTGATTAATAGCCTTTTAATGACATACTAGACTATGCACTTTTCGGGTACATGTAGGGCCTACACTTCATGTCATACATGTCGACTGTGTTTAGGTTAATGCCTCACCAAGATGGGCATTGCCGGTATTATGAAGTGTATAACACTGCATTAATTAGTTTCAACCCAATAATCTCAGTGATAGATAGTTAAACTACAGGCTACGTTATAGGCACATAAAATCTAGTAAGCAGAAGTATGAAATTTCCCTCGATATGTTTCTTCAAATTAGAGGTAGAGTTAATTTAGATATCTGGCTTGAGCAAGCTAAACTCACATGATACGATCAAGCAATTGGCCTTTTTCACTGCAAAAAGCCCTTTTAGGTGCTTCCGTGATGTTCAGGTGTTAAACTATTCTTGAGACATTCTCTACATCAAATACATCCTGGATCTACAGATGCCCTTAAGTTTTTTACGTGTGATTTTATTTGACAGGAGTCATGAGATTCTCCCTAGTCAAAATAAAATCAAGACAGGGAAGTAGTGAACACAGACTGTGGGTAAATTATGCTGTAAAAGTACAGTTACAGCACATGAAATGTACTCAAGTAAAAGTATAATATTTTTTAACTATATAAGAAGTACAATTCCTGGGAACAAGTACTTCAATGCAGTAACGTCCATCCATCCATCCATCCAACTGGCTCCTTCGACGCAAAGAGCAGTGGCTCTACTCCAAGCTCCTCATGGATGACTGAGCTCCTCACCCTATCTCTAAGGTAGAAGCCCGCCACCCTTCTGAGGAAACCCATTTCGGCCGTTTGTACTCACGACCTAGTTCTTTCAGTCATGACCCAGCCTTCATGACCATAGGTAAGGGTAGGAATGACAATTTACTGGTAGATTGAGAGCCTTGCCTTCCGGCTCAGCTCTCTTTAGAGCTATGTATTCAGAGAAAAACTCTCTCGATAGAGCAAGTGCAATACACGCTGCCCCATCCCCTGATTCTTCGGCCAACCTCCCACTCCATTGTCCCCTCACTTATGAACAAGACCCCGAGGTACTTGAACTCCTTCATTTGGGGCAATACTTCCTTCCCTACCCTGGAGTACGAACTACATCGGTTTCCTGCTGATAACCGTGGCCTCAGATTTAGAGGTGCTAATCCTCATCCCAGCCGCTCCACACTCGACTGCTAAGCGATCCAGTGAGAGCTGAAGGTCACGGACTGATGATGACATGAAGACTACATCATCTGCAAAAAGCAGCGATGAGATCCCCAGCCCACCGAACCGCACACCTTCCTCACCCCAACTACGCCTCGATATCCTGTCCATGAATATCACAGGATTGGTGACAAAGGGCAGTCCTGGTGGACTTTGCAGAAGCACTTTGGTGCGGGCTGAAAGTCCTTCTCCATGGCTTCTCCAAACTTTTCCCACACCCACTGCTTTGCCTCCCTCACGGCCACAGCCCTTCGGGACTGTCGGTACCTTGCAACTACCTCCGGAGACCTCTGGGACAACAAATCCCGGAAGGCCTCTTTCTTCAGACGGTCGGCTTCCCTGACCACCATTGTCCACCACGATGTTCGAGGGTTACCGCCCCTTAAGACCTAAGACCTTGAGGCCGCAGCTCTCCACCGTGGCTTCAGCAATGGAAGCTTTGACTGTTGCCTACTCCAGTTAAATGCCCCCAACCTCTGCAGGGATGCCTGAAAAGCTCTGCCGGAGGAGAGAGTTGAAGATCTCACGAACAGGGGCCTCCTCCAAAAGTTCCCAGTTCACCTGAACTACTCGCTTGGGCTTCCCAGGTCTATCCAGAGTATTTCCCCACCCACTGACCCAACTCACCACCAGATGGTGATCGGTTGACAGCTCCGCCCCTCTCTTCACCCGAGTGTCCAAAACATATGGCCTCAAATCCAACGACACAATTACAAAATCGATCATCGACCTTCGGCCTAGGGTGATCTGGTACCACGTACACGTATGAGCATCCTTATGTTCGAACATGTTGTTTGTTATAGATAATCCATTATTAGAACAGAAGTCTAATAACAAACATCCACTCGGGTTCAGATCGGGGAGGCCGTTTCTCCCAATCACGCCTTTCCAGGTGTCCCTGTCATTTCCCACATGTGCGTTGAAGTCACCCAGCATCACTATGGGGTCCCCTACTGGGGCCCTATTCAGGACCCCATTCAGGGTCTCCAAGAAGGCCGAATACTCTGAACTGCAGTTCGGTGCATATGCACAGACAACAATCAGAGTGCCACACCCCCCATACATAAGGCGATGTAACGTGTAGTATTGTAATTTGTTACTTCACACCTCTTGTCCCTTGGCAACCAAGGTTGAGATGGACAGAATTGGAATGAGTACTTCACTTGGTTTTCCAATGCTTAACTACACTATAAAAATAAATTAGATAAGTATGGATTTGGCCCATGCAAAATTGTATGTTACCTCCAGAACTAGTAGGGATTCATATTACATTTCATTTAGTTTGTCAAAGAACGTTTTGTTTGTGACTTATTTGTGGACAGAAAGAAATTGTTTTTTCTGTGTATGTATTTTGTTCCAAATACAAAACCTTAGCTGAAGCCAAGTCCAATGTTTGTATTATAAATCATAAATATACATATTTTTCATATAGTGTTGAGAAGAAATTCAAAACATATTTGTACTTTGGGAAGATGCATTTATCAGAGCTTGGAAAGTACATTGTGAAGATGCAAACAGATGAGCATTCCAGTATTAATAGGCGAGCAGATGCAAATCTCTCAAGTCTCAATGTTTACACAAGTTCATGATGTGACTTCTCTGAATACATAACACTGAGAAAATGCTCAGGACAGTAGTGAGGCCAGTCATAGCACTGGAATGCCAGAAGTTCCTTGAACTGTGGATCTTATCATATGGTTTCACTTTGAGATTTGTAAGGGTTTCACTTCCCCCCCCCCCCAACCCTTTGTGGGACATCAACATAAGACCGCTTTTTCCATCCCTCTGAAAATGTCCATGGATTCATGGTTACATGTGTTTGCTTAAGGTAAGTATTTTCTGAATTAACTGTTATGGTGCAGAAATAACCCATGTCCACCCACTGAGTTTTAAAAAATTGTGGAGCGTGCTAATTAAAATTAGGTTTGTATTCCTGGCACAGATACTTTTTTTGATGTTTGTTTTTAATAAACCTATTTTGCTTTATTTAAAAATATATTGTGAGAATGATTAAAATTTAATAAATATCGCTGCGACCATTACAGAGTAATTAACGGTAAATGACTGTTAAATCAGCCATCGTCTTGTGGTCTGTTGTTCTGGTCACAATTCTCAATGTCTTGGACACACACATACTCACACACATTTGAATAGTTGCCATCTTCTGTTCTGTACACACAGTTCTCCCTTTTACACACACACACACACACACACACACACACACGTACACACACACAGTCTGTTTGGCATTATGACAGTAACCTTACTCTCTGTTTGTGCCTCTTCGCCCTGGGCAGGAAGTGCAGGGTCATGGTGGCAGACAGGCGTCCACTTTAATGTCTCTTCATTGCTTGCATATACTGCGTACCATTACATGGCCCTATTGGATTTCACGGCCCGCAGTTCCCCGCTAATTCATGTCAGAACCTTTCTCTCTCATATCAAATGCAAGGCCTTCGCTCCAGACTAGGTTTACCTCCATGAAGCTCTGGAGACTAAATACAGTTAGTAAGGGCACCAGGAATGGTGTTCCCACAGCAGGGCGGATCAGGATCAGAGCAGGCTGAGGAAGCCCTGTGATTGGCCCCGATGTGACCTATAGTGTAGTGAAAGGCAGGATGGAGAAAGAGGGAGGCAGAGGGACTTGTGTAGGTGTGAGTTTGGACCCTGCTGAGACTCACTGTAATTGCATTAGCCCCATACCTTCGCTAGCACAACACTTCATTTGTCGTCCCAGCGCCTGGTCTCGGTGATTGACATGTCAGCACTCCTTTCATCTCTTTTTCTGTCATGCTTCCAGAGCCTGACCTCAGAACAAGCTGCCTGTTCCTGCATTTTCAAACAAATAGACAGACAAACAGCCCTGAACTGTATGCTCTAAACATAAGACTATATTTTTCACAAATAAATTTGTACCAGAATTCATGTCGCACCTGGTCAAAATTGCATTGATATTTCTAAAATTTTAATCCCTAGTAACTAATTGTCTGGTTATTAACTGAATGTTTCAGCGGAGTTGCGATTTGGGTAGACAACTGTCCCTGATTAGCTGGAACGTCCCATATTTTGGCAAAAATTCTGTCTTCCTGTATTTCAGCAGCAAAATGCTCAAGGGGCCCAATAGGCTGTTCTAGACAAATGTATTTAGGAGAAACATCAGTTAAATATAAATTATAAAAACAAGTCATTTTGGACTAGACTAAGACACAGGACTTTTCAGATGACAAAAAAATTACTTCTGTGACACTCTATAATGCAATAATCTATCACGCTCATTACGATCGCAAAACTCCGATCTGTTAACAATACCGAGAATATAAAAATCAACAAAAGGAGGGAGGTCATTTTCATAGTTGGCTCGTAAACTATGGAAAAGTCTTCCTAGCAGTGTTCGGAACTCAGACACACTCTTTTATCTATTCAGCCAGGCATCAAGGTTATTTTCGTAAATGAAAACTATTGATTAAAAAACATTTTCTTAAACTGAAATAAAATAAATATTTAAAAATAAATTAAAAACTAAAACTAAACAAAAGTAAAAGTAGTAAACTAACTGAAATAAAATAAAAAATTATAAAAAATAAATTATTGTTTTCTTAATAAACGATGGTGGAAAAATCTGATCTGTGTGTGTTTGAGATATGTTCATCTTCAGAGCCGCAGAGTCAGACACTCTTGGGCTGTTTAGGTGAACACCTGCAGGTGGTGTTGTGGCATGTAATGCACATGAGGTTAGCAGATACTGAAAGACATGAAGATGACTAGGACAAATTATGTCTGGTAGGAAGTCTAAAAAATATCAAAAGAATTGTGTTAATTAGATTGTAAATGCAATTACATGTAAATATTTTAGTGCACAACAACTTCAGTTCGTATATTTGAGAATTTATGTACAAATTTAAAGTGTTTAAAAACATGTACATATACAAAAATGCAATTTTTGTCATATTTTTAAATATATGTTGCAAATATTTTGCATATATTAAATACTCATGTATTTATGTGATAAATATCTAAAAAAAATATATGAACCTTTATTTTCAGCAAAGTGTTAAGCATAAATGCCATTTAATTCAAATCACATTTTTCTGCAAACCTAATGGGGATTTTAACTGTTAAGTATTCTTTGTATAAACTTGTTTTTTGTGTTAACACTATAGATTAAACACTATCTGTGATGTATGTGTGCTGCCTGCAGTCCCTCCAAAGTTTAGACAAGGTGATAGTGAATGCACAACGTGAAGGAGACGAGCTGCTTACTTTTTACAATGGAGATGATACAACGGCAACTGTGAATTTGGATATGTTGCGACTGCTTCAAGCTTTCTAGCATTTGTTTTGACACTGTCAAACATGAAGGAAAGCGATGGAATTCCCTCAGATTTAAGGTTTCGTCAGAAAGTTTGCGGAAATTATACAAAATTGCAAGCCACCACAAATAATGTGGAGATTGGTTGAATTTGCAAGAATACTTGCAAATTATTTTCTCCAATTTGCTCCCCAATTTGGCATGCCCAATACCCTCTAGGTCCTCATGGTGGCATAGTGACTCACCTCAATCCGGGTGGTGGAGGACAAATCTCAGTTGCCTCTGTGTCTGAGACAGTCAATCCGTGCATCTTATCACGTGGCTTGTTGAGCGCATTACTGCATAGACGTAACGTAACGTGTGTGGAGGCTTCACGCTATTCACCGTGGCATCCACATACAACTCTCCACGTGCCCTACTGAGAGCGAGTACCACATTATAGCATCCACGAGGAGGTTAACCCAACGTGACTCTACCATCCTAGAATCCGGGCCAATTGGTTGCTTAGTAAGCCTGACTGGAGTCGCTAGAGGGACTGTATATTTAACAGATGACCATGTATTTAAAGATTATATGAGACAGTTGTCATATTGTATGCAGTAAATGCAAACATATATAAACAAAGTGACTGAGTGGCTCCCCATCGGTACAGCGAGACAACTTAACATGATTTCATGTTTAACATGAATTTAAGTTCATTTGAACTTTTAATACGTTTAACTTTTATACATTTGATTTGCTTTTGTTTGGTTCTTTGTGACTTTGTTGCATCTCAAACCATTATGTTATTGTTATTATGCATAAGTATGCTGAGTCTAAGTAAACTGCAAATATTTTGGTTTGCTTTAAATGTATTGTGTAAGTTTGCCAAGTTTAAATTCAAATGTCTTGCTTTGGTCTATACTCTGAAAGTGTTCTGTTAACTCTCAAAACTAAAACTAAAACCAAAACTAAAATGTATAAAAATGAAATAGAAATGTGTTTACAAAATAAAAGGTAAACTAGAACTATTTGCAACATCACTGATAATCATACTGACAGAAATTCTAATTTGTTAATGAATCTTCAGGCTGAGTTAGATAAATTATATATAATCAAAGCAAAAGGAACATTTGTTAGATCACGAAGACGTTGGTTAGAAGAAGGGGAAACTAATTCCAGATACATTTATAATCAGGAAAAAAGGAACGGAGAGTATACATCTATTAGAGAGCTTAATATTAATGGCCATGAAACACAGGACCCTATTATTATTTCAAAATATGTCTAAAATTTCTATGGTAAATTATATTCCAGCAGTGCATGTTCCGTAGACAAAATAGATGATTTTTTAAAGCCCCTAAAACATAATATAGATAGTATCGATGAAGAATTTAAAGACCTTTGTTATAAGGAAATGTCAATTTTAGAGATTAGAACAGCTATAAATAAACTTAAATTAAATAAGTTTCCCGGAAATGATGGCTTAACTGCTGAATTTTTGTAAATATTTCAAGACGATCTAGTTGAATTTCTGTTAATGGTCTTTAAAGAATCTATTGATCAGGATGTTTTGCCACCCTCCATGACACAAGGTCTAATATCCTTAATTCCAAAGTCTGATAAGGACCTATTATTACTAGATAATTGGCAACCTATCACCTTAATAATGATAGTAAAATTATTGCTTTCATATTCGCTGAAAGGTTAAAATCAGGATTAGAAACTGTTATTGATGAGGGGCAGTCAGGTTTTATAAAAGGAAGACATATTTGTAATAATATTAGTTCCCCATCTGTCGCTCACTTCGACGTGTCGAAGAAGCGACACTAGGGGTCTCTCTTGAGTGCCGAATATACCTCTGATCTATGAAAAAAGGCCAATGAGAAGTTGGCAGACAGAATTTGCATGTCCCGCCCCCAGACATACAGGTATAAAGGCGGGGAAATACGTCTGTTTCATTCAGAAATTTTCTTCGGAGCCGATGGTCGTGTATGCAGCAAGCTGCGAGGTCACACACCTGTTCCTCTACCTCTGAGCGATACTGCTGATCGATCTACGGTGCAGTTCAGCGGCTTTCTCCTTCTCTGCACGGCAGTGCAGTTTGCCCCTGGGTACTTCGACAGCGCAAAACCTAAAAGAGTGTTTTGTTAAAAGAGTGATTTTCTCTAAAAGAGTATTTTCCTCTAAAAGAGCAATACACCGCGGCGTTGAACGTCCTTTTCAGGACGCGTCTTTATAAAGATGCCTTTCTGCCCCTGTGTAGTTCCTGGATGCGGTAGAGTGCTCTCCGCTTCAGACGGCCACAGGTCATTGAATTGCGTGGTATTGCCCCTTCGTTGCTGTGTCCAGTACGTGCTTTGCGTACCTGTTTGGACCGCACGCAGAGCTTTAGACGTTCTGAGCAGCTCCTTGTCTTCTTTGGTGGACAGTGGAAAGGGAACGCTGTCTCCAAACAGAGGCTCTCACACTGGGTGGTGGACGCCATTTCATTGGCCTATCACACCCAGGCCGTGTCCCCCCCCCCCCCGCGGGTCCGTGCACACTCAACAAGGAGTGTTGCATCCTCATGGGCACTGGCCAGAGGCACATGCAGAGCAGGGGGTTGGGCAACACCTAATACCTTTGCGAGATTTTACAATCTCAGGGTAGAGTCAGTTTCGTCCCGTGTTTTCTCAGGTCCGAGTCAGTAGAACTCGGTAACAGCTGACGGACTGACCGGGTGGATTGCTTGCACCTAGCGCCCTTTCCTCTGTTGAGGTAAAACCGTGCGCTTTTTCTCCCAGGTGATCCCAATCACTCGGCTCCCTGGATGACTCCTCCCTAGCCCTCTGGGTCCGCAATTCAGTCTGACAACTTCTCATTGGCCTTTTTTCATAGATCAGAGGTATATTTGGCACTCAAGAGAGACCCCTAGAGTCGCTTCTTCAACACAACGTCTCATTCCATCCATCAGGGAACGGAGGTTACATCTGTAACCTAGATGACTTGTATTCGAACTTATAGATTATAATGAAATTTTCTATGAAAATAGTTTTATTCTGTTTGTAGATTTTTACAAGGCCTTCGATACAACTGAACATGACTTTATTTTTAAAACCCTTGAATTTTTTGGTTTTGGGGACAAATTTCAAAAAGTAATCAGAACCCTATATAATAAGATCAATAGCTCTGTAAAATTGGCATATGGAACTTCTCAAAGATTTGAAATCAAAAGGGGGATTCGACAGGGCTGCCTTATTAGTCCATTGCTTTTTTGTTGGTTACACAAGTTATGGACATTCATATTAGAAAGATATTTTTCGTGGTATCAGAATAGAAGATAAAGAAATTAAATGCACACAATTAGCCGATGACACTGCCCTTTTCTTAAGAGACTATACTGATATTGAAAAAGCAATTAAGAGTCTGCAGTTATTTTCATCTGTATCTGGTCTTTCCCTGAATATTAATAAATGTGAGTTCATCAAACCAAATCAAATCACTTTATTGTCACACTACCATGTACACAAGTGCAACAGTATGTGAAAGTCTTGTGTGCAGTTCCGAGCAACATAGCAGTCATGACAGTGACGAGACATATACCAATTACAATAAACAACATATTTACACAACACAATTTACATATCAAATGTACATATACTTACACAACACAATCCTATTATACAATGTACAGTAAACAATACACACAATATAGAATATACATACAATACAAATAAAAAATAAGAGTATATAAAAATATATATACAGTTGTTATATTGTGGAGAATATATTGACAGTCCAGTGTGAGATAATAAGATTAATAAAGTGCAGTGCTAATTGTTGATCATGAGAGATCAAGTGTTCAAAAGTCTTATTGCTTGGGGGAAGAAGCTGTCATGTAGTTGGCTGGTGCGGGTCCTGATGCTGCAATACCACCTGCCTGATGGAAGCAGTGAGAGCAGACCATGACTCGGGTGACTGGAGTCTCTGATGATCCACAAGCTTTTTTCATACAATGTCTGTTATATATGTCCTGGAGGGAGGGAAGCTCACCTCCGATGATGTTTCTGGCAGTTCGCACCACCCTTTGCAGGTCTTTGCGGTTGTGGGTGGTGTTATTGCCGTACCAGGTGGTGATGCAGCCAGTCAGGATGCTCTCTACAGTACTGGTGTAGAGCACATCCACACACATAAACCGTGTGTGGATGTGATGGTTCATTCCAAACTTCCTCAGCCGTCTCAGGAAGAAGAGGCTCTGGTGAGCCTTCTTCACAACGGCCTCAGTGTGGACGAACCATGTGAGTTCCTCAGTAATGTGGACACAGAGTAACTTGAAACTGCTGACTCTCTCCACCAGTGCTCCATTAATGGTGATGGGGCTGTGTTCTCTGTCTTTCTTCCTGAAGTCCACTACAAGCTCCTTAGTCTTACTGACATTGAGGGAGAGGTTGTGCTCCTGACACCAGCGTGTCAGAGTGTGCACCTCCTCTCTGTAGGCTGTTTCATCATTGTCAGTGATCAGACCTACCACTGTTGTATTGTCAGCAAACTTAATGATGGCATTGGAGCTATGTGTCGCCACACAGTCATGTGTGTAAAGGAAATACAGAAGTGGGCTGAGAACACAGACCTGCGGGGCTCCAGTGTTGAGGGTCAGTGATGAGGAGATGTTGCTGCCCATTCTAACCACCTGACGTCTGCCTGACAGGAAATCCAGGATCCAGCTGCACAGCAAGCTATTTAAGCACAGAGCCCAGAGTTTCTCATCAAGCTTGGAGGGCACTATGGTGTTGAATGCTGAACTGTAGTCTAAAAACAGCATTCTCACATATGTGTTCCTTTTTTCCAGGTGGGAGAGAGCGGTGTGTATTGTAGATGCAATGGCATCATCAGTGGAGCGGTTGTTACGGTAGGCAAACTGCAGTGGGTCCAAAGAGGTGGGCAGCACAGAGCAGATGTGATTTCTGATTAACCTCTCAAAGCATTTGCTAATGATGTGGGTCAGAGCAACAGGACGCCAGTCATTTAGGCAAGTGATATTGGCTTGCTTCGGTACAGGCACAATGGTTGACATTTTGAAGCATGTGGGGACTACAGACAGGGAGAGGGACAGGTTGAAAATGTCCGTAAAAACACCAGCCAGTTGGTTCGGGCACGCTCTGATGACGCAGCTCGGAATGGACCCGTGGCTTTACGAATGTTCACCCGTCAGAAGGATCAAGTTACATCCGCAACAGAGACGGAGAGTGAACCAACCTCTGTAGCATCAGCTGTGAGTGCTCTCTCCGTGAGGGCGGTGTTATTGTCCTTGAAACGAGCATAAAATGTGTTGAGCTCATCCGGGAGAGAGGCAGCAGTGTTCATGGTGCAGTTTTATTCCCTTTGTAGTCTGTAATTATGTTAATTCCCAGCCACATACTTCTAGAGTCGGTGGTGTTGAACTGTCCTTCAATTTTGTGCCTGTACTGGCGTTTGGCTGCACTGATAGAGTTATGGAGGGCATAACTGGCTTGTTTACGCTCCTCTGCATTCCCAGAGTTAAAAGTGGAGGTCTGCGCATTAAGCGCCGTGCGAACATCGCCGTTAACCTAGTTCTAGTACTAGTACTAGTTCTAGTTCTACACTAGTACTGTTGAGAGCATCTTGACTGGCTGCATCACCGCCTGGTACGGCAATAGCACCGCCCACAACCGCAAAGACCTGCAAAGGGTGGTGTGAACGGCCAGAAACATCATCGGAGGTGAGCTTCCCTCCCTCCAGGATATATATAACAGACGGTGTGTGAAGAAAGCTCGGAGGATTATCAAAGACTCCAGCCACCCGAGTCATGGGCTGCTCTCACTGCTTCCATCAGGCAGGCGGTATCGCAGCATCAGGACCCGCACCACCCGACTACATGACAGCTTCTTCCCACAAGCAATAAGACTTTTGAACACTTGATCCCTCACAATCAACAATCAGCACTGCACTTTATTAATCCTCATTCTGTCAATATATTCTCGCTCCCAATTCAGTCAGTGTATATATATATATTTATACCCTTCTCTAGTGTGTGTATTCTACATTGTGTGTATTGTGTACATTTGTTATGTAAATTGTTGTGTAGGTATGTGTACATTTGTTATGTAAATTGTTGTGTAAGTTTATGTAAATTGTTTTGTGTAATATGTTGTTTATTGTAAAGTGGTTTATGTCTCGTCACTGTCATTACTGCAATGTTGCTCGGAACTGCACACAAGAATTTCACCTGCTGTTGCACTCGGGTACACAGTAGTGTGACAATAAAGTGATTTGATTTGATTTGATTTGATTTGATTTGACCCATAGTTTCTAGTTGGGGTAGATCCGTATTGTTTTGGTTGGCACAACATCCTCTACACACTTCCTGATGAAACACGTTACGCTATCAGCGTAAACCTCGATGTCGTCATCAGAGGCGGTGTTACGTCCTCTTTTTAGTTGTCTAGAGAATTTAAGAGTACGTAACATGTGTGAAAATATTAACTAAATTAAAGAGAATTAAATGAAAAGAAAACGGGTTCAGTTACCGAAAGCTTGTGTAATGGAACAAATCAGGCAGAGACAGATATGGGTTACTGCTAAATATAATTATTTTTGATTACAAATCATAGCAATACACCCAATCATGATTACATCGCAAATAGTGAAACAACAAATAACTATTTACAGAATATGTACAAATGGTAAGACAAAGAAAAACCAGACAAGACTGAAGGGCAATGGTGGGGCTAAAGTAAAGAAACCAACAAAACAAAACTTCTATCTCATGTCTTTCAAAGTCTCAAGCTAATACAGAAAATAAAAAATATGAAAACAATACTTAAACTACACTAACTCAACAAACATCATAAATACAGAGGGTAGCACCTGGTGTGTTTAGACAAACTCAAATCCTACGTAATGCAGTGTAGATCACGTGACGTCCTACCCTAGCACTCCTCTCAAAGTCCGGGAAGTAAATTTTGAATGATCGATTCAAGTGAAGCAATGTCACAGATAAACCAAGTAACAATGCAACTACAACAAAAAAATTATTGTCTCACTAATACATCAAATCAGATAGCTATTACAAGTCCGAAGACAAACAAGAGATAAACAAAGTCTCCTTCCTCGTTGTCACTTCCAGGTTTTATAGAGAGAAGGAGAGTCCGGATTGGTTCCTTGAGGGGGTGTTGTCACGTAAACTAATGAAGATTGACAAGATGAATAACCAATCACTGAACCTAAAAATCATGACAGTAAAGATGAACGGGAGAAACGAAAACACAATCGAAATACGCTGCAACACGTAACAGGCGGACTGGAAAATCTCCCAGTCCGTGTGATTAAAACAGTCTTGTAGCATAGAGTCTGATTGGTCCGACCAGCACTGGATCGTTCTGAGGGTGGGTGCTTCCCTTTTTAGTTTCTGCCTGTAAGAAGGCAGAAGCAGAATGGAAGAGTGTTCTGATTTGCCAAATGGTGGGCGGGGGAGGGATTTGTAGCCATCCTGGAAAGGAGAATAGCAATGGTCCAAAACCCGGCCCCCTCGTGTGTTGACGCTGATGTGTTGGTGGTATTTTGGTGCTATTGTTTTAGAATTGGCTTTGTTAAAGTCCCCGGTAACAATGAACACGGCCTCAGGGTGCGCGGTTTCCTGCTAACTTATACTCCCATACAGTTCCTTGAGTGCCCGGTCTCTGTCGGCTTGTGGGGGGATGTACACAGCTGTAATAATGACCGCTGTGAGTTCCCTCTGTAGCAAGAATGGTCGACACAGAAGCATGAGATATATTAGAAAGACTTAATAAAATGTACGTTCCTCTGATCACACCATGATATGCTGATCATAAAACATACACCACCACCTCTGCTTTTACCTGAGAGGTCTTTCGCTCTGTCCGCTCGGTGCACGAAGAAACCCACGGGTTCGATGGCCGAGTCTGGAATCTCTGCAGACATCCAGGTTTCTGTAAGGCAGATAACGCAGCAATCCTTCGTCTCTCGTTGGAAAGAGATCCGCACTCTCAGCTCGCAGAGCTTGTTGTCCAGAGACTGAACATTTGCCAGTAGTATACTGGGTAGCGGGGGTCGATTAGCGCGATGTCTTACTCTGATGAGTATGCCAGCTCTTTTTCCCCTTTTCTTTCTGCATTTCCGCGGCCAGGCAGCCCAGACAAAGGGCTCCGCTGGCGTGTTTGTAAACAGCGGGTCGGCATTGAGGAATTTGAAGTCCGGTTTTCGGTGTGTAATTGCCGAACCAATGTCCAAAAGTGTTTGTCTGTCGTAAACAGTAAGGCAGACAAAAAAACAAAAAACTGTAAACAAAACAAACAATAAACTGCAGTGTTGTGTCGGCGCTCGCAACGCAGCAGCCATACTCAGCACCATCTTGAGTCCACAATGCTTATGGCATGTAAATGTTTATGGCACTAGGTTCCTGTAATTTTACAGCAGTATGCAATATTCCCGTGAAAGAAGTTGTCAAATATTTGGGGATCAAGATAGCTAAAAATATGGAAGTCAGAAGTGAGATAAACTTTGCTCCTTTCATTCAATCATTTGAAAAGAAACTGAATTCTTGGCTAATGAGAGATATTTCTTTAACTGGTCGTGTGTTACTACCACCCTCATTAATTAAAATGATAGTCACCAAACCTTTTGATTTGTTTGGAAGAACAAATCACACTATATTAAAAATGAAAATATTTGTAGATCAAAAATTGGAGGATTGAATGTTTTGGATTTTAAGACCTAAAACATTATATTTAAAATAAAATGGCTTCAAAATGTTTTAAAAAATAAGCAAAGTATATGGGATACAATACCTACATTTATATTTAAAAAATTAGGTGGTATAGAGTTCATATTGAAATGTGATTGTGATATTAACAAAATACCCATTAAACTTGCAAGTTTCCACAAACAAGCATTACTTTCATGGAATCTTACGTGTAGTCATATTTTTTCCCCCCATAAATGTACAATTTGGAATGATAGATACATAAGGATTAGAAACAAATCAATATTTATTCTTTACGAACAGTTGAAGAATTTACTGCTTGTATCAAGTTGCAGGGCAAGGATTTCACAAGTTCTGGATGTAATAATATTTTCCTGCATTCTCTTCTTCAAAATATACTCACTGTTACTACTCATTGGAATTCTCTATTTAAAAAATGTTTTGATTGGAGTAAAATTTGGATGACACCTCATAAGTATTGCATCACAAATAAAGCGAAAGAGGTTTAATATAAAAATTTCCATCGTGTTTAACCAGTTAAATCACTTGTGGTGCAGAGTTTTAAAGTGAACATGGAAGATATTTTTTTTTTTTTTTTTTTTTGTAAAACTTCCCCTGAGACTATTATTCATTTATTTTGGGAGTGTCCCAAGATCCAAATGTTTTGGAAAGAACTCAATACGTATTTATCAAGAAAAGCTATGATTCTTGTTAACTTTGAAGAAGTTGATGTTATGGTAATTTTTTTTTTCATTTGATGGTGATTAAAATATTCTGTTTATATTTTATTTAATTATTATAATTGCCCATTATTATATTCATAAAGTCAAATGGAATGGAAAAATACAAATTTAAAATCAATGTTAAAGTATATTTAGAAACAATATCCAAAAGTAAAAACTTAAAAGCAAGGAAAACTTTACAGCTATTTAATAGGTATAAGTTTTATTTCTGTAAAATGCATTTCTTTCTTTCTTTTTTTTTGTTATTGTATATTTATTTATTTATTTTTTTACCCTTGACATGTATGGTTGTATGTACTCTTGTATGCAAATAATTTTTTGTTCTTGTTAAAATGCAATAAAAAAAAGAAAAATGATTGCAACAGAACAACAATAAGAATACAAAAAAACAAAACAAATAAATAGGAACGAACATCACGTGAGAGTTATTTAATTTCAAACAGCAATACAGTGCTGGGCGGACATAACGATTTAAAGTTAACAGCATTTTAATTTTCTATTTGTTTCTTAAACCAATCTATTGGTTTGCTACATAAGACATTAATTGATCAACTGGAGTCCTGTGGATTATTTTTATGCTGCCTAAATAAATGGTTGGATGGTCAAATAGCCAGCAGCCTGATGGTACTCATTTACATGGATAAACTGAGCTGAAATCTGCTGATAAAAATCTTCACTTTGGTTCTGCTGAAGAAGGAAAATCATACACATCTGGGATGGCTTAATGGTAAGTAAATCATGAGAGAATTTTCATTTTTGGTTGAACTAACACCTTAAGAGTAACCTGCAGCTGTGCCCAGGTCAATATAAAATATGCAAAAACAGTTTAACAATGCAAAATGAAAGAAAGTAATTATAAGGAGAATTTTACATTAATTTCTTTCTATGTGTTAGGACTGAGCAGCCGGAGAGTGAGGATCTAAATGCAGCTTCTTTATTAAACATAAAACAAAGGAAAACACTGCAACCAAGAAATATCCACGATGGGGAAACACTATAAAATAACCACGAGGGGAAGAGGCTGGAACACGGTGACAGGCAGGAACAACATTCAACGATCGACAAAGGACTGACAAAACAACAGGGCTTATATACACATAGAACTAAACGAGGGAATGACAGACAGGTGGGGATGATGAGGGAGTGATTAGGGCCGGGAAATGTGGGAAACGTAGTTTATGGTGAAGGTGAGGGAAAAGCACAAGGCTGACAACAGGGAATCGTGACATAACCCCCCCTCAAAGGAGCGGCTTCCAGACGCTCCTCAAAGAAAAAATAAGAACAAACAAAACAAAAAAAAAACAATTGTCCAAGGGGTGAGGGAGGGGCTCGGGGCGAGCAGACAAGGGGCAAACAGGCAGTCCAAGAGGGCACAAGGGGCAAACAGGCAGTCCAAGGGGACACAAGGGGCACAGAGGGACAAGACTATGACAGAACGGGGGGGTGGCAAGGAGACAGATAGGGCAGGGACAGGGTCAGGAGGCCAGGGAAATGGCCGTGGGTCAGGTGGCCAGGGAGGCGGCCATAGAGCATGGACCGGGTCAGGGGATGGCCACTGGGCTAGGGCAGGGTCAGGAGGCCTAGAGGAAGGCCACAGGGCTAGGATAGGGTCAGGAGGTTTAGGAGAAGGCCACAGGACTGGGTCAGAAAGCCTAAGAGGAGGCCACGAGACAGGGTCAGAAGGCCAGGGAGGAGGCCACAGGACAGGGTCAGAAGGCCAGGGAGGAGGCCACAGGACAGGGTCAGGAGGCCAAGGAGAGGGCCACAGGACAGGGTCAGGAGGCCAAGGAGAAGGCCACAGGACAGGGTCAGGAGGCCAAGGAGAAGGCCACAGGACTGGGACAGGGTCAGGAGGCCAAGGAGAAGGCCACAGGACTGGGTCAGAAGGCCTGAGAGGAGGCCACGAGACAGGGTCAGAAGGCCAGGGAGGAGGCCACAGGACAGGGTCAGAAGGCCAGGGAGGAGGCCACAGGACAGGGTCAGGAGGCCAAGAAGAAAGCCACAGGACTGGGACAGGGTCAGGAGGCCAAGGAGAAGGCCACAGGACTGGGTCAGAAGGCCTGAGAGGAGGCCACGAGACAGGGTCAGAAGGCCAGGGAGAGGGCCACAGGACAGGGTCAGGAGGCCAAGGAGAAGGCCACAGGACTGGGACAGGGTCAGGAGGCCAAGGAGAAGGCCACAGGACTGGGTCAGAAGGCCTGAGAGGAGGCCACGAGACAGGGTCAGAAGGCCAGGGAGGAGGCCACGAGACAGGGTCAGAAGGCCAGGGAGGAGCCGAGGAGGACTCCAGGGGCGGTGCCATGGTAGGCGGAGCCAAGGAAGGTTCAGAAGGCGGAGTCCTTGGAAGCTCGGAAGGCGGAGCTCTGGGAAGCTCGGGAGGTGGAGCTCTGGGAAGCTCGGGAGGCGGAGCCCTGGGAAGCGGAGCACTGGGAGGCTCGGGAGGCGGAGCTCTGGGAATCTGAGCACAGGGAAGCTGAGCACTGGGAAGCTCGAGAGGCGAAGCACTGGAAAGCTCGAGAGGCGGAGCTCTGGGAGGCTCGAGAGGCGGAGCTCTGGGAGGCTCGAGAGGCGGAGCTCTGGGAGGCTCGGGAGGCGGAGCGCTGGGTGGCTCGGGAGGCGGAGCGCTGGAAAGCTCTGGAGGCGGAGCGCTGGAAAGCTCTGGAGGCGGAGCGCTGGAAAGCTCTGGAGGCGGAGCTCTGGAAAGCTCTGGAGGCGGAGCTCTGGAAAGCTCGGGAGGCGGAGCTCTGGAAAGCTCGGGAGGCTCAAGAAGGGCTGGTTCTCGGACGGTCGAGGCTACAGGCGCTGGCTCTGGCTCTTGGACGGTCGAGGCTACAGGCGCTGGCTCTGGCTCTTGGACGGTCGAGGCTACAGGCGCTGGCTCTGGCTCTTGGACGGTCGAGGCTACAGGCGCTGGCTCTGGCTCTGGCTCTTGGACGGTCGAGGCTACAAGCGCTGGCTCTTGGACGGTCGAGGCTACAGGCACTGGCTCTGGCTCTTGGACGGTCGAGGCTACAGGCACTGGCTCTGGCTCTTGGACGGTCGAGGCTACAGGCGCTGGCTCTGGCTCTGAGGACTTGGCCATGGAGGACGGAGACTGGTGAGCAGAAGCCCCTCCTCTTCTCCTCCTCCTTTTCCTGGCAGAGGAGGCTGGCAAAGCTGGCTCTGGAACGGACGAGGCTGGCAACGCCGGCTCTGGGACGGACGAGGCTTCCAGCTCGTTGGCCGTGGCAGGCGTGGGCGTTGGCTCGTTGGCCGTGGCAGGCGTGGGCGTTGGCTCGTTGGCCGTGGCAGGCGTGGAATACCCAAAAGCCCAGCCCGGAATCGAGAGAGGAGGCTCCTCCGCAGCGTACGTCTCCAGGATGAGCTCCACATATTCCTGCCAGGTGTAATTACCTATCTCAGGCAACTCCCACCATCGGTGTATGGGTAGACCGGTTCTATAAGCTGACTTCAGGGTCTTGTCATCCCAGCCGGTGAAACCAGCTACGCGGGAGAAGTAGTGGGTGAACTCCCGAATGGTTAGATCTGCCTGGGTCAGCTCCATAAAAAATGCTGCTAGATCCATTGTGGGTCGATCGTTCTGTTAGGACTGAGCAGCCGGAGAGTGAGGATCTAAATGCAGCTTCTTTATTAAACATAAAACAAAGGAAAACACTGCAACCAAGAAATATCCACGATGGGGAAACACTATAAAATAACCACGAGGGGAAGAGGCTGGAACACGGTGACAGGCAGGAACAACATTCAACGATCGACAAAGGACTGACAAAACAACAGGGCTTATATACACATAGAACTAAACGAGGGAATGACAGACAGGTGGGGATGATGAGGGAGTGATTAGGGCCGGGAAATGTGGGAAACGTAGTTTATGGTGAAGGTGAGGGAAAAGCACAAGGCTGACAACAGGGAATCGTGACACTATGTATGCAAGTGTGCGTTTGCAAATGTGTGTTGCCCAGACCAAAATGTAATACAATTTGTAGATAGTTTACATAACATGTTACAAACCACAAAGGGTTAAAATGTATGGTTGCAATGTACTTGGGTTTACATGTGCTTATCACTCACTATCATGCTGACACAGGAAAGTTTTGCTCTCTTTAGTTTAATGTGTGTTAATTGGTCATCTATCCATCAATCTCGCTGAGTTTGCGTGAGAGGGGCGGAGCTTATTTGAGGCGCACTGCAGCTTGCGCCGTGAGCAGTGTTGCCAACTTAACGACTTTTTTTTCCCCTAAAAAAGCAACTAGCAACAAATCTAGGACACACATTCTACTTTCCGTAGAATAATACTACCGCACAAGCCTGAGGTCTTGCTTTTCCTCTCTCTGCATCTACTCTATTCAGTGAGTGGCAGACAGAGGAGCAGCACATGCAGTTGACGGCACAGCAGCTGACATAAGCTGTGTCTTATTTCGAAGGCTGTACGCTATACCGAGTGTCCTCCTTTAAACAAGCATTGTTTAAATGTGACGGCCTTCATAGGACAAACGGAAATGGAATGTAACATGGTTGCTATGACAGCACGCCATTCAAGCATGAGCACTTTGAGTGAGAAGGGAACAAATTCCCTCTGGAAGTGAATGTATGAGGTAAATTTTAGGAGAGCTGTCATATAATTATATTTTAATTATACGTATTATATACTCTGCACCCATCTACAGAGGTACTTCAACTTGGGAATTAACATTACTTTAGTTCGAACATCATATTTACAGGCAAATTGGCATAATTTTTTTTCCAGCCATTTCTGTTGAAGCAAAGAATTGTAGGTTGTGAGTGCCTACGAAGGATCTTATGCATCCTTCGAATTCCCATGAAAGAATGTCTCATTCAAAGGCTGCATTCGGAGTGTCATACTCGCTTATGAGTGACATTCTGCGACTTCCGGAAGATACAGCCTTTGAAACGAGACACAGCCGTAGAAGTGTATGAGCTGCACATGTGTAAACAGACTTGCCAAGGACCTATAAATAATATGAATGGATTGCTCCTCATTTGTTTTAATTTATACTATTTAATTTGACCAAAATTATTCTTGCTTTTTTTCGTACGCTGTGTTACAGAAAACATAAGATATTCTGTGACTTCTAACTTCCCCACTGAGTGATAATTTTACATGTAAAAATAGGCGAAATCAGAGCAGCTTGGAAATTTCTTGGAAGTGACTACTGGTTAACATGTAGTCTTAATGGGTGTCGTTTCAGTCACAATTTCATACACTTTCCATTGTCTGACAAGAGAAACTGAACAAATATGTACATGAGAACAGATTTATTGGGAATTCGGCTGTATTGAAATACATAAAAATATATTTTGGCTGTACTTGTAATTATAACCTCTTACACAGGAAAACAAGCAGGTGTTTCTTGGTTGAGTTTAAATATCAGGATGCTCTCCTTGCCCAGTGAGGAAATATATTTCTCCTGTCTTCTCTTGGTGTTTGAGGTTCTTCCTGGCCTTCTTATTTGTCCTGTGATGTCTGCTTCATACACCTCTATTTGTGAGTACATTAAATGCACTTGCATATCAGTTTATTTTGTTTGCTTTATAAGTGAAGACGCCAGTTTACTTTTTCCCAGCCACGCTGCACTCAAGCAACGATACAGGCCTGCAACGTTGGGTTTTGCAAAAGACTTTGCATGTGTGAGAGAGAAAGAGTATGTGTCTGGGGCCAGTTTACTTATGATTTATGTTAATTTAATAAAAGTATCGGCCATTAAGGTGTAGATCAAAATAATTTTAACCAAAGCCCAAAGAGTTCAGCCACATTGTTTTATTGAAAATACTTTATTTTATTCTTGCTGAATTCTATTGATTGCTATTTGAAGATATTCTTATTTTTGTTATTATCTTCATAAATATTTTTATTATCTCACATTTAAATACCAAAACTTTTCTAGTCAAAGACATTTGACTTTGCCACGTTATTATTCAGTAAACAAGTTATTTCTTTACATGTGCTATATCCAGTGAATACATAAATTGTAAATTTAAATATTCTTAGTAGGATAAATCAACACAGTTTATACTACTAAACGGAGGCACCACCAATAAATAGAAGCAGTTCATACAGTACAATTACAACCCCAATTCTGAAAAAATTGAGACCGTATGAAAAATGCTAATAAAAACAAAAAGGAGTGATTTGTAAATAATATTCAGAACTGCCGCACACTGGATGTTTTTTGTTTTTGGCACCATATGGAGTTAAATCTAGAGACAGTTTTGTGTGAAAATCCCAGGAGATCATCAGTTACAGAAATACTTAAACCAGTTTGTCCCCCAGTTTTTTTCCTGGTCAATGGTTGTGCTAATCTAACCCCACCTTCCATTTTCCCTAATTTAATAATTTTTCATTGCAAATTATATTATCAGCTTAACAGTTTGAGTGAAAGGTTATGCAAAAACCTGTGTTTTTTGTCCTTTTGTACAAAATTAGTTAACACAGTTAATGTCATAAATTTGCTTATATGATTGTAAGATCACAAAAATGTGAGAGAGGGAGCAGACTATTTTAATTTCTCATCTGCATTGCATCTACATCTTGATGCAATCCTTCTTCATTATCATGCAACATGTTTTCAACAGCTGAATGGGACATTAAACACTATTAAAATATGATGAGACTCGTGTTGCGCTTGCAAGCCATTTGTGTATCGCATGGGTAACTAGCAAATCTCTGAGCCATGAATGCAGACAGATATGTACAAATTTTGTAACAATATATACTGCCATCCAGCACCGTCTTTTCCATGCATTTTCCAGCAGGATACCTACAAACCACCTACTGCCTGGATTTCAAGTGAATGACTGTGTAAGCAGAGAGTTTGGGTGCTAGATTGGTCTGCCTGCAGTCCTGACCTGTCTCCAGTTGAGAATGTGTGGCGCAATATGAAGTACACCATACAGCAACGAAGACTCGGCACGTGTTGCAATTATCTAATTTGAAATGACTATACATTAAAAAAAAAAAAAAATTAAATTCACAAGGGAAATTAAAAGTTTTGTCAAGTAACCTAAAAAAAATTACTTCATGTGCTGACATCCCAATAAATCAAGTACGTTTTTGTATTTAATTTGACAAAATTAAATTGTTAAAATTAGGTTACAACAACAAAACGTTTTCAAGTGTAGACAGCACTTTGAGTTGGATTTGAGTACTGCATGCACTGCAAAATTTCCAAAAAAGACCAAATCATATGAGCAATGCTACCCACTTAGATCTATGCTCTTATTGTACATCAACAACTATCTTGTTTGTGTCTATTTATATTTCTCCTAAGGAATTTAAGGAGAAACAGCTGAGACAAACTTGATTCTGAAATTAAACATAACTGAGAACTCAAGAATCCTAAGCTATGAAATAACAACCCCTGAGCTATTAAACTTTTCTTTGGGATTCGTTATTATATTTTATTTCCTTTCTAAGTGAGAACACCCAAAAAAACATTCTCAGCACAAAATGAGTAATGTTAAATCTAATCAAAATATAAATAAAAAAGTTGAATGAGATACCTATAATACAAATTTACGTTTTCATTCATTACAAACCTGAATCCGACATAAATCGAAGTTTACAAAACTGACCTAAACATGGCCTTGTACGCATATATTTGCAAGTTGCAGATGTCTAGTGTGTTTGAATTAGTGTGTGTTTGTGTTGAATCCGTTGTGCATGTAAAGAACATTAAGAGAGACGGGAGCTGCATCACTCAATTAGGCCAGAGCAGCAGATGGAGAACATTCTGGTGGCCCTGCATGCCTGGACCCTCAGTCCTCCTTCAGCTGCCAAGGCCACTAGGAACCTGGCAAACCTATGGCACAATTTCAAGGGTACGTGCTTCCGAGAACCTGCAAATCTGGGCCAACCCTGGCCACAATGTTCAGATTTTTTCTTTTTTTTTTTTTTTTTTTTAAACGAGAAGAGGGATTAGAGTCTGCATGCCAGAGCCCAGCTTCACCTCACTGACTGTTCCAGCCGCTAATGAGCCAGAGCGAATATTCTTCGAATGGCTGTTTGTATTGCTCATATTCCACCTTTCCATTTTCCCATGTTTCTATTCACATCCCAAAGTTCTCATTCATAGAGCTCAGATTCCCACTCATATTCCTCTGTCAGTTGGAGAGCGGTACAACACTACAGCCGCATTTTCCATTGTGTACAGCTGCTCTGGGAACACTGTCCAATCCAGACAGAATATTGAGTTCATAAGGGCTGTTAGGGGAAATAATGATGGTTTGGTGAGGGCTCAGGATCATTGGGCTGATGTGCTCTATTAAGAGTATTCACTATTCCCTTTTCAGCAGGGTTGCTGTACTCTGGTCTGGGAGGGGGTGCGGTGCAGTCGACATGCACTGGCTGCCCTCATCGTGGGCCGAAAAGATACATCCAGATTTTAGAATCCCATGAAAAGTAATATGCATGGAAATGGGGAGCTAGGAACAGATATAGCTCTATTTTGCCAGAAAAAAAGAAAAGAGTGAGGATTTAGGGGTATGAGAGGTTCTGAGGTACTACTTTGAAAGTAAGACGAAGCTATGGCTCGACATCTGCACTTCTCACCAGAGTTCCCACCAGACCAGTGGTGAAGAAAGAAAAAGAGAAGTGCTCTCTGATTCTCAGTGTACATCTCAGAGAACAAACAAGACATTTGGAACCAGGGGAACCTGTTTCTATGGAGAAGCCTTTTTGGAAATAAAAAACTCTCACTCTTAAAAAAATATATTTGCAGGCAGATGCATTTTGCCCCTTCAGACTGAGGGGTGACAGTTTTTCTAGCCAATAAGATTTTGAATTCAGCTTCCAAAAAAAAAAGCATCTTTGAAAAATGTGCACAATTTTGTTAAAAATAACAACTTTTTGGTAAAAGTTTTCATCTCTAGTTACACAGTGAGTGTAATGGTAGCCAGCCAGTATGTGGTAGCTGTGAATTGTGAAAAGCAGTGGTTCCCAACCATGTTCCTGCAGGCCCCCCAACACTGCACATTTTGTATCCCAATTCTGACACACAATACAGGTCTTGGAGTCTCCACTAATGTGCTGATGAGTTGAATCCGGTGTGGAGATTTACAAAATGTATAGTGTTGGGGGGCCTCCAGGAATAGGGTTGGGATCCACTGGTGTAAACCTCACTCTCCTGGCCTTAAGAGATGCACTAGTGACCGAGGCTAGCAGCATGGCTTTTATAGCCTCTTTGCTAGTATGTCCGGCTCCCATGCTGGGGATTGCCAGTTCGAATGCCGCTCGGCGTGACTCGAGTAGGACTTGGAGTATGTCAGAGCATCTGCCTATATTTCTATTTTTTTTTTTCTTTCAGTTTGACCCTGGGATGTCTGCATCATTGGGATACATGAATTCCAGTGCGGGACAAACTCAAGGCTTATTTATATTCCAGTTTGCTGTGATTGAGCCTGCTCAACTCCCCCCAATGATTGCCGCTAGAGTTTACTGTCATACGAATGGAATTAAAAAAATCAGTTGTCACTGGCATACAGAACCTCGGGGTGGAACTGAACAATGTGAGCCAGACGATGCCCAGTTCTTAACTCTGTTAATTCCAGCGCTGAGCAATCAGTCATAATGGGGTCTGAAACAAGGCCAAAGCCAAGGTTGTTGGTGCTGCTCGGATCAGATCATAACAGCCAGTGAAAACACGATGAGAGTCTTAGGAATGCGATTAGGCAGACAAGACGTCAATACGCAGCACACACACACACATAGGCTTAATAGTCTGCTTCACATCTGTGGTTTATGATGGACTGAGATGGAATGCACAGCGGACTCTTTGAAAGAAGTAATTTCAGTGGTGCCTTTGGCTTCCACTGCAAATCCCAATATCCAAAAGAATAATATCACCAATTAATCCAATGTCCCAAGACAGTGTGACCAGTGTGGTAAGCTGTCAATCTTTCCACCTGATACCTCATTTCTGTAAAAAACAAACAAAACAAAAAAACAGGGGTTTTGATTAACATATTGGAAAGATACTGTCATTAACCCATTATAACTAGAAATTCACCCCTAAAAGCCTATTCACCCATATATGTTCTCTCTCTCCCACCTCTGCACATGCTCTAAGATAACCCCTTGGTCACTCTTTTGTGTATGGTGCAATAGGGCTTTTGGTCTGCATGGGCAATTAACCTATCTTCGAGGAACAGCAGGTTCCTGTTCTCCATTGTTTATGTCCAATGTTCCTCCTTGTCAACAGTAAATAATGCTCTTTGTCCTGAGCAGAGGACTTTTAAAGGGGATTTCTGCTCCATGTGATCCCAAGGGACCGACTGAATGTATATGCTTGTGAGGAGGAGAGAAAGAAAGAGTAAAATTCCTGAATCAAGGATTGAATGGACTCTATTTAAACAATATGGTAAATTTGTAGAGTCTCCCCAAAACTAAAAATCTACATCTGATTGGCAAACAGAAAAAAGATGATAAAGCCAGATGATGGAGGAAATTAATCAGCTTAAAAATTCCTCTTTTGGGTAAAAGGTTTCAGTTCCATTAGTGGTGTTGTCCAGTTTTTACTTAAGATCAAAGGTTTTGATCTGTACAAAAAATGTCAACAGCATAAAGATAGACAAATCTAAATATGTGACTGCTTAGAGGACAAAAAAACTAAACTACATTTCATTCATATTTTTGTGATGTTTTCATTATGTTTGTATCTAAGCCAGCAAACATACATGGTTTAGCGTTTTTCCAAAATCCCTAAGCCAAGACCAAAATGATCAACTGTTACTGACAGGAATAAAATTATGGCTAAGTCATTGTGCGGTTTGAAAACGTGATTGCAGATTGTGCCTTAAAAAATGCTTAGCAAGAAAACAAACATGATTTAAGTTTCAAGTTTGATGCAAAAGAGAGACACAGTTTCTGCTACAGTAATGAGAGATGTAGTGCAATGTTTTATCCAGAAGCCTCTAAACAAAGCTGAAATTTAGCACTTCTTCAGTTTTGGTTTTAATTCAGAAGAAGGCAAACTGCCACCATGAGTTTGTGTGTGTCTATTATGTTCTCAAGCACTCTGGCATTATTAGGACCACCATGGTTGTAGTCCTAACATCCATCCCCTTTTTCATGAGAGTTTTACACTTTCTGCTCTGTGGTTTTTCTCTTTTGAATGGATCCCCCTCCTTCTTAATGGTGGAATGGTTGTGGCTTAACAAGTATGTGCGTATATGTTCTTATTATTATTATACAGTTAATAGCCTTTATCATTGTGTCTGTAATGTAAGTCTTTGCATTGTTTGGAAGAAAACAATCTTTAGAGATTTTGCATGGGTGGGTCTTGGAGGAGATCTCTGGATTAGCAGGTCAACAATCACTCTGCATATTCAATCTCACATTTGTTTCAACACAAGCAGATAATGCATAGCTTTCTCTCCCTCTCATCATTATGTCTCTCCCTCTCTATTCTCTCTAAGAGCTGCTGTCAGTACATTGACAGATTTCCATATATGTGTGTGTGTCTGTCTGCCTGTGTGTGTGTGTGTGTGTGTGTGTGTGGGAGGGACATTGGGCCTTGTACTCAGAACTGTATGTGTGTGTGGGAAGAGGAGGTTTGGGAAGGTGTGGAGCCGGTCTGAAACTGGATGTGAACAGGTTCAGTTCACACAGGCTGAACCGAGAGCAGTGATATGTTACTTAAATATACGTCCATTAATATTCATCAGTGTGTGAAAGCATGGCAGGCCTCACTTTATATACCTCATGCCGTGCAATACAAAGAACTAAGACACATAGACGATAGATTAAACAAGCTTTTTACATTCTCTGAATAAAAAGTGAGTTTTGCTGGACGTGTTGCTGAGGATGGTTGCCTGATTGTTTCTATGCATTGCTGTGGTGCGCTGAATGGGCTTTAAGGCCAATTCACAATGCCCCTACAAATGCCAATATATGGCAACGAACACCAGCATCTAACAGTTGGATCAGTGTGTTCACCCTGTTGGTGTTTGTTGGCTTTCGTTGTCATCTGTTTTCACCCATTTAACATATTCAATCTGTGTTTGTAGGGTCTTGGAATGTTTGAGCAGTCTGGTATGATTTTCTAACAAATCCCAACAAACTCTGACAACTCTGACTTTATTGCAATCTGTTGCCATGACAATGAGTTAAGCGTCCCTGCCAATACAAGATTAATCAAATATTTTTTAGCGAATTTATTAAAGGATCCCACTCCTTTCTAAAGAAAACAAAATTATATGAGTGTTGGGTTCAGTTTGTGTGGATATTCTATTTGTACAAATAGAATATATCAAGATGTGGACAGAGATGGATTAGTGCTGAAGCACTCTTCTCACTCACAGAAAAACAGAGATTCTTTTATTTCTCTGATGGCATCAAATAAAATGCAAACACTGAAATAAAACACTGAACACTTAATTAACTTTTCCCACATTTTATGGACACAATCTCATGTGTAAAATATTTTTGGCACTGGATTGCTGTCCTAAGATGGAACTTCCAAAATAAGTAAGTTATAGCCTTATGTCACATTGAATACATGCTAAACATATTTACAGTAATAAATTGTGCATATATATTTATATATTAAATTGTGCATGTTTGGCTTCATTCACATGCGAACAATGACACACAAAGACGCAACTTGTTGGATCAATGTGAGCATAACAACATTCTAAATTCAACATCCAACTTTAGAATGTTTGAAATGTTGGCATCTGTTGGCATTTGTTGGGCAATGAGAACTGGCCTTTAGTGTGATCCTTTACAGTTGCTAGAGCATCGTGAATGGCACAAAGGGCATTGCTATGCATTTCTAAGGTGTTTTTAATGGTTTTACTGTGCTCCTGTATGGTTGTAAATTGTTGTGGATGGTTGCCTTGGTGATGCTATGAATTGCTACAGTGTTTAATGGTTGAAGTGCATTCCTTTATGGTTGCAAAAGTGTTGTGAATGGTTCCTAGGGCTTTGCAATGCATTGCTAAGGTGTTCTAAATCATTCTTAGTGTGTTCCTTTATGGTTGTTAGAGTATTGTGGATGGTTGTCAAGATGTTGCTATGGATTGACAAGATGTTCTGAATGGTTTAGTTCATTCCTGGTTGGTTGCCATAATGTTATAAATGTTTTTAGTGTGTTTCTTTTTGGTTGAAAGGGTGTTGCTATGCATTGATAAGATGTTTCAATGATATTTGTGCATTCCTTTATGGTTGCTAGAGTGTTTTGGATGATTGCCAGGGTAATACTATGCATTGCTATGGTGTTCTGACTGTTTTTAGTGTGTTCTTTTATGGTTTCCAGGGTGTTGTGGGTGGTTGCCAGGGTAATTCTATGCATTGCTAGTGTTTTGAATGATTGTGGTGCATTCCTTTACTGTTGCTAAAGTGCTGTGAATGGTTACCTGGGCGTTGCTATGCTGCATTGTTACATTGTTCTTAATGATTCTTGTATGTTCCTTTATTGTTGCTTGAGTGCAGTGTAAGGTTACCAGGTTGATACAATGCATTGCTAAGGTGTTATGTATGGTTTAACCGTGTTTTAAGTGTTTAATTTAAGTGTGTGTGTGTGTGTGTGTGTGTGTGTGTGTGTGGCTGTTTTATTATCCACCAGGCAAAATTGCATACCTCTCCTCAAGAAGCCCCAGAATTTGAGGTATGATTCATGTCTGTAGCACAAATTGTGTGGGAGAAGTTGAAAAATGAATTTTAATACTTAAGAATGAGCATTAGTAAAATGCTTGCCTAGGTACACAGCAATAATTATTGGCAGAGCTGTTTTAATGTATTCAGTTTGATGATAATAGATGTCATAGTTGTGTTTACATTAGTCTCAACATCTGCATTCTTGCATGTGTTTCCGTTTATGTGTGTGTGCTTGTAGAGGTGACTGGCCCTCATTAGTGGATAAATGGCATCAGCAGAAACCACATCAGCATTCATCAGTGTGCACATCAAGCAGCTGACTGGACCCAGGTCAGTGCGCATGTCTCCCTCACACAATAAAGCCTTCACTCTCTCTCTCTCTCTCTCTCTCTCTCTCTCTCTCTCTCTCTCTCTCTCTCTCTCTCTCATTTGCTCACTCTGTGTCTCTTGCTCCAAGCTCCCAAGCTTTGCTTAAAAATATATCAGCCCTCACATCAAACGACTTCAAAGAACAACTCCTGTTTGTCTCTTAGCTCTATATGGGTGTTTCATCCTTACTCTTTCTCCTATAGAAGCCCTCTCGTTCACTCTTGCTTTCTTTCTCCCTCTCATCCTGTGTCCTCCTCTTGATGTCAGTCATGAATAAGGAACGTGTCTGGGTATTTTGAGTGGAATATGAAAAGCTGGTTTTGATGCGTGGACTCTGACTCTCTGTGACTTCTTCATGGTGAGTCTCAGTGGAGTGGGTCTGGACTGTATTAAGACATAAATAGAGATAGAGTAAAACTGATGGGAGGAGGATGTTGTGTTCTCTGGCAATGAAAATTTCATGTCTACCTTGCAGATGTCTCACTAGCTTTGTCAAGCCTCCAATGAATTTCCTTAACTCTATAGCTACTATTTTTAAAAGATGGGTAAAAGAGGGTAAAACCAGGAAAGGTGCTGCCCTCCATCATGTGTTGGGCATTTTAATGTATACGTTTCCTATTATCTTTCAAGTTGGCCAACCCTGATGAAAAAAAAAAAAAACAGATTAAAGGCATCATAACATTCACTTTTCCACTTTTTTTTTTTTTTTTTTTTTTTTTTTTGCACCAAAACAGTAATATTTTAATAACATATGATCATTTTACACCCTGTCTCTGGCCCTCTGTCTGAAATGCTCGGTTTTAAGCTCTCTGGCCCTTTAAGACTTCAATCTACCACTACCACTGTAATCTACCACTGTTTTGATTGGCTAACTTCATGCAGCCCCACAAATACAGCCAAATTTGAAACTCAATCGGAAGAAAATGAACAAGCTTCACATTAGAATTAATAAAACTACATTTCAGGGTTAACACTTAATGTAGACCAAACACATTTCATCTGAATGTATCAAACTGTTCATGAAGCACAGCAACTTTCAAACAGAATTGGAATTTGGATCATGTTGGTGGATCATTGAGGATGCTGTCCCTTCTGTTTCCCATCCTGGCCTGCTGGAGTTTTGCTGCTGGCCCTTGCCAGTTTCATTGGTGAGCTCCCTGCCTGTTTGCAGGCTCATGCTGTTACTTTGCTTCCAATATGGTTTTATATTGTTCATCCCTGGAATTAAGGCATCTGAGTTTTTTGGACGGCTGTCAGCTGGAGTTTACAACTATTGCACTGCCCTTGGAATTGCGTGCCGCCCCGGTATGTCCATCGAGGGTTACACCAACATCCTGGCAGATTCCCAGCTGACTCCTCTGACAGCCACCACATACCGGTCATTTGGACTTCACAAGACCAATGGTGCAAGGGATTTGAAGCGGGAGGTAATTTTCGTTAATCTCAGCAGGCTAAAACACACATCTTTTGCTCCAGCAAAAATGCAGATGTCGCCACCATTAAGATGGCCCTCACAAATGCACAGCTCCACAGGATGCTGCATCTGCTCAAGTTTTTTTGAGGTTTGTTTATTGCATCTGTTTAAACAAGATATGAGCATATTTGCAGACAGTATATTATATTAGGTTTTATCATTAGACAAGACAGTTAAAAGTTACAGGGAACTGTTGAGGAGAGGGAGAATGAAACAGCAAGCACTTTAACATTATTAGCTCAAACACATCTGCAGCAGCTCTGATATGTGAACCATTTAAATGAGACTGTGTTGCACACCGGTCTATTATTGTAGTAACATGATGGCACATACCAACAAAATGAATCATGACTGGTCTTTACAGGTCACAGTCACTTCACAAGCAAGCAGGCAGATTTTCACGCCCTCAAGAAACAAATTGGTCAAACAGGAAAATGTATCGTTCTTGGCGATATATCGGTCGACCTCTAGTTTAAACATCAGTGAAAATAATTGTTCCACACATCCCTAGTTTAAACCTGGTTGACCATTTTAGTTTAGTTGGAAAGAGCCAGAACACCACCTTGAATCAGCAACAAACCAGCTGCTATGTTCCAACAACAATCTTGACATCACAGCAGGGATGGTAAACACCAATGGTGGCTTGAACCATTGGTCTGGGAGGGAAACATGGGGCAGATGGTTGTTATGGCAACGCGTCCTGTTGGCGTCTAAGCGACGCTGAGGCTTCAAAGTGACAAAGCATGTCTGTGTCTGATAGAACTACCACCCACTCATCTAATTTAATTGAAGTACAATGGTCTTAATAGACATTGTCATAGTCATAATGAAAAAGTGGCTGCCAAAAAGCCTCGTAGCATGACTAAATCTTATCCATTACATCAACAATAAACATCCCTCACACAACGACCTTCAAACCCAACCTAACGGGCACTGCAACAGCCCAGCGGTGAGAAATATAAAGTGACCATTAGAGGTGGTCACCAGAGGTGTGCTGTAGCACCCAAAGATTTATGCAAGATTTTGCAGAGACCGTGTAGGGAGGATACAGGCAATAGGTTGAACAATAATCAAGAGAATTTGCAACATGGCACCGCTAATAAATGATTACTACCTTTCAATTTAAATAGCCAAACATTTTATTGGCAAAGGCATAATTTCTGTTCATTACAGCAATCCTTACTTTTGAATGTGCATTCTGATTGTATTATATTATGATATATAGAACATGTTTTAAATGTTTGCAGAGTTACATGATCATGGAAAACCCTGAACTTATCAGAGCATTTATAAACAGTATTTTCATGGTCTGGAAGAGTCATGAAAATTGTTAGCATCAAAAAAATCATGGAAAATTCTTTAGTGAATAGTGTTTTTCTTTTCTCGCTATGTTCTGCTTTTTATTATTTTATAGACTAGATTTTGCTTTTAAGCTGTCCAATTTGTGAGCAAATCTTTGTATTGATTGTTTTTAATGAATTGGTCTAATCCCTTCACAAATCCACCTGAATTATTCATTGGTAAATCAGTCGGAATCAACAAAATGATCACACAGAAATTTTGGCAGGTGAAAAGTTTTAATGATAAAATATGTGCTTACAAAAATTTAAGTCACTGCCAAAGCAGGAAGTGTTCTTGGACATATGGACACATGAGAACTCCAGTTTCCAGGTGAAATGACCACAAAAGAGTGTCACTAAAGCAAGCAAACACCAACCCTAAACCTTACCATCACTGCAGTAAAATGTCATTTTAAAGCACAAATGCAACATCAGAATGACACTCACCATTTTTTATGTGAACACTGTTTCTTCCTGGTTTCCATGGGACCACAACCTATCACTCAGAGGTTGCTTGTGCTATCAGTAGCTTTTGGGAGAAATGTGTTTATACTCAAATTGATGCAAAAAATTATGATTGGGGATGGGGTTCATCAATAAGGTTGATTTCAGGGTACATGAACTTTCATAAGCAACATTTTTCCATGTGATTGTGTTGGCATCAAAAATGATCCCTAATCAGAAATCAAAATTAACCTAGTAATCTCCTACCAAATTCATGAGATTTGACATAATTCACCTCCCTTAAAACTCAGCGTAGTGCTTTGGCAAGATGAAAGTCTTGTGTCCATGTGTCCTCGATTACTCAGTCCCATCAGGAGCTGTGACAGCACCCTAGTCTTCTGGTCTCAGCTGATTAGCACCTGTGTATCTGATTCCTTGACCTTGACTGGGATTTCCTGGAGACAAGCTTGCGGTGTCTGCCCTCGCACTTTTATTTTGATCTCAGCTAGAGTAATTTAAGTTTATTCTGGTAATCAGAGGGTAGCCAAGCCACTGTATTTCTTTTTTTCTTTTTTTTTCTTTTTTAAAGAAGCATCAGGGTACATGTGGACAACCTTGGCTGTTGAGGGAGCTTGCCAAGGGCACTCGTGACTACATATGCTGTCATTACACCCAATCCAGGTGAAGTCCATGGAGGGAAACATTCCAGACCTATTTGAGTCATGGCTATAGAGAGAGAGAATATGAAAAGAAAGAATAGACAGTGAAGAGACAGGAATGTGTCATGTTTATTAGTAGGGAAAAGAAGAATTTGAAAATCTCTGCACTAAAAATGTGAAAGTTATCCTGGCAAAGTGTTGTTTATATTATATAAATTCTCATGACCCAAATTCGTAACCTCATCTTTCTTTATTTCCATCCCTCTCTTGCCCAATCTTTCTCTCTCTCTCTCTCTCTCTCTCTCTCTCTCTCTCTCACACACACACACACACACACACACAGGCAGGCAGTAATTAATTATTTTTTTTTTATCTCCTTTATAGGTGTTGGCTATATTATTTTATTTGTTGTCTCATTAGCAATGCTTGCTATCACTAATGCTATTGCTCACACTTGTGTTATGAACATGAATGGTACCACAAATTGTGTGACTTGTTGAGATGGGCACTATTACTTTTCAACTGATTGTACTAATGATTATCTCCTGGTTGATGATAAAACAGGCCAAAAAAGAGCACCTGTAATTATCAACTTGTTGCTGTGTGTTGTTACTGAAGAGATGTTAATAAAATCTGCTTCTTACTTTAGAGTGCACGACGAAGCAATTTTTTGTAAACCTCTATTCATATTTATCTACAAAACCTCCAATGTTACCTTTATTTATTAATTTCAAATGGCGATCAGCACCTGATCTCTCATTCATTCTGCTTGTGCGTAGGATAACACAATGGCAAAATTTGATAAATGGTAAACTATTTGCACTTAAAAACATTTTTTTTTTTATATAAAATAATGATTAATGATAATAATATGTTGACATATTTTCAGCCTGCAAAAAAAAAGCAACATAATGTAGTATTTTTGATTTGCTAAAATAGCTGGAGGTGGCTTATTCTGGAAAAGGTACACATTCAAGAAGGATAATAGTGGCGCCCTAATCACGTTGAAAATTAAGGTGGATAGACTTACATTGAAGGAGGACTGCGAACCATGCTGTTTCTAGGGATCAGAGTCTTTGGAGTGGGGTCTGTTCACTTGGCCCATTAAGCACCCACCTAGTAATGCCAAAGCAGCAACCCAGAACACCCTAACAAACAGTCAGAACACCTTAGCAACTGTATAGTGACACTCCAGCAACCACTCACTACTCTCTATTACCATGGTGGCAAGTTTTGTACTCATTCAGAAAATGTAAAAACTAGTTGTTTATGTTGCATCCATGGGACAAACAGCCATTTACAGCCATCTTTTTGTTTGTTTCTGAGACCGTGTTCTTGTGGTTCTTTAAGATTTTCAGTCACTGTCCAGTCCATCTTCTGCTGGGCCTCCATTCTCCAGGGTGTGCAAACATCTCTATCCTAATCAATCATGCAGTCATACCTCCTGCTAGAAGAAACACTCATGTAGCGCAGGAATCAGACCATGTATGTGCATGTAACTGTCTAGAAGCGTTTCGCACTGCAAGAGTAAAGAATGCATCCCAGATCTGGTGGGAGTTTGCCAAGCAAAGATTAACATGCAAACATGTATATAACTGTGCATATTATCACCCCGCTGGCTTCCACCACAACTCAAGTTCCCCATCTGTCGCTCACTTCGACGTCGTGTCAAAGAAGCGATACTAGGGGTCTCTCTTGAGCTCCGAAATATGCCTCTGATCTATGAAAAAAGGCCAATGAGAGTTGGCGAACAGTATTTGCATACCCCGCCCCCGGGACATACGGGTATAAAGGCGAGGGAAATATGCTCGTTCATTCAGTAATTTTCTTCGGAGCCGATGGTCGTGTATGCAGTCAGCTATCCTCTATCCTCTGACGCTCTGTTTGCTGTTGGATCAACGGTGCACTTCAGCGGCTTTTCTCTTCACTGCACGGCGTGCAGCTTTGCCCCTGGGTGCTTCGACAGCGCAGAGTTTAAAAGAGTTACATTGAAAGAGTGATTTTTCTCTGTAAAGAATTTATTTCTCTGAAAGAGCATTACACAGCGGCGTTGAACGTCCTTTTCAGGACACGTCTTTATAAAGATGTCATTCCGCCCCTGTGTAGCTTCTGGATGCGGTGATTTCTCCCCACCTCTCACGGTCATAAAAACTGCCTTGCGTGCCTGGGCTGTAATCACAAGCAGGCAGCGTTTTATGAATGGTTCATGTTCTCAGTGCGAGAACATAGCCATGGCAACATTGCGGTCGCGCGGCTCTCTTTTGTAATGAGAGAGCCACTTCAGCCGCCCCCCGCGCCTCGCCTCCTTCCTACAGGATTGACGCAGGCACCGCGGGTGATGAAGGCGATTTGGGGACTATGACGGGCTCTGTTTGCCGGGTAAACCCCCTCGAACACCCCGCCTCCCCGGCACGCTTGCTTGCTCCCGTCTGAGCTCGGGATGAGCCATTCTCTCCAATGGTTCATCTTCTCAGTACGAGAACATGGCCGTTATAGCATTGCGGTCACATGGTTTTCTTTTGTAATGAGAGAAAGCCACTTCAGCCGCCCCCCGTGCCTCGCCTCTTTCCTACGGGATTGACGCAGGCACCGCGGGCGATGAAGGCGATTTGGGGACAATGATGGGCTCTGTTCGCCGGGTAAACCACGGACCACTCCCGGCTCCTCAGAAAAATCCTGAATGAACGAGCGTATTTCCCTCGCCTTTATACCTGTTTGTCCGGGGGTGGGGTATGCAAATACTGTTCACCAACTCTCATTGGCCTTTTTTCATAGATCAGAGGCATATTTCGGCGCTCAAGAGAGACCCCTAGTGTCGCTTCTTTGACACAACGTCTCGTTCCCTCCATCAGGGAACGGAGGTTACATACGTAACCGAGACGTTTATTGCCATTTTGTCCCCTAGTTGCAAACAGTCACAATGATAAGCATTAGTGATTTCTCTCTCTCTTTCCCGTGGGACCTCTTTGCCTCATGGGATCACTTTATGCCCTTATTTTAAAAAGCTGCATACTTATTAACTGGTGACTGGAATGAGGGACTACAGATTAGCAGAAACATAATGATCATCACTCTGTCTGTTTGTCCAAGGAGCTGTTGGATGACTGCAAGAGAGGGTAATATGTGTGTCTGGGAGTGGCATGGCTGTTAGCAGTTAACGCTACGCTCAAGATTACTGACGTCAGATTGTGCGGACCCCCTTGAGGGAGTCTGATTAGTCAGTTATACACGTAGGCTGCTGCAGTGTGGCTGATCCAGAATCCAGATCTGCTGAAATAACACATCCTGATGAGGTGTGGAGAATCACTGTCTGGACAGTCACATAAGCATTTTATAACAAATCTTAGATTAACTTAAATGTTTGTATGGACAAAAAACACAAGTGAAAGGGTAAAAATTATTAGAACAATAAAAATAATTAAATGGGTCTCATAATTAAATGTTGGTCATTTATAAAACTTTGTGTCATCAAATGCCTTTTAATCACAGATTAAAAAATGTATGTAATTTATCAACAAATGTACAACATCTGCTTTGATGTTTAAATGTTACAGACATCATCTATTCACTTTTAAATGGGGCCTGGGACATTCTATTGAGATCACAATATATTTTAACATAAAATTTTACTGTAAATGGTACATTGTTCTAAATAAAACATATTTTATGGCAGAGAAGTTTAGTTCACAATTTAAATCTATTCCAAAAGTCATAGTTGGGATGATTCTGCAGTATAAACCATTACAGACCTGTCTGGCCATTCTCCTTTGAACTCTCTTCAACAAGGCATTTCTTTCCACAGAACTGCTGCCCACTGGATGTTTTTTGTTTTTGCCACCATTCTGAGTAAACTCTAGAGACTGTTGTGCTTGAAATTCCAAGAGATCTGCAGTTACATAAATACTCAAATGTATTAGATTATCCAGTTAATCCAGATAAATAAGTGTGCAAGTGTACCTAATAAAGTGGTCACTGAACGTGTATACTGTATATATATATACAATATCTCACAAAAGTGAGTACACCCCTCACATTTTTGTAAATATTTGATTATATATTTTCATGTGACAACACTGTCACATGAAAAAAATGACACTTTGCTACAGTGTAAAGTAGTGAGTGTACAGCTTGTATAACATTGTAAATTTGCTGTCCCCTCAAAATAACTCAACACACAGCCATTAATGTCTAAACAGCTGGCAACAAAAGTGAGTACACCCTAAGTGAAAATGTCCAAGTTGGGCCCAAAGTGTCAATATTTTGTGTGGCTACCATTATTTTCAGCACTTCTTTAACACTCTTGGGCATGGAGTTCACCAGAGCTTCACAGGTTGCCACTGGTGTCCTCTTCCACTCCTCCATGCTGACATCACAGAGCTGGTGGATGTTAGAGACCTTGTGCACTTCCACCTTCTGTTTGAGGATGCCCCACAGATGCTCAATAGTGTTTAGGTCTGGAGACATGCTTGGGCAGTCCATCACCTTCACCCTCAGCTTCTTTAGCAAGGCATTGGTCGACTTGGAGGTGTGTTTGGGGTCGTTATCATGCTGGAATACTGTCCTGCGGCGCAGTCTCCGAAGGGAGGGGATCATGCTCTGCTTCAGTATGTCACAGTACATGTAGGCATTCATGGTTCCCTCAATGAAATGTAGCTCCCCAGTGCCGGCAGCACTCATGCAGCCCCAGACCATGACACTCCCACCACCATGCTTGAGTGTAGGCAAGACACACTTGTCTTTGTACTCCTCACCTGGTTTCCGCCACGCATGCTTGACACCATCTGAACCAAATAAGTTTATCTTGGTCTCATCAGACCACAGGACATGGTTCCAGTAATCCATGTCCTTAGTCTGCTTGTCTTCAGCAAACTGTTTGCGGGCTTTCTTGTGCGTCATCTTTAGAAGAGGCTTCCTTCTGGGAAGACAGCCATGCAGACCAATTTGATGTAGTGTGCAGCGTATGGTCTGAGCACTGACAGGCTGACCCCCCACCCCTTCAACCTCTGCAGCAATACTGGCAGCACTCATACGTCTATTTCCCAAAAACAACCTCTGGATATGACGCTGAGCACATGCACTCAACTTCTTTGGTCGACCATGGCAAGGCCTGTTCTGAGTGGAACCTGTCCTGTTAAACTGCTGTATGGTCTTGGCCACCGTGCTGCAGCTCAGTGTCAGGGTCTTGGCCATCTTCTTATAGTCTAGGCCATCTTTATGTAGAGCAACAATTCTTTTTTTCAGATCCTCGGAGAGTTCTTTGCCAGGAGGTGCATGTTGAACTTCCAGTGACCAGTTTGTGGGAGTGTGAGAGCGATGACACCAAATTTAACACCTGCTTCACATTCACACCTGAGACCTTGTAACACTAACGAGTCACATGACACCGGGGAGGGAAAATGGCTAATTGGGCCCAATTTGGACATTTTCACTTAGGGGTGTACTCACTTTTGTTGCCAGTGGTTTAGACATTAATGGCTGTGTGTTGAGTTATTTTGAGGGGACAGAAAATTGACACTGTTATACAAGCTGTACACTCACTACTTTACATTGTAGCAAAGTGTTATTTCTTCAGTGTTGTCACATGAAAAGATATAATCAAATATTTACAAAAATGTGAGGAGTGTGCTCACTTTTGTGAGATACTGTATATGTAAATTTACTTGAAAGGGATTTTTTTTTTATTTACATACACTATATCAAGTTTTTCTGACCAGAACTAAATGTGCATTTTCATAAAAATGTAAAGAAATACATTAATAGAAAATAAATAAATAATAACATAAATATCTTCACCCACAGTCTAAAGGGGTGCGTTCTGTTTTGTTTTTTCCCTTAATTTATTTTTGTCATACGACAACAGAATTACTGCATGGATGTTAGTTACACCACCTGATATATATATATATATATATATATATATATATATATATATATATATATATATATATATATATATTTTGAAACAAAAATTTTCACTGCTCATTTTTTTGGAGAAATAATGGTTAAAGAGAATTCCAAACTCATGCCAACATTTCATTATTTAAAAAAATATATATATATATTTATTCATAGTTTTTTCACAGGACAGTAATGCCACTTCAACATTTTTTACTTGACCCCCAGATAAAAACAGTAATGACTTTGAAATCAGAAATTTAAACCAATAGAGCTAAATTAAAGTTAATGCTTGCGTAATTTTTTATGTGGTTTTGGATAAATCGATAGATCCGGACAAAAAAAAAAATATTGTGCTTAGGCCTTGGATCAGGCTTCAAAATTATTTAAAAGACTTCAGTAGTTACTAGTAAAAGCTTTTTTTTTTTTTTTATATATATATATATTCAATTACCTCATGCTACATGTGCAGGAATTGGTGTGTCTTATTTGTATGTTTGTGAATACCATATATTTTTGACAGTGTCTTTATATAAAACTCTTATAAGGTTTGTATGTGAAATGTGATGTCATTAAATCAAAATTTTATAATTCGAATTTGCATTCACTTATGTTAAGCAAAATATAAGTCTATAGGAGGCCCTTATAAGTAAAAGCGTAGGCTACAACTTTGAGAGTGTGTGTGTGTGTTTAGTTCATCTGCATTGCTGTCAAAGCTCAGACAAACCTGTGCTAAAGCATTCCGCCAAATCGCTGCCACAAAGGCTTACCATGCAACCCCTATGATACAACCTGATGTTGCTCTTACACACAAACACACGTTTTCACTCTTTTAGCATCTTCGTGTGACACCTGTGGTGCAGGCCTTCACCCTCTAAACGTGCTGACATGGGGATTTGACTATGATCACACACTGACGCTATGCCTGCTGTCAGGATGAAGCACTCCGTTAAGATGCTATCACATTCGTAGCATTGCGTTCATTCCCTCGAAATAGCAATTAAAAACTTTGTTGTTCGCTTCCTTTTGTAGCCCCACTGATGTGCCAATTAGTCTAGTGTTGTCAGAGGATTAGGTTCAAAGGCAGACTGCAGTTCTGTGATACGCAGCACTCCAGCAGGACTAATGGATTTCACTGGTGACCAGGAGCATATTTGAAATGTCTGAAAAGATGACGCCAACATCAAAAAGCTATAAGCCCATTACAGTGATCTTCTATTTTGTCATTCTTTTCGACTGAATGCATGTTTTGGGACTGTTTTGAAAAGTTAGGAGTTGAGGACTAAGTGGACTGTATACCTAAAGCCTACTGCATCTCTCCCTCAATGACTATCTATCATTCCACACTTTTTTATACCAGTATTGAGTTGTTTTTCTATCTGAGTGTGGACACATCCTTGAAAACCAGAGGGTGGAACAAGCCAGTGATCAAAATGTAGCTTATAAATCATTTCAATTGACTTTAGAGTGCATTTCAGCACTTTTTTTATTTAATTATTTATCTATCTATCTATCTATCTATCTATCTATCTATCTATCTATCTAGATTTGCATTGTGTGATGAGTACAGTTTAATGGCTTTTTTAATGCTTCACTGCATGAGGAGTGAGAGTAGGAAAGAGTGAAGTGTACAGGGCTGTCAGAAAAGCACAGCAGACAAATTTGTCTGATCAACAGTGCAGGAAAGGTTATTACCTGTAATAAAAGTGCAGAAACATTCCAGATAAACTTTTCTAGCTTTTTCTCTCTTTTTTTCTTCTGTTGTTCTTTATCATTCTCTCTCCCTCCTTTCTGAGCGCTTTAATATTCTTTATTTCTTTAATTCTTTATGTAGTTTTCAAACATGCTGATTTCAACTGAAGCAAACCAGAGCTCACCGCTGGAGTGAAATGCCCTCCTATCACATCCGTTCACACTCCGGGGACTGTATACAAAGAGCGTCCTTGCCAAACAATGCCACATGACAAACAACTCCCTCAGTATCAACGCAGGATGCTGCAAGAGTGTAAGCTGATCACCTCATTTCAAAGGGAAGATCCCCAGATGTGTACAGTTTCTGCCCATCTCGATATAAATATTCTAACCCTTGCTATAAGATGACATTTCAAGCAGTCTACCAGTTCTTAACCCCAGTTGTGTACAGTTACCATCTAACTCAACATAAATATTCTAACCCATGCTATAAAATGACACTTCAAGTAGTCCACCTGCTCTTAACTCTTTTGACTTAACCTGTGTGTGCATTCTTTCTCACTCTCCTTCTCATACACTTACATGCAAATGCACACACAGGCGTAATTGGGGATGGCAGTAAACAGATGGCCCAGATGACTGAAATGACACATCATTACAGGTAGGGAGGGGTGTTTACAGGGACATACTCAGGAGATAGACCTGCAGTGATGGTGACAAGAAGATAGACAGACCTGCAGAAAGTGTGTATTGAGTTTAAAGACAAAGTTTGTAATTCCTATGTCAATATAGCATTATCAAATAGAAAGGAAAGGAACTGTTTTTCATATTGTACTGAAAGTACTATTAATAATAAATTCTAACTTTTCATGATTCAGACTTTGTTAAAAGTTTGGTGAGAGTACAGAATCATGAATTCAGTATACTGTAAATCAGACCAAATCCTTATGCCCTTTATCCAGGGGCGGAGCCAGGAGTTTTTCCACAGGGGTGGCTGGGCAGGGGCCAGCGATCAGTCTGTGGTGGCACAGACATTTTCGTGCAGTACATGTTAAGTCTTGTGCTCAAAAATGACAATTGCGAGTGGGGTGGCCAATGGTGTGGCTAGGCTTCAGTCCATGTTTGCCACGGCCACCCCTGGCCACCCTCTAGCTCCGCCACTGCCTTTTATCATTTCTGTTGGAAAAAAATAAATCATATTTTAATAAAATACAGGAAATTAATCGAAGAAATAATAAAAAATTTATCGATTATCAAAGTAATCGTTAGTTGCAGCCCTAGACCTATACCACCCCACTGATTGTAAGTAAATGTATTCAGTTACAGGAAAACAGACAAAAGGGCAATGACAACAAGGCAGGGAGACAGAAGGAAGTCAGTAATGATACAATTTCAGGCGCTTCAGTTATTGCACTTTGCTGAAATTAGTTATCAGTCTAAGCTTGATGAAGATATTGAGTGACGGGAAAAAAAAATAAGAAAAATGGAGTGAAAAAAAGATGAGCTGTATGCATCAAAAGCACAGGAAGGCAAGAAAGACTCAAAAATACATAATGTTAATAATAACTGTTCATTTTCAGCTATCTGCACGGAGGAACGGTCACATTTCGGCAGCTGTGTGAAGCATCATTCAAAATAGTAATCAGCCTTTCACAGACATGAAAACCGTGTGAAAATTCTCCTCAGGACTCACTATCACTTTAGTTCCAAGCAATCAGACTCAGGAGGAAAACAAGATAATAGGTCTGCTCCAATTGAAGAGAAGGAAATGCTATTTACTATTTTGAATAAAGTGAACAGTTCAGATTCTAGCAATATCGGTAATGACCCTTGAGAATGGCTGTGCGATCTTGGAAGGTATCAACGTAAACATCAGACGAACAGACACATGGAAAAAAAAAAGAAATAGAAACAAATTGATTCCTAATGGAAGGTTGTTTTCACATAAGTGATACAGTGAATAAAAGAGAAATATACCTTTGTTCACATTGTGAGAGAAGTCACAGTGTTTTATTTGTCACATTTCACATACACGTAGTGCATAGACAGTCAAATGCATTTGTTTTGTCATTTCAATACCAGTATATGATAGATAATGTGGATAGACAGACAGACAGTTAGATAGACAGCTAGCTAGCTAGCTGGATGGATGGATGATAGATAGATAGATAGATAGATACTGCAGGTATCTTGTCACAGTGACCCATGACTTTTCCCACAGGCATGCACAGATACACACAAGTACACACACTCTCAGCACCTCTTAAGTGCCATCAATCTGTCAATTACTACTCAGGTGGAGCCATTCATCCATACAAATCATTCCTTTGGACACTGTCTCAGTGACCCACCTACACACACTCACCAAAGGGGAAAGGGGATGTTCCACACGATTGGGTTTCCTAATGTTGGGCTATTCCATTGTTCATTGAAACACAACTGAACTGGCATATTGTTCTGAACCAGGAAAAGGGAAAAATCCCCAGGAATTACAAAGTTTCTCTCTGTGAGCTGACCTGAGTGTCGTACACCCATCCAGTGCCAAGAGAGCGCTTAATCCACAAGGCCTTAATAAGCTAGTGTGTGTTCATTGCTTTATTTAGTTTTCTGTGAGGGTTAGGTTTAGGTTTAGGGGATAGAATATAAAGTTTGTACAGTATAAAATCATTATGTCTATGGAAAGTACGGAAACCCAACGTGTGTGTGTGTGTGTGTATGTGTGTGTTAAGGAGCATCCAAGAAGCACAATACTTTCAGCTGCCTGCACATAGAATAACTACTTTGCTTCTTGCATGTGCAAGAATGATCTTAATGGTGAGTTTCCATGTGTGCAGTGTTGGATAACATTACATAATTAATGCCTTACATGACTGCATTATTCTTGATAAACTTACTATAACTATTTTACATGATTTGTTTTTTATAGGACGTAATGGCTTAGCTATCTGCTGCGGCTTTTACATTCTATTTTTCATCATTGGTTGGCAAAGACTTTTTTACTAAATTATGCTTTATTGAAAATGTAAAAATGCAGAAATGTTTTTGTGAGGGTTAGGTTTAGAGGTAGGGTTAGGAGATAGATGTACAGACATCCCTCTCATCACATTGCTGGTTAGTTGTCAGCAGAGTATAACTGCAGTAGAAGTAATAACATGCTGGTGAGAAAATGGGCCCTTCTGAAATTCACACGAAAGGTAGGGCTGGGTATTGATACAGAGTTCCTGATTCAATTCGATACTGATTCACAAGCTTTTGATTCGATTCACTATCGATTCAAATGGGTTTATTTAAGGTATAATTTCCCTTTTGCTTACATATAAAAGAAATTAGCTCCCAAAGCTAATGCTTTAAATTATGCAGAGGACATTTCAACTTAAATATGAATTTTACTAATTATATTTTATTACTTTCTCAGTATTTTGGTCACATTTTTGCTTTTTAATAATGAAATGTATTCAATCAATAAATAAGAAATTATATTTTGTTTCATATTTATTGTTAAACTGCATAATTTGAACTATTTACAAGGATTTACATTGATTTGTTCAGCACGTGCTAAAACCGGTACTGTCTCTTTAACAAAAAAAAAAACAAAAAAAAAAAGAATTTCTGTAAACTACACCTTTAAACGAGCGCATTTTAACTAGAGAGGACATGAAGAGCTTTACATCATCTGTGCTATGCATGATTAGAATTAAATGTTTTTTGTAGTTTTTGGTCAACAACTGACTTTAAAGAAAAGAAAGGGTATTAAAAGAGACAGTATTCAATGACAAATGGGTTGTGTGGATCTCGTCTTGGACACACATTAGACGGAACAACTTTTACTCTTAACACTCTTTACTCTCTTGAAAGGATCTTGCTGCTGGACACTTCGTGACTAAACTAGATGATCACTGGTGAGTGAAGTGTGAACATTTACCAGCCAGATGCCAAATATATTCACTTTAGTTGCATAGCATGAAATTTGGTTGCAAATGCAAGAGATTTCCACTCATTTTAGTGTAAAAGATCGATCTTGGGATTTAAGAATCGATATCGAGATTGTTCAAATGAAGATCGAGATTAATTGGAAAAACAATATTTGTACCCACCCCTACTGAAAGGCTCCACTTTTCAGCCTCATCTGTAGTCAATCTCCCTGCTGGAGGGACCTTGCCATGAGCTCATTGAGTTGTCAAAATCTTAAACAACCCCAACTGGGAAGAAAAGAACATCAGCATAAATGTCTGTCTTTCCTTCATCCTGGGATTCAAAATTTCTGCCTTTGTCATCGCCCCGTACAGCTCAGAATCAAAGTTGCTGTGGGAAACCCAAAAAGCTAGGCCCTGGTTGGAGCAGTGGGCATTTAAATGGAAATGGGGCTGCAGAGGCAGTTTTTTAAAGTCATCTCCCTACTCTCTCCTTTAGCTCGTCAGCACACATTTGGGCATGGATGGCCGTGCAGCAAAGACACCCCACCAGCACACACAGCGAATGTTCAGGCTGAGAAGATTAGGAGATCTTTTTACAGAAGCTAATCTGGTGATATAAAGGGGACAATGTGAGTAAAAAGAGGGAGGAGAGAGGGGCTGCTTCTAGGGTTTCCACTTACAAAGTTTTAAAATAATGAACACTTAAATTGGGGTGTAGGGGGATCACGGCCCCTAACCACATCCTCCACAGATTTAGCAATAAATATGTGTTATTAATAAAAAATGTATATCCATTCTTATTAGTAAAAAGAGAACTTTCCTGACCCATGACTTATAAAAAAGAAATACATAATTTATATGTTAAAAATATATTATTAAATGTTTTGTCTTCGTTATCTTATGTATAAATTTTGGATGGTTTATACATATTGTTTTATTTTTGTATAATTTGTATTATTTTGTTTGTTTAATTTTTCCTTAACCTGTACTTTTCTTTATCATTGTATTCATCCATGGTTTGATCTTATTGAACATTTATATGTTTTACCACCATTTGTGGACTTTTCAGACGGTCCCTTACCACACCCTCCACAGTATTAGCACATTTTAGCGTATTGATTCGAAATGGGATGCATCATTTTATCTTTAAATACGGGACGATCCTGTATTTTACGGGAAGGGTGGCAACCTGCTTAATTTTTTTCTGGTTCCCTCTGCAGTCCAAGTGATTCCATTTGCCCACCCTAAAACATGCTGGTAATGAATCTGGACTGCTCTTCTCTGGCTGATTGTACAATATATCATTCTTGCATGTTACAATCCATAAGGATCAACAGCAGCAAGTATCTGGCACGCTTGGATCACATGCTGAGCGAGGAGCGAGTGACATACAGAATTGCCACCGTTTTTCAGTTCAGCAGAAACAGATCAAATGCAGGTGTTACCTGAGAGAGAGAGAGAGAGAGAGAGAGAGAGAGAGAGAGAGAGAGAGGATGATTGTGCCAGGATGTCATAATAAAATGGGCAGAATGAAAGAGTGCTGTATCTAATGTGGTTAAAGAGATCAGCTCTTCAAAGCTACCGCCCCCTTCGTTTGTCTCTGAAGCACCCCGACCCATAGGGCTGTCTTTCAATCTCACAGCAGCCGTGTCCAGCCTCATATGGGGCAGATGTTTCTTAATGTTTCAGTTTAAAGGGATAGTTCACCCTAAAATTTTAATTCCATAATTTACTCACCCTCATGTTGTTCCAAATGTGTATGACTTTCTTTCTTCTGTGGAATCCAAAAGGCAATTTTGTTGGTAGAACGTACAACGGTAGAAAAAAAGCCTTTTGTGCTCCACGGAAGAAAGTCATACGGGTTTGGAACAACCATGAGGGTGAGTAAATGACGATAGAAGATTAATTTTTGGTTGAACTATTCCTTTAAGTGTATTTGTATGTGTGTTTGTTTGCACAAAGCCCAGGGCTGGGATGGTATGCAAAAAGCTGCATTGCATAAGATTGTGCATCACAAATGTGTGTGCAAAGGGCGATTTGCTTGTCTTCTCTTTGTTTCCAGGAATATTGATTCCACTTTATGCAAATGATTGGAAAAAGGATGGTGATTTGAATGCTTGTGACAGAGAGATGTGGTGGCTGTCATTGCCATGACAGTGAGGTTTTTGGGTGATTGGTACAACTTTCACAAACTAATCATTTCTGATATTCCGCCTTATGTGGCAACAACAAAAATAAAAAATTGTCTCATTCAACATTCTGCAGTTGAATGCAAACCATGTGGTTTGGATTATCAACGTTCCAAAAATCTGCTCCGAATTTCACTACTGTTTTATAAGCTTCTTTTTTTGTATGCCTGCGCGCCTGCTATTCATCCATTTAAGCACCCTCTTTCCCTCCGATCTGTCTCTGAAACATTCATTCATTCATTGGTTCATTCAGAGAGCTGCAATCAGGCAGAAAATCAAGCTTAAGGAGAGGGAGTGCATGTACAGACAGGGTTAACGTCCCAAACCTAATCCAATTTTGTTGAAGACTACTAAATTGCATTCCTGCAGATGAGGAGAATGGAGAGGGATTTTGGATTGGGCAATTCAAGGGCTGAAATACAGAGAGATGGGAGTTGTTAGCTGCTGGTGGCGGGAGATGTCTCCTGACAGCGGCTGTTAAGATATGCGAGCTCAGTAATGCTGTTTGATATACTGTAGTTCAAACCTTACTTTTCGTGACATGAAAAAGAGTGATTTGTCATGAAAGCACAAAACTGAAAGAAACTAGATAGATGAATGGATGGATGGATAGACAGACAGATAGACAATACTTAATTCAGTATGCATTCATTTTTAAAGAAAATGCATTTGGGACAGGGCCGGCTCTTATCGTTATTGTCACAACTCTCTTTTCCATTAGTCAACACTTCGCATCACATACATAGACACTGGGCCATGCAAGACAGATTGAAGCTAGGCGCACCACGTTAATGAATGTATGCACAGTGAATACAAATAAGGTTCCAGCTAAAGTGGATTTAAGCAACAAACAAAGTAGATATACAGCAGTCCTTTTGTTTAGGAAAAAAATCACAGCAGTGGTGAAAGTCATCATGGATATGTGAATTTTTTAGTCATATTCTAAGGGACAGTGAGTCATTGGTGAGTTAGATGTCACAGCACAGATGACCTTCAACATTGGGCCAGTGAGATGCTGTTTCCGGCTAACAAACACAAAGCAAATCTCAACACAAAAAGACTTTCCATGGCGACTCAAACTCATGAGCCAAACTCATCAACTCTCAGTTACAAACACAGGATGAATGAAATCAGACCCCTGCAGACCACGGCAGGGGTTTTATCTGTAGTCGGCCGAATGTCCAAAAACACACACACACACCACATACAAAATGGGTACATACCATATACTTTTTAACCCAACCCTAACCTTAAACCACTAAATTATCCTTTTTTCTCATGTAAATTTATAGGTTAGTGTTCGGATTATGGAGACATGCCATAGACTTTTACTGTTTTTATATAAAGCTAATTCAATTTACTACAGTAAAAAAAAATATACACTGGCAGGCAAAAGTTTGGAATAATGTACAGATTTTGCTCTTATGGAAAGAAATTGTTACATTTATTCACAAAAGTGGCATTCAACTGATCACAATGTATAGTCAGGACATTAATATAGTGAAAATTTATTAATACAATTTGAAAATAAATGTTCTTAAACTACTTCAAAGTGTTCTCATCAAAAAATCCTTCACGTGCAGCAATGACAGATTTGCAGATCCTTGGCATTCTAGCTGTCAGTGTGTCCAGATACTCAGGTGACATTTCAGCCCATGCTTCCTTATGCGTCTTCTCTTTACTGTTGTATATGAAACTGGTGTTGAGCATTCAGTGAAGCTGTCAGCTGAGGACACCTGTCTATTCCTCAAACTAGAGATTCTGATGTACTTATCCTTTTGTTTAGTTGTGTCTGGGACTTCCACTTCTCTTTCTGTCCTTTTTAGAGCCGGTTGTCATTTGTCTTTGAAGACTATAGTGTACGCCTTTGTATGAAATCTTCAGTTCCCCATCTGTCGCTCACTTCGACGTTGTGTCAAAGAAGCGACACTAGGGGTCTCACTTGAGAGCCGCATATGCCTCTGATTTATGAAAACAGGCCAATGAGAAGTTGGCAGACAGTATTTGCATACCCTGCCCCCGGAAATACGGGTATAAAGGTGGGGAAATCCATCTGTTTCATTCAGAAATTTTCTTCGGAGCCGATGGTCGTCTATGCAGTCAGCTGCTAGTCACACACCTGTTCCTGCCTTTGTACCGCTGACGCTCTGCCTGCTGTTGGATCTACGGCACACTTCAGTGGCTTTTCTCCTTCTCTGCACGGCAGTGCAGTTTGCCCCTGGGTGCTTCAACAGCACAGAAAGCTAAAAGAGTTTACTAAAAGAGTGATTTTCTCTGTAAAATAGTATTTTCCTCTAAAAGAGCTTTTACACAGTGGCGTTGAACGTCCTTTTCAGGATGTGTCTTTATCCAGTTCCTGGATGCATAGAGTGCTCTCCGCTTCAGACGGCCATAGGCGTTGTCTCGTGTGTCTGGGCAGCGATCACACCGAGTCAGTGTTGGTGGATGGTTCATGTTCTCACTGCGGGAACATGACCATGTCAACGTTGCGGTCGCGGCTTGCTTTCAATAAAAAGCTCGCCACTCCAGCCGCCCACCGCATTGCTCCTTCTTCCCACGGGATTGAGGACGATGCGGCTGGCGATGGAGGCGAACTGGGGACGGCAGCAGGTGCAGCTCCGCCGGGTATGCCCCCTCGAACCATGCTTGTTGACTCCCATCCGTGCTCGAGGTAACGGCGGCTCGCCTCACGGCCAACCCGCTTATCCTCTAGAGCTCGAGGTGGATGAGCTCACCACTGCATTGGAGAACACCGCGTCTGATGCAGATGACTCCCCTGGGTTGCCGCCTTCAAGCCAGCACCCCCAGGCTGAGGCTGACGCGCAGATGACCGATATGCTTTCCCGGGCCGCCGCCAGTGTGGGGCTGTACTGGAACCCTCCGTCCTCCCCACAACCATCGCGGTTGGATGACTGGTTCCTGGGATCTGTGCGCCGCTCACAGCCTCGCCTCCCCCGGTCCCGTTTTTCCCGGAAGTGCATGATGAGCTGATGTCTTCATGGAGGGCACCCCTATCCACTCTTCACAAAGCCACTCGCTCATCCGCTCTCGCTACCCTCGACGGCGGAGCGGCCCATGGATATATGGCGATTCCCCAGGTGGATAGGGCTGTTGCGCTCCACCTGTGCCCCGGAAACCCTACCACCTGGCGGGGTCGCCCTGTGCTCACCTCCAAGGCCTGTAGGGCGATGTCTTCATTCACTGCCAAAGCCTACAGCGCCACCAGACAAGCCGCTTCCACCCTGCACCCCATGGCCCTCCTGCAAGTACACCAGGCCAAGTCACTTAAAGATCTCCACGGGGGTAGCCCTGATCCAGATGTTTTGCAGTCACTCGGGCAGGCAATGGCCACGCTCATGGTCCAGGAACATCATCTGTGGCTGAACTTAGTCGAGATGCATTAAACCGACAAAGCTCGCTTTCTCAACGCTCCTGTCTCCCAGTTCGGCCTCTTCTGCGACACTGTCGAGGACTTCGCTCAGCAGTTCTCCGTGGTGAAGAAGCTGATGGAGACCATTTCGAACATCTTGCCCAGCCGCAAGCCTGCCACCATGGGCCATGCCCCTGTCATGCCTGCATCCTCCTGCAGCTAAGAAACACCCTGCTCCACCTCAACCCGGGCCCAGCTCTCAGCCCCAGCATCAAGCACACTGCAGGAAGCAGACGCCCCCCGTCTCACAGACCCCTTCGATGACCCGCAAGGCTCCCAGGCTCTCCTGAGACGATTGACCCAGGGACCAAGATGTTAGCTCCGGAGCTGGTAAACAGACCACTCCGTCCCCCGGTGGAGGGCCGGGAGGAGAATCTTTTGTTGAATTTATTCAATTTGCCCCCCCCCCCCATACGGGGCTGCGGTACCCACATTCTCAGTAAAAGAGCTATTTCCTTTGTCTCTGGGTCACCTGGCCTGCAAATGCCATTCTCACAGCACTCTGCAGCCAGGTCTAAACAGTCCCGGCCCGCTGGACGCGGACCCCCCCCCCCCGCCTTCAGCCCCACGACTGTTCCCCGGCCAGCTGGTCCTTATGAGTCTAGAGGAGACCTAAACCGGACCTCCTCCTCAGTCACTAACCCGCCCCTGCCGGGTGTGCGAAGCAAGGTAAGTGCTTCGAATCTTTTCTCAGCACTAAAGCCTCGGTATGCGTTTTCGCCTCCCGACGCCGTACTACCTGCTCCGCCTCGCTGCGAAGCCCCGCCGGGTACATCAAAAATAACCGTCCCCTTGGTGCCCCTAGCACGGAGTTTGGATGCGTGACTTTCACTCCCAACCCATCACACTGGCTGGCCCGGACCATTTGTGTTGGTTACACAATTTAGTTTGCCAGGCCCCCGTCCCCCTTCGCGGGCATCCGCTTTACTGAGGTACACGGCAAGCATGCCAAATCCCTGCACGTGGAAATCGCTACTCTTTTCTAAACAAAGACATGATAGAGCCTGTCCCTCCAACCGAAATGAAGAAGGGTCGCTACAGCCCTTACTTCGTTGTAACCAAGAAAGGCAGCGGCTTACGACCAATCTTGGACTTGCAAGTTCTCAACCGGGCACTGTTCAGACTCCTGTTCAGAATGCTCACGCAAAAACATATCTTAACTTGCATCCGTCATCTAGATTGGTCCGCAGCAGCAGACCTGAAGGATGCGTACCTTTTACGTCTCAATTCTGCCTCATCACGAACCTTCCTACGTCTCGTGTTCGATGGCCAGGCATATCAGTACAAAGTCCCCCCCCCCCCCCCCTCGGCACGTCTCTGTCCCCTGGCGGCTTCACGAAAGTCGCAGAGGCATCCCTTGCCCCACTATGAGAAGCCGGTATTTGCATACTCAATTACCTCGACGACTGTCCCATTCTGGCCCACTCCCGAGAGTTACTATGCGCTCACAGAGACTAGGCACTCAGGCACCTCAGCCGTTTAGGGCTTCAGGTCTACCGAGAAAAGAGCTAGCTTGCCCCGGTTCAGAGCATCTCTCTTCTCAGCATGGAGTCAGACTCAGTCTCAATCTCAATTTTCACCAATGAGCGTGCACAGTCAGTGCTAAAATGCCTCCCCGTCTTCAGACCGGGCACGGCGGTCCCTTTAAAACCTTTTCAGAAGCTCCTGGGGCATATGACATCCTCCGCGGCAGCCGCGCAGATGGGGTTGATGCATATGAGATCACCTCAGCACTGGCCCCAGACTGTGTGACCATCACCCCCACCTGCCACTAAAAGTCAAATCCCTGTACAGACTTCTGCCTTCTGTGGACAAGAGTCCCCTTGCAGCAGGTGTCCCGACGCATCCTGGCCACGATCGACGCCTCCAAATTGGGTTCAGGCGCCATGTGCAACTGCCGTGGGCCGTTGGAAAGGGGCCCCGCTGCACTGGCACATCAATGGCCTAGAGTTTCTGACTTTTCTATCTGCCCTGTGGAAGTTTCTTCCTTTTTTTTCGAGACAAACGTGCCCTAGTCAGGTCAGACAGCACCACCGCGGTAGCGTACATAAATCGTCAAGGCGATCCAAGTCGCTGCATGCCACTCACATCCCCAGCAACCTAAATGTGGTAGTGGATGCGCTGTCAGGACAATGCTTGCACAGTAGAGAGTGGAGGCTTCACCCCCAGTCAATCCAGCTGATTCGGCAAGGCCCAGGTAGACCTGTTTGCCTCACGAGAGACCTACTACTGCCCACTCTGGTATGCCCGAACAGAGGCTCCCCTCGGGGCAAACGCACTGGCATACAGCTGGCCTGCAGGGCTGCGCAAGTATGCATTTTCCCCAGTGAGACTTCTTGCACATGTGCTGTGCAAGGTCAGAGAGAACGAGGAACAAGTCACCCTTGTGGCTCGCTGTTGGCCCACCCGGTTCTGGTTCTCGGACCTCGTACTCCTCGCGACAGCCCCTCCGAGACAAATTCCCTCAGGGACGGGGCATGCTCTGAGATCCGCACCCAGACCTTTGGAACCTCTATGTCTGGCCCCTGGACGGGATGCGGATGATCTAGCTGGTCCCCTTATGAAGTGGACCCACGTCTCCCTTAGGCAGTCCCAGCTGCCCTCCGGTCGCCATGTTGTAGCAACTCCCCCCTCCTTTAGGCTGGATCTAGCACTGTGCCACTTTCCACATGTCGCCTAAAAACCCATGTGATGTATTCGCCACCTTTACCTCCCCCTTTCGGACAGGTGTGGCCTCCACAGGGTCTTTTCCCCCTGAAAGAATAGGAAACTGGGTAAGACCCCCTTCCCTCAACGTGTGTAAGGGCCCCGGCCATTCTTGCTCTATTCGGAGAAACATAGAGAGAAAAGAGGCCCAGCCAGGCTTGGCCCGTTCCCAGGTTGGCAAGCATCACCTTGTTCCCCTGTCTAGTGTAACCAGAAGGATTCCGATGACTTTTTGGGGGCATTGGGGAAGGGTATGTGCAGTCTGACACAGCTGGTCGTCTTTGCACGTAAATTACCTGCCCGCTCCTGTGTCAGCATTACACATACACGGCTCAGTGCATGGCGTGATTTAAATTGGACCCCTAGTGTCACTTCTTTGACACAACGTCGAAGTGTGCGACAGACGGGGGACGTATAAATTGCGTATGTAACCTCCGTTCCCTGATGGAGGGAACAAGACGTTGTGTCCTCCCGGCCACGTCACTGAGCCGAGCCACTGTTGTGGCCAGACCATTTCCAGCTCCTCAGAAAAATCTTGAATGAAACAGACGTATTTCCCCGCCTTTATACCCGTATGTCCGGGGGCAGGATATGCAAATACTGTCTGCCAACTTCTCATTGGCCTTTTTTCATAGATCAGAGGAATATTTGGCCCTCAAGAGAGAACCCTAGTGTAGCTTCTTCGACACAACGACTCGTTCCCTCCATCAGGGAACGGAGGTTACATACGTAACCGAGACGTTTTTTGGCCATTTCAAGCATTGTATAGCCACTTTTTTGCTGTTTTTTTATCTAATATTGACCTTAAGACATGCCAGTCTATTGCATACTGTGTCATCTCAGAAACAAAAGCAAAGACAATGTTAAGCTTAATTTAATGAACCAAATTGCTTTCAACTGTGTTTGATATACAAATGTGCAAGTGATTTTCTTGTACCAAATTAGAAATTTAGCAAGATTACTCAAGGATAAGGTGTTGGAGTGATGGCTGCTGGAAATGGGGCCTGTCTAGATTTGATCTAAAATGACTTTTTTTTTTCGAATAGTGATGGTGCAGTTTTTTAATCAGAATCAGAATCAGCTTTATTGCCAGGTATGTGTACACATACGAGGAATTTGACTCAGGATTGTACATTGCTCACGATGTGCTTACACATACAAAAATACAATAACACAATAATAAAATAAAATCAGACACAGGCTACAGTGTAGACAACACAAATATACACACTATGAACAAAAACAATATAGACATATTGACAAATGGTGCAGTGATCAGAGTGCAAAGGATGCAGGAGTAAAATTATAATTATCATTATTATGTACATGTCGGAGGTGGATGTGATATACAGGTAAACATACATGCATACATGTACACAGTGCGATGAAGCATAGTGCAAAGGATGCTGGAATAATAGTAAAAGTATTTTGTGCAGGAGTTGTGACTTGAGGTAGTGGAATTGGTATACAGTATATACAATATGACAATAAATAATATGAACAGTATGAACAGCTCTGAAATAGAGAATGGAATTTTTAATATCAGTAATGTCCTGACTAAACTTTGTGATCAGGTGAATGCCTCTTTGGTGAATTAAAATACCAATGTCCTTCCGAACAGCAAAATCTGTACATTATTCCAAAAGTGTTGCCGCCTGTGTATATATTATATATGAATCGATATTTAATTTTGGTCCTCACAGTGTAAGCAAAACCTAACCCATGCACAGACATAAATGTTCCTTAAATATCTAGATGGGAAAATTCAATAGACTTCAGTTGTTTTTACATAGGGCATATTATAATTACTACACATACTGTAATAAACCTGACAATAAAAACATATTGCATTTAAATAAAATAGAATTTGCTTTATTTATTAATGCATTTTCCAATTAAATATGCCCATGAATGGTCCCCAAGGGAGGTTTTGTCTGATTAAGCTCACTTTAGGGGGTAAAATAGGTTGACACACTCCCACGCACATGCATACATACATGTACACTGATCAGCCACAACATTAAAATCGACTGGCTAATATTGTATTGTGTCGATCCTCATCGTGCCGCCAAAACAGCACCAACCCACATCTCAGAATAGCATTCCGAGATGCTATTCTTCTCACCACGATTGAGTTAACATAGTCTTTGTCAGTTCGAACCAGTCTGGCCATTCTCTGTTGAACTGCCACAGAACTGCCACTCACTGGATTTTTTTGTTTGTTTTTGGCACCATTCTGAGTAGATTCTAGAGACTGTTGTGTGTAAAAATTCCAGGATATCAGCAGTTACAGAAATATTCAAACCAGCCCATCTGGCAATGCCTTGGAAATGCCTTTTTGATGAGAGAGGTCAACGGTAACTCAGATAACTGCTCTGTACAATTGTGGTGAGAAGAATAGCATCTCGGAATGCTATGCCCAAACCTGGTTGTTTTGTTCCACCAACTACATCCTCTTATTCATTGCCATTGTTTTTGACACCACTCTCTTTTGTGAAACAGCCATTAATTTTAGCCTCACCTTTGTTACTTGTCTCTCTTTTCTCTGTCACTTTCTCTGGGTCTCAATTCATTTCCATGCCCTTCTCTTTTAATATCCTTCTTTTCTTTTTCTCACCCCATCCCTTTTTCCCTGCATGTTGGTCTGGTTTGCATTGCAGCATGTTATTTTGTGTCCCACTGAGGTCAAAGTATGTGTCAATAGGTATGATTTTACTTCTGATAGCACAGGGGGAGTATGTCAGACAGAGGCAAAGAAAAAGAGACCGGTAGTGAGGTTGATAATCTGTTTGCCTTGAATAAGAAGTTTGTGAATACTAACAGTGCCGAGTGAGCTGGTGAGATACATAGTGCAGCTACTTCCTGCTGTCCCCAGACCAGACCGCCCGCAGGCTAGAAAACCCTCTCTGATTCACACATACAAAAACTCACAACGCAACTGCTCCCCTCAAATTCCATTGACTTCCTCCTGCACAGAATCAGATCAGCTAAGTGTTTGGGTTGCATGAGAGATCTGTGCCTGCTGACAAGCTTATTAAAATAAAACAAAGCAATTTTTTGACGTTACTGCAAAATTACCTTCTGATTAAAGTAGTGGCTATATGCTAAAATTAAAATTCTGTACTTACCTCAGTGTCATTCCAAACCCATGTGACTTTATTTCTTCCTTGGAAGAAACGAGAAGTTTAGCTTTTAGCCCTAATTTTAGCACTGTCGAGCTCAGAACATTTAGCTCAGAATTTAACAACAAATTTCAGCCACACACATGCACGCACACCGACACACACACGTTGGGTTTCCATGTTTATTAAATTAGGGTTTTACTATCCTTATGGAGACTTTCCATAGACATAATGGTTTTTATGCTGTACAAACTATATATTCTATCACCTAACCCTCACAGAAAACTTTCTGCATTTTTACATTTTCAAAAAACATAATTTAGTATGTTTTCTAAGCTGTTTTCCTCATGGGGACTGACAAAATGCCCCCACAATGTCAAAAATTAGGGTTTTACTGTCGTTATGGGGACTTTTGGTCACAACAAAGTGATAAATACACGCTCAAACACACACACACACACACACATACACACACACAAAACTAATGCAGTTTGGTATTACTGATGTCAAACATGACAAACCTGGCTGCATTTCCACATGCAATATTTTATTTGAACACAAGCTTTCAAGCTCTGAAAATAACAAAACAGTGCCATAAAAGTTACGACATTTGCAAAAACTAATGCCGTTTGCGCAACTGACATCAAATCTGGCACAACGCATTTTTGCTTGCCATATTTAAATTGAAGATGAGCTGTCAAGCTCCAAAAATAAGAAATAGTGCCATAAAAGTTATGACATGCACAGAAAATAATGCTGTTTGCACAACTCAAGTTAAACCTGGTATGACGCATTTTCATGTGCCATATTTAAATTGAGCATGAGCACAAATTCCATTTGAGAGCCATGGCAGGAAAAAAAAGAACATCATATGGGTTTGGAAAACACAAGGGTGAGTAAATTATGACAGATACATTTTGAGTTTTTGAATAATCGGTTTAAGCACTACAAGACTCTGAATCGATGATTATCAAGCTGTTGTGATATGCTGAGAATCCAAATTAAGTGGCTTGTTTGAGCAGCAAAATTGTCAAGCCCCTTGTCTCTGTTACTATGGGTGAACTTTATGACCATGAGGCTACTTTTAAAGATTTGAGGCTATGTGATTTGATTTGCATCAATCTTGGTCTCCCTTAACACTCTCACTCTCTATCAGCTGGGGCACTGATTAGCCCCGGAAAGTATCGGCAGAAGGTCACATGTCCAAGTGCGGCTTCCTGTTTCTCTCGGTTGCTCACAGATGGTGGTGATTAGGGCGAGCAGTAGCGTGTGTGACAGCGGAGATGGATCCGGGACAGAATGGGAGATAAATAAACCGGGCTGTGTACGTGCTGATCCTGTCAGCAAAGTCACAACTACCAATCTATCAGCAAAGAGAGACAGAGAGAGGTGAAGATAATTGCAGAAAGAGAGAGCAAGTAAGAGATATTGAAGGGTGGAGATGAAACATTAGTAAAAGCTGATTGGAAAGAAAAATCACAAATTAAATCTCCTTAATATCTCAATTGTTTCTCCTTGACAGCAATGAGATTTATCGGATAGCAAATGGAGACAAATTAAGCCTCCAACCCCTGGACCCTAAGGATGTAACAGCATGTTAAAGACTGGTTCAAGACTTAATGGTGTTTAATTTTTATTGTTTTATTTTTATTTTACTTTTTTTTTTTTTTTCCTAAAATTATAACAAGAAGTAATTTAATAACCATGTTGATAAATTGCTTAATGTTCCTGTAGCTGAACTGGTAGAGTATTGTGCCATCAGTGTCATTGGTTTGATTCCTAGGGAACACACAAGCTAATGCTAAAATGTTTACCTTGAATGCATTACAAGTTGCTTTGGATTAAAGTGTATGTAAGTGAAAAAGTGTTAATATACCCAAGTCTGTAATCAGAAGTCATTAATGTGGTCCTAAACAGCTCTCATCAGTTCTTCTCAGACCAAATTACCCACTAGTGTTGGGGAAGCTTACCATAGCTGCCAAAGCTATAAGCTGCTTATAACATAAAGTAGTAAAACTATAGTCAAGCTACTCTTTAAAAATCAGATGATGTTATTTAATTTTAATTAGGGTTCATATTGCAATCAGTTTTGATTTTTAAGAGTTCGATTAGGTTTGGCTTAATATTTGGAGCAAAACCACAGTAACCACAAAATTAACCATGCTACTTCAATCATGGTAAGTGTAAGGGTTACACTAATGACAGGTGACAACATTAAATTTAACAATTTTATACTTCATTTACACTAAAGAAACTATTTCATATAACTCAATTGAAATATTGGCTTTGTCCAAAACCAGGATACAGAGGTAGGAAGGGATGAAGGGACGTCCGAATCCAATGTTCGTGTCACATTCTGTCTACTGAGATACCTTCATCTGACCGATTTTTTTAAGGCAGCACAGATGTATCCTTCACTGCCTGTGAAATCCCACAATACTGTGAGCGCGGATCCACAGTGGTTGAGCTGAAGTAAAATATGGTGGCCGAAGAAGCAGTTGACAGCCAAATTTATGTATAATGTAAATTTTTTTCCCACATTTTCCAACTTTTGATTTAATTTCTAGCTAGAATAGTTATGAAATATACACATGGTTATCACCAAAACTCTTGATTTTGTTCTTGATAATTAGATAATTTTGTTTCAGTTGAATGAATGAGGCAAAAACATTACCTTTAGTGGACACCATTAATGGCATTATGGCATTAATCAGTTGCTGGTATCCTAGCAACGAGCCGACGTTACACTGCCTCAGTAGCCTGTCCAAAACCAGTTTTGGAGGTATCTTCATACGCAAAAAATCTGTTTGGTTTCGGATGTAGCCATAGTGTTAAACAGCAGCAATTAACTAAATATTTAACTTCAAAAAAGAAGGCAAAGTCCTGTTAAGACTGCACTGGTCTCAGGTGAATCAGTGAATCGTTTATGTGAACGTTCATTTACATGAGCCGTCCGATAGAACTGACTCACTAAAAGGTATGTGAGTTACCAACACTAAATATGAGCAAATCATTTATTTTAACTGGTTCATTTAGGAACTCTGAAAGAACCGATTAATTTAAATGATTTGGATCCCCAGTGCTACATATAGAGAGGATGGTTTAGGTGAGCATGTTTGATTACTCCCGTGGCTCCATTGCTGCGTTTGCAATACAATGGGACAAATTTAGCTTTTTGTGACACTATAGCGCTACTCATTGGGAAATGTTGCTAGTTACTGGAAAAGTTACTTGATTACGACTTCTAACGTAATAGTCCGGGTTCAATGCCTGGGTTCAATTCAAGTCTAGCTCAATCGACAGCATTTGTGGCATAATTTTAATTATCACAAAAAAATTCTAATAAATTTGAATGAAAAAAAAGAAGGATAAATCTGGGTTAGAGTGAAGCACTTACAATCAAAAGTAAATGGGGAAAGTCCGTAATGACTAAAATACTTATTATTTTTAAAGTATAGCCACAAGATGTAAACAATATGCATGTTAACATGATTTTACTGTGAAAAAAATCGCTTACTAATCTTTACTGTGCAAAGTTATATCCAATTTTACAATGTTGTTGCCATGACAACATAATGCAGTAAACCCTAAAAAGACTGTAAATACAACAAATTGAAACAACTCAAATATTATACAAGTTTAACAGAATTCATTGTTATTAATTATTGACAATTTTAAGGGTCACATTTTCCCCATTTACTTCCATTGTAAGTGCCTCACTGAAATCTTGATTTTTGCTTTGTTTTTGTTAAAGGAAATGGATGGGCAGACCCAGATTATTCCTTTTACAACTCCTCAAAAATGCTATACATATTAACATTAAAGCTCATTGGTCTATTTTTGTTTTTGTTTTGTTTTTTATTTCTTCTGGGGCATTTTAGGAGAAACATCTGAGTCAAAGATGATGATTAAATAAAACATACCTGGGAACCATTAAACAAAACTGAGAACCATTAAGTTGCCTGAGCTATGAAAGAGCGACCTTTGAGCGTTTACATTTTCCTCTGGGAAAACTTACATGAGACCCAGATATGCACCAGAAACATGTATGTGAAAGCTTAAACAGCACACAATGTTTCTCAAAAGCTGTTTTGCAGTCCTGCAGCCAGTTGTGAGTGGATCAAGCTGCGGTCTCTAGGTGGATGGGAAAAACATGGGAGAACCGAAGAAGCAAAGAGAAGCCTCAGGCCATGAAGAAGACTCTGAGAGCATAGAGATTTAATGGTGAGTATATTTATATCTCATATTGGAGTTAGTTTGAGCCCGAGGGACACCTACTCGAGCGCAGAAGTCTGGAGCAAAGAGGGATAGATGAAACGGGGGATGGGCAGAACTGAACATTCCAAACTAGTACATTTTAAAGTGAGATAGCTGTGTTATAAAATGGTCAGGTAAAAGAATGTAGGAAAAATAAGAGAGAAAATCATGTAGAAAAAGAAAGGGAACGCCTTCAGTCTTCAAACATCGAGGCGAATTATGCATCATTTTGTATGCATAATCTGCTCCTTTTCTAAAATGGAGAGCAACACTCCTCAGCAAGTTTCGTTTGATGATGGAAAGTATTAGAACTCTGCCAACTCAATTGGACCATTCATCATTCAACAACACAACATGTGCAGAATCCCCCCCTCCCACAATCAAAGTCAGCCCCAGTTCGTCTATGCCTCAGTCAATGGGAGGTAGATTGGTATTCACTCACGTGTGTTATCTTATCAGTAACCTTGAATGTGGAATCAATTTGTTTTGTGCGGGCAGGGCTGGTGAATATTTATGGCAGTTTTGCAGCATGGCAATTGGCTACATATTATCTCTGTTCCTGCATTGAATGGGAATGTCATTGATGTACTCCAAATAAAGCGTTCCCCTTGTAAACAATGGCCTTATCTCTGCATTTTTCATGGTCAATAGTGCCGTCGGTGCCATACCATTGTGATACTGCTGATACAGGCGCTATGCTGGGATATGGGCGGCTGTGAACTGAATGACAAATGTTTTTATTGTGAAGTTCTCTATCAGCGTTAATAAGTGAAAAGCTTTGTGAATGTAATTAGCGGCCAAATACTATAGATAGCCTAATACATTTTTCATTTAGATGCATTGATTGTTTTTCCACAGGAAAATCATAATTTAATCACCATCCAAACCCGTATGGCTCTGTTTGACTCTTTATGTTCTTCCATGGAACACAAAAGGAGAAAAATTGAAGAATTTACTGACCACTCTTTTTGAGCTCTGAAAAGACAAAAAAGCAGCATAAAAGCATCATAAATGCAGTTGATACAACTCATCCACTATATTCCAAGTCTTTTAAAATCATACAGTTTCTTTCTGAGTAATAGCCTGAAATTAAAGTTGTTATTGTCTGATAATCTTCATCCCTGGCAGAGCTCTAAAACAGACAACATAAGTCAAATGTACTACAACAGTGTGAGGCAAATTATTGTAAGGGGGGGTGTGGAAAACTGACTCATTCTCAAAGTCAAATTTGCCGCAGTGACAATATGTACAATTTATTTAGCCTGCCTTATTCTCCTCACACGTGGTCTTATGTACTTATGTAAAACAATACGTTCTCGTGTTCACACCAGATTCGATTGGGTGAAAAGTTCAATTTAGCTTTTTACCTATGTAATAATAATCAATGCATCAAAATGAAAACCTATCATGCAATCAAAAACCAGATTGAGATTTCAATATAAACTTTTCTAATCAAATTCAATCTAGACCAAATTTCTGAGCTATGCTAGTTACAATTTTTATTTAAGATTTACAATTGCATGTTACGTTTTTGTTATATTATGAATTTTCATTAAATTGAAATGAGGAATCTTTAAATGGTGTATTTAAAAATAAATGTAAAGTAATGAAATATTAATGAGGATAATTAATTTTTAAAACTTGGCAAAACTAAATTTAGACTCATAAGTTGTAAAGAAAGCAGTTTGGTAAATGTCATAGCAACTTTATTTGCTTTGGCAAATTTAGGCATAGCCTATTTACAGTAAATAAACTAATTTAACTCATTTGTTTAAATCTTACTTTTGCCAGAATTTTTTTTTTTTGAGTGTATGGAATTTTGGCAAAGTTAATATATAAACGAAACAACTACAAACTATATTAAGCCTGCTGAGCTCAAAAAAAGCAACCTGCAAGTAATAAACTAGTCCTCTAAGAAACGGTCATTTTTCAGTCAGAGTGTGTGCGTACTGTTTTGGCTGCGTTTTTTTTTTCACCTGTTCATAACTGTCCATAGCAGGTTGAAGTCACTGTAGCAGAATACTGTGTGCATTTGTTTCAGTCCAACCTGGGTGAGATTATTACCTGAGGCTCTGCACTACCGCCTTCACCTCTCTCTATCCTGCAGGTTACTGTTATGCAGCAGATGGCCTCCCTCCACTGCTGAACGTTTCAACAGAATGGCTCACAGCATCCCTCTCCAACGCTCTCTCACTCACACGCTTTCCCTCTCTCTCTCTCCCTCCATCCGTTTGCCCCCTGTTCCTGCAGTCAGTCATGGACAAAGTCCAGACCACTGCAGACCAGCGCAGTGTCTATTCCAATCTTCCTCTCTCCCTCTCCCCACGCTTTGGAAGACTGATTTGAACTAAAACATGGGATGGAAATGTCATTTCATTGTTGTGTTTCTGTTTTGATTGAGTGGTGTTTTGCATGTTGAAGATGATGAGGATGGTCTGTGGATTACTTGTTCCATGTTACATGTAATTTATACATATTTGTCCTGTTGTGTAGGATTTGGCAATAAATTCCATTTTTATAACCTCCACTCACCGAAGACTCTAGAAGTTGACAAAGATGTAGGGTTTTGTAGAAATATTAAAGCTCGCTCCAGTATTGGTCTTGGAACATGGCGAACCTGAAAAAGCCTCAAAAAGAAATGTGTTTGCACTCGGCGCAGGGGACTTTTGGCATGGAAGTCTGTATGAATTGTCCTGTGGCGCACATGCAAACCTAGGCACTAAGCTCAGGGCCTTGTCCAAATATTTCCTTCTCCCCCTCTCTGTCTCTCTATCATTTTCTATATCTCTCATTTCTGATGAATCACACCAATGTTCTTTATATCAAACTTTGTGGTTGAAAAGGTTCCAGGGCTTTGTTATATTATAGAGATGGATCTGTTGAACTTTTCCTAAGTTGAGGATTTCAAGATTGCTGGCACAGCCCGAAACCCTGCACAAGTCTTATTTATACTTCTGGGTTTTTCTTACACAATCTCATAAATACTTATCAAGTGGGAGAAAAAAAGTAAGCTGACTGCTTTTTGGCCACAGTGGTGTCTGCAGTGTTTTAGGCTGATAGAAAGACCAAACTCCTCCTGGTTTATTGACGAAGAACGCTGCATATTCAATGCTGTGGAAATGGCTGGATATCAGAACTTACCGACTAGCAATGTTTTGCTGGGACTGTGTCTGGATAATTTTTTTTGCCTAAGAAGAATGTGATATCTATATAGTGTACTCTGCACCCACAGAGGAGACCGACGCTCCTGTTAACACCACAGACCAATTCATCACCTTTGTTTCCTTGGATTTCCGCTGTTGTGTGCTACTAGAAACCTAGCTCCAAAAGCTATTGAGCTGCCTACTTAGACAGCAATTTAAGCCATCATATGTGGTGCCCCTGGTGGTTGGTTTAAAGAGCAGACAGCATAAATAATAGCATAATACCTTTTCTTTTGGCCAAATTCTTAGGCAGTATTGCATGCATTCTTCACGGTGAAGACAATCCCATGGCAATGACTTCAGTGAAAAGTGCTGCATTTTTTGGTCATATCAGTATTACTGTAATTATAAGTTCCTAATCAGTGTTGGATGTAATGTGATTACATGGTAATCAATTGATCTAATTGTTTTTCCTTTTTTTTTTTTCAAAAAGTAATTTAACAGTTTACATTTTAAATTATTGTAATCAGATTATTTACTGACTTTCAAATAATTTGCCATTACATTACTTGTGTTACACATATTATTAATTATTTGCATGGAACACATTTCAAACATGAATTACACATGTGTACAACTATTTGCTATTCTGTGACACTCCCTATAACAAGTCATTGTAAGGGAGAAACAGGTGGTGCTAAGCATATTACTTGCATACGTCAAGGAGGAAATATAAACATTATTTATCATTATTTTGTTAGTAGGTGTTTTAGATTAAAAAGTTTTAGACTTAAAAGTAAAGTAATGTTATTGCTTAATTCATTAAGTATTTTGATTGCAATATTAGAGGAGCAATTAATAATCTCTAATTGATTAATTTCTTGAGTGATTTTACTGTTACCAACTAGTAAAAACTGTTCATGTCTTAGTTGAACTTGTCATTACAAGTTGGAAACTCTGACTTCTCCCACCTAACCATCAATTCACTTGTGAAGGTTCAAATATTTTTTTTTTACATCCAGTTGTAGTATTATACATGCAGAAGAATTGAAACAACGTGATTTGAATCTAGGAAATACCCAACATTTGCAATCCTGGAATTCTTCACCATCATAAATTAAGCGGCCCAGGCATCAACATTTCTCAGAAAAGCCCCTCAGCATAACCTTCTGTACTTCCACACAAAGTTAAAGCAGTCTTGTCTTTGAAAGGTTTCCAAAAGACCATCAGATTTGTACGACTCGGATACTAACACAATTCATCTTAATCCAGGAACATTCTACACAAAGTCACAGTACTTTACCAATTTAACCTTCTAAAATGTACAGAAAGCATTTATATTCGCAATTTATACAATACCTAGGCTTGCTTGGTAATTCTAACAATTGCTTTGCTTTGAACTGTGATATCTTGTATAACTGACAAATTAATGATTATAGCCTGATGTACCTCTTTAAAATGTGTGCAATGTTTTATCCATGTTGTATAACCAATGAATTAACCAGTATGGTTTGTAACCAGGGATTTTCATGTTTTGTTATTTATATGTTCAATATTAATGAAAGAATATCACGTTTAGTATGTAAACAATTGCTTGGTTACATGGAGGAAACTGATGACCACGAATATCATGTTTCTTGTACCATTCTCAAGGAAACAAAGGACCATGTGACTCTGAAAAGTCACTTCTGATTGGCACTGGACACCAATTTCAGTTCAAATGTTTCCAAACAGGAAGAACATGCTCTCTCCTCGCCTCTCTTCTGTCGTCGTCTCTCGTCTGTTCTCTCATGCTCTTCTAACTGCTCAGACCTCGCTCTGACTCTTCCCTCGTGGTCTACTCGTCGGAAACAGATCCATGCCATGTGATGTCCAAGGAAGCTCGGGACTCAAAGACCTGAGGAAGCTCGTCACTCTCTACGGTTCACACACCCATCATTCATACAGACAATAACTATCCGGTCTTACAGAGGTCCAAAACATCGACAGAACAAACTTTCGACCAAGAGCCAAGAACCAAGCAACACAAAGAATCCATGGATACACCACTACACCCAAGTAAATACTTTGGGTAATCCGATAGCAAATCGATGTAGACTCAAATAAGGGTAAATGGTTCTTAAGGTATTGTCAACAGACTCCATAAAGTTCATGTTCACTGTATTGATCAGTTATTTCACATTCTGTCACTCTTCTCACCAACCTGTCTTATGTATATATGTCCATCCATCCATCCATCCATCTTCAACCGCTTATCCGAAGTCGGGTCGCGGGGGCAGCAGCTCCAGCAGGGGGCCCCAAACTTCCCTATCCCGAGCCACATTAACCAGCTCTGACTGGGGGACCCCGAGGCGTTCCCAGGCCAGTGTGGAGACGTAATCTCTCCACCTAGTCCTGGGTCTTCCCCGAGGCCTCCTCCCAGCTGGACGTGCCTGAAACACCTCCCTAGGGAGGCGCCCAGGTGGCATCCTTACCAGATGCCCAAACCACCTCAACTGACTCCTTTCCACGCAAAGGAGCAGCGGCTCTACTCCGAGCTCCTCGCGGATGACTGAGCTCCTCACCCTATCTCTAAGGGAGAAGCCCGCCACCCTTCTGAGGAAGCCCATTTCGGCCGCTTGTACTCGCGACCTAGTTCTTTCGGTCATGACCCAACCGTCATGACCATAGGTGAGGGTAGGAACAAAAATTGACCGGTAGATCGAGAGCTTTGCCTTCCGGCTCAGCTCTCTTTTCATGACAACGGTGCGATAGAGCGAATGCAATACCGCCCCCGCTGCCCCGATTCTCCGGCCAACCTCCCGCTCCATTGTCCCCTCACTCGTGAACAAGACCCCGAGGTACTTGAACTCCTTCACTTGGGGCAATACCTCCTTCCCCACCCGGAGTACGCACTCCATCGGTTTCCTGCTGAGAACCATGGTTCAGATTTAGAGGTGCTAATCCTCATCCCAGCCGCTTCACACTCGACTGCCAAGCGGTCCAGTGAGAGCTGAAGGTCACGGACCGATGATGACATGAAGACCACATCATCTGCAAAAAGTAGAGATGAGATCCCCAGCTCACCGAACCGCATACCTTCCCCACCCCAACTACGTCTCGATATCCTGTCCATGAATACCACAAACAGGATTGGTGACAAAGCGCAGCCTTGGCGGAGACCAACCCCCACATAGAACGAGCTCGACTTCGTGGCGAGGACCCGGACACAGCTCTCGCTTCGGACGTACAGGGATTGGATCGCCCTAAGAAGGGACCCCCCCACCCCATACTCCCGAAGCACCTCCCACAGTCTCTCCCGGGGGACCCGGTCATACGCCTTCTCCAGATCCACAAAACACATGTAGACCAGATGGGCATACTCCCAGGCCCCCTCCAGAATCCTTGCGAGAGTAAAGATCTGGTCCGTCGTTCCACGGCCAGGATGGAACCCGCATTGTTCCTCTTCAATCTGAGGTTCGACAATCGGCCGCACCCTCCTCTCCAGCACCTTGGAGTAAACTTTACCAGGGAGGCTGAGAAGTGTGATACCCCTGTAGTTGGCACACACTCTCTGGTCCCCCTTTTTGAAGAGAGGAACCACCACCCCGTTCCGCCACTCCTTAGGCACTGTCCCAGATTTCCACGCGATGTTGAAGAGGCGTGTCATCCATGACACCCCCTCCACATCCAAAGCTTTCAGCATTTCTGGTCAGATCTCATCAATCCCCGGGGCTTTGTCACTGCGGAGTTGTTTGACTACCTCAGTGACCTCCCCCAGGGAAATAGAATCTGATCCCCCATCAGCCTCCGGCTCTGCCTCTAGCATAGGGATAGAGTAGGGATTTAGGAGTTCTTCAAAGTGTTCCTTCCACCGCCCAATAACCTCCTCGGTTGAGGTCAACAGCGTCCCATCTTTGCTGTATACAGCTTGGATGGTTCCCCGTTTTCCCCTCCTAAGGTGGCGGACGGTTTTCCAGAAGCACTTTGGTGCGGACCGAAAGTCCTTCTCCATGGCTTCTCCGAACTTTTCCCACACCCACTGCTTTGCCTCCCTCACAGCTGAGGCCGCAGCCCTTCGGGCCTGTCGGTACCTTGCAACTGCCTCCGGAGACCTCCGGGACAACAAATCCCGGAAGGCCTCTTTCTTCAGTCGGACAGCTTCCCTGACCACCAGTGTCCACCACGGTGTTCAAGGGTTACCACCCCTTGAGGCACCTAAAACCTTGAGGCCGCAGCTCTCCACCGTGGCTTCGGCAACGGAAGCTTTGAACATTGCCCACTCCGGTTCAATGTCCCCAACCTCCGCAGGGATGCCTGAAAAAACTCCGCCGGAGGTGTGAGTTGAAGATCTCACAGACAGGGACCTCCTCCAAACGTTCCCAGTTCACCCGCACTACTCGCTTGGGCTTCCCAGGTCTGTCCAGAGTCTTTCCCCACCCCCTGATCCAACTCACCACCAGATGGTGATCAGTTGACAGCTCTGCCCCTCTCTTCACCCGAGTGTCCAAAACATATGGCCTCAAATCTGATGACACGATTACAAAATCGATCATTGATCTTCGGCCTAGGGTGCTCTGGTACCACGTACACTTATGAGCATCCTTATGTTCGAACATGGTGTTTGTTATAGATAATCCATGACTAGCACAGAAGTCCAATAACAAACATCCACTCGTGTTCAGATCGGGGAGGCCGTTCCTCCCAATCACGCCTTTCCAGGTGTCCCTGTCATCTCCCACGTGTGCGTTGAAGTCACCCAGCATCACTATGGAGTCCCCTACTGGGGCCCTATTCAGGACTCCATTCAGGGTCTCCAAGAAGGCTGAATACTCTGTACTGCTGTTCGGTGCATATGCACAGACAACAGTCAGAGTTTTCCCCCCCACAACCCGTAGGCGAAGGGAGGCGACCCTCTCGTCCACCGGGGTAAACTCCAACATAGCAGTACTCAGCCGGGGACTTGTGAGTATCCCCACACCCACCCGTCGCCTCACACCATGGGAAACTCCAGAGAAGAATAGAGTCCATCCCCTATCCAGGAGTACGGATCCAGAGCCACAACTGTGTGTCGAAGTAAGCCCCACCAGATCCAACTGGTAACGCTCCACCTTTCTCACCAGTTCCGGCTCCTTCCCCCCCAGTGAGGTGATATTCCACGTCCCTAGAACTAGCCTTTGCTGCCCGGGTCTGGTCCGTCGAGACCCACGGCCTTCACTACCACCCATATGGCAGCGCACCTGACTCCTGCGGTTTCTCCAATGGGTGGTGGGCCCAAGGGATGTAGAGGGGGGTGTCACGTTGCTTCTTCAGGCTGTGCCCGACCGGGCTCCGTGACAAGCCCGGCCACCAGGCGCTCCCCAACGAGCCCTCCATCTGGGCCTGGCTCCAGACGGGGGCCCCGGGCTTCCTCCGGGCAGGGTAACTCCTCCTCTTGCCGTTTTTTCCATGGAATCTTTGTGAACCATTCTTAGTCTGGCCCCTCACCTGAGACCACTTTGCCTTGGGAGACCCTACCAGGAGCACCTGGCTCCAGACAACACAGCCCTCAGGATCATAAGGGCACACAAACCTCTCCACCACGATAAGGTGCTGGTTCCCGGAGAGGATGTATATATGTGTTAGATTATATTTATGTTTAGAATAGAAATAAAGTTTGTCTGTATTCAAAGATGATTGACTTTGGTATATTTTGATAAATAATCTCATCCCTGTTTCTAAAAGATTTAGCTTCAAAGCTGTACCTAAATACATGTGATATTATTTTCAATAAGCCATGAGAATAATATCACTCCAATTACGTTAATTAATTAATTCCATTTAATCATAATTAAAGCTAATTCCTTAAAGTAGAAATTGTGAGCAGATACACTGAGATGTTTTATTACGATTTTAATGGTGGAGAATTTATTCAGACAAATAATCTAGGTATTTGTCATTTATCTAATTTATAATGGTTGTTGAACACGACTAATTCCATTATACATTTCATTACCTAATAATGTACAACAAGGACAGTTTAATTTAGTTCATAGCTCACATATTTCAAGACCCTAAATTCCCTCACATATATTGGTGTTAGAAGACGGGCACGTTAACGTTTCCTGTCTAAATTCATCAGTTCCAAATATCCTACACAGTGTTAGCCATGTGTTTACTTTGTGTGTAATCATTTTGCAAGGTGTATTAATGTAGTTTTTGAATATTTTCCTGTCAACAGTTTTGCTGTCATGGCTTTGTTGTTATTAACACCATCATAGAACAGTAATACACACAATGTGAACTAGGGATGGGGAGTCAACTCCATCGGCTCTTTTGTTCTATCGACTGTATCTTTTCTACAGGTTGTTTTGATTGGCTCATATTAGTGAATTGGCTTTCTTAAGATCCAATCACATACCTTACACATATCTGCAGGTGGGACACTTATTCATCATGTACTTTTCAGTGAGAGATGATGCATGTGATTGCTAAAGAGAGAGAGGATGCGTGACAGACTTCAAAAGATTAAACTTTCTGAACTTTCTAGCATTACATCAATGCATGGGGCAGAGGTCAGGAAGTAAATGGATGCCGGTTTTATCAGTGTGCATGTGAGTGTGTGTTATTTTTGCTCTCCTCTATATACTACTGATGATTTGTTCTTTGATTCATAACTTTCGTAACCTGCCCCTGTTTTTCAATTTGTCTAGTTTCTGTATGAAAATTAAATAAATAATTTTCGGCCCAGCCTAAATGTTATTTTCCACCTTTAAATGTGGTTATAGGCAGAAACCAGGGAACGTTGTCAACAGGCATTATAAAATATTGTACAATGCGAAATGTCTCTTGACTAATTCGAACAGTTATACTAGTGCACTGTTATATTGTACGTCTTCATCATTTAGTTTATGTCTTAGGGAAGCACATTTTTTATAAACAAATCAAACACTGCATTGAGTTTGTGATAATGACTGTAAACTTGTCAGGTCCATTGCCAGAACATTAGTTATTGAATAGGGAACACTTTATGATCTGAGAGCAAGCAATATTTAAAAAAATTATAAACACACCAAAATATGTGAATTAAACCCCTGCTGTTTGATATATTGTGGTCAAGGAAATATTAAAAAATGTATCCTTCAAAACAACAGTCCAAATTAAGTTTGTTATTTGTTCATGATAATGTTCACTACTTTTATTTAAAATTAGTTTTACATGTATAATTATATAAAAATAATAATACAAATAAAAATAAAAAAGATGACATTTCCTCTGCACACAGCAAGCAATGTGGTTTCTGTTGACCACAGCCGCTGATTTAGAGTCAACTTTTCCTGCCCCACAAATAGTTTGGGTGAGAAAAACTGATCAGCAGTTTCAGAAAAACTGCAGACTTATTATGGAGCAGCAATCTAAATGATTGGATTAAACAAGCTAATATGAGTGAAAACTGGGGATTTTGTGTTCAATTCATTTTCTCTAAGGACCACCTTGTGTCACTTTGGAAGGCACTGCCCCCTAATGGCCACCCTTGGTGACGGCCTTGAATCTCAACCCTATCCTTCCTAAAAATAGTTGAGGAGTCGATTCATTTCGGTTTGTTCTGAGCAAAAAATAATAATTTCGATCTGGTTCAAAAGTTCTGCAGCCTTTTTCCAAATGGTTGCCGATTAAAACTAAATAAAAGAACGGTTAATAACGTTCTTTTTAAAATTACAGTACTCTGCGCTAAGGGGTGGGTGAACTACCAATTTAAGCATTGCCAGATCTCACAAGAGAAGCAAGCAATCTGGTCTAGAAAATAAGCTGAAAATAAGCCACTTGCCTGCAAATAAACAAAAAATTTGCGATTATCAGAAATAGTAACAAGCATACTGTTAATTAACAGTTAACTAATATTTTAATTAAAGATCTACTTCTGAGTCAAAACCCAGCAGCATCAAATCTGTATTAATGCATCATATCAACAATAATTCAGTGAAGACATGGAAACAACTGAAAAAAGTAAATTGCATCTAATAATATTTTCCTTGCAGCTGAATTAGCAGTGCATGTATATGTAGTAATTATACAGTTGTTAAAAAGGTCTTCATTCACAGAATACAACATTCACAACAGACAATTAGGCAAAGAAATGTGTGATAGCACCAGTTTCCTTCAGGCTCAAAGCACATTTCACTTTCTCTTGCAACATGAAGTGGTGTAGTTATTTAGGTAAATTAGCAATTATTATTTAATTATGATTCATCGACTTTATAGACATTACAGTTTTATCGTCTGGTAATGCTGATCTTCTGTAAAGCTGCTTTGAAACAATGTGTGTTGTGAAAGGCGCTATAAAAAATAAAAAAATTGACGTAGTTCCAAAAATATACTGTTATAAACCCTTTGGCCTTTAGTTTCATGGAAAAATTATTGGAACAAAATTAACCGGTATAACCGATTTCCAGCATTTAAAAATAACATTTTCACAACGGAACAATTGAAAATCACTTTGTTCCGGTTTTTGGTTATGTTTGATTACGTTTTTTCATTCCTTGAACCGTTTTTAGTCCCTGCTTTATACTATACCCCACGTGAGTGCCTTGGATTTGTTTTTCCTTGATGAACACCTAACCTTCCTCCAAAAGAGCACTGGTGGAGGCCATAATTACATACCCCTGATGCAACTTTCAGCTACTTTTTTAATTTTTTATATGTATACTTATATATTTTATCTATCTTAAACTGGACTGTTTACCCAACATTTGTGTGTGTTAAGTGCTACGTATTTTTTTGCTTCTTAGAGTATAACATAATTAGCTTAGCAACATGCTAACACCAAACTGAGAGTCGAGTCTCCTGTGCGTTTTTAGATGAGGTTCACTTACAGTTAGTATGTAAGCACTAGGCAATAGACAGCAAACAACTCACTAGATTTTGGAACAGACATTATATGTGTGTTAATCCAGGAGAGAGGTTGTAAAAAAAGAATCACAGAGTGTGAGAAGGAGGCAAATGAGAAGTAGAAGTAAAGGAAAATGAGCAAAGAAAAGACTCACTGACTAAATAAGATTCAATGAAAGTAGCGGGGAGACAGTGGGAATGGAAAATAAATTAAAGATTTTAATTGCATTGAACCACTCTGCTCTCTCTCTCTCTCTCTCTCTCTCTCTCTCTCTCTCTCTCTCTCTCTCTCTCTCTCTCTCTCTCTCTTTCTCTCTCCCCATCCATTAGATTTGTGGTTCCAGTAAAGCATGTGGGTGAGTATGACACTGTTAAGCAAACCTCATTACCTTTGTCATCTCTTTCCCATTAATCATGCAAGGTTGTTTGGAGCTACACGCAGCCAGAGTCAATCACTCACACTTATACACCTCACATATTAATAGGCTTGAAATGTCGATAATGTATTGATCGTAATCCAGTATCAAATGATTAGTTCAAATCACCTTCATACATTCGGAAGGGGGCTAGGGGATAAGTGAATGTCACATATGAAATGTCTGGCACCCAAAGAGACTATCTTCAGGAATGTAGTGGTTCTAATTCTGGTTCCACATAAAGGAATATTCCAGGTTCAATAAAAGTTAAGCTCAATCAACAGCATTTGTGGCATAATGTTGATTACCACAAAATTAATTTTGACTCGTTGCTCCTTTCTTTAAAAGAAGCAAAAAGCTGGGTTTCATTGCTGGGTTACACTTTTAATTGTTGTGCCTCATTTAAAGGGATTTCTTTAAACACTCCTACTGATTCAGTGAGTGGGTGAGCTGTTTTAGACAGATGAGGTCAAGAATAGTTTGTTCATTGTTTTGATTCATTAAAAAGAACCAGCTCATATGAGTCATTTGGACAGTACTGGTCTGTGAAACGATATTACAGACTAAATTAAATAAATATATCATGAAATAATTATATCCTTCCATACTGGTCTCACATGTATATTTGATGCAACCAGTGAGGACAACTCAATAGAAATGCATTTAATGATTTCAAAGTACTCAGTCTTTCTCTGTTATCGCTGTAGAATCAATGGTACTGGAAACACTTATTTTAGTACGCTGCTCCATCTGCAATAGCAAAAGAATGCAGATGTCCAAGAACCGTTAATGGAACCAAACATCACGAAAAGCATTTGGTTCCAGTATTTTGTATTTTTCATTTTTTTAGTGGAATAAGATTCGGTTCTCGATTGCCAACCCAACTCATGTCTTATTTCTCTCTGTTATTCTCCTTTTGGCTTGACAAATATAGAACATCTCTCAAGGACATCTAATGACTTTGTGTTTTGATCTGAATTATTAATGTACATTTTATCTCTGAAATGTTGTCTTGATCTACGGGCTTCCACTGGTTCAGAAGGGGGTTGAGACAACGATCTTAACAAACATCAGTAAAGCTGTTTGAATGGGGATTAATAGACCACAGAACTCACATATCTTATACAAATGCAGAAGTCAGGGCATGTCCCCCAAAATATTCAGAAAAATTGGCATTCAATATGATTTTCCCCATATAGAATGACATTCTTAAAGGGGTCATCATGAGGAATCAGATTATAAGCATTGTTGCTCATTTCACATTAAAAGGGGATGTTCTTAAAAGCTCAGCAGGAAAAATATCTCAGAAAGAGGAATGAAAATGGTCACAAAACACTATATTATGACAGTTTGAACAGATTATATGAATTTATGATACAAAATGACCATTTTAAAATTGTATCTTTGGTCCCCTCCAATCTGGAATATTGGATTACATCATGCTAGCAGTAACTTGAGACTTTTTCCAAGCTTGCTATGGATAGGACAAGATGAAAGACAGGGAATGAGTTCCTTTGCTGCTGCTGCTCCAGATTTCGATTGTTAATCTTTCCCTTGTTTGACTGTTTCTTACTTTTTGTTAATCCATGTGGTGAAAGCTGCTGAAAATAACTGCTAAATGGCTATTGAAAAAGACTGATATCTAACTGATAACAGATGACAGCTCTACAATACACAGAGATTGCAGAGGACTGATACAGGACACTAGAACAGATCCATATAAATATAAGACTGAGGATGCTTGTGCTATTCCAGGGTTAAAATTAAGGATTAAAAGTAGGATTGTTAGGGCTGGTTTTGTTGCAGAACTCTCTCAGACTGCAGTTGTAAGCCATGTCTGGATTTTCAGCCATGTTCCGTCCTTAACCACCCTCTTAAAGACTGAATACCGGTCCACACCATTCCTGTTAAGCCTCATTGAAAGCTATCAAAACACTATTGCCTGCTCTCTCCACTCCCCTTTTGTAAAGGGCTCAACAATAGCCAATGTGAAAGAGTTTTGGCCAGTTGACAAGACTGTCACATCCTATTGAGCCTCTGTTGTGTTGTCACTGTCTTATATTTGTTGATCATGTACATGTGTTTTTATGCCCTTGGTTTTCTGCAAAGTATTAAATGTTGTTTGGTTTGGATTTTGTTGATTAAAATGTCGCCAAGGTAACATTATCTAGCTGGTTAACAAGAAGTGCTTTTCCACCATTGGGCTGAACAGTAAGAAACAGTTCCAGTAACATTTCCACTTGAATACGGTTAGGTATGGTTCAATTACATACTGTTCCTGGCCCAGATTTCTCAGCACGGTAGCCCAAATGTTACAGGACAGAGAACGTGGAACCACTTTAGTGACGTGTTGACTCATGATTGGTCACTTGCTAAGTTGCTTAATTCTAATTCTGATTTAGAAGCACCACATTTGAAAAAGAAACTGTAATATTGTCAACAAGCCCTTATCGTAACGGAAAGGTACAGTTCCACAATGAGAATGGCTAATTGCGAGAATTAATTGCAATAGTCCAGGAAGCATCACTTGGGTTGAAAGTTATAAAAAAAATTTATTATAAAAAAAAAAATTGTCTCACAAAAATATGATGCTAAAAAATTACATTTAGATTTTTTTTTTATTATTATTATTGTGAGGCCAGTGAAACTAGTGGCAGGGCAAGTACAAATCTTTAATCCCTGCCTTGTTGAAGGAATGCTGCTCCGCTTCCTCATTAGATATCAACTAAATGCAGACTGGTAGTCTTTCTTGTGCAAAGTTTAATTCATCTAACTTTTTTTCTCCACCCTTCCTTTTTACCATGGTGACTGGTGTCTAAATACATGCATAATGAATGCATCTCTCATTAGAATGATTGCCAGAGGAAAAACATTGCTTGGCTCACGGCGGGGTTTTCTTGGATTCTAAAATTACGGTTTATCCTCATTTATTTATCAAAGGCTTTCCACAATCAGCCCTCATCACGACTGGGACGGCTGTGGGAAACAGATGTTTACTGATTCAGCAGGCGCACCATGCCAAAGCGGCTGTATTACGGCCCATTCATAGTGCAGAAAGGACAGGAAAAAAAGGAAGGGAGGAAAAAGAAAGGCTGACGAAACGCAGGCGCTGAGCGAGAGAGTCGCCTCCTCTTCTGCCGCCGCTTCATCATAATATGGTTTGATTGTTGAAATCGTTCTTCGGGGGAGAATTTTCCCATTTCTGCTCTTTTTTTTTTAATGTTTATGTTACATTATGTTTTAATGTGTTGGTTTTCCCTGCCAAGCTGCTTTTACTCACAATCAGCGATAGCGTTTACACAAAACACTCACTTCATGCTTCGACTGAAAGAGGCGAGGAGTTCAGGGTAGAGAAAATCTAAATAATCTGAATGCTGCTGGAAAGACAGACAAACCTGTTTATACCACAAGCCATCATTTCATTTCAACAGCTGCCAAAATGTAATATGTAACCAGCGTCACACAAAGCCAACTGTCCACTCACTCTTAGCTGGTACTTTATGTGGATACATTTCTCTCCATGTGAGAATAACTCTTTAGACGGTCTCATCCACCTAACCAACGCGTGGCTAACCTTTCCAGCATTTAGTGTGCTCAAGCGAATTACTCACATAAATAATGTTAGATGTTAATTACAATGCACTTGGCAATCATTTATTTCTCTCATAGCTCTATTTTACAATTTACAAACTAGATAAAAAAAGACCATAAATAAATGACATGTTTCATGTACCTAAATTCATAAAATAAAAAATGGAAGACAACAATGAGAGTATTGACACAATTATGCACAATGTTAAACTTAAATGCCAAGATCAGCTGAGAAAAATGACTTGTTAGTGTGTTCCTCCAAAATAAATTTCATTAAGAGACTTGGCACAGTACATTCTATTGAATTCTTCTCTTCTCAAATTCATTGCATATTCCAAACAGGTCCTATAAGGCTGACACCAAATATTGAGGAGGGAATATAGAAGGATAAACAAGTAATGACAAAAAGAAACATATTCAAGGTCTAAACAGAGGCTTTTCATATGAGAATGCATTGCATTAACAGAACCCCCTCAGATAAAAGAGTCTCTCAAGCTGGACAGAATGAATCAGGTTGATGTGAAACAGAGAACACTTGAAATGTTAAGAGTTTTTTCCCCTTTGTTATAAACATTCCTGTAATAAGTTTATTTTACGTACAAATAACGTGCCTCTTCTTGCAGTCCACTTCATCTTGCAGACCATTCAAATTAGCTTAACTCATTCATATTCGAGTCAAAAGGCCCAAAAAATGTTGCATGTTTTAGTGACAATCCCCAGTCTTGGCGTAAGAAGTAAAGAACAGCAGTGGATTGCCGGAAATAGCAAACTACTCCAGTATGCTTATCTCCAGCGATTAGCCACAACTCAAGAGTTCTGTAGTTTTGGCACACATCATGAGTTTTTCTCAAACAAACTGTCATCCTTTTTAGAGAAAACAAACACTGCACTGAGAATCAAGAGTTTGAAGATATTCTGTCAAAATGTGTACAAACTGTGCACAAGTGAGACAAAAAAAAATAAAAATGAATCATTGTTATCTCTCACTGAATCTCTTAAGAGACAACCGAAGGGCCCTTGCATGCTCCTCTGGCTGTTCGTCATTTGTTCTTGGACTCCCATTTCTGAATCGTTGGCATTCGGCAGGCATTATGGAATTAAAGTCCTTTGTCCTAGTGTTGGATAAATGTAGTTATTGCAACTGTCATTGATGTGAGGCTGCACAGGAGTTTCATGGAGGATATCGCTACGGAGCAGATGTATGAAGGTGACACTGTAGAGAGACACAGAGAGAGAGAGAGAGAGGAGAAGAGAAGAGAAGAGATGAGAAGAGAAGAGAAGAGAAAATTATTATGATTTTGGATTCAAAGCTCATACAGTATACAGACCAGGACTCTATACAGCAAAAATTGTTCTGTTTGCTCTGTTGCTGGGGAGCATGAGAAAAACAAATTGCACATTTTTGGCTCCATTTTCATTTTGAGCTCATCCCATCAAATGGCACAGAGCTCTGCCAATATACCCCCCCCCCCCCCTACATATTCATTGGTGCTGGTTCTAATCCCACCTAATGAGTAGATAAATAACTGCAGGGAACTGAGGGGAAGTAGAGCAGAACTCATAAACATTGGGTCAGACTTGTTACTTTGTGCTTACCTTAGATCAGCTATGATGGAACTTCCAGTAAGTGAGACGTGTTGATTTCACGGGCCGCCGAAAGTCTCCCAAGACAAGGAGACGAAGGCAGGAGTGAGGAAGATGTACATGGAGCGGGAGAGTGAGAAAAGGGGAACTGTGGAGACCGAGGTGGAGAGAGATGTAAACCGAAGGCAGAATTTTCTATTCCAACCGGTGCGCATGAGATCCCAGCCAAGTGGAGAAGTATGGAGAATTGCAGAGTGGAGACAGATATTCCATTTAGGAGAGTGGGGAGACCTGAAGACCTTCCAGAACTGGCCCGGAGGTGTCTTCCATTGTGGATGTCGTGAAGATGAACACCTCTCCGAATTCACCAGACAAAGTGCACTAAATAGTGCTTAAAATCTTTATCTCTGATGCCTTCGTACTGAGCATAAAAAATCTGCCAGGTGCCGCTGACTGTAGTAACTCTGAAATGGCAGGAGCGGACGAGAAAATCCAGTACTATTTATACACTTACATACAAAATAAAACAATTGAAAGAACCAGAGAAACCCCTTCGTAGTGTCATTGAAATTAAGGAAACCATGTAAAGCTTCCTAAAATCGTATCCAGAGCATCAGTACAGCATGGGACAATCCTCTCAATTCTCTCAAAGTGCAGGGATGGCGTTATTGAAGGAAAGTGCTGTATCATTCCTCTGAAATATTTTTCTATTTTGCTTTTTCATTAATTTTCCAAAATTTTATTTCAAGTGCATGGATGAGGTAAGTGGATTTTCTTAGAAACCAAAATAAAAAAATAAAGTCCAAAGTATGTTTTGAGTTTCTGTTCCGATCGCATGGGTTCAGACAGGAACCATCCTGTCTTGCATTTGTTGCATCTGGGACATCATTCCATGCGCGCTGCTGAGGATCTTATCCTGATGTACTGCAGAGGAGATCCCTATCCGTGCCATGTCTCTGTTTCAATAAAACACAAGATAGAAGTGATGAGAACAGGCAGTCACTTTATTCTAATTTGCTCTCTGCAAACAGAAAAGTGATCTCTCTCTCTCCTTATTTGCTTTTAACACAAAATCTAAGAATTCTGGCTGTACATTTGCATGCCAAAGTAATATTGTCTCATGGATTGCCATCTCACAGGGGTTTTGCACGGAAATGTGTCTGCAGAACCCATATGTCAAGACCGTGTATCCCTGGGTGCTGATTTAAAAGCTGTTTTTCCTTCTCTTGTATTAATCAAAAGCATGCTCAAAGCTCTTCCATTGTATATGTCCAATATACAATGTCTCCTAACATCTAAAAGGTATAGTTCAATCTAAAATGAAGCTTCTGTCATTATTTACTTCCCCTAATCTTGTTCCAAACCCATATGACTGCAAATGTATGGAACTAAAATGCTATAAAAGTGAATGGTGACTGAAACTAACATTGTGCCTAATATCTCCTTTTGTATTCCACACATAAAAGAAAGTCAAATGGGTTTGGAACATTATGAGGGTGAATGAATGATCATTTCTCACTGAACTAACCCTTTAAGAGTGCCCAGTATTTGCTCATGTGACTCACTCTTGTGTCATATGGACCACAGCTTCTGGGGTGGTGTAACCAGCAGCTGTGAAGTTGTCTCTGTAACGTTCCATATTGATGGCCTGTAGCCAATCGGCAACTGAGCCCAGGGTAGAAGTGAATTCTGGGCTGCTTGGCTCCAGGAGGGTGGTGTTGGGTCTACAAAAGAAAGCGAGACTTACAGTGAGTTAAGAGTCCCAAGAGATTGGGCTGGATCTCTGTTGCCCATTTTTAACGACTTATGAAGGAACTATAAAAGACATTATAGGTGTATGAATCACTTTAGTGGAACATGTTTATATACCAGCGCCAGTCATGCATGCAACATGCACTTATGTGCCACAGCTCAAAACGCTTTTATAGCAATCCATAACCTGTAAAAATGAGACTTTCAGTAAAGCGGGTTCTTAAAGATTGAGAATACAAGTCAAAATGCATCTACAGGTATTTAGCATGTTTCAGGAATTTTCCGGTTTAAAGGAATATTCCAGGTTCAATACAAGTTAAGCTCTATCGGCAGAATTTTTGGCATATTATTGATCATCACAAAAAAAAAATATTTTGACTTGTCCATCCTTTGCCTTAAAAAAAGCAAAAATCTGGGTTACTGTTGAGGCATTTACAGTGAAGTGAATGGGGCCGATTTCTGAACATTTAAGTACTAATTTTTTCACAAGTATAGTCGTTAGACGTAAACAATATTTTAGTGAAAAAGATTTTAGTGTTATAAAATCACTTATAACCTTTTCAGTGTAAAATTTTAGCCAATTTTACAACTTTGTTACCATGATGATGTAAGGCCAACAACCCTAAAACCTTAAACTTAAAAAAATCACAATTGAAACAATTTTGCAGCTCAGATATTACATGAGTTTTAACAGAACAATTAATGCAAGTGCTTTAATAAAATTATAAGCTTTACATTTCTGTGTTTAAACCCTCCAAAAATTGGCCCTATTCACTCCCATTGTAAGTGTCTTACCTCAAATTTATTTTAAATTTTTTAAGAAAACGAGGAACGAGTCTAAATACATGTTTGCCGTAATCAACATTATGCCACAAATGCTGTCGATTGAGCTTAACTTGTATTGATCCCGGAATATTCCTTTAACGCATTTTTTTCATTATAAATTATATTATCAGGATAGAAATAAAAATTAATTTCTGAATGTCTTCCAGTATTTGGTCTAAATGTTTGGTATGTCCCCCTTTTGCTTTAATGATTCATGTAAAATGCAAATCAGTTTATTTTATTTTATTTTCAATCCTACATTTTCAGTGTAATCTCAGACTTTTGGACCCCACTGCATATGACAGAGGATATACCTCGCAATCTCTCCCCCCGTTCTTTTCAAGCTGTTGGGGTTCCGGATAAGTTTGTCCAGCATGTTGACTATTTGACTAAACTTCGGCCTCTCGGCTCGCTCTTTCTGCCAGCAATCCAGCATCAACTGGTGCAAAGAAACTGGGCAGTCCATTGGTGGTGGCAGCCTGTAACCTTCCTCAATTGCCTTTATCACCTTAGACACAAAGGAATACATAAAAAATAGGAAGTTAAACAAAAACGTAATATTCTTTCAGTTCTGAGATAACCTTGTTTTTTCCCTGATGGGACACTTACATCCTGGTTACTCATGTCCCAGTATGGCCGCTCTCCGTATGACATCACCTCCCACATGACGATGCCGTAACTCCACACATCGGAAGATGAGGTGAACTTCCTGTACGTAATAGCTTCGGGTGCGGTCCATCGAATTGGAATCTTGCCTCCCTGCGATTGATAGGTTCCTGTTAATTCCTTCCAAAAGAGATAGCAAACACATGCATGGAGGTTAATCACACACACACACACACACGCATGCACATACACTCAGCACACAATACTGGGGTTAGTTTCTATATCTAAACTACTTGAAAAGATAATGGCAGTCCCTATAAGCAAAGCAGCCACATGCATGCAGATTAAACGCTTCAGTGTCAATGGTTGTTAAGCTTACCCTGGTTGTATAAGCAGCATCTGGGTCTTCCTCGAGAACTCGAGACATGCCAAAGTCAGACACCTTACACACAAGGTTGCTGTTGACAAGGATGTTGCGTGCAGCCAGATCACGGTGGACGTAGCTCATGTCAGACAAATACTTCATCCCTGAAGCAATACCACGGAGTATGCCAACCAGCTGAATTACCGTAAACCGTCCGTCGTTCTTCTACAAAAAGAAGAGCAAAGAAACATTCTTAATTCTTTATGTTTAAATCAATACACTAAACCAGAAGACTTAAAATGGCACAAAGTAAAAGTGGATGGACTCACCCTGAGAAAAGCATCCAGGGATCCGTTTTCCATGTACTCAGTAATGATCATAACCGGCTTACCTGCGCAGAGAAATAAAAAGTTTAGAAATGTATAACTTCCAGTTCAAAGGCCGTTTCCTCTTAGGCCACTATATTAATCTATGCTAATCCTTTTCCTTTGAAAACTCAATTTTCAGTCTCCTAACGTCATTATATTCCAAAGTGTAGGGTGACCAGATTCCTGCTTGTGGAAAATGGGACAGCTAATACTGTATACTGTAATACACAATAGAAAAATTGTCGTATCCTTTACTAGGCACAGATCAATGCGAATAAGAGGGTGCGTCAGCATCTGTAACTGTTTTCACCTTGTACTTTTCGCTGGCAGCAATTTTTCTCAGTGTGCGCTTGTCTTTCAAGAGTTTATCTTATTGCAGAGTAGTCCAGTCCAAAATTAAGATGTACAAAAAACATTGCCTTCACTCTAGGATGTCTCTCAGTAGGGCCCACACAAGTTTTTCTGTGTTCTCCAATGAGCATCTCAAATTGTGGAGGTAATCCACCAATGCTGAATAAAAGTTTCTCACTGCACAAAAGAAATCATCCACTCGTATGTCACCAGCTTCAACCAGGGCATCCAACTGCTTTTTAATGTCAGAGGGTATGAATGATTCCTCCAGCCTGGCCTATAATACTTTTCTCAGGTCATGAATGTGCAAAGCTATGGCCGTGCACAACAAAATGATAAGAAAAGTCCTTCCCTTGCATGCACCTCGGAATTTTGCTTCTCAAAAAAATCGCTACAACTTGGTGTGGCACACTTACTTTTAGCAGCATCCACATACTTTTTTGTATGAACAAGTATCGCGTTGTCGTGCGGCCTCCATGGGCTTGGAAAAGCGAGCTCCACAAATCTCACACCTTACTTTACTAGGCTCTGTCTGTGACTCATTGTTTAGAATTGTAAACTCTTTTTGAAGATCCTCATTAAATGTACATGTCCGCTTCCTTGACATTTTTCCAGCCGCAATTTCATCTGTGTGCTCTTCAATCAGTTCACTAACTGGACGTCTATTGATAGGGGATTGTGATTGGATTGTTTAATCCAATCATGTACTTCAAATAACACGGTGTGATTTTATTGGTTTTACAAGCTTTATCCTTGGCTACCTTTGATTAGAATACTCACGTGACCAAGAAAGCCGCATAGGCGATAAAGAATTTTTAGGAGAGGGGAATTAAAGGACAAAACACGATTTTTTTCAGAATAAGTTGGTACACTAGAAAAAGTGCTTCAATACGGGACTGTCCTGGGAAAAACGGGACATCTGGCCACCCTACCAAAGTATGCAGGTATGGAAAGCGTTGTATTCGGTAGAGGCATAAACGTAGCAAAATCAATATGTTTTCAAACAAAAACATATTAGTGTGGATGTGGACATACTCTGAACCAATCAGGGTTCAGAACCAATTTTCTGCTTTAGAAACTCCATGGTTTGACTATATGAATGATTTTATTCAACAAAGGCTAAAGTAGAGACTTGTCAAATACTGATTTATTACCTACAGTGCATCAATGTATAGAAGATAATTTGTTTTTTAGTTGTATACATTCAGACAAGGATGTTACCAAATATTCAAGATAAGGCGGAACCAAATCTAAACCTCCAGAATCAGTCATTGAAAACCCCATTTTAAGCAAGCAGTATTATAAATATTGGGGGGACACATCCCCCCTCAATGTCTATGGTGGTTGCATACCTGCACACATTGGTCTGTTTGAATGACACTTCCTAATCAAACACTAAATGAACCCATTCTCTAGCCCCTCCCCTTTTCTCACACACTCCCCTCACGTACTTTCCGCTCCTGTTTGCAAGAGGGATTTTTGTGTGGGTTTGTTTACTGAATGCGGCCGTTGCTGGAGGCTATCAGGGCTGGATTCCCACATTACCTGCCAGTCACTACAGAGACAAGGCATCTCTATGGCAATGCAGGCCCCTCATATAGAGCCGAAAGAAAAGAGCCCAGGGACTTTACAATAGAGGACATTGGCTCACGCACACACACACCTACACAGAACCGCTCACAAATGCGTACACACATACGCACTTCACCTCAGAGGGATCATTTCAATGTTCGAGCGGTGCCTTCATTATGCAAATACAATCTTCCATTTAGTGCCAGCGCATAAAAGACTGCGCCCACCATGCCCTGTGTATGCTTTCTGCAGAGATGGCTGCCATCCTCTCTCACTCACTCTCTCTCTCACTCCGAGGCTTAGGGGCATTTCGTCTTTATATATTTAGGACAATTTCTACATCATTAGTAATTTATTTAACAGGTTTAATTGGCCCTGTTGGAGGCATAGGCTGTGAGGAGAGGGCTGCCATTGTCTGTTTGTACAACAGTTATCCTGAAGACACTTCAGCCATGCTGAGGATTATGGAAAGGGCTGCTACTAATACACAACACTATAATAGTGTTCACTGAGCTACCTACAGTATAAGACAGCAGTTCTGTTAAAAGGTTGCTGGAGGTTGTGTAGTCATAACTATGCTGAGCGTGTTAATATATTTTGGAGTTGCCCGAACGTAACCATTTTCTGGAATAATGTTCAATTAAAAACTAAAAATATTTTACATCCCAATGCAATTTTTTAAGATGTTCTTTGGTAGTTCAAATACTGTAAAACCTTAAATATGGATGTTATCTTTAATATTACTTCATTAAAAAGACCAATAACAGTGATTTTAAGCCAAAACCCCTTTATGTTGAAAAAAAGGCAAAAACTATGAATTAAAAAATGACTAATCTATGAAAGAAATTACTGAAAATTGTGTGGTATTTAATCCATGTGTGTATGCTAACTTTGAGGTTTGTGTAGTCCTAAACGTTCACAAAGTTCCCTTTTAGCATATACGTACCACGATCAGCCATAACATTAAAACCACCTGCCTAATATTGTGTAGGTCCCCCTCATGCCGCCAAAACAGTGCCAATCCGCATTCTGAGATGCTATTCTTATCACCACAATTGTACAGAGCGGTTATTTGAGTTACCATAGACTTCGAACCAGTCTGGCTATTCTCTGTTGACCTCATTATCAATAAGGCATTTCTGTCCACAGAACTGCACTCACTGGATGTTTTTTGTTTTTGGCACCTTTAGGAGAAAATTCTAGAGATTGTTGTGTGTGAAAATTCCAGGAGATCAACAGTTACAGAAATACTCAAACCAGCCCATCTGGCACCAACAATCATTCATGTGATTATATAATCAGCCAATCAAGTGGCAGTAGTGAAGTGTAAAAAATCAAGCAGATACGGGTCAGAAGCTTCAGTTAATGTTCACATCTTACCAATCAGAATGGGGAACAAATGTGATCTCAGTGATTTAGACCGTGGCATGATTGTTGGTGCCAGACAGGCTGGTTTGGGTATTTCTGTAAAAGCTGATCTCCTGGGATTTTCATGCATAGTCTTTAGAGTTTGCTCAGAATAGTTTCATAAACAAAAAACATCCGGTGAGAGGCAGTTCTGTGGATGGAAATGCCTTGTTGATGAGGGAGGTTAACAGAGAATTGCTAGACTGGTTCGAAATGATAAGGTCTACAATAACTCAGATAACCGCTCTGTACAGTTGTGGTGAGAAGAATAACACCTCAGAATGCTATTCTGATATGCAGGTTGGAGCTATTTTGGTGGCACGAGGGGTACCTACACAATATTATGCAGGTGGTTTTAATGTTGTGGCTGATCGATATATATGTATTTACATAACAGACCAAACATATTGATGACTCATCTTGCACTACATAGATTTTGTCCTATCAAATGCTCTCTAAAATGAGAAAATAACTTCCTTAGGACATACAGTATGTCTTCTCTTTAACTTACTGTTCACTACTGCTCTCTCTCTAACCCATCTGTTGGCATTGTCTTCATTATTACATTAAAGAAAGGACAGGGATTTGCCAGGGCTGTCTGGAGGTAAGATGTCACTCAGTGGGATGGTCACATGTAAGAAGACGCCCCATCATATGAAAGCAACCCTCACCCACCAAAACAACTCAAAAAACATCTTCATCTTTATGTTTCTGTGGCTGAGTTTCTCTCCAGGGCTCCTGAGCTGGTTGACAGCGAATGAGCCATCACCATGAGGAGACACTAAGGGTGTTCTTCAGTCCAGCTGTCAAATGCAAAGCCTACTAATGCAAATCGCAGCTCTGAGTTCTCCACTAACACACACACACACACACACACACACACACATATACAGTACCAGTTTCTCAGAATATTATAAGCTGTTATGCCGGCTGAGAGCCAGCTACAACTCCACTGTCGAGGGTTTCTCAAATATACATAAGAGAGAGTCAACTTTCAATCAATAATGGCATATTAAAAGGTTTGATGTTGGGTCTGACTGGCAGCCAAGAATCCTTTCTGGTAATGGTAAGGGTGACTTTCAATAGGCAGGTTTGATTTTCATAAAATTAGAAAAAAACGGGGAGTGCATCAATTCTTGAACACGGTTCCAAAAGGCATTAAGATGCAAACAGGAGAAAAAATTTAGGAGCAAAGTGCTCCAATTCCCAAGAAAAGGATTTTAATGTGCTGCAAAGCAAAAAGTTGAAATGAAAACCATTAGTTTGCGAAAGGCATTTCATGAAAAACAAAAGCAGATGGTAAAACACACCTTAATTGTGAGATCAACAAAACCATGATTTGCAAAAGACATGCAAATGTAAGAAAAAATCAGGATGAAAGGCTGTGGTTACCAGAGCTGTGAATACATATTGAGATGGACACATCTTTCCAATGTTGAGATTACTAGTGGATCAAAATGGGATTTTCAACAAAAGATTAATACATTTTACATTTGGTCCCACCAATCTTGAACATTTTTATTACATCCTACATTACCATAGAAGCATATGTAATATGTGTATATTTATCCATATGTTTTTAATGCTACTGTAATATATACTGTATATATTTATATACACATACTCAAAAGACTCACATTTAGTTACGACTCCCTCCAGTCTGATGATGTTGGGGTGGTCGAATTGGCCCATGATGCTGGCCTCGCTCAGGAAGTCCCGCCTCTGTTTGTCAGTGTATCCTGCTTTGAGGGTTTTTATGGCCACACAGATCTCTCGCTTTCCAGGCATCTTAAGCCGCCCGCTGCACACCTCCCCAAATTCTCCTTTAAACGGAAAAATCAAGTTTGAATCAAAAATGTCTGCAGTACGTAATGACCCATGTGACCTGTCTGGAACAGTACGCTTACAATTTAGTCTAACAGTTGTGGTCTGGCTAAATTTACTCTGACAGACAGAAACACGGAAAGAAAAACAGCAGGTCTTTTGCTCACCGATGCCGATGACCTTTTCAATCTTGATGCAGGAGGCGTCGATTTCTTTGGCAAATTCACGTACGGCTTGGTTAGGGTCCTCATAGGTGAAGGGGTCCACATAGATCCGGACTCCTGTGGGGAGAAGGAGAGAGAGGTGACTACATGTTGGCTGGAGAGAGGAGAGAAGGAGAGTAGCTTGAGAATAGCTGGCAGACAGACAACATGATAAATATATAACATCTGTTTTTCATTCTCCTCCCTCTCTCTTGTTGGCTTCTGTCTGTCCTTCAAAATATATAAATAACATCATATCTCTCTGCTTTAACAGAGACTATATAGACATGTAGGAGAATACATAATTGTGTGTTTTTATTGCTGCGTTACCTGGATGCAAATGCCTCTCCTCATCTGAGTCCTGTTTGGCTTTGCTGTATTTGCTTCTCCTGTAAACACATAGAGATGAGTGGCATCACAAAATGTGCTCAGATTTACCAAAGGCTACAATCAAAAGTCTCAATTAACTATTAATTATTCTTAAAATATCAAATAATCTGGGCTATGCTATCCAAATTATGCTACCATTTCATAGCTCTTACTGTATGTCTCATTTGTTTCTATTTACATTTTCCCTGAGTCTCTGAGATCTGAAAGAGCAACCTTTGAGAAATAAATTTTCTCACTGGGATTACAGCTGAAGTATTTCTTCACCCAGAATATCTGGTATATCTGTGATACAGGGTGGGCTGACGCATGAAGGCATATACCGTTCCAAGCCACTGTAGAAGGTCAAACTTTTGAATGACCTTTCAGCCTTTTCTATAAAAGTGGGGCAGTAAAATCAGTCAGGCTGCAAAGAGAGTAGACCTTCAAAGCGGAGAGAAGGTTTGTTCATGATCCAAGACTGCTGGCATTATATCTGAAATCAGGAACGTACCAATACGTAACTGGAGGGACATTTAGAAATGTCTACGTTTTCAAGTTTGATATTTTAAGAGTTTTGTTTTGGCTGGCTGCATTGTGAAGAAAATGAAACTGTAGCTGGCGTGTAAAACAAAGAATGTAAGTCCAACCAGTTGCATTGGTAGTGAACTGAAAAAGGACTATGCACAGGTAAGCGGTAATTATACTATGGCTAGTGCCCACTTTCCAAAGTCTGTATTTCAGCCAATCAGTTTGGACTATTGAACAAATGAGACATCACTTAATTAATATTCATTAGCAAATTTGAAGTTTTAATTATGCACCCTGCCCCCACTTTTCAGATTGTTCAGATTTTAGAGAGATGAAGAAGCAAAAAAAAGGAGAAAAAAATAGGGCAAAGGAATGGAACGCGAAAGATTACAACTCATCAAGTGGCCAAAACAGCAAAAAAATCCAGACTAAAACTACCTCCTTCACTAGAAACATTCCTCTCTGACTGTCTACAGTAGTATAAATGTGCTAGTATGCGCAATCTTCAAAGTTCCCTTTTCACCCAATCACCTGCTGAACCCCTGGGCCAACTGCTGACCTTTTTGCATGGACACAGAGGGCAAAACAAAAGCAAAGGAACAGATAACAATCCTGCCTGGGACGCTGCCCTAACGAACACTCCCTGCTGTGTATGGGGTCACCTGCCTTTATATAGAGATGGGGGCTGGGTTAGGAAAAAAAAAAAACCTGGAATGCACAACTGCTGTTATTGTTTTTCTAGTGCATTCTGGCATTGACAAAGGCCTCAAAGGTTCAGGGTTAGTGAAGGAAGAAAAAGGAGCGAGGGAGAGGGGAATATCCACAGGTAGAACAGGAGGAGAGAGGCTTTAACGCCAGAGTGCTTCACTCAAGCTAGAAATAGCTCTGCCTGCAGGGGGCCATGCCTTCATGGGATGAGGCCCTGCCATCAGCCAGAGCACCCAGTGCACGTTATTTTAGGAATAAGACGATTAGCAGGTATGGTATCCAAGTACTAAATCGAGGAACCTGTGGCTTTGTTCAAGGCTGTACCCCCTTCAACCCTCCACGATTGAGCGGTTGGTGCCCCTCAAGGTAAGAAGAAAAGGGCAAAGGTGAGAGCTACTGAGGAGGTGTAGTTTTGTCTCCTGCTGAAGGGATCCAGTGAGGATGTGCTTAATGGCTGCTTGGCCAAAACAAAAGCATCATTTATTAGCTTTGATTGTTATTTTCACTGTGAAAAAGGCCGATGCTGTTCTTCAGTGACTTTGAGAAAGTGAAGATGATTGTCACCGCTGATAATGATACAATGTCAACCATTGCTAGAGTTGTCTCTAAAATCGGCCTGGGAGAGTGCAATGTTGTTTAAAAGAAGGGTTTCCACACCTTTTGACCAAATAATTTCTATTATTTTTCAAGTTGCTCATGATTATGCAGTACCCTTGTGATTAGTAAGGATTTTTGACATTTAAATTTAGTTTTTTAAATATAATTTAATAGAGCTTGCACTCAGAAAGAGCAGGTTAAAATCAATTAATATTTTACAGCCGAGGATAAATAGTAAAATGTATATTCAGTATAAAAAAATTCCATAATTTTTTTTTTTTTTAAGGCCTCTTTTTTTATAATTGTATCATTATCATAGTAACATTCTAGGCCTGGATATCACAATTGTATCTTTTTTTATTTATTTATAATTGTGTTATTATCATCATTATATTATTTTATCATTTCAGGACTGGATATGACAAATTTATTTGAACGTAATGATTTTGAAATCCCCTAACAATTTCCATTTAAAAAAGATTTTTGACACTGGGAACTCTTTAAAGGAGGCTCACACAAAAACAGGAGGCAGACGATCAGCCAAACGTATCTGTGGTCTGTTGAGAGCAGATAATAACTGCAGTAGGTTGGCTGGCCGAGAGTGTGAGTTTGACACAAGAAAAAGTTGTTTGTTTAAGGTAAAGCAACCGTGACATTTCGCCTGTGGGAGTATGACAACTGCTCTGATTGAGTGCGGTACACACAAGTACAAGTATGCACACATGAGGACGCACACACGACCGTTCTCCTGCGTGTCCCTGACTCCCTTGAGAAGGCGAGCAGAGGACATGTTTCCAATGAATTCCAGCACACACGGCACAGAGACCCATAGCAGCACAGCAGAGACTAATCAGGCTGAGCTGCCAACGGCATGTCACAATACCACCAGCTACACCACAGGGAAAGAGAGAGAGAGAGGGGGAAAAGAAGGAGGAAGAGCTGTGAGAACCAGCAAAAAGAGATTGATTGACAGGTAGGGAGAGAGAAAGACAGCAGGGGCATGACAGATAGATAAAGAGATAGAGAGAGACTGATAGAGGATGACAGATAGGGTGAGGTGATGGAGACGCCCACAGGGACAGAGGGAGGAATGCTTCCTGTTCCAGAGTATCTGTGAGATGACTGACGCACAGCTGAGCCAGGTGACCTACCTGCGGCTAATGATGAAGACTCCGATGAAGATGAATAACAGAATCACGCTGCCAATTACAGAAACCAGCAGGACGGTGGAGTTTGCGCCATCTCCAATTATAGGAGAGGGAACTGAGAGGAAAAAGATTAATAAACTAAAGTTAGCTGTCTGAAATGTGTGTAATTTAGGTTCCCCAAAATTTTCGATCAAGGAATCTCCATGACCTTTCCTAGTCCTTTCCAGTGGTTTGGAATTACTGACCAATTTGTGTCAGTTCAACCAATGTATTAACAAAAATCCTCACTAACGATTCAATTGGTGAAATCACTATGGTTTGCAATCCAGTTTTACTCTACACAAGAGGATTTAGCCAATTAAATATTTTAGAGTAGAGCATAACCTGAAAAATTTTGTATTTATTATATACATTTTCCATGTATATTCCATGACTTTTGCAATTGTACACATTTCTATGACATTTCAAGGCCTGAAAAATACAATTTTTAAATTATCTAAAAGTTTCAGGTTTTCTATGACCATGGGAACCGTAAAAATTATCATAATGATTTCCATTTAAATTTGTCTGCCATAATTAAATCTTAAAATTCACCCTCTTAAAGAGATAGTTCACCCAAAAATGTAAAGTTCTCTCATCATTTACTCACCCTCATGCCATCCCAGATTTATATGACTTTCTTTCTTGAGCAAAAAGAATGAATGTGGTTCATGAATGAATGAATGTGGTTCAATCCATATCTTCAGAAGAGATATGATAGGTGTGAGTGAGAGACAGATCCATATTTAAGTAATTTTTTTTTACCATCAATCTCCACCTTTGTCTAGCCCAAACAGTAGGTGGCTGAATGTGAAAGTGAAAGTCACTTTAACATCAGAATGTGGACGTGAAATTGAATGTGTAGAGTTTTAGTAAAAAGGACTTAAATGTTGATCTGTTTCTCACCCATACCATCACTTCACAAGATATGGATTTAACCACTGGAGACTTATGGATTTTTTTTTATACAGCCTTTTAGGCCGTCAAAGATCTAATCACCATTCACTTGCATTGAGGGGACCAAGAGAGCTGAAATATTCTTTTAAAACTCTTTAAAAAGTTTGCAGAAGAAAGAAAGTCTTGCACATCTGGGGTGGCATGAGGGTGAGTAAATGATGAAAGAATTTTCATTTTTGGGTTAAAATTAATGCCATTTAATGCTGAAAAAAATGTGGGTCAAATATATGATTTGGTTTTAATCAAGATTTTTATCATTATGGAGTTACACATGCCGTTTCATCAATAATACCCAAATCCTGCCTCTTTTAAGTTACTGTTTTGAAACAGCCTTGTATCAAAGCTCCAAAACATTCCATACTTTTAAGAGTTTACTTTAAAGTGCCTTTAAAAATACCAGTGACTTTGTACTGAACAAACAAAGAAACTATCATAAAGAAAAAGAAAAAGAAAAACATACACAGAGGCTATAATTATGTTACTTTGGAAGAAGAGTGAGTGATCCACCCAAAAACTCAACACTCCAGTCTCTAATTGTGTGAACAAAGACTTGCAATTGTCATGTGAACATACCTGAGTTGGTCATGAACTCAAAGGGGGCGCTAAAGTCTCCATATCCAGCGGCTGTGCGAGCGCGCACGTGAAACATGTAGGAAGTGAGTGGGTTCAGGCCTTTTATCTCAGCGCTGCGGGACGAGGTCTTCATTATGCGATAGCTCCGCTCATTTTGATCCTGATTGGATGAGAGAAACAAGAAATGTTGAACAAACCACTGGGATTGGTCATTAGGGTTTGTTTTATATGAAATCAAAGCCTGATCAAACAAAAACGGAAGAGGGATTTGTTTAAGGTCTGACAAAGAAACGACAGCCAGGCTTTTGTAGGGAAAACAGCTGCTTTATTGTTCAAAAACAACGCTGCCATCTTTGTTTTCGCTCTCTCTCTCTTGGGTGTAACCTGAATTTGCTTGTTCAAAATTCCCCTGTTTCAACACTACATCCAAACCACTTAAACACTGTTGAATTAAACCAAAACAAGCAAAGAAAACTAAGTTTAATTGTTGTTTCTCCGATGTCCCCTAATGTTTGCCTTGTAATTGTTGGAGCACAGAACAAGAAACTTTGTGTCTTGGTTTTGTGTGTATGTCAAAGCATTTAAATGTGTGCTAATGTGTGTTTGCTATGGAAAACCTCAAGCATGAGGAGGGAAAGGAATCTGACCACGGCTGCAATCTGTAATCAGTCAGCCAGAGGAAGACGCAGCAGGAGAAGAGAGAGGAGAACGCTGTTATCCTCTCTCTATCCCAAAGCCTACATGCTCCAACCCAGCTCTGTCATCCACCCCATACTGTTCAGACTCGCCAGTTGACTGGACTCCAGCCGAGCGAGTGAGTGAGTCTGGTCTGGCTATGAACTAAAATGCAGCTCTCTGGGTTGCACCTGACATCATACTGCTCATATTAAGGACTTAAGTAAAGGCTGCATGTTGATTGCTACATCTTAGACTACAGTTTCCGGTGAGCATCTCACCCAAAACCTGACTTCATGCTGTTAGTGTGTGATGTCACCACGGCTAATCTCCAACTATATTCAAAGGTGCATATCAACCACTAATATGGCCTGATCACATGCTGTCAGTTTGAGATCACTGCTAAAAGACTTTCCACTTAAATTCAAGCTTAAACTATACTACAATTTGCTGGTTTAAGTTGATCTTAGCTGGTTTAGGCTGGTCTCGCAGCCTTATCATCTTAAAAGTACCTAACAGACGACAGACCAGACTGACCAGGCTGGGAGACCAAATAAGACCAGTGTAGGATGATGCAAGCAGTTTTTTTTTTTTCAGCAGGACAAAACCATGCTATTTAAAAGCAAAGCTTAAGGTGAAGCTAGTCAACTGGTATAGTTTTTCTGGTGATCTTGTTGGTAGTCTTGCTGGTTAATCTAGTAATAAGCCTAGTTAGGACACCAGCACACCAGCATCCAATGCTGCTAACCTTAGTCTAAACATAGCATACTGGTGACTACATTTCCCACGACTCATCTCACCTTTTCATAGTATTTGACCTCGTACTCAAGGATGACACCATTGGGTCTCTCTGGCTGTTGCCAAGCCAAAGACACAGCATGTCTGGTGATGTCCTTGGCCTGGATTGTGGTAACTGGAGAGGGAGCTGGAGAAGGAACAGGGCAAAGAGAAGGAGCTTAGTGTTGCTAGTAGGACCCCAAATCCCCCAATACAGCTGTTTCAGAGAAACATAAACACATTAGTGCCGTAAAGCAATGAAGGACTATGAGAGGGGAAATATTTGTGTTGTCACACAGAGAAAAACTAAAAAACAACTATGAAAGCTACACAGGTTAGTGCCCAAAGAAGAATGCAGCAGTTATTGCAAACAACTGCCCCACAACCTCCCATAGAACTGTTGTATTGCCATAGTGGTGTGCCCTATATGTATGTGCCATTATATTATAATTTTGGATGCACAATTGGGCCAGCTTCCAATACTCTCATAATTCCACATTGTTACTAAAAAAAGGTCTACTGATGTAGTCATCTAGCAAGTACATGCTTATCTGTCATCTTCAGGGCTTTATCAATGACACTTTACACTTGCCAAGGGAAATTTAAGTCAGGACCAAGAACATTTCTGGCTTAATCCCTTGGTGCTGAAGAACATTATGATTAGAACAGATAAGTATTTAATATACTTGTACTGTACTTCTAAATTAACTAGATTTGTACATTAAGAAGCATCACTAATGATTGGTTGAATTATGCTGATCTTAGCTGATCTGGAAACAGTGATGTTGGTCTGCTTGATATATACTGGGCCATAAAGAAAGACAAAGAACAGACATTCAAGAGTGAAAGTCTGTTTGAAGCATGTATAGAAAGGTGCGACAGCTATCTAAACCAGAGTTCACCAAGACAATGATGGTGAGAAAGACACCATCATTTAGAAGGCCAAAGGAATTGTTACTGAGGGCCTACATGCACTCACTCCCAAAAGTCAGACAAAAAGCCCCTTCCTGTCTCACACTTTCTCACTTGAAATTAAACACCTTGTATAAGTTAACAGTGCACTCAGCACAAACAAATGAGACCAGCCAACAAATGCACATATGCCCAGTTTGATCCAGATATATGCTTGGTTACTGTCACAAAATACTATTCTGACACATATGGGCAAGAACGAATTAGAAATGATTGTGTGATGATAAAACGCAGAGTACTTCACCAAAGGGGAAGTTGATTACAGAGTCTGAAGACTTTAATGACAAATTCTACACATCAGCCTTACACCAGATCACATGAGAACATCATTCTGGTATTTAAAGAACTCAAAATTGGATTTTTGTGGAATTTATGCCAGTATCTTGTAGCTTTATCTGTAGTTTGAAGTTTGTATACAATAGTATGTATTTGTAGTGTATCTGCTATATATATATATATATATATATATATATATATATATATATATATATATATATATATATATATATATACACACAGGTGCTGGTCATATAATTAGAATATCATCAAAAAGTTGATTTATTTCAGTAATTCCATTCAAAAAGTGAAACTTGTATAATGTATACATTCATTCCACACAGACTGATATATTTCAAGTGTTCATTCCTTTTAATTTTGATGATTATAACTGACAACTAATGAAAACCCCAAAATCAGAATCTCAGAAAATTTGAATATTACTTAAGACCAATACAAAAAAAGGATTTTTAGAAATGTTGGCCAACTGAAAAGTATGAACATGAAAAGAATGAGCATGTACAGCACTCAATACTTAGTTGGGGCTCCTTTTGCCTGAATTACTGCAGCAATGCGGTGTGGCATGGAGTCGATCATTCTGTGGCACTGCTCAGGTGTTATGAGAGCCCAGGTTGCTCTGATAGTGGCCTTCAGCTCTTCTGCATTGTTGGGTCTGGTGTATCGCATCTTCCTCTTCACAATACCCCATAGATTTTCTATAGGGTTAAGGTCAGGCGAGTTTGCTGGCCAATTAAGAACAGGGATACCATGGTCCTTAAACCAGGTACTGGTAGCTTTGGCACTGTGTGCAGGTGCCAAGTCCTGTTGGAAAATGAAATCTGCATCTCCATAAAATTGGTCAGCAGCAGGAAGCATGAAGTGCTCTAAAACATCCTGGTAGACGGCTGCATTGACCTTGGACCTCAGAAAACACAGTGGACCAATACCAGCAGATGACATGGCACCCCAAACCATCACTGACTGTGAAAACTTTACACTGGACTTCAAGCAATGTGGATTCTGTGCCTCTCCTCTCTTCCTTCAGACTCTGGGACCTTGATTTCCAAAGGAAATGCTAAATTTACTTTCATCAGAGAACATAACTTTGGACCACTCAGCAGCAGTCCAGTCCTTTTTGTCTTTAGCCCAGGCGAGACGCTTCTGACGCTGTGTCTTGTTCAAGAGTGGCTTGACACAAGGAATGCGACAGCTGAAACCCATGTCTTGCATACGTCTGTGCGTGGTGGTTCTTGAAGCACTGACTCCAGCTGCAGTCCACTCTTTGTGAATCTCCCCCACATTTTTGAATGGGTTTTGTTTCACAATCCTCTCCAGGGTGCGGTTATCCTATTGCTTGTACACTTTTTTCTACCACATCTTTTTCTTCCCTTTTCCTCTCTATTAATGTGCTTGGACACAGAGCTCTGTGAACAGCCAGCCTCTTTAGCAATGACCTTTTGTGTCTTGCCCTCCTTGTGCAAGATGTCAATGGTCATCTTTTGGACAGCTGTCAAGTCAGCAGTCTTCCCCATGATTGTGTAGCCTACAGAACTAGACTGAGAGACCATTTAAAGGCCTTTGCAGGTGTTTTGAGTTAATTAGCTGATTAGAGTGTGGCACCAGGTGTCTTCAATATTGAACCTTTTCACAATATTCAAATTTTCTGAGATACTGATTTTGGGGTTTTCGTTAGTTCTCAGTTATAATCATCAAAATTAAAAGGAATGAACACTTGAAATATATCAGTCTGTGTGGAATGAATGTATACATTATACAAGTTTCACTTTTTGAATGGAATTACTGAAATAAATCAACTTTTTGATGATATTCTAATTATATGACCAGCACCTGTATATATATATATATATATATATATATATATATATATATATATATATATATACATCATGGTCCATGGCTGTGAGATGAACTACAGGCCTCTGGCTTTCAAATACTCCAGCCCATACTTCCCGATTCAATAGAAAATATTTCAGCACAGGAAAGTAAACTGGGAATTTGATGTCATTTATGGGTCTTTAATGATGCAATATTTGTGTGACCATAATTTTCAGCAGATGGGAAATGCTTAATTACCATTACAGACAGTTGTTTAGTATTATTAACATGTGAACACACACATATAAACACACTTACCCGCCTGGTTGGTGGTAACAGTCACAGAAACTGCTTGTTCTGGTCCGGGGCTCTGTTTAGAGACCCCGTTTACAGCCCAGATCTCAAAGGTGTAGTTAGTGTGAGCCTGCAGGTCGTTTATGGAAACCCGGGTGGCTCGCAGGCCCAGCTGCTGTGGCGAAAAATGGATACTATTGCCGCAGGGCTGACAGCGCTGACCATCTGAGCTGCACCTCTTGCATATAACATTATAATTGAGGTCCTGTCTGCCACCAGACGAGGCTGGGATCGTCCACTCAAGATTTACAGAAGTCTCGTTCACATTGGAAATCAGGTGCTGAGGAGCGGAGGGGGGCTCTGAGATAAAAGAAAGTTAAGAAATATGAGAAAACCCACAGCTCTGAGATATTATGAGCAAATACACACATGATTTATGCTTTACTTTTGCTACAGTGAAGTTTGGAACAAACAAAACAGGATTATGAGTGCAGCAGAGATTGCTCTCCAACTACACCCTTGGCAAGAGAAACTTTAGTGACATTGAAATTACAAACAAATACACAACCGTACACACCCTTTAATTGCCACTGCAGGCGGATGATGATACAGGCTGTGACGCATTCAAGTCTGTTTATGTGCATGTGTATTTGTGTACGTTAGCGTTGGTTTTCTCTGTGTTTTTTTTTTCACTGATGAATTTAAAGATAATTACATTTACGACAAGCCAGCACCACAGGTGACATGCAGTGCTAGCTGTGCAAAAAGGAAATACACCCAACCCACGAGAGTGTGGAAGAGAGAGAGAAATGATTACATCTCCATAACTGAACACCTTGCTGAAAGGAATCTCATAAATGCTAATTTGGTTGCTCTCACTGCCATCGCTGGTATAAGCAAACCGTGATGTTTTCCTGACAAATATGGTTCTCTGAATCAGCAAAATATTTGTTCAAAGGTTGACGTTTCACAGATTGGGAGACATAATGCAGTTCCCATTTATGTTAATTTAAATATTATAGATGAAGAGTGTATTTTCTTTGACACTAGCATCACTGAATGAAAAAAAAAAAAATATTTGAATAAAACTTTAAAACAAATACATTACATGAGATGCAGTTTAATTAATTACGAATTAATTAAATATATTGAGATTTGCTGAGAGAATTCCCCAAATTAAGTTAATTAAATTTATATTAAAACAATCATCAATATAATTTTGTATAATTTGATTTATAAATATAATTCTAATAATGATATATAATTATTATTATGGAATTTCCATATGCTCAGGGGGCATAATTCATTGTGTAGATTTTTATAAACCTTATTTTTTATATAATTAAATACATTGAATTAAAACATTAAATCAACAGCCTTAGAAACAATTACTTATTTTTTAAATCATTAAAAATAATGATTTTTAAAATAATGACTAAAGTTTTCTCACTCACCCATCTACAATTGGCCAGTCAAATAGTTAGCCCCACTCTTAACTTATGCCATTGGTTGAGCCAGTGTTGCTGTATCGGGTTGGTTGGGATGCTCAAACAAATAGACCAATGCTTTGATGCATGCACAGAGACAGTGATTACACTTTTCTGATTTCACGCACCCGCCATGTTTAAATTGAAAGCGAGGCTCAGGTGGGAAGAAAGCAGAAGTACTGTCTAACTATCGTCTGGATCACTGGATCTGCGATGTCGTATTACTGTGTACCAGGCTGAACAACTTACCAAAGGAAAGAGTGTGATTCCATCGCTTTGTGAGTGACCCAAAAGCTTGTTGTGAATGGATTGTTAAAATAAGAAGGGGTACTGGACCTTTTTTAGGTAAGCAAAATAACGCTAGCACGCTAGTATGTGAACTGTTGATTCCTTAGGCTGAAAGTTTGACCAGATAAGCGGTTCAGAATGGATCATACAGCAGCTCTCAAGTCACCTTAGTTAACCGTTTCTCTCTTTAGATTACAGACAACACAAGGGTGTACTCCAAACATTTTACTAAGGACTGCATAGTTCGATCACTCACAGGTTTACATCGACTGAGATGGGGAAGTGTGCCGACTTTGTTCACATTGTGCTGTGAACTCTTTTTTTGTCATTATAGAGGGCCTATTATACTTTTTGGGATTTTACCTTTCCTTTAGTGTGAAATATAGCTGTTTGTGCATGTAATAGGTCTGCAAAGTTACAAAGCACAAAGTCCACGCCAAAGGGAGTTACTCTCTCCCACAGAAAACACTGCTTCTTAACTGCCTGAAATGCCTGGTTTACAGTTCAGCCATTACTTTCATAATATAGCTATGTCACTATGTAACACATTTGTATGATGCCCACCTCAGGAATGCGCTGCTCAGCTGAAACTTGGTTATGGTAAGGGGCGTTACATTTCCGACACTCGCTCCAAGCGATTGACCAATCACAACAGACTGGGCCAGCTCACCAATCAGAGCAGACTGGGATTTTTCAGAAAGGGGGACTTTAAAGAGACAGGAGCTACAACAGAGCGTTTCTGACAGAGGGTCAGCAATGTACAGTATGAGAAAAATTATGTGTTTTTTGACCATTAAAGCGTGTAATATATATAATAATATATAATATGTGAGAATTTTACCCAGCTGTATGTACAATGGCAGTTTTAAAATAATGGTTGGTGTTATTTTAGCAGTGTAATTACACGTGAAACACAGCTAGTACATCATACAAAACCTGATGTTGTGCTTTCATTAAGGTAGTAAACATGTACTTTCACACAATCATTGTTTCAATATATATATATATATATATATATATATATATATTGTTGTGATTGTGTTAATGAGAGAATTTGGTTTAATCACAAAAACATACCAGAATTATCTTTAAATTTAGTTCTGTAATGTCCTATTGTCATGTACCATATACTCAAAATAAAATTAATATAAATGCCTGTAATATCTGTCCTTTGTAGATTTCTGTCAATTCTAAGAGTTACACAACTCTTACAGTATCATTTCCTGTTTTGACAGAAACTCTATTCTCAGATTTGACAGAAAAACTCATGGCAGCATCAGACCTTCATTGATCACATACTGGATAGGTATTACAGGCATTGCAGATTTTATTTCAACTTGGTTATGTAATGTAACAGTATTTGTAATGACTATTGTACATTACAATACTGTAACATCATACATTCAGCATCTTTAAGATCAATTTGAAACATGTATCTTGCATTGTTTGCTACTTAATGCTACTATCATTATGTGATATAAAACATTTACACCTCTAATAAATATAAAGGACAACAGCAGACTTTGAATATCTTGCTGTGTTATTTATATTTTGGACCTAAAGGTTCGATGTACCACCACTTACTTGTGAAAATGGTAACATTAAAAGAAAACCATATGAATGGCCAACACTGATATCATGGCAATGTTAATTTTTATATTCCTATACAGCACTCCTAGTGATATTGAATCCTTGAGGTGGAGGAGGAAGAGGAGGACCATTGGTTTCCTAATCCAAGCACAGAAGAAGAGTGAGTTTGTTAGACTACATTTGTGTTGTTCAGAGTAATAATTCATCTACTACCACAGATACTGTAGCTGTCATCTCATTCCTGTCTAACAGAGCTCTATAAATGGAGAGCTGGGCAAAAGAGACAAGAGTGGCTTTATACAGTTATCATGGGTGCTACATGGCGACTCGATGACCAACTTGGTATTTAATTCTGTTCTTATTGTTTTTTTTTCTCTCTTTTATGTCAAAACAAAGATCAAACCAGAGATTTGGGGCACTGCATGACCATGATTATCTGGAAATGTAAACTTCAACGGAAGAGCAGCTGAATGCAGCACAGAAGGAAATTGCTTGTCTGACAAAATAAATTGAAAGTTGAAGAAGTCTGAAGTTTTGTCTCCAGCGCTTCCAAAGTGAGCCCAAGCTGATCATGTTTTTCACAGGATTGAAAGATTATGACTACCTCAAAGCACTTTACCTATCTCTTCAACCTACAATAGAGTCTTTGGTGAGATGTACTCGGATGCAAAGACTAAGTAAAACTGAACAGACGTAACGGCTTCTATGGTCAAGACATTTGCCTCTTAGACCAGTTTTTCTTGTTCCTCTTCTGCATGAGACAGGGTATATTTTTCTGCAGATTTAGCAGTGAGGTTAATGTGTCAAAGGCCAAAGTCAGCTTGGCCAAGTAGAGAGGCTATTGATGGTTAATGCCACCATGCTTCAAGAAGACCTTCCCCAAAACACATGTTGTGCTGGACCGTACTGAATTCAATGTTCAAACAGCAAGTTCAAAGGTGCATAAGAATGTGTTAAGAGTGATATAATCTCATTACAAAGGAACCATAACATTGAAATCCCTGGTTGGGATACCCCCCGTGGAACTGTTAGCCTAGTTAGCAACCTATACACAGTAATATGAAGTTGGTTTTGGGTAAGAAGAGAATGTAACTCCTTTTTCACTCTACATTGTACACTGCGGGTCCTTACTCCTCATCCACGTGGTGCGCGACCTTACCAATGAGCTTACGTCATCCCCTTTCATTAACACGTATCACAGAGATGTACGGAAGGAAACATTTTTTGTTAAAAAGTATATAAGTATTATATACTTGTTGTTTCTAAAAATAATCATTCGTTTGGGTTCAGAAGAAATTTATTTGTCTACTGGAGTCTTGTGTATTATTTTGATGCACCCTAAATATGCTTTTTGGACTGTCAAAAAATAAGTACATTCACTTGCATTGGGAGGGAGGCCTGAAATGGAATCCTATACATCTTAAATTCTGTTTTGATGAAGAAAGAAACTCAGATACATCTTGGGTGGCCTGTGGGTGAGTAAATTATCAGCAAATTTTCATTTTGGCTGAACTATTCCTTTAAGACCTACACAGTGCTTAACACAAACCTTAATGTTAAAGGAATAGTTCACAGACCTGTGTGAACTATCCATATAGCATTCATTTTTGTGTTAATGTCTGGTAAAAGTGTGTGCATGTGAGAGAGAGACTCTTGGATTTATCAGCACAGGTTAGGCAGAAAGTAGTTAAAAAAGAATAAGTCCAACTTAGTTTTCATTGACTCCCATTTCTCTGCATCGAAGTGTATGCATTCCAAGTGGTAGTCCTTTCTGGATTTGACAAAGAAATCACACCGTGTAATTCCTGTGATTGCCATTTGACCCATCATCTGATAATAGTAGTCATGGATGGTTTAAATAAAACACACCATCTGCTCTTACAGAAAGGTACTGCCACTCCAGTATGCTGCCTACATCAGAACACTTGATTTCAAGTAATACCAGAAGACCATTGCTGTCAACCAACTTTCAATCAGGAGATGCACCTAAATGGGGGACAAAGGGATTGATGACAAAGTCACAAGGGTATACACAGTTCCTGGTAACCATCTCATATTGTGCAGCTGCATCTGGCTCCAGATCCAGCCCTCTCTTCATTACCTGTGTCTGAACTAACCTCTTCTGTCACTGCATACTGGTGGCAGGCTGGTTAAGTCTGCAACTCATGAGACTATCCTCATAAAAGTGAATTCATTCAGACACTGGGAAATGACACAGTGCCATATCTTACTGGTGCTCTGCCCCCCTTGTTTCTTACTCTTGTTTCTAACTCTAGCGCCTCAGCATCAGAGAGCATGGAGTGGAGGTGGTGTAGTGGGCTAAAGCACTAAACTGTTAAACAGAAGGTTGGCGGTTTGATCCCACAGCCACCACTATTGTGTCCTTAACTCCAGGTTGCTCTGGGGGGATTGCCCTTGTAATAAGGGCACTGTAAGTCGCTTTGGATAAAATTGTCTGCCAAAAGCATAAATGTAAATGTAACAGTTGTACCACTGTAAAAAGTGCTCTCCTTTTCACTGAGAGCTGCTGAATAAGTGCATGGTTGTTGTGGTAAAGGAAATGTTGGGTGGTGGTCAGAGGTGGTGGTGGGCAAGCCAAAGACTTGGTAGGTCAAGACTGATTCACAGGGCAGATGTCCAAATTCAGTTTCAACTTTGTCCAATGGGTATTTGCCTGATGCCACCAGCAGCTTGTACATTTGGCTGTTGCTTCCAATTTTGGCAAGGTTGTCTTGAAGATCATTAGCAAACTGATCACTTTGTAGGGGGTTTGGAACAGGACAATAGATGATGGTATGATTCCATGACAGGATCTTTTATAGGTCATTGGAGGGGGATGAGCTGTCGGTGGCTTTAATTTAGAATTTTTTATCATACTTATAGGTTTAGTGATTAGGCCCAAAGTATGAGACGAATGTGCCATGTCTGTGGCAAGGAGGTTTTACTAACAGTAGGTGGGACAGATTTACATTCAAGTTTAATATAATGTGCCAGGGTATACAGTAAACCAATTTTGATGATTACAGTGACCCAGGCCAGATTTGCAATTGCAATTTTACTGACTGATGTCAAAGGAATCTTAAGATGGAAATTCCACCTGGAAAAACAGTTAAAGAAACAAATAAGATAAGGCTTGATATTTCTATGAAATTATGACAGTCTAAATGTCCAGGATGTTGTTGTGGGATGTTATGGAACATTCTAACAATATTTTCCTAAAGAGCATGCTGTCCATTTAGTGTGCACACTGATTATACATGTTTTCTGTTCACCATATGCTATTGGTTTTGGTGGTAGGAAACTACAGGGTAAGCTGACAAGAGCCAGTATGGCTTTGTTTTTTAACAACATTGCAAAAAGTGATTTCTTTTAATTATATTTAAAAAAAAGCTGTCATGCCAAAATTCATAGAATTAAACTTAGCCTACAATGTAAAAACTGGAACACAACTGTCAACATACCTACTATGGACCAACTTGCCACAAAAGCTTTGATGTAGTGTATGTCTTTTATTCTGGATTTCTTTACACACATTCACACACACATACTGATTGAATACAGCACTTTTCTTACCACTGTCTACTTAAGATGATTATCTTACACTGTATTCCTATTTTGTAAGTCGCTTTGGATAAAAGCATCTGCCAAATGAATAAATGTAAAAAAATTCTGTTAAAAAGCTTCAAGGGAGTACTAAATAAAAAAACAATGCAATTGCTATAATTAAGACATGATAAACAGTTTGATTGTGCAAGGGGTGTGCAAACGTTGTGTGTTTAAATCAAAATGTTAAGGTGTACGTGAATACATTCATCAAAATGTAAAAGTATCTCTGTCCTGACAAAGAACATTACTAATTTGAATGTAAACTATGGCAAATTGGCCCATTTTCAAGGAACATCCGACCACCCCAAAGAGCAAGTCTTACCGCAAACAAGTGAGCAATTCATGACATTGCAAATTTAAAAAAAGAAGCAGTAAGACCTTTGGCGCTTCAACTCTGGCACCTGAACATAAGAACTTGAACGTATGTTGATTACTATCTAGTCAACGTTACCTGCATCATGTTAGGGGTTTATTTTTTTGCATTGAGCAAAATTACCTTGCCTTCACAACACTGCCTGACTCGCTATTCCTGACTGTAAACACTAGAATTACATGATTGAAGTTCATGCTACTTAAAATGCCAGCTAACATTTGCTACAAATGAACACAGCTTGAATAAACACAATGTATTTCAATCAGAAAGTCAGAAGTATCTGGCAAGCTAGTTTGGCTAGATGTAATGTTAACGTAAAACAACTTTACCTTCAATCTCGCTGATAAAACCCTCTATCCAATTGCTGTGCCCTTTCAGCAAAACAGCTCATGGGATTCAACATCCCTCCTCAGCCCATTTTTCAACATCAAAACTCGTAAATCACAGCAGCAGCTCCAGGTTGGTGGTCCAAGACATTCTTGTTTAGTGTAAGCTCTGAGATACTTCCCACCTGCATCTCACTTTCGATTTCTCGCTTACTTAAAGGGGTCATGACATGCACTTTTGAAAAATTATGTTCCTTGAGGTCAGGGCTGGACTGAGAAGAGAAATTGGCGGGGGTGGGGGGGTTCACTGTCCTTTTCTGCATATCGCGGCGCCATTTTGCAGTCCGTTCTGCATAACGCGGCGGCTCATTTTAGCTTATCTTGACCCATTCGGCACGCTTCGCGGCCGACCCACCAGCCTGCTCAGTTCTCCCGATGACCAGTCTGCTACTGATCGGCCCGGTATGCCAGATTACCAATCCAGCCCTGCTTGAGGTTTACTTATAATATCACACAATGAGTTGTTACTCAAAACTTACAATAAGTTTTTATAGTACACTGACCTCTTATACAAATATCAAAAGATTAAGGATAATTTTATTCCTCGTGCCATGACCGCATTAAAGCTGTCTCTCTATATTAAGCTAGGATAGGAAAAATAATTTTAAAACACCAAAACATTATAAACACTTCTCAATTGTCTTTTTTGTCTTTTCTGTGGATGGCTTCGAGTACTGCACGACCAACATCAAACTGACTCTCCTTTAAGGAACTGAGTCAAGAAGACAAACATCCTCAAACAGGCTGTGTCATTATCCGTCTTTGAGGTCTCCCCATATGGCGATAAAACATTTTCAAATATCTCTAAATCTTCCAAATCTTTTCAACACTTCAACAATCTGGGTCTGGATTAGATTGAAATCCTTCTGGCTGAGGTTTATGTGTAAATGGACTTTAAACTCTGTTTATCCTGTATTAAGTATGTGGCTGCTGTACCCACTCGTTAGACTAAGGTGAACCGTCCGCTCCCATGGTGGCGCGGTGCCACATGGTCTCTGTGATAGACAGGAACTGATTGAAGTCAACTGGCTTTACTGCATTTTAATATCCTAGGTGAGAGACAGGTTCAGCTCTGCAGTCGTAATGAGGTCATCTCTCTCTCACCTCTTCACTGTCTGTCTTCCCCTTTATCGCCACTTCACAAGTTTTTCTCCCTTGCAACCTTGCTCCATTTTTATAAAATGTTTTTGTGTGAGGATTTATAATCTCAGGTGTTTCATGTTTGACGGGGTGCTTCTGGGTTGACAACAGATGCTGATATATGAGGCTCCAGTAAAGACAGCTCCATTTAAAGACAATTGTAAAAGCGAAAGATAATGTCTTGGTTATCCAGATTTACATGAATCATTGCTCAGTGTTTCTCCTCCCAAACAGTTGGGGAACCTCCAGGAATAGGATTGGGAAACACTATACATAATTTGAGTTGAGAACTGTGAATTAGCTATGAATAAAGACAATACTGACAATTAAATTTGATCTCTACTGTTAAATGCATATTTTTTTATGATGTAGAAAAATACAAATAATAAATTTGCAGTGCAAAATGCACAAAGTTTATAAAATCATGCAATGGAACGTGGCAACAACGTCATGACAACTTGTGTGCAACATTGTTAAAATGTATATATTACATAAAAAATCAACCTCTAAGGTATAAAAAATATAACATCTAGGGTTGTCAATTTAACACGTTAATTCAGAGTGATTAATTATATAAATAATAATGCGTTAAAACATTAATGCAATTAATCATGTCCGTAGAAAGTACTAAGGAATATTCCTACCATCAGAGCAATTCAAGCTTGAAGTACCATCTGTTTTGTCCAGGGGCAGTAAGCAAAACTTCAGCTGTTTAGACAAAATGCATCTTATACAGGGAACAAACCCCACCTACCACAACAGACAGCATAAGATGAGTCTCGTTCTTGAGGTCAAACACAGCTTGATGGAGTGCAAATCGAAACGCAGGGATCTCAAGTTGTGTTTAATTTGACACAGTGGCATAAATACGGTATGTTTATGATGGTAGTTTATTTACACAACAAAAGACTGATGCTTCAAAAGCATCTGTCTGATGCATGTGTACATTGACGCATACTTAGACAAGCTCTGAGATAAATCTATCTCAGACAGACTAACGAATTCATTTGCAAAATGGATCGCTGTGAACTATAGGCCAGTGACTGGCTAGCTATTGGTCATGAATGGTGTAAGCGTATTCCGATTGGCACACATAGATTTTTGCCCTTTACATGTTGCATGTCAACACGTACATGTTTACCTACGTTCTTTTCCAATGTGGGCAAATGTCATACGCATGACTACGTACTGACTTCAGAACAGAAGTTAACCTGATGATTTCAAGTCTCATGTAAACGAAGTAGTATTGCGTTGTCAAAGTTTTTAAATAAGATGACTTTTGGTAGTTTTCAACATATTGATGTGCATGTAAATGTACTTATTATCACAAACATAGTTGAGCTAGCTTCAGCGACAGATGTAAAGTAGATAAGGGAGGATCGGGTTAAGAGACAGAAAGAGAAATGGAGGTAGAAAGGCGAAAGAGTGAGTTTGTAAATAAGGTTAGACAGTGCACATATTGCACAGAGGGTGATGGTCTGGCAAACAAGATGATCTGATGCATAAAATGGAGGAAGTCCAGGCTAGCGTCATCCCATGGGTGAGGTCGTCTGATATGTGTGTGTGTGTGTGTGTGTGTGTGTGTGTGTGAAAGAGAGAGAGAGAGAGAGAGAGAGAGAGAGAGAGAGAGAGAGAGAGAGAGAGAGAGAGAGAGAGCTTGTCTTGAAAATTTGATGTGTGTACTTCTTACGATTAACCCTGTTGTCTCAGCTCAGAGCTGTGGCATGCTGAATGCCAATGCAGGTCTCTGTTTAACAAGCTAAACACTGTTATCAAGTCTATTAGTCACCTCAGGCTCTGACACACATATCTATCTTTACTCATCAAGGCAGGGCTCCTTCCAATCCACTGATACACACACACACACACAACACATTCAATTAGCTAGGCCATTCATAAATACATACTATGGACTTCATTGTTTTTAAATAAAATTAATTACTACAGGCTAACCATAAAGCCTTGTTTTATATAATGTTTTACTTTATTTATGAATAATTGTTTTCCTCCAAATGGATTTTTGTCAGACTAGTCTTACTTTAGTGGATCATTTTGTCCCCTAAATATACAGCCAAAACACAAAACCGACCCAAACTCATACTAACACTTAAGAGTTTCCCGAACATTTTCATTCGAAAATTCAGAAATAAAATGGACAGTTAAATGGACCAAAAACACAAGCATTGTTTATAAGAAGTGCAGGAGGACTTCCAATAATTTATCACTGTCACGTGAGTTTCTGTCTTTAACTTCTGTTCATGGCCTTAAGGATAACAGTCCCACTGGTGTGTGAAGTGAACAGCTGCATACTGATATAAATCCCTGAAGTACTGGTTCTCCTGAGTGATATGTGGTTTCTCTGTGCTCGCCCTTCAAATCCCTTGACCCAATTTAATGATTACTCATGTCCAGGGAAGTTTGTTTGCATCTATGCTTTTGATGCTGGAATCTCCAGGAATCTCACGTAGCCTAGCTTTTGACTGTTGCCATGAAATCTGGTTCACTTTATAGCATGAAATGGCCAAAAACCACCAATTTAGACAGGAAAAGTATGTCTGATTGACAGTGATCAACCACAGTTTCATATTTGTATGTGATGTTTAGGGACAAGTCAATCTGAAATTGGATATTTTTTTTTGCAACAGTGTGTAATATACTGTCTTATATTACATGTCTTATTTAAATGCTACTAAGTGTTTGAAACAATCAAGAATTCAATGGCGAGGAGCTTGCTAATTTGGGCTAATCCAGTACCTAAGTGCTCACAGCCTGGGAAAATGTGTCAAGCCAGCCAACCAGGTCAAATCTGGTGTTGTCAACCAGCTCTTACATTTTTGTGTACAATATGCATAGTTTAGTCTGAAAACAGTCTGTGAAAACATGCCATATGTGACGTAAACTGGGCTAGGGGTATAGCTAGTGTTATGTGGAATACACTTACGTGTGCAGGGCATAGAAGCATGGTCCGTCTCAGACCGGAAGAATCCTTTGTCACAGGCACAGGAAGTGGATCCGTCCCTCACAGAGTAACTGTGCAGGGGACACTTAGAACAGCTGTCCTCGGTAGCTAACGCTCGGAAGTAACCAATCTTACAAGCTGCAAAGAACAAGAAATCAACATTAATAATCACAAACTATTCAACATACTGTTACATTGATGTCATAATTTGAATGTTTTGCATCAGAAGTCTCTGCACAGCAAAAATAAATTAATTACTTAATGAGTATTTTTAACTTATTTCAGATAGAAATATCTTAACATCCTTAAAACAATTTCGCATTCACTTTAGAATAAAACAAATCATAAGATAATTTTCATAAGACTTTTCAGAGAATATTCAGGGAAGTTTTCAGGCAATATATCTTGAATTAAGTATATTTTCAACCCCATTGGCAATACATTTTTCCTTGTTTTAAGCACAAATATAGTAGTTATTAGCATATTAGTATTGTGCAGAAAGAAAGAAAGAAAGAAAGAAAGAAAGAAAGAAAGAAAGAATATATTTCCAATGATGTAAGAAAAATATAATTAATTCAAGTTTATAGATATTCTCCAAAAACAGGTCTAAATATCTTATTATGTTAAGCACAGTATGGGATTGGTGTGGAATGTCTGAATGAGAGGCAGCACCGTATGGCTTTATGACACTCTAATGAAGAGAGGAAGTGATACCAGAGGAATGCAATTAATCCTAACACCCAAGCCAAGCCCTCTGTCTATCTCTCTTTCCCTTGCTATCTCTCTGCATTTGTTCTCCAGCTCTATTTTCTCTTTCAATCTCTCTTTTCAAGTTTGCCAGCTTTCCGACCATTTTTGTTCTCCCTCCACCTTCTTTAATCTTTTTTTCCTTTGTTTGTTTGTCTCTCTACTTCCTTTCTTTTCGGTTGTTCCCTCTAATATGCCCACACACATGCACACACAGCATAATTTCCTATTTACAGTGACAGAGACAAAGGAATGCTTTGAGGTCTTTTATTGACTTTTTTTCCCACAAGGCCATCGATACCCATATAAACACAGATAGCATTTGAACAAGAATAAAGGCGTTCAACTTATGACATTTATCTAAGAGTTTATCGATCTTTAGATAGTTTACAGATGTGTTTCCCTAAAAGGCCCTATCAATATAAACGCTTGGCACAGAATATCACAAATCAGAGTAATGCTCTTAGCGATAATCATACATGCTCTTAGCAAAGCATAATGGGGATGAAACACAAGGCTTTCATATGACAAATAGGACAAACAAGCTATAACGTGCTGAGAGAATTTAAACTACCTTGTTCCTAACAAAAGCATACATGTTACACTGTGTCCTAAATACAGTAGCAATGGGCAATAAGACATTTTGTTTGTCACTTAGTGTTGTCTTGTCTTTTTACACTAATATCTGGAATACTTTATTCTGATTTGTGAGTCAGGGGATTCTGCCCTCAGCCAATCAGTGAATTGAGGAAAACAAACAAAAGAGCTCTGCAGCGACTGCCAAATCCCATAATACACTGCAAATTATGCAATCGAGTTGGTCTCCCTACACTTTGAAACTACTTACATATTTGTATTTCGGAATATTTTGCAATTAAAATATATCATTTATATACTTAAAATCAACAGTTTTGTAGTTCATTCCCTTATTAAATGCTAAGTGCACAGTCTTGTATCTTTGCCTTTTTCTTGAATTTTTAAATAAATGTATGCTTCAAATCGGAGTTTGCATGTTCTCCCCGTGTCTGCGTGGGTTCTCTCCGGGTGCTCCGGCTTCCTCCCACCATCCAAAGACATGTAGGATAGGTTAATTGATGTCTCCCAAAAAATTGCCCTAGGTGTGGATGTGAGTGTGAGTGGTTGTTTGTATATGTGTGGCCCTGCGATGGACTGGCGACCTGTCCAGGGTGTACCCGCCTTTTGCCCAATGTTAGCTGGGATAGGCTCCAGCCCCCCGCGACCCTGTACAGGATAAGTGGTTGACGATGGATGGATGGATGGTATGCTTCAAATCAAAGTTTGTAATCTTGTCATTCAACTTCAAGCTTGGTTGCTTGGTTTGGTTCATATCTTAGAACACTTTGCTTAAGGATTTTATGAAATCACAATGGAAAAAATTAATGGAAAAATACAAGGAACCAAGATGGCTGAAAAAAGGCCAGCAATGTTGGACTCTATATTGTGAGACATGTCACAGTGGTTAGCCCTGCCCATACTTAAATCTTATAGGAACGCGGTTGTCTATTAAAAGTTTAATTAAAGATATAACCTTATTTGCTATCATTTCATCACTTTGAATGGCAATTTCATTTTCAGTGAGGACATAAAAATGTTTCCTATGACAAAATGGTCTTCTCTTCAAAAATATAAAAGAGACACTTTTAAACACACGGTACTTCAAACAAGTGTCTCCTCATCACACTCCCTCATCCTCTTTCTTCATTTTTTCTCTCTTTCCTGACCAATTCTTTTAATCTCACATAAGCGACAGGAACCCTGTGGTCGCATTAGCACTCGCCCTGGAGAATCACCACCTTCTGTTCTCCTCCATTTCTCCTCAAGCTCTCCACGTCTCTCTCTCCATCACATTCTACCCAGGGACCAAACACTCACAATCAGCTGCAATAGCATGCTTGATCAGAGGTAAGGGTAAATAACAGGGTCCAGGGGTGGGGGGAGGTATAGAGAGAAAGGTCGAGCTCAGGTTGAGGAGCTGTAGCTCTATAGATCGCGACCTCCATGGAACAGCATGCATTAATGCCGTGCGTTGGAGAGGAAGGATGGGAATTAGAGACGGAGGCTTCATCTGATCAGCTTTGGTTCATCTTAATGCTGGCTGGAGGACATAATTAATTGAAGAGGATTCTTGGGGAGCTTTAACATGCCCACGGTAGGGGTTTGGATGTATGATTGAGAGATCAGTACACCCTTCAGTCGTGAAGGCACTCATTGACTTGTACCACTTTTCTCAAGCACTTAGGACATATAATACCCTCCACCAGCTTAAGAGTGTTTTCTCAGTCCCAGACCCTACGGAGGACAACCAGCTGTCCCCTCCTTCCCTAAATCCTCCATACTAGGCCCCCATGAGACCTTTCTACAGTTCCTAGTCTCCATTCCACATGCAGCTCTTGTCCCGCCCACCCCACCCTACAGATCTGACCTTTTCACTCTCACTCCATGGAGCCTATGGCCACTGGGCTTGACAATCATTGTCTCATTGTCCACGATTGAAGAGATGAGCTTACTGCCTGTCACATAATAGGGTCGTAATTACCAGCCCATGCCCCAATATTCAGGGTCAGCGCTCTCGTCATACCATCCACCACAGGGACAAAATGGAGACACCAACTCAGATGGAGCTCTGAATGCTTTTTATGGGCTTTATACCTTAAAATATTCACCTGTTGTCCTGCTTATAAAGAAAAGCGCAGGTGGAGTTGAGGACAAAAGCGGAATGGGATATTGTGCTGAGGTTGGGGTGAATGAAATATTGAATTCCACAAGTCATGCATGCAAGTTTCTGAGTACTGAAAGATGTAAACAGGACAAAAGGGCCTAAATTAGATGCATGTAATTTGATGACATTCGGTTGAGCATGTAAAAAGCTTGAAAGATACTCAGGTAAATAAAAACTTCAATGGTTTCCATTTAGACAATCACAAACAAATATATGGCATACAAAGAGGTAAGACTGCAGGAAAAATAAATAGAAATGATAGCAAACAAATAGAGAGAGAGAGAGAGAGAGAGAGAGAGAGAGAGAGAGAGAGATACAGGAAAATAAGTGGGAAATGGAGCTTCAGCACTGGGTGGTCTAGGAGTGTGTGTGTCCACTTGGAAATCCTACACTGACGTAACTCTGCCAGGTTATATTTCTCCCTCACACACACACAAAAAAGGTGAGATCTGTCTCCGTTTCTGTCCATCTTTTTCCTCTACCACCACATGTTCACTAGCAGAAATATAATTAATAAAAAAGCACAACAATAATCCTATTGCAACTCAGAAACTCAGCTTACAACATAGGACATGTACCAGAGAATATTATTAATTAAAAATAAATTAAAATAAAATTTTCAGCATTCAGAAAAAAAGAGAGAATAGTCTCTCTTTCATACACTCAAAAGCATCCACCCATATACAAATACACACAAGAGAAAGTGAAGTCAAGATCTGTGGGGTTTTCATGAGCTAATGGCTAACATATCTTTGACAAGTTTATGAGGCTGGCTTATCTCTGTAGCCACTGCTCAGGGGGATCAACAGCAGCAAAATCCACCTAATATACACAGAGATTATCCAGGTTCCATTATCCAGTGACCAGGTTCACTTAGGAATTTCAGGTACTTTTCTTTACATATGTCTTTTAACATTTACGTTAAATGTCTTGCTAACATATTGCCACCCTGTTCTCTTCTGTACCTCCAGAAATTCAATTGAAGTCAACCTTAATAACGATATGCATAATCATAGATTATTATTTCTTATGGTAGGTTTATTTTTAAAGTCAATGTGTGCATAGCCTTTTTTCTTGAAGTCTTGGCTACAAAAAAGCTTTGAAAATTTTCACCATTCTTGCCCAGGAAAAAAAGATACAGTTCATTAAACAGGTTGACCTTTTATGGGGCATGTTTTCACACTATATGGGATAGGTAAATATCAAAACAGAATTTTGGTCAATAAATACTGTAATGATTAAATGTTTGGCCTAAGAACACATTTAAACCTTTCAGTAAAAATGTGCCTTCATAATATAGGCTAGTAGACCATTCCTTTGATGTATGGTGTTGTGGTTGTGTGCTTGTGCAAGTGTGGTTGTTTACCCAAGAGCTATACAACAAATATGCTAATAGTTAAAATTTACAATGGAGGGTGGAATTCACAAGAGGGTTTTCAACTAGTGGATTAAAACCAACATTCAAAACCTCTGCTGGAGAAAACACATATTTGCCCAGTTTGACTTTTGACACTAAATCTTATCGTTACAGAGATATGGCCTTTGTGACAACTTCCCTGTGTGACAAGTAGCCCCAGTTTCCCTTATATATTGGTCATCGCCCACCCTCTTATACATATATCAGTGTCAGCCATTGGAAAACCCATATTGATTTAACCCTAGTTTCCACTTCCATGAAATTCCACATATTATGCATTTTTTTGAGCTTTTCAAACATTACATTCCCTCTTATCTGATGATATGAATGAAAGAACACAGTAAAGAAGGAGAGAAGTACATAGAAAAACAGAACAAGAAAAAATTAAAGATGATTATTATCTGTGCCTTCAAGCACGAACATGCCAATTCCCTCATTGATCAGTTTCCCGCCTTCATCTACTTATTAATTACATCTGCAGTGACTAATGTATCTTGATCTGCTCACTGCATGCAAACATAGCTCATTGCTACCATTTGTGTGTGTGTGTGTGTGTGTGTGGTTGTTGACTGTGTGACTGATAGTGTCCCTAAACCCTGAGAAGCACATTTGTATCTGAGGGCCAATCTATATCAAAGCTTATTGGCTTTAATCCATACATTCGCTCACATTTTATTTATCGCTCTCTGTTGTCGACCCTCCTTTTTCTGTTTCTTTTTCTATGTACTCTTCTTCTGCCCTCGCTCTCTCGTTCTCTAATCTCTACAAATTTTCAAAAGTTACCTTTTCTAAAACTTTTCTAAAGACAGTCCCAAGGTCTCGCGGAAGTGAGGTATGGTGGTACAGCTAGAGGCGAACACAAAGAAAGGACATGCGTTAACCTTTATATGTGAGAGTTCCACTCTGAGGTAAATCATTACTTAGCCATCTGCTGTACAAAAAGAGTTGACCTGTGTGTGTGTGTGCACAGGTTTTGCTTCACTTGTGAGGGCCAGATTAAAAAAAATATGCACTTGCTGATTAGGTGAATCGTGTAAAAAAAGACAAACATTCACAAACACACACACACACACGTGTGCATGCCCACACACACGCACACACAGATAGACCCCAGGTGGTGCTCAAGCACCTGCCCTTTTGGCCTCTGACTAGATAAGTGCCATTTTTGAATGCATAATTTTATATTTTAGTTTTTAAATTTGGCCAATGGCATAAATTCTCAATCGAAAGTGTGTTGTAAAACCCAACAACTGCATTTTAGTTCTAATTCTGCAAGACCACACAAACTCCTGTCCCTCCCTCTTCTACTTCCCTTGTTATAGCCACCACAGTTAACGCACGCAAATCGATTGCCCTGCAGAGCAGCATCCATGTAACTCTGACCTGTCTTCATTGGTGACAACCAGATAACAATAGTGTGTGCCCTAAGCCTTGGCATTGTTTGTCACTTTTGTGAAATTAAACCACTATTAAAACATCTCAATACATTCAGACTAACTTAGGCAATAGCCCTCCATTAAGCTAAACAACAAGCAAGCTAGACTGGCATTGGCATAATATAGCGTTGTGATGCCGTCGTCAATGAAATATCTGTGAACTTCGGTAGGCTAGTTCCTTTATCAGGCAACTGAAACAAATAAATATGCATTATGTGGTTAATAGTCAATCATATTTGGATATCAGAAACGTTAGCCGACCTGTCACCCGTCACAAGAAAATGTGCAAATATATGATTAGTCCACTGTTTACATGCTCATACTGATTAGCAAAAGCTTACTGATATAGCCTAGTAAATTAACGATTCTTACACCTGTCACACAAAATTTACTGAAAATTGTAGGCAAGCCAACTTCAAAGCCAACGTCATTTCAAAACAATATTCCAGGGCCTTTACAAGCTCAGATTTGAAAGTTTAACTGTTCATCTAATTTTAATTTTAAAAGCAAGAGAATTGTCCTGCTCCCTTTACCTAAGTACACAGAATGCACTTAGCCTAATTTTTGCAACTGAACATAGGCCTACTTTGTTGTTTGGAGGGTAGATTGGTCGGTTTATTATTTTATTTATTCAGAGAACAGCCTTTGTCAATTTTGTGTAAAGATTTGTTGATTTTGAATGGTTATTTATTTTATAGACCACTAAAGCATGCACAATGTGGCATTGCTCTCTTAGTTGTTGCCTGTTCTTGTGATAAATGTAGAAATAGCTGTGTTTCCCAATAATTTCATAGACTGCGGTGGCCCGCCAGTCTAATTTGTCCCGCCACAGTTTCATAATGAACCGAAAATATTTGTACACTTCTGATAATAACATAAAAGATCTATAACATTGAGATTTGCATCATTGCTTCGGCCAAGCATCTCTCACTCCCAGTCAGCATCTGAGGAGCAAGTTCAACAAATGTACTAAATTTACTTATGGGGGAGCATGGCCCCAGACACCCCCTAGAGTGTCCGAGGTCCACCCACAACAGTCTCACAAAATCCTGTGGGAAACACTGATAATAGTGAATGCTAAAGGCCATCGTCTCTGTGTGAATAGATAATTGTGTAGAATCTGTTGAGTATTAAACATTTGCATGAGTGTATGTGCATTGAAATAAAAAAGTAAGTAAAAGATGTGCTACTGTATGTATTTATTTTTTTTATAAATAATTATGGGAGGGGTGCCCTTTTTTATGCTTGAGCACATGCCCCCAAAATGTCTGTGCACGGCCCTGTTCACACATGTTCTTGTGAGGACATACGGTATGAAGTGGTTCTCACTGACTAAAATGTTCATAAATCAGCTAAATAATATTTTGGTTTTAATTTATTGCTATGAATATGTTTATTTTCAAGACAGGTTAAGAAAATATCGCAACCTTCATATAACAAACCTATGAGAATCTGTAAGATGTAATCTATAATATGGTGACATCAACATATGTGAGGCAATGTTTTATGTAAAGATCTTTGTAAAACTTTGAAGGAAGGGAAGAAGGGGGCAGAGCAGCACAGACAGCAGGGTTGGTCTTTCTACACCTCCAGGGTTGGTCTTTCTACATCATATCAATATCACAGCCAGAGGTTCAGTTCAGATAGGCAGGAACTCCACCTACACATACTCACAAGACATTTCAGGAAGGTCTTCCTGAAGGGTTGGCTGAGGCAGGTGACAAGAAAACCCTTTTCCCCTGTCTGTCTGTTCTGGGGTTAGGGATACTGCAGCAGCAGGAATGTGGAGGTAAAGTCTCTGAGAAATGCAGCTCATTGTCTTGTCTACTGTCCTCTGAGGGTAACGGGCAGCTGAGAGAGGCAGGGGGCCAAACGTCTCACATTCCAAACAATTCCAGCATAGCAAACAAGGCGGAGATGCCTTCCAAGGTTTGTATATGCGAGTGGGCGTGAATATGCATGAATGTGCGAGAATTTAAAAAATATAAGATCTGTTTCAAAACCCAGGTCTACATATGCAACTTCATAAGTTAAGTAGGACCTCATATGTGACTGAACTGGAGTCCTCAGCATTGGCAGTGACATTTTTTGCCACAAAAATACATTTGAAACTCATCAGTGACTCGAGTTTCAGCAATTGATTGCAATAGAGTTTGAGGTTAACATGTTGCTAAGCTAACCATGTACTTCTCTAATAAGCTTAAAGTACATAGTAGACAAAAATAACGTTTAATGTAGTACATTGTTAATTAGATTAAATCTTAAGTCCGAACAGGTTTTTTTTCAATATTTAATTACATTTTTCTGAGGTAAAATATTTAGTTTTTAGAAGTACTTTTTTATTTTTGTATCACGTTTTTTGGGTCACAGTCCATATTTGCAATTTTCAGAAAAAAAAATATTACTTCCAAAATCCAAAGTAAGAATACATGTTGTAAACACTTAATATAATAAAAATTGTGTTTTACTACAGTAACCATAGTTTAATCATGGTATTTGTAGTAAAATCATTGTAACCACAAAATCAACAGCTTTACTGTCATGGTTATATGGAAACTACATATTATTGCTGTAAAACGATGGTTAATTGTATCAAAACCATGATTTCTGCTAAGAAAACCATGGTGACAGCAATCATTGTTATTACAGTCATGGTTACTTCAATATTACTATAGTAAAACCATGGTTTATTTTTGTTAAGGACCTTAACTAAAAGAAACATTTTTCTCTAATTACTAAATAAACGTTTTAACTTAATACAGGTACCTGCACTATTATGCTACACGCACAATATAAAGTGCATTTCAAATTCAACTCAACACATATTCAACATTCAGAAGCTGTACATCACTACAGAAGGAATATCCTTGCTATTAAAATGGATACGATAAGGGCGGTCGTAACAGGGCTTGAGTGTTGTATTCATACGCGAATGTCCCACATACTTATCACCAGAGTAGGGCAAAATAACTTTGGCATTGAACATACCGAGTGCTTAAGTTATTGTTTCATGTCCTTAGAAATGGTTATGGAGTGTTTCAGTGAATGCAGATTCGTGCTCACCTGCGGATTTTCCTGGGTGATTTTCCTCGGTAAATTACTAATCATATACCAATATATTATCAGTATACACACTCGCGTTGACACAGATTGGTATAATGGATTGTTTTCTCCATTTGGTGCTTGCCATTTTCAATTATACACAATGTGTGCAGAACTGTGATGTCATCAAGACCAATGTGAATCAAAGGCAAAGGTGCATTAGTGGAGGTTGTAACTGCGCGTGTCCACTGGACGTTTGTTTTCTTCAGCAAACCTTGTGCTCCACATGCGTTATTAAACTTTAGGTGAACCACAGTGCCAATGCTTAACGAACCTTGGTTGGCAAACCGTAAGTTAAAGTTTTTTCCGAGATCCGTTACACCCCTAGGCATAGTTCACCCAAAAAAATCAAACTTCACTCACCCTTATGTTGTTCCAAACATGTTTGACTTTATTTTTTTCTGTGGAACACAAATGGAGCTGTAAGGCACAATGTTAGCCTCAGTCACCATTCACTTTCATTGCATCTTTTTTCCCATTTTTGCCATATATCTTCTTTTGTGTTCAATGGAAGAAAGAAAGTCATGCGGGAGAGTAGGCCTAAATAAGATAGAATTGCTATTTTTGAAGTTATCCCCAGGTAGGCAGCTCACTAGTTTTTCGAGTTATACAGTTTCTCCAAACAAACTCTCACCGATTTTCTCTTTTCATCACTTTCTCTTTCTCTCTCTGTTTAGGTCTTTTACTCACTTGTGGTAATAATTACCTCGCTCCAGAGGGCACAGAATCATTGTCCCCTCATTGCACAGCCAACTCTTTTCCCCTCACTGTAAAAGCTCAGTCCCACAATCACATTTCTGGCACTCCATAAGCACCCCCCCTCCCCCCAGCTCTGTCTGTCTCTTTCAATGGTGAAGGCAGAATTATTCTTACAGTCATTAGCAAACCACACTCTCTTCAAGCAGGCTTGGCAGTTGGCTCTCAGTACCGGCACAGGACTACTATATTAAATTCTGCAGAGGGGTTGGGGCGGGTCCGTCTCGCCTGAACTCTGGCAAGGTGGTGCTCACTTGAAGAGCTGACACAGACAAGAACGGGCCGTGTCCCATCCACTTATTATGTTCAGCAGCCAGACCAAAGAGACTGCAAAGGGCTACTTTGAGCTGAGCCACAGCCAGAACCAGCGGGATGTGCTTTGACAACACATGGTGAAGTTAAAAGAGAGATTTTGTGAGATAAATCATCCAGATTTAGATCTATTTTAAATCCTTTTCAAGAATTAAGCCACTAAGAGGCTGTGGATCACAATGATTTCACTTTTAGAACCTGGCAGCAACAGTAGTGTGATTAAAATACCAATGTATAATAAACATTAAGTTCATAATTAATAATTATCAGAGCAATACATTCTTCATTATTTAGGGTATTCATATAAAGTGAATATCCGTTTCCCTAACTGTGGACTGTTTCTGCCAAGCGATGCAGCAACATGGTACATTTTCATACAGAAATCTGATTTATGGCCTATATGAAAAAAATTAAAAAAAAAAAATTATATATATATATATATATATATATATATATAAACAGCTTTTTGTGTACAAGTATTCTATCAGTTATAACTACTGTATATGTGAACATATATATCTGTATGTGTATGTGGTTACAGGTGTGCATTTATAGTCAACAGCTTCGAACGTGAGTCATCCAATCAGAATTGGACTCAATCACATTCTCCCAAATATCCTGCTCTCTCTGTTAAGTTCATTTCAATAAAATTGCCTGAAATGGCCAATATAACCAAGAAAACCTCTATGTAAAGCTTGAAAATGACTGAGGTCTGTAAGTTAGGGCATCAGTTTTCAAATTTCTCGTTCCCACAGTGATCTTATTAAGGTAGCACCTATGATACAGTTGGTCTGTGAGGACCACAGTGAACACAGATAAATGAGAAGGTCTGTGTGCTGCTGGTAGATACCAGAGAGGGTCGTGGCCCCTGGGTAGTGATAGAGAGAGAGAAAGGTAGAGAATGAGAGGGAAAATGAGAGATAGAAAAGGCCCTTATTGATTCAGGGAGCTTTTGACATGCAAATGTTTGGTCCCCCACCTCCTCTCAGCCAAGGGCCTTCAAAGTGAGGCTGCCACACAAAGACAGGGAGAATGCTCTGTGCTGCCCACTGAATGGACGCTTTTGCTTAACGAGCAATCTGTGCCTTAAAAAACGCCAGTACCAAGCTCATGACATGGAGACCACTGCATTGGAGAAACATGCAGTCTCTTCAAAAATCCAAACTGAGCAGGTGAAATAAAGCATTGAGCAATGCGATACAGTGATTTTAACACTTTGAAAGCAAGTTGGAGTGCCTAAAACATCTATACCCGAGGTAAAACCTGTATATTTATTGCTTTTATAAAATGCCGGCAACAGCAGTATGATAAAAGGCACAGTTGTTCAATAAACGATTACATTTATGAATATTACTCAGGATAAGCCACATCCCAAGTTCCTCTCATCAACAATGGAAATTGTTATCCTCCACAGAAAACAGAGATTTTCAAAAATGCTTTCTTGTACCGTATACTTGTATAAAATGATGATGTTAGGAAACTTAAAACCTTTTTGTGAGGCCATGGCCATTGAATATATGGTTAAATGTTTACAGGGACTCTGATTCTTCAGAAACCTGTCAAGAATATGCCCTGGTCATATTTAACCCCAGATCAATACAAATATATATAAAATTCTATTTTGCATAGTGAAAATGAGGCATAGATTTAGACCATTCATATTTTTTGCATTGTGACATCATTACCACTACTACTTTTTAAACTGTATTTTACAGAGAACAAAAGATGTGTAAATGACAGACTGTACCAAGCAGGGACGGATAATGACTTGCAAAGGCCAATTATCTCCAAGTGCCCCCCTCCAAAAGTTGTTGTCCGGGGGTGGGTGTGGGGGTTGTTGTGTGTTTGTTGATGGGATTTCGAGCGGGGGGGGATCGCAAAACTGGATCGCGCAACATTAAAGTCCAGGGCCAACCAGGGCAGTCAACGGCCCCTGGTAATCAAGGGGCCCTGTGCACTGGCCCCATTATCCCGGTTGGTAATCTGTCCCTGTTACCAAGGGAGTACTTCTGCTATGATGTATGAATACTTAAATTCATTTTTTATTTTTTTTCTCGAGAATATTATAATGACCATCTTTTTCGCATTATGGTAAACTTACATTTATGCAAAATGTAATTAATAATTTATTTCTTTGGAATTTGGAGTAAAAATGGACCAGAACATTTTCTTGACAGGTTTCATGAGAATCTCACCCTTATAGGTGTTGACGACTCATGAAATTAGAACTTAGAGCCGAAACTATCGGTTTAATCAGAATTGTTTGATTACATGTAACAAACCAGAGCCAAAATAGTTACAAATCACAGATAAAATAAACTAAAATGACATTTGTATTAGAGAATAAATTGGCTCTCTTGCAGAAGTAGGCCAATATTTGACACAGCACAATAATTTCTTAGATATATGAAACACACATGTAAATGCTATGGGTTGTGGTGGAACGCCTGAGCCACAGGCTGCATGTATGTGTGTCATGCTCGCTGCGGTCACGTACTTGTGCCTCAAAGCAGAGGTGTGTGTGGACGAGGTGGTGAGCGAGAAGGAGTTCTGCATTCTCAGATTAATATCCAGCAGGGCTATTAAAGTGTAAATGTGTCAACACCATGGCAATGATGACTGAATTACACTTTGCAAAACTCTCTTTTTCAATTTCATGCTTTTTTTGTTAGTTTTTGAAGGTTGAGTAGTACAAATATAAGTGAAGAACATGTGTGTGTGGGGATGGGTTGCACAAGTCTGTAAGTACGCAAACATATTAAAAGTTTAGTTTTATTTTTATAATTTACTTACCCTCAAGCCCATATTAATTTCTTTCTTGATAAGAAACTTTGAGAACACTTTTCAAAAAATTTTACTGAATGGGAACTTGAGCTGTCAGTCCCTAACATTCTGCTTAACATCTCCTTTGTGTTCCCAGGAAGAAAGAAAATAATTTGAGTTTGAAACAACCTAAGTGCAAGTAAATTATCATACTTTTATGTTTTTGTACTGTCCCTTTAAGAGAACATACTTGGCTTATTTCAGTGAGCCACATGTGTTAGAGGACCCACACAACATTCATAATCCTGTTAAGGGTCGTTCACACAGCAGAGGAGTGTGTGTGAAAATTATAAAATGCTTGAGCCGGGTTCCTTACTTGCATATTGATTTAACCGTATACTAGCTTTTGGTGAAATATGGAGCATCTTAGTGAAGAAATCATTTCATGAAGTGGGTGTTTTGTTAATATATACCACTGCAAATACTGCTAATGGAAAGTTACTTGAACTGCATAAAAAGAAAGCATATGCATGCTCAATGCAATGTGATATAAAAGATGGCAATCTACCATTTTATGACGCTAAATGTAGATTGTCATTGGAAAAGCTGTTTTTTGGGCTGCAATTAATGATTATTTTGATAATCGATTAATCTTCGATTATTTATTTGATTAATCAATTAATCAGATAAAAATCATATTTTTATTTCCTGTATTTTATCAAAATATGATAAAAAAAAAAAAAAACTAGAAATGATAAAGGATTTGGTTCGAATTGAATGAACCCATGATTCTATACTCTCACAAAACTTTGAACAAAGCCTGAATCATGAAAAGTTTAGTTTGAATTTATTATTTTTATTATTACTTTCAGGACATATGCGAAATCTTTGATTACTTGTAAAACTTTGAAGAACAAAAAGTACTGTTCATTAACAAGTCAAATTATCCATCTGGGATGGAGTGGGATAAAAAATCAGCCCAGCAGAGAGCAATGGTGACACCAGAATAGAAATATGAATAATTCTGCCCAACTGAAAAAAATCATAATTATGTTAGATACATATGCTTGAACACTGTCTCTGATTACATACATTTTAAGTATTTTAAATGAACATTGTTGCTTTTTAAATTGTATTGTCACTGATTACATTTTTCTAAGTATTATTTTTCAAAAATATGTCTATTTATCCAGTAAAATAGATTTTATTGATTAGGTGTTTCAGCCCTAGCTGTTTTAAAAACAGCTGATCTACTGTCTCACTAGGCCTACTAAAAATGTTCACTATCATTATTCTGTGATGTCACCATTACTATTTGAAGAAAACAAATTGCCAAGCAACAATGTGTAGCTCCATTTTAATGCTGCTATTTAAGGCTTGCATTCCTTTATGTTTAGCAAAAACTCCTCTGTGAGATTTACATAAACTGAAGAGCTTCAGCAAATGCTCTACATCCTTCCCTCCCACTCTTCACCGTTTTTTCTCTCAGCACTAACAAAGACATAAAGTCAAATCTAATTGCATTCAGTGACAAACTGAGTGGCTTTTTCCACAGCAGCTGGTCTGAGAGAGACCAATCCATTTCAGTGAAACCCCGGAACGAAATAAACCCTCAAGTCTAATGGCGAGTATTAGATCAAGCCATGCTTCAACCCCTCCAAATAATTAGCGGTATTAATGTGCATTGTGAAGTCGCCGCAGTGACCCCTTCGGGCTTATCACTAGTGTTGCATTGCGTTGTGGAAACAGGTCTGCCGACCCCCAAAATAATCCCATTACAAAGTCTGTCTTTTCTCCAGCTCCTGTTCTTGTAGACACACTCTCAGCTAATTGACATCTCTTAACTGATGTCCTACCGCTCCTTTTAGAAGTGCAGAGTGAGAATTTTCAGAAGGGCACTCCAGTCAGGAATCCCTGAGTACAAATGTTTGGGCAACAGAGTGTTCACACAGTCTGACAGTTTAAAAACTGCTTTTGTGTGCTTTTATGAATAGCATTTCTTTCACCAATGTTTGCATATTTACCTTTAAGGGATTCACCCGAAATTGAAAATTCTGTAATCATTTACTTGAAATAGGAAATGTTAGCTTGAATGTTATTCTCAGTCAACATTCACTTTTATTGTATGGTAAGAAAATGCAATAGAAGTTAATGGTGACTGGAGAAGATCATTCTGCTTAACACAGAAGAAACAAAATCATAAGTGTTTTGAAAGACATGAGGGTGAGTAAATGATGACAGAATATTAATTTTGAGTAAACTATCCCTTTAAAGGTAAAGTGTGTAATTTGTTTGCTTTTTTAATGGCCGATGCCAATATCCAGAGAGCAGGGTAGTCGATAGGCCGATACAATGCTGATATAACATGCAATTTAATATAGTAAATAACAAACAGAAAATTGCAATATATATTGCAATTTTATGTTTGTTATTTACTCTTATTTAGCACTATATTTACTCAATTATATGGTAGATTTCAGTTTCTTCAGATTTCTGTTTAGTCATCAAATTTTAGTCATTTATTTGCACATGAAGAAATTGTTAATATATACAGGAAGAAGGAAATAACAGAACACACAGTAGTCCAGCAAACATGGATGGCATGTCCACTATAGCGATCACACTTTCTCACAATATACGCTTTTACTTGGGGCTGCATTCGCGCCTTAAAAAGCGCCTTATTCTAATATTTGTATGTGCGATTAATTGCGATTAATCAGGACACCATGTAATTAATTAGATTAAAAATTGTAATCAATTGACAGCCCTAGTTATTACATCTGTTTAAACAAGATATGCGTATATTTGCAGATGGTATATGATATTAGTTTTATTGATATTTGCCTTTTAATCATTAGAAAAGAAAAGTTACAGGGAACTGTTGAGGAGAGAGGGAGAATGCAACAGGTGAACACTTTAACATTATGAGCTCAAACGCATCTAGGGAGGCTCTGATATGCGGACCGTTTAAATGAGACTGTGTTGCACAGCAGTCTATTATTGTAGTAACACGATGGAATGTAACAAGAAAACTAACTGTCGTTACATGTCTCAGTTGCTTCATATGCGAGGAGGCGATTCTCAGTACCTTCTAGAAACAAATCAGCCAAACGGTAAAATGTATTGTCCAATGCCGATAATTAAAAAGTCAGAATATTGGCCAATTTATCAGCCTTGGCGATATATCTCCAAACCCAGCTTAATGTGCAAAGTCAACCATGAGTAAACCATCTGTATCTCCACAGAAAGTGTAAACACTGTGACTTTAGTGCAATCAATACAATACTCTATTTTTTTTTTTTTTTTTGAACATCACAACCAGCCCGGCAAAGAAACAGTTCAACCAATGGCATGAATTTGGGGGAGGGACTATCTTTGTTTGACCAATGGCAGAGGGGGTCATTATTTTTGTAATTCCAATTGATAACACTAGTGTTGCAGAAATTAAACACTTTATCTTTAAGTGTGAAAACAAAAAGTCACTTCAGTTCTTGTCATTCATACTGTAGAGAAAAGGTTTGCCATTTTGTTCGAACTGGAAGCACTAAGATTAATTTGTGCCATCCATCATCATGATTCGATCCATTCATATTATGCCTTCATAAACACTTCATTAGTGAAAAGAACAACTGCATTCATTGGCTCCATCTGGTGCATTTGTACATAGAAACATTTTGGCAGCATCCAAATCAAAACCAAAGATAATGGAGCGCAGCAGTTGTGCTGACTGTAAAGTTATCCATGCTCCCCTTACATAAAACAGGTCAGCTGCTTTAAACAGCTCTTTTAGAGGAAAATGATGGCTCGGGTCTTCCTATCGTTCTGTCTCCAGCCTGCCATCAAACCCCCGCTGACACCAGTTCAGGCTGAACTCTGACCTCTCTGGGAGGAAGCCAACTTTAAGGAGTGTAAAGAGAAAGGATCTATGCATTAACTAACAGGGAAGTTTGAATAAGTAGCTGTGTTGGGCTATCACATATGCTGTTGATGGACATCTTGTCAAATGAACATGGATCCTTTGGGATGAAGCATGTGTGGAGAGCAACTGCTAAATGGATCCTGGGTTAATCAGGGAGAATGGGTGGACACTCTCAAGCAGTGAGTCAATAAGGCTCATCCACTCGAAAATATATTTACCCTTACAAGGGGAGGCTGAGACAGCGCTGTCCATGCCGCTATACCATAGCCGCTTAAAGAGAGCTCTTCTGATCTAACTGATCCAGACAGCTGCTACTGAAAAACGTGTGCCAGACAGCATAATTCAAATATAATTAAACTCCAGAGAGATGAGACTAGCTGTATCAGAATTTATCAAAAGGAGATGCGTTAGTGTAGTTCGCATTAGCAAAAAATGCTTAGCGTGTAGTTTCGACAGTCTTATTTGGGAAATTTTGTACATTTATCAAGGACACTGCAATAAATTATTTAAGCAAAAACTATCCAAAAATAGTTACTTACCAAAAAAGTTCTAAAGTGGTGCCACGGTACATTGATCATCTCAGATGGGAATACCCTAGTAGCTCGATATAAACACTACATGATCAAATGTACATGTGTGCACCCAATTCTTATCACCATGTTTGCCTGTTCCAGTAATTTCATTGAAAAGAAATCTTAAAAGGCAATCTCTCACCCTTTACACCAGTTATGTCCTTCAGGCCAATTTCTGCACCCAGTGCATCTATCACAACATGACAACTGAAGGGCTGCGAGCTGTCAGGGGAGTTTATGTATTGGAGCACCGAATGATGATGGACAGGAAGAGGTCAAGGAGAACAACACACACATGAGCAAGCAATAGCACACATACAGAGAGAGAAAGAGAGAGATGCAGATGCACTTAAGTGATTGAACTCAGCATGTGAAGCTTGCTTTGTTGAAAATGTCAGGTCTCAGGAGATTCAAAAGAACTGTATTTAATCATCCAAATAATATAATCTAAAGGACTTCAAACGTACACAGTATGCTGTCATTACCACAAAGTGACCAAAACTTCACTCACTCTCCATGAATAATTAGCCGCCCATTCTCTTCAATCAATTATTTATTTATTTTTTAGGTTATCTGACAAAAAATGTCTTACAGTCCCCTATTGTAGTCTATTAGAGATGTAAAGGTATGAAAATTTTATATCACGATTATCATGGTTATCAGTATTATCACGGTATTGCTCAAATGTGCTGAAAATGTACAAAAAGTACTGATACACATACAGAAATAATTTAGGACTTGAGTATTTGTATTGGACGATTGTTTTGTAGACTGCAATGGATTATAAAATAATTAAAGATCTGGTAAAATTCGAAAACATTCATCTCAAATCACTATTTCATATCCCAGTAATTATTTGAAAAGCTGTGTATTAGTGGTATGAATGTACGTCACTTAAATGCCACACCTATTTGTTATTTGTTACTGCATGTAATTTGTTTGTTTGTCTTGGCTCAAAGCAATGCATTTGCACTGAACTTTTTCTTGGCGGAAGCTTGCTGTGAAGTGAGATTAAATATTCCAATTAAATATTGTCTCCAACAATTTACTTTTCCTCATACTTTTCACCAACTCATGCACTGAGCTAAAAGTTAAAGTGATGGATGGTTGTCACGAAGATGACTTGCCAGATTGGACGTGTTGCCCTGTTTCACAGCAACTTTCCTCTGGCAAGCTCTGCAGACAGAGTTACCACCTTCTACTAATTTCCCCTCAGCATTATAAAATCCAAAATATGACTTCTGATTTGGTCTTCTTGGAAGGTTTGATATTCGTCTTTCATTGCCTTCCGCCATGTTTTAACACAAAAAAAACAACAATAACAAGTTGCATGCTGCGTCAGACTCATGCTGGGTGTGTGTTGACAGCATTAATCATGAGTTTTACAAATCGCGATAATCACGCATGGTTTTAATGATAATTAAATGTGACACGGTAATACTAACCGTCTGGGAATTTTATCATGGTTTACCATGAAACCGGTAACCGTTTCATCCCTACAGTATATTGAGTGAATGGCAGAATTAACATTTTTAGATAAACTTACCCTATGGAACTGTAAGGTGATTAAAAATACTATGGTATTACCACCACAGTAGTGTCCAAAAATATAGTATTTTGGTACATTTTTACAGTAATACCATAACACCTAGTAAGGGGTGTATTTCAAGTGTGACATATTTGCTGAGAGCTGAAAACTGTCTCATGTTGGGTGGATTTTTTACACATCATTGTGCTGTCGACTGGCAAAAATGAGCAAAATGTAAATGTCCGGAATCTGACAAAAAATGTAAAATGCATTTAATCATCCAAATCATATTATCTAAATGACTTCATACATATACAGCATGCTGTCATGATAACAGGTATAAAGGATGGACCCAACCTTGGCTCGCTCTCTCTGAAAGGATGAGCTGACCATTGTCTTTGAGAGAGAAGTTTGCTCACTTTGCATTTCATGGACACATGAAATATGCAAATTACTTATTTGTTTGATATCAAAGAGCACGTCTCCCCATCCCTCCTCTCTTTCTCTCCATCTTTCTGTCCTGGGACAACTGACAGTCCATTCACTGACCGTTGCAGGAGCGCCTAGGGGAGAACTGAGGAGGATCGTGACAAGAATCAACATATGTGCTTGCCATCAAAAGCAAAAAGGGAAGCGATGAATATTCATAGGTAGGAGTGTTTTGGCAGGCACTGGCTTTTGTTAAACAGAAAAGAAAAGAGCAAAAATGATGCACAACTGAGGATGAGTCTCCTACACCTGCCCATAATTATGACAGCAATGAGATACGCACGCAAGATTTTTTAATTTGGCACATACATATACTGCCCTACAATGGCAGAATTATGGCGTGGTGGTGGTGTAGTGGGCTAAAGCACTAAACTGTTAAGCAGAAGGTTGTCGGTTCGAGCCCCACAGCCACCACCATTTTGTCCTTGAGCAAGGCACTTAACTCCAGGTTGCTCCAGAGGGATTGTCCCTGTAATAAGGGCTCTGTAAGTTGCTTTGGATAAAAGCGTCTGCCAAATGCATAAATGTAAATGTAGTCTCTGCGGATTTATGATAGCATTGCTGTCAGATTTTACTGCTGATTTGAAATATGTTCTTTGATCGTAATCTTGACACACCATTGACACAATGGTGTGTCATTTTGGCCATTTTGGAATTACGGTCCTTCCCCATTTCAAGTAGATAGGAGCTGCACTTTTAAACCATACGTATCCAAAGAAAAAAGCTGCCTGGGAGCATTCCCAAGATGGCCGCAAGTGCACTGACTTGCCTACAAAGGACACTTGACTGAAACTGAGAAAAATGGCTTCAATATTACTTGGTTTTAGATCATAGTCTAAGAAACCTAATTTCAGCCCTAACTCAAAATAAGACTTCTAATAAAAGTATACACATGGGTAAAACGTTTATACACAAAGTTTCCACACAAGAAAAGCTGTACCTCAACAATAACACATGAGAAGACCAATCAATATGCTTAAGTAAACCAATTTGCTTAGTGTGCGATTAGAAATAAAATTTGCTTTTGCACAGTAAAGTCGATACATATCCTGTTCTCTTGAGATATTATCTTGGGTTTCATACATAAACAATGTCTTGTCAAGAATCGTTTTTCTTCCAGATACACAAGTTGCTGTCTGTTCTTATTCAAAAATCAATGTTTCACATTATCACACTTTCCCATCATGCTCTAGTTTTATAGCCAATTTCAAAACCCTTTTTCTTTCTAATTACTTAAATACAGCTCATTAGTCTGTTTTAAATTAACACTCTTTAAAAAGTATTGTGGTAGAACCATGGTTCAGTTAAAGTATCAGACAAAAAGAGTAATACCATGGTAGTTTATAATGGTATTATATCATTATAATAATCAAATACCATGGTTCTTAAATGGTACTGTAAAACACTTAAAAGAATAACATGGTATTGCCATCATGGTGGTGTCATTTTGTTTAATCTATGGTATATTTTTGCAATCATTAGATTGGCTTTGGAAGCACCGATATGGAAATTTTGGCCAATACGATAACCGATAATTCAGTGGAGGCTGGAAACAGATATATTTGCTGATCAATCTAAATCTGGATAGAAATCTAAATTTTGTCTGTCTGGTTACAAAAACAAATGGCACACCTTATAAAGCCACATCTGGAGCACTTCTAATGAAATCAGTCATGTAAAGTAATTGTTTTTATTTTAAAACAACTTCAATTGCAGAAAACAAGGAACCTGCAAGAAATATAGAACACTTTTAAATTATTTAACAAAAGTAGCCTACTTTTAACCAGTTAAATAAAGACATTGTACGTTCCAATGGCCAACTTCCTTTCAAAAAAAGCATAAAGACTCTACAATTTAAAATTAATTTGACAAGTGAAATACTTCTATAAATAAAGTGCATTGCACTTGATTTAAACATGTGAAAAGACAAAACTAAGGAATATGCAAACAAGTCTCAAACTCACTGTAAACATAAAAATATGCTTTAACATACAAAAAGAAAAGAAACAAAATGCATGTGACATAAATACTGTTTACTCAGATCCAGTATGATCCTCCAAAGCAAAGCCAGAAGGCACCAATCAAAACCCACATGGTGAGTAGCATGTGCCTGAAAAAGCCATAATTTATCAGCTTTAATATAGTGGCTAAATATTCTTATCGGACCGATAACCGAAACTTTAAAATTCACATTTAGCAGCCGATACAATACGGCCACCGATATATTGTGCATCCCTAGTTTGGCTTGTTTTGCTTGTCATTTACTCACACTCATATTGTTCCAAAGCTGTATGACTTTCTTCCGTGGAACACAAAAGGAGATAGGTAGAAATGTATGGGAAAAAAGAGCAATGAAAGTGAATGGTGATTGAGACTAACCTTCTTCCTATCTCTTTTTGTGTTAAATCCCTTTAAGATTGGTTGGGTGAATTTTTCTACATGTCGATGTGCTATTTCACTACAAACATTGAGAGTGGGCTGTCATTCTCCTACTGCAGCCTAGCACCTCAGCGGGCACTTACACGTCTCCAGCTCGTCGGACGCCCACGACCAAGCAGAGATTTCCTCTCTGTCCTCACCTCCTACTCAACACAGCAGATGAGCAGTGAGAAAACAACAAACACTTATAATAAAGAAAAAGGCACAGAATCATCTGGCCTCATCTCAGCTCCATTCATGAACAATAGGCGGCTGTTTTGCGGCCTTTTCTCACTCCTCTATGCTTGGACCTGCCTGTCTAGGCTGCAGCTGTCAAAATTTTGACATCTTAATAAATCTCATCCATGACCCCCGTCTCTCGGGAAGGAGAGGTGGATAAAGCCAGGGGTCACCCCTGACCCTGTCTTGTGTTCCTCCACTCTAACCCTCTTCCCCTATCCCAACCTCTCAACAATTGGGGATAGGGTCCCATTGATGCATTCTGGGGTATGGGGCTTGTATACCATATCCTCATTGGCCTTTTTTCACAAGGTCCTAGGGACGCCCCATTTAGAAAGTTCTCGCCCTCTCCTATGCCCTTACATTGAAGGTGAACCTTGGCATGCCTACCAAGGCCTTAGTTGCACACATGGACTTATTAAACAGACTGACTCTCATCTCCATGCTGGGAGAGAAAGCCACCTTTTGAACCCCCTTGAAACAGGAAGCAGCTCCCTGTTGCATAGCTGAAGACAGCATTTGATGGCTTAATCAGCCAATGATGACAGGCCCATAGATAAAGGGATGTTGTGAGTTCAATACAAGTTAAGCTCAATCAGGAGCATTTGTGGCATAAAGTTGATTACCACAGAAAATTATTTTAACTCATTCCTCATTTCTTTAAATAGAAAATAAATAATCACAGTTATAGTAAGGAACTTACAATGGAAGGGAATGGGACCAGTCTATTAATGTTAAAATACACACTGTTTCCAAACTACAGCCGCAAGATGTAAACAATAAACATGTTAAAATGATTTTAGTGTGGTAAAATAGCTTCTTAACATTATCAGTGTAAGGTTGTAGCCAATATTACAATTTTGTTGCCATGACAACATAATGCTGGTAAACCCTGTCTGAGTTTTTAATCACACTAAAATCAAGTTATCACATTTAATGTTAATGTCTTGTGGCTAAACTTTTGAAATAGTGTGTATTTTAATGTTTATGGACTGGCCCAATTCACTTCCATTGTTAATGCTTTTTTTGTGATAATCTACATTATGCCAGAAATGCTGTCGACTGAATTTAACTTGTACTGAACCTGAAACATCTCTTTAAGAAAAAAAAGGAGATATAGACAACATCTTTTTTCACTAAAGGCAGGTGTGGTTTCTTTTTATTGGTAACTTTTCACATTAAACAATATCAAATATCAACCGTTTGCAAACTTTTCCATTTAAACAACATGCAAGTGCCCAGAAATCTTGAAATACAATATCAGCTTTTGGGACTTCGTAGGGGTTTTTAATTGATGTGGAGAAGTGGGAAATTAAATCTGTAAAGTTTTGGTGACTGCAGTTGCCAACAAATAAATTATACTTCAGAAATGTTAAAAACGCCCTCTTCCACGGACCTGGGTAGCTCAGTGAGTATTGACCCTAACTACCACACCTAGAGTCGCGAGTTCGAATCCAGGGCATGCTGAGTGACGCCAGCCAGGTTTCCTAAGCAACCACATTGGCCTGGTTGCTAGGAAGGGTAGAGTCACATGGGGTAACCTCCTTGTGGTTGCTATAATGTGTGGCTTTTACTCTCGGTGGGGCACGTGGTGAGTTGTGCGTGGATGCCGCAGAGAATAGCGTGGGCCTCCACACATGCTACCTCTCCACGGTAATGCACTCAACAAGCCACGTGATAAGATGCGCGGATTGATGGTCTCAGACGTGGAGGGAACAGAGATTAATCTTCCACCACCTGCATTGAGGCGAGTCACTACGCAACCACGAGGATTTAGAGCGCTAATTGGGCATTCCAAATTGGGGAGAAAAGGGGAGAGAGAGAAAAAAAATGCCCTCTTCCAAATATGTCAGAGTTATAAAATCATCGTTGCAAACTAGGACTGCAACTAACATTATTTTGATAATCGATTAATCTAACAATTACTATATTGATTATTTGACTATTCGGCAATTATTGCAACAATTAATCATTAGCTCTTTACTGGTTATTCAGCTTGAGTACTGACTTAAAAAGTTTTATTAAACATGCTTACTACCAATAAAGAGGACAAAATCATCTTTTAAAAATACCTCTAATTGACATTCACTGAATTAAAGGGGGAAAAATACTTCTTATTAAGTTTAATTCAGTTAAAGAAATTCACTGCAAAAAATAATATTGTTATCAAGTGTTTTGTCTTGTTTTCCATTTAAAATTGTTTATAAATCCTTAAAACAAGATCCATTTACTTGAGAAGCAATATATAAGATATTTAAACTTGTTTTAAGAGAATGTATCTTAAACATAAGTATATTATGTATACAAGTGTATTTTTTCACTTGGTTATAATTCTGTGAGTGCAGTAAAGACAAAATATACTTATATTCAAGATGTATTCTCTAAAAGCAAGTCTAAATATTGTATATGCTGCCTCTCAGGTGAATGCATCTTTTTTAAAGGATTTTTAGATATTTTAAAATATTTATATTTTTAATATCATATTCAACATTCTCAGATAACAATTTTTTCTTCTGCAGTATATTTCCTAAAAAAACAAACTCTCTCTTATTAATAATGCTGCGTATTGCCAATCCTCTTCACGATAAGAAATGCACAGTGACATATGTTACAATAAGTTGCGAGCCACCACGTTATAATCTAGCTGCATTAAGCTTGCATGCTCGAGGGATGAATATCACCGTTTTAGAGTGTGCCTCAGCAGGGTGCAGTTTCAATCTCTCCCCCTTAAATTGGGACACTTCGTGCAACTCATAGAAGAAGCTGAACACATAGAGAAATGCCAGTTTCGGAGTTTGTAGTTATTTACATGACCTGCTTCCGTATTATTTGAAATTTTATAAAGCTGTAATACATTAAATATAATTGCATTTAAGATGTAACGCCGGGGTGTTTCCTTTAAAGACACTCGACACGCAAGTTTACTCGTGCTCCACTTAACGAGAGTGCTTCTGTATTTACTTATTTAAAATTTTTGCGTTATAATTCCCTTATACTTTATGACCTACATCACCTGAAGCTGTTTGGAAAGTTTAGAGTGCATCTAGACTGTGAGCTGTGTAATTCTTCCTCTGCTCTCGCGCATTATCATCAGAGTTTAATGTGATCTCGTGTTACGTTAAATTACATCAAACGAATATTCAACAACATAATTTTTTATTGCCAACATTTTCGATAACGTCGACTAATTGTTTCAGCAATATTGCAAACCATAAAGTTATTTAGGTAAACGGTTCCACAAAATGTCCCTGTGTGGAAACGGCCTTCTGTTCCTAGTAAATTCCAGCCTTTATTTCATCATAGCTGAACGGAAAAAGAGAAGCAGATGGAGAGACACAGAAAGCAAAGGATCGAGAGGGGAACACGGTCGCTGCATGCGAGTGGCCTAGAGAAACGGCCCAAACCCAGAGAAAGGCCTTTCCAGTGTACCCCTTTAACAACCCACACAAGTACATCCACTGTGAGACTGCCCGCGGTGAATGCCGCTTGCCTCCCTTGGCCCGCAGGAACCCTAAATTACAGTCCATATTTTCATGCAATTAGCCCGCTGAGATAGAACTCATAAATAAAGGCCAATGTACTGGCCAGTCAGCCGTTTATCACCCTGCTCAAGCGATGATCCTCTCCTAGACCAGACGCATTTTTTTTTTTACAAAAAAATAGAAGGGGTGTGTTGAAACTGTCTACATGTCCTCTGGCTCTTCCTTTTTGCCTACACTGTCCTCAGTATAACCCCAAACACTATATAACTGCTTTAGTGCTGTATGGCCTGACTATGGACACTGGGAATCAAAAGCCAGCACAGAGAGAGCAACGGCCCTCTGGTGACAGAAGCAATCTATCTGATACTCTCCTTTTCTTCTTTAATCTCTCTAGCTCTTTCAGTCTTGCGCCAATTACGTCTTACCTTTTAATGTGAACTGAAAACCATCACACATACTCTTGCAAGATAGCGAAAAGCAAAAGGCTGCATGAGAGTTTTCACCAATGATCTAATTAAGTGGATTCTGCCCAATAAACCACATGGCTGTTGCTCAAACAAAATAATTAGCACTAAAATTGTCATGCGCAAATCCGGAGGGAGGTGTTTTGATATCAAACAGAGCAATTCATAATCATAACCATACCTCTCGAATAGCAATGCTCGCCTAATCCACAGTGATGCGCCGAGTGGCCTGCTCTCTACATCTGAGTAAACTTTAACATCCCTGCGGGAAAAGTACATCCAGGCCAGCTTCAGTTATAATGATCTCATTGTTCTCTCACCTTGCAACCTTAAATTATAGAACATACTGCTGCTGGGAGATAGGGGTTTGTTTTATATTTTCGTTTTCTGTGCGGGAGGTGCATACATTTCTAATCACAATGGACGCATTTCTTTAAACTCAGGCCACAAGGAACTTAAGAACTTCAGCATGTGAGTTATCCCGGCTCTTACCTTGGCAAGATCCACTATGTTCCTCATAACCAGGGTTACACAAACAGTTTCCAATAGGCACCAGCCATTCTCCATCTGCTCCACAGTACATTTTTGGGACCTCCCGTTCTTCTGAGTTGTCCACGCAAGATCCACGTACCTCCACTAGAGATGAGGTGTCTGCCCCTGTGGTGGTATCTGGAAACTGGGCCAGGTTGCGTACGGTGAGGGGGCATTTCTTATAGAAGATCCGTACAGACACTAGAGCAATACAGGCCCCGACATCCTGGAAGGCCAAATAGAAGCCTTTCCTTGTCAAAATTCCCACATCCCGCACTTCTGTGTTCAGTTTCATGATGCGGTCTCCTATGTCGACCTGAGTGAAGCTCTCATCGGCAGCGATGGTGTCAATTTTGGTGAACTGGTTTTCTCGGATGTACCTCTCTTTGTCATTGCTGGACTCGTAGTAGTAGAGGTTAAAGGTCTCCTTGCAGGTTCCCATGACTCCAGGAAGGCTGTTGCAATCACGCAGGGTAAATTTGATCTCAATGTAGATCCGCTGGGCTCCGCCACGGGGGATCCAATCTGTTCGGAGCCAATTGTTCTGGTTGGGTTCCATTACATTGCATACCTGGTACGTCCTGATTGGTGTATTCTTCTCATCCATGATGCTCACCTCTTCCCACTGAGAAAAAGAAACCAAGATAGAGAGAGAGGTAAGTATAAAGCAAGACTTTGCCTCTGCAGGTGCACACAATTCCAGGCCCAGATATCCAGGCTGGATATATTCCACAGACCAACAACTGCAATAATGAAATGATTCCTTTGATTAGAGTATGATGATTAGAATTGAATCACACATCTGTCAACTTCTGTTTACTTATTATCTGCAAGCGTTGCTCCAGAGCTTAAGACAAGTTTAAAATTCTTAAACATTACACTGCTGTGCAAATAAACTCTATTGTTTGGAAACATTATGCGACTTAAAGATCTTGTTGTAGATATGGGATAAAGAAGAACATTGTTTGATAACCAGAATGAGGATACTATGATTCCTTAAATCTTAGATAATTGGCTGTGATATCTACTTACACATCTGGTTATGCACTACAGTCTACAACCATTTCTGAACAGAAATATTTAAAGTAATTTTAAGGCCCCTAAATGTTTCAAAACAATTGTTTTATACAATAATAATAAAGCATTACAGAAACCCTTACACATTTAAAAACAAATGCACCGCCTAACTTCCTGGTCACCTTTAAGCCCATATTAGTCCATTGTACTACTATGGGGCCTAAGAATTTGATGCTTCCTGCTGGTGAGAGTTTAAAATGAGATGTATGGAATGAAGGAAAGTTTTGAAAAGGCCTGTCATGATCCATGATGCTTTCTTTTCTTCTCACTTTTTTAGTCTTTGTAAGAAGAAAGTGTAGAAATCCCAGCTGTCACGCCGATAAAGCGGTACATTTGGCCCGAATGCACAAGGGAGGGGGGCTCTGCCGGGACCCTGTCAATCAACTGGGTTGACGAGATAAAGCAACAGTGGTGGGGACCACATTTTCTCAAATGCCAAGTTCAGCATTGAACCTGAAACCAACCAAAGTGGGCACAGAGAGAGAGCAGCCCGATTGAACAAGGAAGTCTAATTGTGCTGTAATTAAATTAATCCCTGATCAAATGGAGACCATCATTTGCCTCACACAATGTTCCAAGATCACTTCAGATATTGCAAACATAACTACATAATTGAAAGTTTTTCTAGGCATAATCAATGCAATATTAGGCTTTTTTTTTTTTGTATTGGCAACACTGGCAACACTACAATGTCCAGACTACATTGATTACATGTACAGAAAATACAATTAATGAATGTTAAATGAGGCCAAAAATTAACCTTTTTAGGAACAAATATGCTTTTGTTGGGCCAGTCTGAGATTAGTTTTAACAAACTGTAATTTGAAACTAAAGTAATTTTTTGTCTTTTGGCCTCTCCAAAGAAAAATGAATAGGCCACGATGATGCATGAACAGAAAAACATCAAATTCTCAGCACATAAGATGTCAGGACAGGTAGGCCTGCAGTAAACTGTATGTTTTTCATTATAGGCCTACTCATTCTTAGACTACAACCCATAAATAACCTAAATAAATTAGCATTATTAAAAGCATATAATTTGAAAATGTATTATCCTAAGTACAAGGACTTAAACTCAAGTAATTTTTCAGCATGCGTAAAGCATAAAATTATAATGTCGGGATTTGTAATTATAGATGTTTGTATAGGTCTTAATTATTCTTTGTGTGCCCTTTCAATGCTCGAAAAATGAATGCAGTGTGTTGCCTCTTAAGCTGTTTTCCATCACATCACATTCTGTGTGTTTTTTGGCAAGTAACAAGGCCTCAATAATACCCTGTACAGTTCTCTGGTTTACAGTCCAGTTCTGCTGTGGTCAAAAAAGGTTCTTTAATTTGTGGGTAAAATGTAAAGTGAACAATGAACAATAATTTTACAACATTTACTAATCTATAGTCATTTTAATTCCAACATATAGGCCAACTAATATATTTAATACCAATAAATGTTGTATATGTTAACACCAGTTCATGCATCATGAGCTAACATGAACCAACAATAAACAACTGTTTATTTACAAATTAGAATGAATCAAGATTAATAAGTGCTGTTGTTTTTTTTTCCCCTGTGTATACTTTCCAAGACAAAGTTTTAATTTAACAGCTTTGAGGATTGTAAGGAGTTGTCGATAAATGTTTTTCCACTTAAAAAAATTATAATAAAATAAAATAAATAAAAGCGAAATTTTCTGTCCTCTGTGTCTGTGGACTTACCCCTCCTTCCGTCGGACTCGCAACCCATTTCAGTTCGCCTTGAACAGTTCTCGAGTCCAGCAGCGTCACTGCGGAGAGACAATATGCCATGAGTCACTGATGATGGATGATCAACGTCCAGCATCCATAATGACTATATCAAAATAAATCTTAATTCACAGCTTGTTTCTGTTGCTACACTATTTGTTCCGTTTTTTATTTATATATTTATTTTTCCTAATTTCCTCGAAGTAGCTTTAACTGATTTATGCTTACGTTAGCTGTTCGTTTGCTGTATAATACATTGATTGTGAATGGTTAAATAATTCAGACGAATATTTGGCCAAAATATATATTTAAAGGGTTGCTTTATAATGCTATAAAGCTAATTGTGCAAAGCAATATTCTATAAGCCGAGTTTTGCATGCACAATTAAGTCATTTGAGACCGGTAATGAATGTGAAGCTCAAACATGAAGGAATATGAAGACGTGTAATACACAGTACGTTTTTATGCGTTTCTATTCTTCTATAATTCTAAGCGTTACAGAATCAGATTCACTAATAGTTTAAATAAGCAGTTCAATTTTGCTTCGATGCGAATGCAGATTTGACTGCAGTGCTCATAATAGAGGTCTCTTAAATTTTGTATGGTATATATATATATATATATATATATATATATATATATATATATATATATATATATATATATATATATATATATATATATATATATATGGCAATACCCCCAACATCTTGCTATATCATACTCCAATTAGTAAATTAAAAGCGTGCAGTCAGTATAAAGTAATAGTTCCAAGAGACTGTTAATTAGACTGAATGCATGTTTCATATGTCTTTTTGAATACGATGAACGAAATTCGTACATTTTCGTTCAACACTCCATATAAATAAACATCGTCGCGAAAACCTAAGTTACCGTCAAAATACCGCCGTTGCCTATAGCCAACGGTATATTTTCCATTGTCGTCCGTGCATATGTTATGGTATTTTATGGACTGTGTGCATTCCAATACAATCAGAAATAGGATGAACCAGTTTAGTTCAGTCCCAATAGAGTCCGAGTTTGACTGAACTTCGTTTGATGAAAACAGCGGCCCAGTCTTTGATTAGAACTGCGGATTTGGGAACGATAGACACTTGGAGATGCCCAAAGGGACTTTATGTAAAATATATGTCATTCCTTTTTCGCTGACGCGACAAAGTTCCAAAAAAACCTAGATGGCATTAAGAAATAGTGTGCATTCTACACCGTCTCAAGTCGTAACCCCAAAGAAAAAACAACTTTTGGATACATGTTTACTCCTTCGGTTTGGCAAGTCCTTACCTTCATTAGGTGGGTAGACCCGTGCGGTTAATGTGAAAGTCGGTATCCAAATTGTTAGCGCAAAAGTCGCTGTGAGCACAAGCGCAGCCATTGGTGTTATTTCGGTATGCGTCTCCTTCGCTCCGCGCACGGACCGAAGTTGCGTCTATCCCAGTGGAATAAGCCTTTGAGAGTGATGCATAGAGCGCTCTGAACAACGCCAAGGGGCGGATCTTTTCTGCCTGACGCGGCTGTCACAGCGAGACACAAAATGTCAACATACTGTCCGCCCGGGTAAATAGCAAGCCCATTTGTCAGGTAGCCCACATGGTAATTGAAGAATGTATAAGTATAAAAACGTCTTTTTTTTTTTTTTATAGCTTTTGCGTTTATAAACCTACGCGTATGTGTGTAAAAGTGTCTGTGTGCGTGTGTGTGTGTGTGTGTGTGTGTGTGAGAGAGAGAGAGAGAGGGGGGGGGGGGGGGGGGGTTGGGTTGGCAAGAAGAAGAAGAGAGTCTCTTTTAATGCAAAGTCTGTTTAAAATAGCCTACAGGACATGGTTTATAATATATGGGAAATACCCTGATCATAATTATTATTGCTGTATACGTCATACATAAAACGGCATTGATCTAACAATTCCTGAAGTGAAGTTAGACAGTCTCAATAGTGGGAAGAGCAAGTGCGCCGTCTAGTGTTTGCAATCAATCCCTCTAAAACCCACAACACTCAAGAAAGTGAAAGGGCTATTTTTAATTCATTATAATTTTATCTTTTAATCAACGAGTTTATTATTAATAGACATTTGAGGCTACAATATCTTACTATAAAATACTATTAAATTAATTCATTAATTTAAGGTTGCATTAAAATGCTTTACATGTAAATCGACTTTTGTTGCATCTTGATGTACATTTTAGCACTTAAGTCTTACAAATTCAGTAAGTAGGTCTAAAGACTTTTTTTTTTCAGAGGAGAGACATGTTTAATTTTTGACGGGAATAAAAACGAGGTTTTGAGAGGACTTGCAAAACATTAAGTTTCTCAATGTTTCGTCAGCTGAGATCAACCCCAATTTAAACAATAATTCAACCCATTAAAGAGAATGCAAGTCTATCACAGTTTTCATTCCATAATCCCTTCATAAATCAAATATGGCGTTACGCTGAATGAGGTCTATTGTTGCAAAGCAAAACCACACGTTATTATAAGGACCTTTTATGTATTTATCCTTTATCCACTGGACGCCTACACTTTATGACCTCTCAGGCCCCTGTCAATCACGCGTTTGTATGACGCCCACAATCCGAGTTGCGCATTGAACGTGTCTTTTTCACTGTAGAGTTCCATCAATGTCGGCAGATGCTCGCAGATCGCGCTGATTTCGATTCAATCACGCTCTGCGATGCGAAATGCGGCCCACCTGATGAGCCAGTCCACATCCTGTAACGGGTGGCGGGGCTGACTGTGTGTTGACAACTTTGACAACAGTGTGTTTGCATATGGATGGCCGGCATGGGAGAGTAGCTGTGTGAGTTATTGGGTGCCGCCCTCGAAGCTGACAGAGCTGAAAGAGCCAAGCCAATGTTTATACTTTGAATATTAACAGTTGTAGCACTTCATTGTTTTGTCAGTTGAAGATAAATGTTCCTGCCTCGTATAAAGAGCGATATCAGAACAGTGTTTTTGTACTGAAAATGTTGTAAATAATCAAGCTAACTCAGGTAACACTCTAACAAAAATGTCTATCTATCTATCTATCTATCTATCTATCTATCTATCTATCTATCTATCTATCTGTCTGTCTGTCTGTATATATATTTGTAAATGCTTTCGATAAAAGAATTAGCCAAATGTCAATGTAAATCTATCCATCCATCCAACCATCCATCCACCCATCAGCATTATGTATATACAGTATAACTTATGTATGCATCAACTAATCCTTTTTAACTGCTAGACAACTGGAAATGCACCTGCCAGTTCACAAACAGCCTACAATGCAAATGTCTCAGTATTTACACATAAAAGTCTGTGCAAAATGTTCATAGTTGCACAAATAAATAAAGCAATAATTATGTTACTTGCTACTAAAAGTGAAAGCTGAATTTTATATTGATATGTATTCAGTTAGAAGATGCTTTTATCCAAAACACAAGCAATCAATCAAAAGTATTCTACAATATTAGGACTCTACAATAAAGGATTCTACAATATTAGAAATGGTGTAATGGTGAAACCAGAATACTACCAATGCTAGAGCAGCAAGGAAATTGCAAAACAATAGAGAAAAATAGATTTTTAATAAAGTATAAAAGCTGGCTTTTTTGTTTTTTAGAAAAGGTGCTTGTGGAAAAGGTCTTTAGCTGTTTTTTGAAAGTTGTAGTGGTCTCTGCAGATTGGGTGAAGGCAAGAAGCTCCTCAATGGTTTATTTACCCATTGCCTTAGTTGTGGAATTAGGCACAGTCTTTTCGTACTTTTACATTCAAGTTACTTATGTCCACGGCTAGCATTTCCTGTTTATGCATAGGCCGGAGGAGTTACGTTTTTGTTCTTTTCCATATGTGGTTGGGGCCTCTGTGGGATCCCTTGTTTTAAATAGCATTAGACTGATGAGCAGGTGACGTTCGGGACTTTGTCTCTAGGGCCATGATCGAGACGCTTTGTGGCGATGCCGTTGCTCCGGCGAAACCATCTCGCCGAGCATAATGAAGTCGGATGGAGCATCTGGCGTTCTGACATGGGTGCTCAACATCGATTGTCACTCAGTTTGATGAATAGAATGGTGTTTTATTTTCTCGAAGTGCACGAAAGACTGCGCAATCATAAAGGCACAATTACCCAGCGAAGAGGCGTTTCGCTTTTAGTTGTCTCGGCCAATGGCTTCTGCTTATATCGGTGAAGGCCTATTGATCGTGTTATAGCCAGTGGGCGGGGAGTCGCCACAGGCAGCAGTGACAAGAGGGGTTGTGTTTTGTGAGGCTTTGCTCTGGGCCGTTGTGTTTGGTCATTTGTGTCACAGTTTTTTTGATTGATTACTGTCAGATAATTTTCCATTCCTTTCCTAGATTCTTGGGTCTCCTGACAGAATTCCCTGAGAGGCACCCCCACACTTTGTTTTGTTCTCCAAGCCCCAGATGGCATCTGCCCACACATCTGTATTGTGTGATGCTAACACAATCTTCAGACAGAGTGCACCCAAATAACCCAAGGGACACTGTGCGGTCTGTAATTACCAACTTTGAACAAGACAACGGTCATCTACACGCTGTAAGCCCCACTTTCTGGCCTCTCAAAAACTTTCACACAATGCACACATATGTCCTATGGAACTCTGCTTTAATGTGTATATCCTGTGTACATACAAACACTGAACGTGTGATAGATTGGTTAAAATGTAGTAGAGGATGTAGTATAAAGAGGGTTGAATGCAGACAGGCCAAATGAAAAGGATGGGCTCAGCAGTCTGGAAAAGTGTGTGGGTGTTTGTGATAGACGAACAAAGGAACCGAAGGAGAGGGTTTGGTAGTTCAGCTTCATCTTAGGGGGCTACAAATCCCGTATTTTACATGAGCTTATAATACAGCACAGGTGGTTATTTCACCCACAGCTCTGAGATTGAGATGAGACTAAATCCAGTATAAGAAATAAGAGATTGATTGGTCTCAAATCTTCAATAAAGTTGTACAGTTACTGCATGCTTCTATAGCCATTCAGAGCAATCAAATGGAGAGAAAAATGTCTTTGTTAGAATTTGCCTGTCTTTCAGTACATCCTAAAGACCTTGCTGAGGGTCTTGCATAAAACCTTCTTCCTCCTTCTGATAAAGATGAGGAATGAGTCATGGTCCCCATATCTCACTCTCTCTGTCTCTATGCATGATTTTCCCAAAGACCTTTTTGTTTGAGATAGAGTCCTATTCCCTTCCCTTGAGTGTGTGAATGGATTCCAGACTCTGCAAATCAAACAAAAAGCTATCAGCCCTGCTCTGTCTTCTCAACCGTTCATCTCTGGGTAGAGGAGAAATCAATGGATAGTGTTAGAGCTTCTAATCACCAGCAGAAGAGAGTCCCTGATGTTTTCCTAACTAAAGCATCAGATACCCAACAATCAATGTATTGGGCACTCGAAAGGAGTTTGGGCAGTTTTTATGTAAATGCTACATGCACAACAGTTCTGGGAAAGCTACTTTGAAACGGTTGTTTTCCAAGCAACAAGATACACATAATTTAAAGTAGTTAAATTACAGTCAAGCTAACCCTTTAGAAAGTTTCTACTGAAAAGTAGCCAACTACACTGGAGATACTTATTGGCCAAAATTACATAACTATATTATACATGGAAACACTTCACAATATTCATTAACATTAGTTAAAGGGATAGGTCACCCAAAAATTTTACTTTACTAAATTTTCTCATCCTCATGGCATCCCAGATGCCATCCCCTTTCTTCTGAAGAACAGCTCTGTTAGACCTCACACTGCAAGTGAATGGTGACCAGAAACGGAAGGTCCAAAAATGACATAAAGGAGGCATAAAAGTAGTCCATATAACTCCAGTGGTTAAATCCATATTTTCTGAAGCAATATGATAGGTGTGGATGAGAAACAGATCAAAATGTAACTCCCAGCTAAAATGTAAGGCCCAACTAGTAGATGGCTGAATGTGATAGTGAAAGTCACATCCACACCAGAGTATGGAAGTTAAATTCTAGATTTACAGTTAAAATAGGACTTAAATATTGATCTGTTTTTCATCCACACCTATCATATCGCTTCAGATACAGTGAGGAAAATAAGTATTTGAACACCCTGCTATTTTGCAAGTTCTCCCACTTGGAAATCATGGAGGGGTCTGAAATTGTCATCGTAGGTGCATGTCCACTTTGAGAGACATAATCTAAAAAAAAAAATCCAGAAATCACAATATATGATTTTTTTAACTATTTATTTGTATGATACAGCTGCAAATAAGTATTTGAACACCTGTCTATCAGCTAGAATTCTGACCCTCAAAGACCTGTTAGTCTGCCTTTAAAATGTCCACCTCCACTCCATTTATTATCCTAAATTAGATGCACCTGTTTGAGGTCGTTAGCTGCATAAAGACACCTGTCCACCCCATACAATCAGTAAGAATCCAACTACTAACATGGCCAAGACCAAAGAGCTGTCCAAAGACACTAGAGACAAAATTGTACACCTCCACAAGGCTGGAAAGGGCTACGGGGAAATTGCCAAGCAGCTTGGTGAAAAAAGGTCCACTGTTGGAGCAATCGTTAGAAAATGGAAGAAGCTAAACATGACTGTCAATCTCCCTCGGACTGGGGCTCCATGCAAGATCTCACCTCGTGGGGTCTCAATGATCCTAAGAAAGGTGAAAAATCAGCCCAGAACTACACGGGAGGAGCTGGTCAATTTCCTGAAAAGAGCTGGGACCACCGTTTCCAAGGTTACTGATGGTAATACACTAAGACGTCATGGTTTGAAATCATGCATGGCACGGAAGGTTCCCCTGCTTAAACCAGCACATGTCAAGGCCCGTCTTAAGTTTGCCAATGACCATTTGGATGATCCAGAGGAGTCATGGGAGAAAGTCATGTGGTCAGATGAGACCAAAATAGAACTTTTTGGTCATAATTCCACTAACCGTGTTTGGAGGAAGAAGAATGATGAGTACCATCCCAAGAACACCATCCCTACTGTGAAGCATGGGGCTGGTAGCATCATGCTTTGGGGGTGTTTTTCTGCACATGGGACAGGGCGACTGCACTGTATTAAGGAGAGGATGACCGGGGCCATGTATTGCGAGATTTTGGGGAACAACCTCCTTCCCTCAGTTAGAGCATTGAAGATAGGTTGAAACTGGGTCTTCCAACATGACAATGTCCCGAAGCACACAGCCAGGATAACCAAGGAGTGGCTCTGTAAGAAGCATATCAAGGTTCTGGCGTGGCCTAGCCAGTCTCCAGACCTAAACCCAATAGAGAATCTTTGGAGGGAGCTCAAACTCCATGTTTCTCAGCGACAGCCCAGAAACCTGACTGATCTAGAGAAGATCTGTGTGGAGGAGTGGGCCAAAATCCCTCCTGCAGTGTGTGCAAACCTGTTGAAAAACTACAGGAAACGTTTGACCTCTGTAATTGCAAACAAAGGCTACTGTACCAAATATTAACATTGATTTTCTCAGGTGTTCAAATACTTATTTGCAGCTGTATCATACAAATAAATAGTTAAAAAATCATACATTGTGATTTCTGGATTTTTTTTTTTAGATTATGTCTCTCACAGTGGACATGCACCTACGATGACAATTTCAGACCCCTCCATGATTTCTAAGTGGGAGAACTTGCAAAATAGCAGGGTGTTCAAATACATATTTTCCTCACTGTAACTACATTACTTTTATGCTGAATTTTGGGCCTTCAAAGGTCTGGTCACAATTGACATGCATAGTGAGGACCAACAGAGCTGAAATATTCTTTAAAAAAATGTAATTTGTGTTCTGTAGAAGAAAGTCATACACATCTGTTGATGATGACAGAAGTGTCATTTTTGGTGAACTACATCTTTAACTAATCCTTTGTAGACTGCGTTAGTTGATTAGCTCAGACGTTTTCTGTATGTGCTATCAAGTTTGCATGTATTTTAATACACAGAAAAAGCTTTACTTTAATCAGAGCCCAAGTCACTAAAATGAACAGTGTTGCCAACTTAGAGAATTTGTCGCTAGAATTAGCAACTTTTCAGACATCTTTAGCTACTTTTATTCAAAAAAGTGACTAGTGACAAATCTAGCGACTTTTTGGACAAACCTTAGCTACTTCCGTGGAAGAAAGTCGCCAATACTGTCCTACAAGTGCGTGGTCTTACTTTCCTGAGGCACACCTCTCTCTGCTTCTACTCTGTTCAGTGAGAGTGACAGAGAGAGAGGTGTGCAGGCAAGAAGGCGGAGCAGCACAATCAGGTGACCGCACGGCAGCTGACAAATGTATTGTTTGCTCCCCTTTAGTTTTATATTTAAAGAGTTTAATTTGACTGTTTATTTTTATTCTTTTCATGCACTTAATCACAGAAGATTTTTAGACAGTTGTTCGTTTCTGTTTCTGAACTCTTTGAATTCAGACTTACTTAGACAACTCTGTACAATGTACTTTATTCAAACACGTAACAAACTTTACATTTTGCTACATTTGTATACACACACAATACAATCACAAATATTGATACAAATACACACAGAATTGGACATTATACACATTAAAAAAAAGTAGCTAACATGTCACACTCTAAAATATACTCTCAAAAGTATAGAAAAGAATGGGAGTTAATCCCTGAGTTCAAGGGGTGGCTGAAGCCATATGTGGGTAAAGACACAAGGGGTTACTTTCTTTACTGCAAAATTCTGTGCCAAATTGTCTGACATTAAAAAGCATGTGTCAACTCAGAAGCACACTGAAATCTCCAAGCCATATAACCGATCTAAGCAATCTACATTGCCATTTTCTTCCAGAAACACTGACTCTTTCAAACAGGCAGAGGCAACAATGGCAATGGCTATCACAGAGCATTGTTCCATTCTTTCATATGACCACATTGGTCAGGCATGTAAGGCTGCTTTTCCAGATTTTCCATTTTCGGATGCACTGTACAAAGTGTACTGAAATGATCAATGGAGTGTTGGCACCATATTTTCTAAAAAGACTGGTGGCTTACATTGGTAACAGCCGAGACAGCCTCCTTCTCGATGAAAGCACCGATGTATGTGTCTCAAAGTACTTTGGGATCGTAATTCTGTATTTTAGTGAGGACAAGGGAAACATAGTGGCCACTTACCTAGGCCGTGCTGAGCTGAAGGTAGGAGATGCTAGAACAATAGCCAGAGCAGTTTTATCTTTTCTTGGGAATTGTGGCCTCAATAGGGATAATCTTCTTGGTTTTGACACAGATAATGCATCTGTAATGACTGGAGTGTTCAATGGTTTGCACAAAATTCTGAGGGAGGAGGGTGACTTAAAACATCTGGTCCTCATCCGCTGTGTGTGTGTCACTCACTACAGTTAGCTGTAAACTCTGCCTCCAAAAACACACTTCCACGTAGGTTAGAGAAACATATAATTGGTTCTCTAGTTCACCAAAGAGCAGAGAAGCATACAAGGCTGTCTATGAGACAATATACTGTGGGGAGAGGCCTTTACTGATAACTAAAGTCTGTGCCACACGCTGGCTTTCCATAAACCCTGCCGTGTCCAGAATCTTCGATCAGTGGGAGGAGCTAAAATTGCATTTCAGCCTCACCATGGCAAGTGTACGCTGCTACATGTCAGATGTTCTACATTGCATGTACAGTGACCCACAGAACCTCCTGTACCTGACTTTTCTAAAATCTATCATTAGTAAGCTGCAGTGTGATGTTAAGGCTTTTGAGGGGGAACAGTCAGATCCACTCAAGCTGCATGACTATTTAATAAGGCTTATAAAGTTTGTCTCCATCAGGATCATTAACCCAATGGTAAAAATGTATGTGCTCAAAGAGCCAATAGATGGACACATCTCTCCCAAGCCATAACTTGGCTATACATTTGAGTCTAAGGCAGCCACAGCTGAGCCTCTCTCCTGAGGAGGAGGACTGCATCCGAAGGAGATGTGTGAGCTACACCATATCCTTAGCTAATGAACTAAGAGCAAGTCTCCCAGATAATGTGGAGATTTTGCAGACCTTGTCTTTGTTCATTGTGGGAGAGACCCTAAAGCACAGCAAGAGACATGACAAAACTTGCAAACCTTTTAGGATCTTGCCCAGACACGATAGATACAATTATTAATCAGTGGAGGTCTATTCAACTACAGAAATGGGAGGAAACAACAAACACCATGGCATTCTGGGCTGAGGTGAAGAAACACCAGGATTCAGCTGGGTATAAACCCATATGAAGACTTGGCTTCTGCTGCAGTTTCTGTCCTCTCTCTCCCACACTCAAATGCTGAGGTAGAAAGGCTGTTCAGTCAGATGGGTGTAATTAAAAGTAGGAAGGAATACATACGAAGGAATCGTATTCTTTATATTTGGCATGGTTTGTGGCTGTCTGGAGATGCATGCTATGAGCACAAACTGCCAGATAAGGTGCTGCAGCTCTTTGTCACTTCAACTACCTATTCATTTAAAACATGTCCTGCAGCAGGTTCTAGCTCTTCCAATGCACCCAATATTGCCCCACAGGAAGAGAGAACTGAGGTTATGGATCCTGTGGATGATGATGAAGTCTGTTTCAGCACCCTCATGGAGTGATCTGGAATTAGATCAATATCACAAACATAGTGTTTTTTGTAAAATATGCACATAGTATTTTTGTAAATATGCAAACATTTTCTAAACATGCACATTTTTTCTAAACATGCACATAGTTTTTTATAAATATGCACATAGTATTTTTTTAAATATGCGCATAGTTTTTTGTAAACATGCACATAGTTTATTTGTACATATGCACATAGTTATTTTGTAAATATGCACATAGTATTTTTGGAAACATGCAAAAATTTTTGTAAACATGCAGTTTTTTTCTAAACGTACAGTTTTTTGTAAACATGCACATAGATGTTTGTAAATATGCACATAGTGGTTTGTTATGGCTGAACGCTGTGTGAGATAAAAGATAAGAAAGTTACCATTGCTTCTAACTTTCTGAGTGATTGATAGATAAAGGGAATTAATATGGTATTACAGTATTTACGGTAAGCGCAGAGAAGCAAACACATGTAAAAGGCGGACACTATGCAAAATGCAAATGAGACGCAGTGACGTCACAAATATGTTAATTAGCGTAAGAATTACACAGCTCACATGCACTCTAAACTTTCCAAACAACTTCAGCTGATGTAGATCCCAAAGTTTGAGGAGATTATACAAAAAAAAAAAAAAAAACAACATTTTTTTAAACTAAAAGTAAATTCAGAAGCACTCTCGTTGTGGAATAAGCAGAGCCGGAGCTCTTTAAAGAAATAACCAGGTGTTACATCTTAAATGCATTTATATTTAATGTGTTATAGCTTTATTAAAGTTCAAACAGAAGCAGATCATGTAAATAACTACAAACTCCGAAACTGGTATTTCTCTGTGTGGTCAGTGCCTCCTCTATGAGTTGCGCGAATGTCCCGATCTAAGGGAGCTGATGCACACTCTGTTGCGGGTATGCTCATCCCTTAATGCAGCTAGATTAGAATGTGATGGCTCGTGACTTATTGAATCATAATATAAGTCACTGTGCATTTCCTATTTGGCAATATGCAGCTTTATTAATAAGAGGGAGTTTGTATGGAGTCAAAACCATAAGTTTGTTATTTATTGAGTTAAAGATGGATTGAAATGAACAGAAAAGTGAAAGAGGGTGGTCTTCACCCCATTATCAACTGCAACAAAATATGTTTTTGATTTGATTTTGTTTTGGCATTGTGCCAGGGCAGAGGGCGGGGCCGGGTTGTGATTCTACACACCCAGTCCCTTATTAGGCTAAACAAGCCTCCGAGAGGGATAAAGGCCGACTGCGAAGGATGGTGCGGGAGCGAGAGATCATTTACGATCATGTCCGTCATGTGTGTCTTTGTGTCTTTTGTTTAAGTTTATCATTAAAACTATTATTTATATTGTCAAGAAAGTTCTCGTTAAATCAACATACATTTACTTTAGGAAATATACTGCAGAAGAAAAAAAATTCTGAGAATGTTGAATATAATATTAAAAATATAAATATTTTAAAATATCTAAAAATCCTTTAAAAAGAGATGCATTCACCTGAGTGCATTTTTATACTTGCTTTTAGAGAATAGATCTTGAATATAATTCATTTTTATTTATAAAAAATATAATATTTTGTCTTTACTGCATTCGCAGATTTATAACCAAGTGAAAAATACACTTGTATACAGAATACACTCATATAAGATACGTTCTCTTAAAGCGTGTCTAAATATCTTATATGTTGCTTCTGAAGTAAATGTATTTTGTTTTTTAGACAATTTTAAATGAAAACAAGAAAAAACTCTTGATAACCATAAGGATTTTTTTTGCAGTGAATTTCTTTACTGAATTAAACTTAAACAGTTTTCCTGTTAATTCAGTCAATGTCATTTAGAAATATTTTTAAAAGATGATTTTGTCCTTTTTATTGTTAGTAAGGACGTTTAATCCAACATTTTAAGTCGGGCCACAAGCCGAAAAATCGGTTAAGAGCTAATGATTCATCTTTGCAATAATTGGTGAATAGTCGAATAATCGTTCTAATAATCGTAGGTTAATCGTTTATCAAAATAATCATTAGTTTCAGCATTAAAAAGTAGCGGAGCGACTATCACGTTACTGAAAAATGTAGTTGATTGAGTAGTATCACTTCTTAACATTAAATTTGTAACACTGTTAATAATGTAGCACTGATGCACAGTCAATGAAAAGCTCAGCTTCTACTGCTGTTTGTCGCATTTGTTTTGAAGAACTTCTGCTATATATCACAGTCGCTCATTTTCCATGGTCTCAGAGCATTAGAGTTAGTTCGAACCCCATAAGCGCTAAAATGCTTACAGAGTCACCAATCCTAAAGTATAACCAAATATAGAATGAAAGTAATGGTTGCACACAGTGGTGATTTAATTCTCCAGACCTCCATTGGCAAACATCCCACAGTGGTGTGGACTGAGTGTCACACTGTCTCAAGCTTTGCAGTAGCATGGCTTCTATAGGCTAATTGTTTTTCTCTTAAGAGTTTTAAATAACATCTGGGCCTGCCACAACCCCACAGCAGTAAAGCAAGCTTCAGATGTGGCAGATTGGCTCCTTGGTGAAGAAAGATAGAATGTGTAAAATGATTGGGTGTCCTACAGCAAGTCAAAAATTTGTCATTAGGAATGGTGAAGCCATCACAGTCATTCCCATCGCACCACACAGCTGTCAAGACTGGATGGAGCAAAACATAGGATGAATGAGGATCGAAAGGGAAAGGGAGAGTCAGTTGTGACTGTAAAACACATTTCAATATTCTGATATTTCAGAAAGCTCCAAAACCTCTACCTTTGACTTATGTATACCATTGCTCCAAGCGTGGGACATCTGATCTGTCATGGAATAATCTATTCTGCCTTTTGTCATAGGGCTAAGCAAGCTGGCATGACCTTTTAGTGGTAATCCTAACCTAGAATTAGTACATTGCAGTCTCATATCTCTTTGTTTAAATATCCTCTGCCATTTGTCTGCGAGTCAGTTTCACGCTCAATGGCAATGACTGGTAAAGTTTGACGTGCAAACAGGGACTCAAACCAGCAGCAGGTGCTGGCAGAGAGGAAGGAAGATGGTGAGCCATTTTGTTGTTTCACTTGTGCGAGTCTCAGTCCAACACATGAAGTCACATTTAGATGAGTGTGCTCAGTTACGGACATGCAAAGGCATAAAAACATACAGACATATGTGCACACAGACTCCCAGACAAGCAGGGTGGAAAGCAGCCAAGTAGGAAGTCTCACGTACCAAGTACCAAGACTCTAATAAATCATCAAACACACGGCTTGAGGTCTTGAGACAGCAGTTGACTGGATCTTGGAGCATCAGCCACCTTAGATATGTAAATATCGCAGGATAGTGTAAAGAATTCCTTCCACAATGCTTCTCCCATCTGTTCATCTTGGCGTATTGATTTTTAAAGGAGGGCTTGGAACATGGAAATGGCCTCTGGTTTCCAACTCGCTGCTTTAATTTGCCAGAAATTACAATACAGCTACACTGTGAAAACTCTTCATTTATCATTCTATCATTACATAGTTTCTTATGTCCTCTTTTACTCGCACAAGCTGAATGCTTCACCTTAGCATTGCTTAAAGGCAAAAACGCAGCTTCAATTTAGCAGCTTAAATTATCGATTTCAGCGTTGCAGAGAACGAGAGAGGGAAAAAAGAGAGCAATGGATTTGTGCTTACAGTTTTAACATGGTTCAGTAGCTGTGGAAGTTAGTTGCTTGTGATGAATATCTTCTGAGATGAATGAGAAATCCATGATCTGTCTGAGTGATTTCATTAAGAAAGAGAGAGAGATGGGTCGGCAGTGTTAATTACTGACAGCACGGCAGTGATAAGCTGTCACAGATATGTGCAATCAAAGCAGTTTTAATTACTGCTGTCATAAAGTGAGCCACGTTTACAGTAATAACATGATTATGAAATTAATTTTGCAGCATGAGTGGATGCACCGTCTCGCACTTGGTAATTTTTTACACAGCGACTGCAGTAATTAGTGCAGTAATCATGTTGGCATGCTTGCTGATAAACAAACAAATTATTTTAGTATTACTGTGAGCTTCAGAGAGGACTTTAATATGGATATATTTGGTGGAATTGAGAGCGTATGTGTGTTTATTTTGCGGAGAATACATCAAAGTATGGGTGAGTTTATTTTGTTCTGAGCAAAAAAAGGTAGAATAAAATATTTCTGAGATGAAGGTGATATGTATGGGTGTGTGTTCATGTTGTACATAAAAGCAAAGTAGTGAGATGGTGTGTGAGCATGTTTAAGTGTGTGACAACAAAAACGAGTGTGAGGAACTGGTGAAAATAGACTTGCTGGTGGTCTTGATCATGTTTGACTGTCAGCGGGCAACCCAGCAGCACCGTGAGGTCACCGGTCAACCCCGCAGGTTCCACCACTCTGTTCGGTTCCCATGATGCCCACCATTTCTCTTTTCATCACTTGACCTGGCTAGGTGAAGGGCAAACTTTAAGGCCTCTGGGAGTTCAGATAAGACACTCCTCTAAAAATATCTCTCAACAGCCCAGGAGGGCCCTTCCATCCCATGCTTTCCTAGCAACCACGAAAAACCCTTCATCTTATCTGTGTCCTTACCAGGGACTGAAAACAAAATGTTTTTCATTTCAGTTGTTTCTAAACAGAAACTGTATTTTTTTTGTTCCTGTTCTGGCGTTCCGCTGCCTCATTTCCAAATGGTAACCAGTTTTAACTAAATTAAAAGAATGTTCCATTATTTTAAATAACAGTACTCTGTGCTAAGGGGAGATGATATACCAGTTGCAGTGTTACCAGATCTATCAAGAAAAAAAGGGAAAAATGGTCTGGAAAAATAAGCACAAAATAAGGGTCTTTTTTCCATGTGGAGGAATTATCAGCATATAAATCATAACAAGCAAAGTAACCTATATAAAATAACATATTTTCAATAAATGTATACTTAATATTAAATATATCCCCAAAAAATACACTCAGTGACAACTTTTTTAGGTACAGCTCTCTAATACTGGGTAGGACCCTACTTTTCCCCCCAGAATGGCCTGAATTCTGCATGGCATGGATTCAACAAGGGGCTGGAAACATTCCTTAGAGATTTTACTCCATGCTGACATGATAGCATCATGCAGTTGCTGCAGATTTGTCGGCTGCACATTTATGCTGTGAATGTCCCGTTCCAACACATCCCAAAGGTGCTATGTTGGATTGAGATCTGGTGACTGTGGAGGCCATTGGAGTACACTGAACTTATTGTCATGTTCCTGGAACCAGTTTGAGATGACGTGTGGTTTGTGGCATGGCATTTTATCCTGCTGGAAGTAGCCATGAGATGATGGGTAGACCGTGATCATAAAGGTAGGCACTTGGTCAGCAACAATACTCAGTTAGGCTGTGGTATTTAAGCAATGCTCAGTTAGTATTAAGGTGCATAATGTATGCCAAGAAATGTTCCCCACACCATTAAGCCACCACCTCCAGCCTGCCCACTGCACTCTGTTTCCTGTACTTAACTGACAGTAGTGGTACCCGGGGGGGTCTTCTGCTGCGGTAGCCAATACGCCTCAAAGTTCAACGTGATGTATGTTACAAAATGCTTTTCTGCATAGCTCTGTTGTGATGTGTGGTTATTTGGATTAGCCACTTTCTGTGGAGCATTCTTCGCAATTATGTGATCACGTGCATTTTTATGCTTGTTACTGTCACCGTGTTTTCTAACAGTCTCTTTTTTGAAATTGTTAGTTCCTGCAATGAACTCCGTTTTCCCCGCTATTTCTTTGATATAAACTTTTGTTATGTATCTCGGGAAATGTAATGCAAATTTTAAAATCAAAAGGGAGTAAACTTTTACTGTCGCCAATGGCGACCTTGACAGAAATTACACTCACAAATAAATTTATTTGGTCACAAATGCGACCATTTTTAGTCGCAGTTTGGAGCCCTGCACAAGGATGATGATTTATCGACTTTATAGACATTACATTTTTATCGTCTGTTAATGCTGAACTTCTGTAAAGCTGCTTTGAAACGATGTGTGTTGTGAAAGGCGCTATACAAATAAAATTGACTTGACTTGACTTGACTTTCTGGTCACTTTTTCATGGAAATTCCTGTGTGAATGCCCAGTTAGTTCACATAAAAATGAACATTTTACCATCATCATGTTGTTGTTTCAAATACATATGACTTCCTTCTCCCATGGAACACAAAAGGACTGAAGGGACTGCCTTCTTCACTTTCATTTGGGAAAACAGAGTAGCATCCCATTCTTTAAAATTTCTCCTCTTGAGGTCTAAGGAAGAAAAAAAGTCAGACAGGTCTGGAACAACATTTAGGCAAAACAATATATAATTTTGAGCTGGACAAACCCACACTGAATAATGGTCCTGTTCCACAAACATTTATGAAAGATATATCCATTACCCAATAAACAACACAAACCAAAGTTGAAACAGCAGCAAAAGCAGGCTATGAAAGCACTGTAATATGATTACTGTACATATAACAAGCTTAAAAGTTCCAGAGGAAAACAGCACAGGACTTAGTGTGATTTAAAGTGTCTCCAACTCCAATGAATGACTGACATGTCTTGCATCTTCTTTATTCCCCACCACAGCAATTTGAAGGAATGTAGTTCCTTCTGCTTGGATTTAAAATTCCACTGTTTCTCATGTGCCCTTTCCCTTCTGCTCTGTCTTAAAGTTCAGTTTCCATTTAATTGCTATAGTGGCTATCCTTCTCAACATGCCTCTCCGAAACTTGACTCTTTCTACAGTCCATTTGTTTCCCTCCACCTTTCCTAACCTCTACTTTGCTCCAATTAAATCCCATTTGCCAGAGTACATTAAAATTCTTTAGTGAAAGACTTTCTTTGCCTACTCTAAGTATTGGGACACATTGCTGAGGAGTCACATGCTTGACTTTTCAAAAATGGTTCCTAACCTTTCTGTTACTAACTATACCCTATTTTTTATTATCATGTTCTTTGGATATAAAAGCCATAGTATTATCATGACAATTGGACATTAAATTATGGAAAGAACCATGGTATTACCATCTGATTACTTCAGTGAACTATTTTACGGCAACCTTTTGACACACAACTGCAGGAGGGGACAAGTGTATTTCATTGGCTGACGCTGACTTTGCCATCTCTAACAACAGAGTAGACACACAATGGCTGTCCAGTGAGTACACATACATACAGTATATATTGTGGGCACCTTTTGTAAATCATCACTTTCTATTTTAAAAATCTAATTTGTGCACAGACATCTAATAAACATATTAAAAACAGCAGAGTTATGCAGATTCTTGGTGACATGAATATGCTATCAGGATAATCAGCATACATGTGGTAAAATAGTCTTTGCTAAATGTGAGAAAAACAATTTGCTTTATTCAAAAAGTAATGACTCCAGTCTGTCAAGACAAAAGAAAAACCACCTCATTGGAACCTCAAACATTCAGACCTCATTGTTTCTCAGTGCATCTCGTGGCCAAACATCATGATATCATGTTGCAAGAGCCAAACATGTTCTTGTTATTGACTTAGGCATCATATTTGATTTACATAGATTATTAATTATTTGATTTTAAAGTGAATAACAACTTAAATTTTGTTCTGTTGATCACAAAAATGTGTTGCATGGCTTCAGAAGACTTGAAATGTAGTGCATGAGTCATATCGATTACTTTTACTGTGGAAAGGCCCTGGGTGAGCCAGGACACAAAGCAGTGACCTTCTCGTTGTGAGATGACAGTGCTACCCACTAAACAAACATGCCACCCCTGTGGTTTAATGTTTTTTTTTTTTCAAGCTTAAGAAACCAGTGTAGCACATTAGAACATAATTCTAGGGTTATATTAGTTATTTTATTCTATTTGAGAGTATTGGGTTATAAATCTGTAATCTAGAGCTAAAGTGTTTAATGGAGTCTAAAGTTCCATGCATTTGTGAAAAGAAAGTTATGTATGTATGAAAGTATGTATGCCTTTAAGAACATTATCATATGTAGAGTTTGGTTATAATACACATGAGAAAAATGTGTTTTTAACCAATAAGTTAGTTTTCCTTTTATTTAATTTTTTAAGATCCTCGCTCCTATGTGAATGGGAAGATGTGACTGGTTAGAGGGGAGAGAGGAGAAAAGACTAGCGATGAGAGCAGATGAATCAAAGCGATGTTTTGAGATATTCCAGTAAAAAAGTTTTATATAAGTTTATGTAATCGATTGATCGTCGTATTAAAGCACTGAATTGTGCACAAGAATGTGTATAAAACACTATAGCACGCTATATTGTATTTTGTGTTTTTCACGTATGTTCGCCGACATCGCGGCTGCATCATTCACTAGCAGTGCAGAGCATTGAAACATACTGTTTATAGTTATACTATAAAATAACTGAAAAATACTACGATAACCTGTCACTGTGTTATTTAATTTATGTCTGAGTTAAAGTGTTTTGAGTACAAAGAATGTGACATCAGTACAGTTTGTGTCAATAACTATTCAACAACTATTTAGCTGAAATTGTAACAAGATTTTAACACTATAAAACTGACACAAAAAGTGTATTTAAATTATTTTTGGGAAATTTAAGTATTCAATTTAATTGTAATCTACTGTACACTTTTATTTTAATTGGGATTTAATTTGTGGTATATTCAAACCTGCTGTTATACATTAAATTCTTTATATATATATATAAGGGAGTTATTCATTATAGATTCTAAAATATACATTTATTTGTTTAAATCAGCTAAAGTATTTCCAAATAATTAATAAGAGTATTTCATTTAACGTTATCAGAGAGGGAGCCTAAATCCATCATCTATATATGTAAGCATAAAACTATGAACCTGGTGGTCCTCCATACATAATCTGAATGTAAGGGTGTGCTACACCAGAGTCACCATTACCTTGCATTATAAGGCAAATAAATGGTTATAATAGTGAGTAAATGATTACATTTCCATTTTAGGGTGAATCATTCCTTTAAGTTCATCTAAGTTTGCACCCAAAGTGGCAGCTTTAGGGTTTTTTCAGGGCTCTAGGATTGTTGAGTGGAGTGAATAAACCATATTGAGGTTATATGTTACATTTACTGTATATTAGAATGCTATATGTTCTCTGCTACATCAAAGTGTCTGCACTCCCTGTACATACTCTTGAAGTCAGATATTGCACATTTTCCCTGTTGTTACACATCTTCCTTCCAAGTACACACACACACACACACACACACACACACAGACAGACAGTGCATTCATCCCCACTGGCTAAAAGAATGTACTTTAATACTCATCTGTCTTGCTTGTTTGAATTGTGCCGGTGATGAATGATATTTATTCAGCTCTGGACCTTGAGGTAGCCACATTTTAGCAGCCATTTATAATATTGATGGCATGCCCTGGCCACAGAGAGGCTTGTAATCTGTGGATGGGTGTGGGGAAATGTGGTCTGGGGGTCAGTTCGTTTTCCAAGGCTTTCTTCTAATACCCACTCCAGTTTGATACCTTAATCTCCCTCTGGACGGAGGTTCCTGTGGAGAGAAAGAGAGATAGAGGGAGTGAAAATGGTCAGTGTGGGGTTGTTTTGTTCTGGACAGAGTGTGTTTAAAGCTTTCCCGCCGCCAAAGGGTGGTAGAAAGGGTTTTCAGCTGTCCTCCCACTCCTTGTCCTAGTCTTCCTGATGGGGGGGTTGGGGGGGTAACAAAGAAGGGCCTCCTCCCTGCCGTTGTCGAAGTACGTGGAAGTACCTGTGAAAGGCAACACTTGGCTATCCACGGATCTGTTCTTTCAGATGCTTTCACACTGATTTTCCAGTTTTGTCATGACATCTGAGTAAATTGGAGGCCTAAACACATTCATACACACATAAACAACTCACACAAACACCCAATCAGAGAGTGGAGAGTCATATAGAATGCACCTGCTAAATTACAAGCACAAAGTACACAGTTCACTAGACTGTTGTGTGTTCAGCCAAAACATACACATATGCACACAAACACAGGCCCAGTATGAGTCCCATATGTCTAGTCAGACCAAGAACCACTTCCATCTCGACAAGCAGTCGAAAAATCGGAATGTGGTCTGAGGGGAAAACGCAAACCACAGCACTTTGGATCCAAAATAAACTAAAATGTGTACACACACACACACACACACACACGGACATAGAAACATAGAGACACTTAGAAATGCACTTTTATAGACTTTGTACTGCAAAAAAAGAAAGATAAAACGTTATATATATATATATATATATATATATATATATATATATATATATATATATATACACAGTATATGTATAATGTATATAATCATTGTCTTGGTCTTGTTTTTAATAAATATAACTATCCATACTTAATATTGAATATATTTACATGAGTGTATCAGTTAAACCACCTGCAGTGACATACAGTATTATACTCAATCTAAAGCTATTTAAAATATATATATATATATATATATATATATATATATATATATATATATATATATATATATATATATTCTTGTATGATTATTATGCATAATGTTTTTATAGGCTCATATAAATGGACAGTCAGCATGGAATATTTGTGCTTTTAAAAATTATATAAAAAAAAGTCTACAGCACATATTTTAACCTAAAATCTTTAAACTTTTCTCTTATTTTTTGCCTTATTTTGTCCTTATTCTTTTGAAAGGAATATTCTGGACTCAGCACATTTTTACTTGTCCCTCCTGTTATATATAACAAAAGGCAAAAATCTGGGTAGATCTGTAATGTTTGCAGGAATGATGCGAGAGAAGGAGGATCTATGTGCAGGCTTTTAATAAAGAAATACGCATAAAGAACTCAAAATTCAACCACGGAACAAACCATTTAATTTATGGTAGAATAACAATTGACAAAGATAGAAAGAAGAGGAGGGCAATATATACACAAGATATAACAAAGGTACAGCTGGTATCAATCAAGGGGAACAGAGAAAAGAGACACAACAAAAACCAAGATCAATATTCAAACTAAGTTAATTCTTCTAGCGACAACTACGGAGAATGTCCCAAGTGTTATAGCGCTCCCCATCTAAGGAGCAGCCCCTGACACTCCATAACACATAAAACAAAATAATTTTTTTTATGATGGAGTTGGTGGAGGGCCCGGAGACAGGCGTAGACCAGAGCGGAGCTAGTTGCCATGGAAGTTGCTCCAGGAAGGGACCATGGTCTGGCAGCCAGGGAGGCAGACACTCAGGGGGCAGAGCTGCAGGACTGGGAACAGCAGACTGGACGAACAGAGACAGTTGACAGCCACCATGGTCAGGAGCACTGGCAGCGCCTGGGAAATGGCCGCTGTGGCCGTGGACACAGGCAGTGACAGGGGAACCATCCCTGTGGTCGTGAGTGCATTCAATGACAGGGGAACAACCTCCATGGCTGTGAGCACTGGCAGCGACTGGGGAACGACCTCCTTGGCTGTGAATGCTGGCAGCGACTGGGGAACGACTTCCGTGGCCGTGAGCGCTGGCAGCGACTGGGGAACGACCTTTGTGGCCTTGAGCGCTGGCAGCGACTGGGGAACGACTTCCGTGGCCGTGAGTGCAGGCAGCGACTGGGGAATGACCTCCATAGCCGTGAGCTCAGTCAGCGACTGGGAAACGACCTCCGTGGCCGTGAGCGCAGGCAGCGACTGGGTAGTATGAGCCCTTGTCCACCTCCTCCTCCTCCACCTCCTCTTCCGGACGTCCATGACAACTGCTATGGTAACATTCTCCATGGCTGAGGACACTGGCTTTGGGATGAACGAGGCTTCAGGCACTGGCTCTGAGACGGACGCGGCTGTAGGTGCTGGCTCTGGGACGGACGAGGCTTCAGGCGCTGGCTCTGGGACGGACGAGGCTTCAGGCGCTGGCTCTGGGAAGGATGAGGCTTCAGGCGCTGGGTCGTTGACCGTGGCAGTCATGGGCGCTGGCAGCGGCATGGGATAACTGCCATACCCCACAGTGTAAAGGAGAATGAGCTTCAAAGGATGTCCATGCACTCAACCAAGGAAAAATCACATCTGCGTCTTGGCAGACATGATTTCACTGGCTCGTTGAGTCTGAACCAATAGCAGTCCTCAAGACAAATATCTCACCAACTGAAATCCGGGGCGAGACTGCAGAACTGCTCTGTGCATTGCTTGATGGTATCACCTCCTCGTCTGGGAGACAACAAATGCCAAGCCGCTAGCCCATAATCTGGTCAGTTGTTCTGTAACGTTTGCAGGAATGAGGTGATAGAATTAGGATATATGTGCAGGCTTTTAATAAAGAAATAAACACAAAGAACTCAAAACTCAACCACAGAAAAAAAAACTGCATCCACAAAAGTAAAACAACTGACTAAGACAGAGAGAACAGGAGGGCAATATATACATGTACACAAGAACTAGCAAGGTTAACAAGACAACGCTGGGATCAATAAAGGTGAACACAGAGAACAGAGACACAACAAGACCAATATTCAAACTAAAAGTCTTAATTCTTCTATCGACCTCTAGTGGCCGCTAGGGAGAATGTCCCAAGTGTTATAAGATTATTCTGGGACACTTGTCATATTATCATTTTAGCATAAATTAAAGAATGTACAAGTACAATGATCATAAATAAGTTACCATTTAAATAATATAAAAATATTCAATTAAAAACTATTATTACTTATATTATTACTATTATACTTTTATTTTGCAGCTTATTTTCAGGTATTTATATTTTCCCTTTTGAAATATTAAAGCTGCTCACACTCTTTGTCAAAAATAATTTGAAATGGTTAAAAGTTGACCACTAAAGTACAGTGTATGTAGTGGGCTAAAGCACATAACTTTTAATCAGAAGGTCGCTGGTTCGATCACCACAGCCACCACCATTGTGTCCTTGAGCAACGCACTTAACTCCAGGTTGCTCTGGGGGGCGTTGTCCCTGTAATAAGTGCACTGTAAGTCGCTTTGGATAAAGTGTCTGCCAAACGCATAAATGTTAATTTTATATATATACACACACACACACACACACACACACACACACACACACACACACTCACACACATTTGGGCTGAAATATTAAATAGACCGGTATTTCTAAAAAAATAAATAAATACCCAGCCACTGCTCTTTAATGAACCAGTTTTCATACAGCCTATAAACGCTTCAGTCTGCTAACACACTAGAGACAAATCCTCTATTTACATAGGGCTTTAGGTCTGTCTGCCTCTCTCTCTCTCTCTCTCTCTCTCTCTCTCTCTCTCTCTCTTTCTTTCTTCCTCTGAGCCTCAGTGACACAAACACAAGATAGAGTGACATCAATGAATATACATTCTGCCATGGTCTTTTATACACAGTCAGTTTCTTTCTTGCATACATACAGTAAGCAATACACACATATGTATTGTACACATGCAGCAACCCACCCATGGACACATACACACAGATTTGACACACTGTTTGCAGAAATGGGGAGGAAGTGACAGTTAGCTGTGGAATTCCTGCTGTGTGTCTCTCAATAAACATGCATTTTTTTTGTTTATCTGCTTTACACACACAATGACAAACACCCATGGACTCTCACAGAGTGACAGGACCCTCAGAAGTTTCCAGTATGTATTTAGGAAAATAAAAAAAGACACTGTGATGTAGTCTTCCCTCCCTGAAATAGATGGGCACTGTTTCATCAGGCTGTTATAATTTAATCAAACATAAAGTCAAACCTCTTCACCTGCATGCCAAAAGTTTTGAGTAATAAAACACAGAGATAGCCAGTGAAATGTGTAACTGACCCCTTGGCAGTATGTCTAATTTATGGATTTTATAATTGCCCATGAAGATACACCAGTGATGTGAAAATGAAGGGCATTAACCTCTGACGCACTCAGTTGGAGGATGATATTATACAATCACATAATTATTTGGCCTCTCTGACCATCTCCCAAACCATAGCTCATTTTTCTGGCTTTTTGGACAAGATGCCCCATTTGTCAGATGCACCTCTGTCACTCCTCCCACAAGCTGAAAGCATAGGCTGTGTATGTTCATGTGTGCATGTGTTTCTGTGTTTCCATGTATCAAATGATGTTGTGTACTGTTTTGATACTCTTCTGGATGGAAACAGATTTTACCTGCAGTACAGAATCGTTCAGAAGCTGCTCAGGCGCATGTTGAACTTAATAAGAACTTCTTCATTGCTGGTAAATGATAGAATGCATTTGCAGGTTTTGTTTGAATGTATTGTAGGTAAATATCCACTAACTGTAATACAGTGCTTCGGTAGTTTGTTCAATTCAATTCAAATCAATTCAATTCAATGGGCTTTATTGGCATGAATGTTTCAAAAACAATGTTGCCCAAGCATCATATAGAATAAATTAAATTAAATAAAAGCTAAATACATTTTGTCCAATATAATGGACAGTATATAATATAATTATTAGTAATATATAAATAACAGCACTATATAAATTATTATTATTATTATTATTATTTATTTGACCATATCACATCACGTTGTGTGTGTGTGTGTGTGTGTGTGTGTGTGTGTGTGTGTGTGTGTGTGTGTGTGTTTGTTTGTCCAGATCTTTCACTGTCCCTCAGGTTGTGGCATGTTGATACATATTGGGCAGCAAGATGTGCCCTGTCTCCTTCTCCTAGGAGTATTTGTAATTTTGAGAGGTCATTTAGATCTTTAAAGTCAGAAGTTTCAGAGTTAAACTTGTTTAGGTAAGTATTCCTTATTTCACTGAATGTTTCACATTTTAGGAGGAAGTGCATTTCTGTCTCGACCTCACCTGTCCAACAGTGAGCACATATTCTGTTTTCTTTTGGTTGCCATGATTTTTTGTGTCTTACTGTTTCAATTACCAATGTGTGGTCACTGAGCCTGTATTTGGTTAGGGTCTGTCTCTGTTTTCTATCTCTGACAGTAAAGAGATATTTTGCCAACTCATACTCTCTGTTTATGGCCAGATATCATTCTAATCAACTTTGGCTTTTAGTTTCTTCTTTCTAATGTTCCAAATAGGTTTCTTTGCATTGCGTTATAATTTGGTTTACTCTGATTGGTGTTTGGAGAACAGTGTTGATGTGAGACTGGTCCAAGTGTGTTTGAGGGGGGACAATTAGTCTCAGCACCAACTGATGTAGGGGACTCTTTTCTGGGCTCAGCTCTTGATTTGGAGGGCTTTGGATTGAAGGGTGTCGGGGGCTGGATTTAAGGTGAATAAAAAATTTAAGAGCTCTCTTTTGAATGCTAATTATCAGTGGGTATCTGCCTAATTCTGCTCTACATGCATTTGTTGTTGTATTTCTGTGTGCATGTAAGATGTATCTGCGGAATTCTGCATGTAAAGATTCTGTTGGCTGTTTGTCCCAACGTGTATAGCTGTGATGACTGTGTTCTCTGTATTAGAAAGTATCCGGTTACCAGGGCCGAAGTGAAAGAATAATGTTGATAGACTCACTTCAAGCAGTCACACTTCAAAACGACAAATTGCAAAAATGTACAACTCAAGTAACAAACTTTTTTCCTCTCAATAGTATATATATATATATATATATATATATATATATATATATATATATGTGCTTTAACAAATATATACGCTTCTTACATAAGCTTCAGTTTTTAAACATTATGGCTAACTTGCCTGCAAGGCTTCCATTACAAATGTATTACTCTAAAATGGCCCATTTTACACAAAGTGGGGGGACAGGCTGAAATTATTTTCTGTTGTAATAAGCAGCATGTCAGAGATGCTGTCATTAGAACTTAAGTTGTAAATAACCCAGAATGTTCTTTAAAACAGAATAAAGCTGTTTGTAGAAGTCTGCAACTTAAGACTTGCCTGACTAGAAGACACATTTTTGCTTTCAGTTGCAAGTGCTTTCCACATACTCTGAAGGCCAGAGATTGTGATCCATCATGCTCTAATGCCTATTCCACCATACATGAAGGGGAGACCAATACATATAATTGAGGATATACAGTTTTACATGTAAAAATACACATCCAAAGACACTTTAGCTAAGACATTTGACTAGACATACACCAACCTAGTTTTCACACATACTTGCATGTCCATTTAGATAAAATTCCATGAAGTGTCTGCATTACATTTCCATTTATCAAGATGATAATTAATCGCATGGAATTCCAATAACTCATTCAGAAGGACATGTAGCCACAGACACGTTTAAATGTTGCTGCTACTGTAGAGTTGCTTAGGCAAACACTTCAGCGATCTGTGCAGCATGCTAACATTTACACAATGCTGTCCTCCTGTGCAACAGAAAACAAACACACACTGCTGCCCGGGTGGAGCATGGGTCAGAGCGGCACAATAAATCAAAGAGCCAGCTTTGACACACACACAGAATCTGCAAGCAGAATGCATCTTGACAAGAGCATTCCCAGTGCGGGTGCTTTGTGTTTTGGTGTTGGGAGCAGAGGAGTAACAGATAACAGATGGATTTATGACAGGGTTTAGGCAGGGATTAGGGCACCTCAGCCCTAGATGATTGCACAGCTTATCATGTCACCTTAAGCTTTATCACAGACATGCACTGCTACAAAGACAAGAAGAGAGAACAAGTAAAGGTGACAGAAAAAGACAGAGAAAGAGAGAGAGAGAGAGAGAGAGAGAGAGAGAGAGAGAGAAATAGGCTATGTTTGTAATAGAACACAAGCGTACTGCTCAGTATATACTGCATACTACTTATTTTCTCTTAAATAATATGTGAGTATGCCATATGCAAAGATAAAAATGTTAAAGTAAAAATGTTTATAAAGGAAAACTTTTTAGCAACTTCTAAATACATAGAGAAATGCCATATAAGGCAACCTATGTAAAACACATGGGCTATATGAAATATATGTTCATATGTGGTTTTCACTGATATTAAAATATCACATACTTTTACATGCAGTATATGGAACATATATTTCAAAATACTACAAAAATGTCTGTTTTCATATAGATTTTAGAGAGAAACTTGAGCAAACACAAACCTTAAGTTTCTCGGTGCAATTTAGGACAAAAACTTTCCAAAGAAAAATATATAACTGCACACTCTCTTACAAGTTTATTTTATTACCAACGTTTCGGCAACAAGCCTTGCGTGTGCATTTTCAAATTTATAACAAATATTTTCCCAAATAGTGGAATTTGAATAAGTACAAATGTGCTCAAACTATATGAACTATATAAATATTTTTATATATGGCCAAATAACTGATTTTAAGTCAATTCATGTTGCTTTCCACAAAACTAATTTCAAAGAAGCTTTGAAGAAACTTATGCAGTAACAGAAAATTATACTGTAATGTCTTAAATCATCATTGTACAGTTAAATTAATAATGCAATTGATAATCAGTGAGCAAGCCAAATGCAAGGAACACAAAACTCCATAAGATGTTAGTTTATAGAGACAAAACCCTCGTAAAAAACAGGCTCACCTGGGGGAGCTAGTTCCCTTATACAGCATGCATATAATGCCAAAATTAATACCTGTGTGTGTACTACAAATCTTTTATTTAATTGTTTTATGTAAGTAAATGGAGTAGAAATTGGCAGGCAATGTTTAAAACTAAAGGATTGTGTATGAAATATAGATTAATGATTAAGTGTCTGAAATCCATCCCAAGTGACTGCTGAAGTGCATGTAGATGAAGTGTCCTTTTTATTTTACTGATGAAGACTTTCATCAGCCAGATAAATGCGAGAAACCCACGATGAAAGAGTGGGTGCTGGTGCTTGGAAGTAAGCGAGACGAGGGCGAAGCATTTTGACTGTATACAGATCACAATGCTCGCACCCGCCCCAACACAAACGCAGCATGCTCTTCCCCCAAACACACAAAGCAAAACTGGTGCGTGTCCGTTTCAGCCATATAGCGTAAACACGGGAACACACACTGCTTGCTTTGCTTCACACTCATTCTTGGAATGAGAAAAGGTTTTCTGTGCACTGCCTAACAAATTCTAACTCCTAACAGAGGAAAGAAAGTTCTGACAGCTTGAGAAGCACAACACACACAGAGTGGTCTGAAGACAAAGGATCTGACGATGTACCTGTGATGCATCCATTTATAGCCCTGCTACAGGTGCATCCAATTGATGTCACCAGCAGATGCTACAAATTCTAGTCAATTTCATTGATGTGTTGCACACATATTCACAGCTGGTCACACCTAAAGCTGTTCCCACTGCGCTAAAATCAGCACTGCATCAAAGTGTAGCTTTTTGAAAGTGAACCTACTACGTACAAACAAGAAAATTAAACTAAATACTGGGGATGAAATTTGGTTTGATAAAGAATGTAAAATTAAAAAAAAACTACTCAGACAGCTTTCCAACCAAAAACACAGAGAGTCACACTAAGCTTAAACCAGACAAAATTATCATGAAGCACTCAGGGATAATACAATTACAATACGCCACAAAAAGTAACAACACCTAAACCACACTCTTAATGAAATTGAAGACTCAATTAATGATAACCAGTTCTGGGAAAAATGGAACAGTCTAAATAAACAAAACAGCCAGAACATAGCCATACAAAACAGGGAATTATGGAAATGCTATTTTAAAAATGTTTTCAAAGAAATTTCTCCAGAAAATCTAACACCTGACCAGAAAAACTTGCAAAATAAGATGAGTCAATTGGAATCTACAAGAAAAAAGAACCAAAACCCTTTAGACTATCAGATTAGTAGAGAAGAATTGACAGATGCACTTAAACTAAAACTCAAAAAGACGTGGTTTAGACAACATTAGAACAGAAGCATTGAAGCACAGCTCTGCAGTAATACAGGAGGCCTTGTTAAAACTGTTCAATCTGATTCTGTAATCTGGCTATTTTCTTGATACCTGGAATATGGGCTTAATACACCCATTATATAAGAGTGGAGACAAATTCGACCCCAATAACTACAGAGGCATTTGTGTGAACTATAATCTGGGGAAGACTTACTATTGTATCCTGAAAGCCCAGACACAGGCCTTCCTTTGCAAGCACAATGTCTTGAGTATGAGTCAGATTGGATTCCTATCAAACCACCGCACCACCGACCACTTTCACACGCTACACACAATAGTCAACACAGAGACACAAGCACAGTCAGTCTTTGTCTCCTATTCATCGCAGATGGAGAGCTGCAAAGGACTTACAAACTCTGATGTCTCTGAAAGCTAAACTTTTACACTGACACCTTTATATAGTTAGAGCTGTGCTGTGTCTGGCATGGGGCCCTCTTCATAGGAAGTGGGGCTTTAAATAATCACTCATTCTTTTCAATGTTCTGTAGGCTGCATCCTTCACAGCTGTCATCTGACTCATTTTATTGGACAGAATTTATCACAAACTACAAAAATCATTCCCAGAATGAGAAATATTTGTTTCCTTTAAAGCACAAATTTTAGCAAGAGTAGGAGTAATGTGTTTTGTCAGTAAAAACGTAATGCCTGCTTTGATATTCATCTGCTGATTTATGGTTCAGCGTCCACTCTGTCTGTCCACAGTGACAAATCTGCTACTTAAGCAGACAGGTTTATGTCCAAAGCTGTCACGGATCCACCAGACTCCCTCTCTCACGTCACACTCTGCTCCCTCTCCCTCACTCCACACAGCACTCACTCTCCCTTTTTTTCCCCTCAGGAAATGTATGAATATGAAGTATATAGTGAGAGGATGTTAAGAAAAATTGTGTATCAATCAATGCAAAGTTTTCAACTATTTCCTTGTAATAATAGCTTCTAAATGAGATGCTGCTCTGATTTAGCGCTTTGGGAACAACTTTAGGTGTGACCAGCTGTGAATATGTGTGCAACACGTCAATGAAATTGACCAGAATTTATAGCCTCTGCTGGTGACATCATTGGATGCACCTGTAGCAGGGCTATAAATAGACGCGTAACAGGTGAATCGTCAGATCTTTTGTCTTCAGATCATTCTTTGTGTGTTGTGCTTCTTGACTGTCAGAACTTTCTACTTTCCTCTGTTTGGAGTTAGAATTGTTAGGCAGTGCACAGAAACCTTTCTCTTTTCTTAAAAAAAAAAAAAGAAGAAAAAGAATGACTGATAAACAAATCTAGCGTTGTGTGTTCCCATGTTTACGCTCTATGGCTGAAACGGACACACACCAGTTTTGTTTTGTGTGTTTGGGGGAAGAGCATGCTGATCTTGCGTTGGGGTGGGGCGGGTGCGAGAATTGCGATCTGTTTACAGTCAAAATCCTACGCACTCGTCTCGCTTCCTTACTATGGGAGTTACAGGCATACCAGGCTGACCTGACGAAGAAGCTTTCTCTGAGCTACGTCGAGCCATGGATCTGTCTCTCCGCGCGATCAAGCAGACAGCTTGTGCCATTGGCCGGTCTATGTCTGCTTTAGTCAGCATGGAGAGTCACTTATGGCTCAACCTTGCCTTCTGGCTTATTTGGTAATGCTATGAATGTAGTTATCACCAGGTTCCAGGAGTCAAAGAGTCACGAGGAAGCCTTCGGGCAATTCCTTCCTTCCTCGCTGCACTCAGGGGGAGGGGCTGTCAGCCACCCAGCCCCGCCCTGGTCCTTCTTGAAGGGAGGCTCAAAAACAAAGCGTGGAGAGTCGTGCTCCCCCTCGTAGAGACTGGAGGCCGGCTCATCGCCCTCAGCAGCCCCCAAAGCAAGATCACAGGGCAGTCATTTCTAAGAAGAAAAAACCCTGATGGTCTTGCACGAGCCTTGTGGGGGTAGGGGCGCGTGAAGCATTCACCTGTACCTTCCCGATACCCCAACAAAACCTCTTAATTCCCGCTACCTCTGGTGTTTTGGGAGTTAGAGGTTTCCAGCAAAATGTTGGGTGTTCCGTTGCTTCCTGCCTTAGTCCAGGACACAGAATACTCAACATCCCCTCAACAGGAAGTGCAAAATTGATACCCATCTCAGAGAACCTGGCAGCGTGGAAGGTACTGCCAGGTGTTTCTATGTGGGTTCTAAGAACAGTAGAAAAAGACTACAGAATAAATTCTATCGCTGTCCTCCAAGTTTCATTGGCAAGTTCTCCACTACCGTGAAACCAGAACAAACATGTCTACTGTGGAAAATCTGCAAAATCTGCAAAATCTGTTGGTCAAAGGGGCCATAGAACATGTTCCTCTTCCAGAGAAAAAGTCAGGTTACTACAGCAGATACTTCCTGGTTCCCAAGAAGGGTGGGGACTGATTTTAGACCTTCGAGGCTTGAATCGCTCAATCGCTGCATTCAAGTTCAAGATGCTAATTGTCAAGACGGTCGTGTCTCAAATCCAACATCACGATTGGTTGGTCACGATCGATCTCATGGACACATATTTCCATATAGAAATTCTGCCACAACACAGGAAGTTCCTGAGGTTCGCATTCGGGGATGAAGCTTTCCAATATCGGGTTCTTCCATTCGGTCTAGCCTTATCACCCCGCACATTCACAAAATGCATGGATGCAGCACTGGCTCCTTTGCGACTCCGGGGCATCCACATTCTGAATTACATAGACAACTGGCTGATACTAGCACAGTCACAAGAACTGGCATTACAGCACAGGGATATCATCTTAGCTCATCTGGTTTCTCTGGGGTTGAGGCTCAACGCCAAGAAAAGCATCCTCTCTCCCACTCAGAAAACTACCTATCTGGGGATCGTATGGAATTCGATAACAATGTGGGCACAATTGTCTCCCACTTGAATCGAGTCTATTCAGAACACCCTGAGCAAAGTCAGGCTAGGCCAAGGTTGCACTGTTCATCAGTATTAATGAATATTAGGTATCATGGCATCTGCGTCCTCGGTGATCCCTTTGGGCCTTCTGCACATGAGACTGTTTCAGTTGTGGCTCAAAGCCTGGAGGTTTCATTCAAGGGCCAGTCCCCTAAGGCAGATAAGGGTTACGCGACGTGTGCTTCGTACCCTTTCTATGTGGTTCAGATCCGGTTCCTCACTTTGGGTCCCACTCTAGGTCCGTCTTGCCGTCATAAATTGTTAATGACAGACAATTCCCTGACGGGCTGGGGTGCGGTCATAAGAGGTTATCCAGCTCAAGGACAACCTGGAGTTAAGTGCCTTGCTCAAGGACACAATGGTGGTGGCTGTGGGGATCAACCGACAACCTTCTGCTTAACAGTATAGTGCTTTAGCCCACTACGCCACCACCACTCCACCGCCTCTTACAAACAGGGTATGGTTCTGGGGGGTAGTGTCTCTCCTCGACGGCTCGCCTTGAACGATTCTAGATAGAGGGACCTTCTGTCCCAGGTGCATGGGACAATATTTCATCCCCGGCCCGAGCTGTGGAACCTTTATGTTTGGCCCCTGAAGGGTACCAACTGAGGGACACTGGGTTTTCACCTGAAGTTATCGAGAACATTCTAAGTGCTAGAGCTCCCTCTACTAGAAGAAGTTATGCCAATAAATGGGGTATCTTTGAAAGGTGGTGCAGTGCACATAATGCAGATCCAGCTAGGTATCAGGGCTCACTCTACCAGAGGGGTCGCCTCCTCTAAAGCCTTGGCTAGAAGTGTCCCTCTGCAGAATGTGTGTGATGCGGCATGCTTGTCCTCTCCGCACACATTCATAAGATTTTATAGTTTGGATGTTCATGCCACTCCGGGCTCTTATGTCCTTGAGTCAACATCACAAGTTCATGTCTGAGACCTCTCGTGCTCTTGTGAGCACAACTACACAACTGTAAGGGGTCTGGACATTCACAGTGCGGAGGCATGGGTATTCTCATTCCCAAAGCTCTAAATCATCGCAGCATTTTGACAGGGAACATCTCGTTTTACTTACCTGTATCCCCTGTCCCCTGTAAAATGCTCTTCAGACAAAATACCTGATGATGCACCTGTGACGCATCTGTTTATAGCCCTGCTACAGGTGCATCCAATGATGTCACCAGCAGAGGCTTTAAATTCTGGTCAATTTCATTGACGTATTGCACACATATTCACTGCTGGTCACACCTAAAGTTGTTCCCAAAGCGCTAAATCAGCGCAGCATCTCGTTCAACTTTTATCAGGGAACAGGGGTTACAGTTAAGTAACCCGAGACGTTCTTTAACAGAGAAAATATGCTTTGAGAAACCAGATGGTGTAGTTACAGCATCTACCAGCAGGGGCTAACTTGGCCATGAGAACCAGCCAACAATTAAACAACTGACATTATTGATCAGAATTTATACCAAGGCTAAACAAGTAGATTTATTTCTACAGCACTTTTACAAAATACTTTTTACAAGGTAGAAGCTTTACAGAAAATAGTGCCTTAATACACAGTAGTTAAGCCAAATGGGACTATAGAAATACTAGGCTGGATGAGAATTTGGGAGGAAGCTTTAGGGAACCCATCCTCCTCTGGCAGGCATGCACTGTTAATAAATGTATGTCCATATGCCAAGTATGCATCACAAAAAAATTGTTCTTGTGCCTAATGTCTTTTTTCATATTCATGTGCCACAAGTTAGACATGTTTTCCAGTGTAGAAGATTACGATGGTGATGAACAGGTTGGGCTTATCTTTACTTATACACAAATGTAAGCATGAGGAGGGTTTGAAGGGAGGCTAAATAGCCTAGATTAATCTCATCCACGCTATATGGAAGGATCACCTCTGATCTCATGGTCAAACTAGGTCACTGATTGTGCCCCATGCTTTTACATGCATTTCCAATCACTATATGAGAGGACAGGCCTGAGTATACTCATTTTGACGGGCAATCCATCAGGCTTTAGAGGACCCAGGTGTAACATTTATGGCATGAATTTTAATATCAATATGAAATATTTATCACAGGAGAGCAATGAATGAGATATTTGGTGACCTGACATCTCTGTCTCTCTCTCTCTCCCCTCCGGATTCATCATTTGAAGTATTAATTTGTTAACCTCCCACTGGGTCATTATAAAGGAATAAAAATGAATGAAGCTTACATCCACCCACATGCAGTAATTATTCGGAGTGAGAAACATTTGAAGAGATTGAAGTGCACATGCAGAAATGGAGTAAAGTCCCACTCGCTCTGGCACAGGCAATACAATATTATTCACGTGTGTTTTGAAGTGCTGGAGAGAGCAGAGACAGAGAGAAAGGTTTCAATAAAAAGAAAAAAGTGGAGAGATATTGAGAATGAGAGAGAGGGGACGCACTAATTAATAATTTTGCTCTGTGTGTGTGCTATCCATCTGTCCATCTGTCCAGTCATCCATTTGTCTGTCGAGCAGGACTGTACATAAGTACAAATCATGCTGTAGAGATTATAGTTAAGGCAAAAGATAACAAAAATATATAAGTCTAGCTACAGTTATTAAAAAAAAAAGTTTTGAAAGGTAGTGGTTTGCTCAGATATTAAGCCTCTTTGCAATTTCCTGGAAATACAGTGTAAATGATTTATCAGTTGACAGAAATAGAACTCACAACAGACAGCTTGCACCTTGCCTGAAATTTATACATTCTGTATATCATGACCTTATTAAAAACATGCTGTGTTTAGGCAGGATTTACATAAACATGGACTAAAAATCTCATTCATGATTAGATCATGATAAAGTGTGTTACACACAAAGCAATACAAACTAACAAGATTAATTACTGTAAATATAATCTTTACGTGTACGCTCTCCCTTTATGGGTAGATTCCTGTATTGAGATGTTTTCTAGGTCACGAAAGCTGTGCATGTTAATTTGTTATTTTGCTCTGAGGGGGAAATTGTCATTCTCACCACTAAATGGGTCATGGTAAAGACAGGGTTTAGCTAATCCTCATATTGCATGATAAACAAATTTCCCTGTAAACACATTTGGTAGCTTGAGATAAGGTGTCATCAATTGCAAATTGGCTCAGTCATACCTGTGATTATGCAATTACATCTGATAAAGCTAATATCTCAAACAGCTTAACAAATGAATAAAAACAAATACAAGAGATTAATATGTCAGCTTTGCAATGCTAGTCTTTAGCAGGATAAAGATGAATAGAATAGAATAGTGGCTGCTTCGTTATATTGTATGAAATTCATATATACAATCAATGAGAGGTGGTAAGCAATTAAATGATTACATCAGAACCTCTCCTAAAATAACTTTATGGAGAAAACCCCATGTACACAAAAACCTTCTTACAATGAATGTGTGAAATTTCTCATAATACTAAGTGGAAGGTTGTCTTAGATCACTCTGCACAATGTCTGTGGTTGAGACTTGCTTTGTAAGCGTTGCAATTTCTGCCCATTTTGGCTTTCCTGTCCCCATTTTTGACCCAGCATCTGATTTGTGATTTCTATGATGCATGCACCTGATCTAATCTCTAACATGTATATAAGGCCCTACACTGAAATTACAAACATTTCTGTCTGACATAAATGTCTCCCATAATGTCTCTGGTCACCATCACTCTCGTAAGCAGCATTGTCCTAAGCTTGGTTCCTCAAACTCCAGCAGCATGTAAGTTTATCATGGATGTGAATTGAATTTATATTTATATAAATAATATTTTTTTACAAAATATTTTTGTCATTGATGTGTTCTATTGTGTCAAATTTAACAGTACTGCCTTTCAAAGCCTATATGTAGTAACTACGCAAACACTGAAACTGAAAAAAATGGTTTGAGAAAAGAAGCTTTTTGATCGTCATCAAATGTGGATTATCACATTTTCATGCTATGTTTTCTCTGAATCTTAGCATAGTTGAACCAAACTTGTCTGTGTCACTGCACAGATAATAGTCTAAGAGACCCGATTTCACTTGGTTGAACTTGATTTGGACAAAATGTACTGCATAGTTACTGCATTTTGGCTTTGTGATTCAGTAAAAGACTGTTTTAACTGTCTGGTTCCAATATGGAGCAATTTTATTTAGGTCTCTGAAGGCTCAATCTGTAAGACTGATATTATATGTGTGTTGGTTTTATATCAGATGGGCCGCTGAACTATGCCTGCTGCGTGAAATACACCAGGAATCCTTTGCCCTTCGGTTTAATCAAAGGCTTCATCATGCAGAGCTCCCGCGAGGTGTGTCGCATAGATGCCATCATGTGAGTCATCCTTATCTGACCACAGGAATGAGTCGGGGTTCACCCACTTACCCACACAAAGTGGTTACACCAACACAGGCATATTTAACCATACATTTAAATATGAGGGTGCACAACAAAAATGTCCTATAAGAATGCAGTGGGATATCAATGAGACTTGTGATGACATACAATAATATAAATCATAATAAGCCACATTCAGAATAATACTGGTTTGTTAGCATTGCTTTGCCTCTGAAATTGTATGCCATGGTCTTTTTCTTCCTAGTTTTTTCACCAAGCATAGAAAGGTGTGTGCGAGCGCTGAGGATGAGTGGGTGAGAGCAGCACTTACACGTCTGAAGTAAGGAGGTCAAAATGAAAGTGTGACATTGCAAACAACTTACATCAAATCTGTGAAAAATGTACCATGGCAATGTTTAATGTAACATTTGTTTCCTTTGAGAACTGAAGAACGTAACAAACACAAATCCGTATTAGTTAATTTATTTTTTTATGGTGGTCCAAATAGTAACTGACTTCTATTCTAACATTAATAGATTTATGTTGTCTTTGCAGGGCCAGAATAAATAAACTGGCAATGTCTGGATCTCATCAGCACCACATCAGTGTTGATATGAACAGTACGATTCACACCAGCACCAGCACTAGTACCAGCAGCCCATGAAGCTTTTTCAGATAACTGTGATTTTAAGTAATACATTTGATGGCATTATTCTATTCTGCCTAAATATTCTTACAGAAAACAACTTCTATGTCTTCTATAGAACTTTATTTTTCTACTTTTAAATATCATGTATTAAGTCTGAAATAAAGAGATTTCTCCTTCACAACAATTTTGAAATATATGAATAAAACATTCTAGACACAAAGCACACAAAGTCTTTCAGAGGCTTTATTCTATATCACTTTTCAAGAAAACTACATAGGTGGACAGAACTTAATTTGACAATCATTACTTTTAACACAGCATTCATCTCTATGTACTTTAATATAACCCATAGCACATCTGTGTAAGGGGGTCTGATTTTGCTACATTAAAGATTATGTTCATGATGGCAGGTTCTTTGTCATCCTCAGTTTTATGAGCTCTGGGTACAAATGTCCCAATTTCAAAAGTGTTCATCATCTGAGGGGGAGAAAGAGAATAATTAGCATTGGACTTTAAAGGTTTTTGCTGTAGTTCATTAGATGAGAGTTTCAACTCAGAATATTGTTCCAATTATAACCTGAAGATCCTTATGGAGTTGGACTGATGGGTATCGACACTCTTTGCTGCTCAGGTAAGTAGACATTCTGAATGAAGTCTAGAGCCTCATTGCTGTACCAGAAGCTATGGCAAATGGTCTGCACTTCTATAGCACTTTTTTAACCTTAGTGGTTTTCAAAGCGCTTTACTCTATTTCGGCCGTGCGCAAATGTCATTCACTATAGAAACAGTGATGTCCTAAGCCATTTTAAACAGTATGTAGCCAATGTGGAAACTAACAGAGCGTCATATGTAAACAATGACTAACTGATTAATTTTATGTCTCCATCTGGCTCATATTACACACAACAATTATCTTTTGCCACCACCTGCTGGCTAACATATGTAATTTCAAAAATAAAGACATTAACTTCTAACACATATGCACTACACTTACACTTTAGTTTAGAACAGCACGATCACAAGTGGAGTGATACACACACAGTGAAGCGTCTGAGTGCTGATGCTGTCACACCATCAGTGCTCATGGAATGTCTCTCGTCCAATCAGATTCGAGGACTGGAACTAACTGTGGTATATATATATGTGTGTGTGTGTGTGTATGTGTGTGTGTGTGTCTTTTTTCTATTGAATCATTCTTACTATTTAAATGTTCTATTTTCATTACTACTAATTGTTGTATTTATTATTGTATTATCTTATTTAAAACAGTTTGTATTTACATAACCTTAAAATGCTTTGGCAACACTATACTCCAATTTTCATGCAAATAATGCTGAATTTAATTGAGAGAGAGAGAGAGAGAGAGAGAGAGAGATGGAGAGAGAGATGGAGCATGTTTGATCAGCTGTTGATGATGCAATAGTCTGTTACTCAGCTTTATGAAGATTATTTCATTTTGGTGAAATTCATCCTATTTTCTCATGTGGAACAATAGGTAGGGGTATTTCTCCCTATTCCTTGGTAGCTGGTGCGCAAGTGTCATTCACTATTCACCTTATTTTGCAACGTTGAAGTAAGCATTATAATAATTAACACATGTTCCAGCATTAGTAACTAAACACAAAGCGTGTTTAGGAGAGTTTAGAAAAATAATAAAATGTCACATTGATAGAAATTACAGTTCAAAACTAACAAACAAACAAAACATTTATACCATCAAACTCGGTCTTAATTTTTGTATTGCAGCCTCAACTGGACCACATGTCTACTAAACCCCTGATTAACTTTATGTATTTCTGAAGAAAGATCTGCTTGATCTTCTGTAATGCACAAATCAATAACATAAATTGAACATTATTAAACTGTCATATCCGTGATTAAAAATGAAATTCAAATTTACAGTATAGCAGGTCTCCATGATATTCTTGTCCCTATGTGTCTGAGGATTGGGGTCTTTATTTTCTGGTCACTCTCCCTATTTAGTTAAATCATGCGGAAACCTCCCTAAATTGGTTTAGTTAGTCATCTAAACAATCAATCACACAGTATACATTTGGTATTGCGAAAATTTCTTCTAAATTTAGACACCATTTGAATGTAAACAAAAAATAAATCCTAAAACAGATCACTAAGCAAACATATTCAACATATTTAATACAACAGATTAAGCTTCTTTATCTTGCCAGTTGAAGCCATTCACTGATTTTCCTCGAACTCAGACTCTGAAACGTTGCTCGAAACTGTCAGGCGCTTTCACCAGTGGATAAGACAAAAATGACCCCATTCTCACCTGTTTTTGGGCAGTTTATCCTGTTAGTATTGTTAGTTTGTGTGATAGGATGAAAAATTAATTGACAGCGAAATAAAATTATTAATTAATAGTAGACGTTCTCTATGCCAGAGATGTCCAGTATTTGATAGCCCTTCAATTAGAAGTCCTTGAACATTGATGCTCTAACTTCAACACAGGCAAATGGAAAAAATGGATGGAAACATAGATATAATGGAATTTGTGTATTCAGTGTTGACGCACAGTGAAGGATCTTTTTAGTTTAAGACTTTTGAACATTTGCTCTAAGAACAAATGTCATCAGTATGGGCAATCCTAGCATTGCAGGTGGCAGTATTGCTTGCATATTGATGTTAGGATAAAAAAAGTTTACATCAGGCTAAATCATCAATTCCCACATCTGCCTATATAAGTTGGCTATCCATTGTTTGACACATTAATACAAATCTGCCCACGTCAGTGTAATGAAAAGTAGCCAAGATCAAATTTAAATACATTTTCAACTTTATGTGAGCATAATTCATCATGGTACAGGTTTGTATCTAATTCACAATTCTCACATGTTATTTCAGCATTGAATAACTAACAGTTACACTAACAGAATAGATGGCTTCACATAATAAATAACTTGTATTAGTCATCAAATTATAAGAGCACATAAATCAAACTCTTGAAATCAAAATAAATATTAATTAATAAATACATCAGATCTTTAAAAATTTCATACAATTATGAATTACTATAAATCATAATAAATTAAACTAAACACGAATACTTTAAAAATAGTTCAAATACAGTTTTAAGGGGAAGCCGTTGACAGTGGTGTGGAGTCTGTGGTGTTTATATTCACGGCCAGTCTGAGAAATGAACAAGGAATATTTTATTAGTAAAAACACTTCCCGGTGCACATTTTATCATTTAAATCATTATGTTGACAATTTTAGTATCTTATTTTGGTAGCATTTTGTAATTAGGTTACATTTATTAACATTAGTAAATGCATTAGGTGACATGAATCAATAATGAACAATACAAAATTTGATTTTAGAAATGTGTTAGTATATGTTATAAACCAAGATAACTAAATGCTCTAAAAAATATTATTCATTGTAGTTCATCTTAACTATGTTGTTAAATAATGTTAACAAATGTAACCTTATTTTAAAGTGCACTTTAATGTAATGTGTGTGTGTGTGTGTGTGTGTTTGTGTGTGTGTGTGTGTGTGTGTGTGTGTGTGTGTTTCTGTGACTTACTCCTTCATTTGAAGTCTTTTAAACTCCTGGATCTTTATTTTCACCCAGTTCTCCCTCCAGTGGCTGCATCTCAAACCCTCAGTTGTGAAGAAACTGTGTGTCAAGACAAATTAAGTAGAGGAATTTAGGATCTGTATGTGATTTAAATAATGATGATGTTGTAAAAACAAAATAGATATTTTTTGTCTAATGAAATACACTTACATGACTGCATTGACACAAGGAGGATCACTTTTTTGAAGTCTGAATCCTGTTATAGGTAAAGTGATTACTTCTCTGGAGGCATATTTGCAGCATTCATCAGGCTTGTGATGTCCACCTGGTAGTGAATGAAGGAGTTAAATTAGATCAATACCACACAGTTCATTTTGTAGTAAATCATCTACAGTATACTTACTTGTCCCAATGATCATCATTGACATAATGACTGAAATAGCAGCAAGGCTTATCATCGTCTTCTGGTTGAGCTGCATGTTGTGTTCTCTGTAGTGGTCCAAAGGTAGGTTGTTAATTCAAAGTGAGATGCTCGCTAACTGACACCTCATGCTCCCACTGGCCCCTTTTATATCGTCAAAAAAAGGTACTCTTACTCAAATTACCACCATATTTGCACACTTTTTCCTGATGTTTTCTGGAGAAATACCCTTCTGCATTCATGCTTAATCAGTGCTTTTATTCCGGATATTTGATGGTGCAATTTTGTGGCTAAGGAACAGAGGGGAAGAAACATACAGCATTGTGATATTTATTTTCACAGAAAAGGAAAGTTTGAGGATGTACTTTGGTCATGTGTAATGCATGACTTCACTGAGGACACTTAATCATCAATGCAACAAGAAGGTGTATGAGAGTGTTAAGGAATGGTGTGAGCAATGCAGCGCTTGCGAGTCTAAGAAAAGAACAAATCGGAAGTCTCACAAAATTCACAAGTCACAAAACAAGTCATATCAATTCTGTGACAAAAGGTCTTAATCTTCATTCTTCACAAGTCATTGTAACAATTATAACAAAAAGTAATTCTTTGCTTGTTTGTTTTTTGGCAAAACAATATTAACTGTATTGGATTTGCATAATCTTTTAGGTCTAAAATTAGCAAAAAGAAACATCCCTTTTCAGGACACTGTATTTTAAAGATAATTTTGTAAAAATCCAAATAACTTTACAGATCTTTATTGTAAAGGGTTTAAACAATGTTTTCCATGCTTGTTTAATGAACCATAAACAATTAATGAACATGCACCTCTGGAACATTCGTTAAGACACTAACAGCTTGCAGGTGAAAGGCAGTTAAGGTCACAGTTATAAAAACTCTTTGTCTACTGAACTTTTATTTCTTCTTTCAAAAAACATAACATATTAAAATTAATAATCAGTCTGAGATGCTATAGATATTTGTCTTAAACATAATACTGAAATAAAGGAATACTTTATTAAACAGAATGAAAGTGTTCTCTACATCACTTAAAAAAAATCAGAGAGGATAGCTGACAGAACACATAACAAAACAACACTTGATATTTTATTAGATTTACAAGAACATTAATAACTTTGTAGACTAAAATAAAACATAAAACATCTGATGGAGAGTGTGTTTGCTGAATTAGAGATTATGTCCTGCTGCAGGGACTTTGTCTTCCTCAGTCTTAGTGGGTCTGGTATGGTGTTCTAAATTTAATATTGTTCATCAGAGAAAGACAGTGATTGAAAACAGTGAGAAACCTACATTTATATTTTATAAATTTTCTCATCATATATACAGCATATGTCTAATGTTTAGTGGCTCAAAAATGTACATACACTTTGTTAGGTATCTCAGCTGTGAAGTATGGGGGTGGCAGTATTGGGATGTTTCACTGGAAAAGTGACATCATAGAACAAAGAACAGATGCCATCATGAGTAATGAGGTTTATGTAGAAATACTAAAGTAACACCACAAGGCATTATTAAGAAAGTTAAAACTTGGTCTTAACTTTACAATGATCCTAATCATACCTCCAAAGTTAGATATCAAAGTGAAAGTATTGGAGTTGCCTTTACAAATGAACTGAATCCCATTGAAAATGTGTGGACTGAACCGAAAAATCATGTCCGAGCAAGGAGGCCATAAACCTGACAGAGTTACAACAAATCTGTCTGGAGGAATGGGCCAAAACTCATTCAACTTGTATTGTAAGAAGCGTGTGGAAGGCTACTAAAAGCATTTGTTCAAAGTTCATTTATTAAAAGGCAGTGCCACCAAAAACTAACAGTGTACTGTATGTAAACTTTTGGCCCACTGATAGTAAATAAAAGCTGAAATAATAAGCCTCTTCACTATTATGTTGAAATTACCTCATACTGAAATAAAGTAGATGTAGGTATGAAATGTGTGGAATGTGTGAATGCCCTTAGAATAGGTGTATATAAACTTTTGACCTAAACTGTTTGTATGTGAGAGCATGCAAAGCTCAGCGCTACGCGCAAAGTCCGTACTCTACATCTTTGCCAATTTCGTGCAAGTGCTAATTCAAAGTGCAATTTTCATGCCAGCTCAAAACGCGAGTGGCTGAGGGTTGGAGTGTTTGTGCTACCTTTGGGTGTATGCATGCAAACTGTAGGTGTATTGTATGTTAATGAAGTGGCACAAAGCACAATTTTCTTTTTTCCTGAGAATAGGTCTGTGATGAAGAAGGGGGCGGGGCTGGGCCATGAATATGCACACCCGGTCCCCAATTGGGCTTATCAGCTGTGTAGAGGAATACATGTAGGGGAATGCGGCATGTCGAGAGAGTTACATGCAGCTGCCATGTGTGCATTTGTGTTGTGTCTTCTTGTTTCATTAAATATTATTTTGACTGTTCAGCCAGTTCCCAACTCCTCCTTTCCCCATTTGAACCTGCCGAAGCAGTACTGTGCAAAAGTATGTTTCACAAAAGCATTTGTCTTAAGATGGTTATTTATATCTTTAGCTTTAGTGTGTCAAGAGGAAATATAAATGTTAGACTCCCAAACATTAAATGATTAGAATAGAAGAACAGGGAGCCCTGCAACAGATGACATGGCCCCCACAAAGCCCCCCCGCTGAACATCGTGTCAGCCTGAGATGACATAAAGAGACAGAAGCAGTTGAGACAGCCTAAATAGATAGAAGAACTTTGGAGAATTCTCCAAAAAGCTTGGAACATCCTATGTGATAACAACCAAGAAAAACTGTGTCCAGGTGTACCTAGGAGAATTGGTTGCTGTTTTAAAGGCAAAGGTGGTCACACCGAAATATTGATTTAGCTTTTTTTGTTTACTGGACTTTTTATGACATTAAGTGATAAATGAAAACTATTTATGTCATTATTTTTTAAGACATCCTCACTATGCAACATTTTTCACAAGTGCCTAATAAATTTGCACAGTACTGTACATCATACCGGGGGGTTCTTGGCCTGAGGCAAAGGAGGGAGGAGTGTGACAAGGAGAAGGGCGTGACACCACCAGACTGTGCTATGGCAACAAAAACATGCTCTCGTGCTTCTTGTTCTTCAGTACAATCAAGTACATTGTCAACTGGGTCAGCAGCGGCTAAGGCAAGAGTGAGAGCAGAAGCAGCAAAAGCACGGCTTGCCTTCGCCGAAGAGGAAGTTAATTTAAAGCTACAAAAAGCCAAGCTGGAGGCATATATGGAAAAGCTTAAGCAAAAGAAAGAGACAGCAGCAGCTATCGCAAAAGCGCTAGAAGCTGCTTTTGATGAAAATACTGAGAAAAACAGTTGCAGGCTAAGTTTAAATTCTGATCCCTTGGAAACCACACAACGCATTGAACAATGTTAATGATCAAACCAAAGTAATAGATACCGAACTCCAGTTAAGTGATGATGGTGTCCCTATAAAAACAGAACAAAGCCCAAGCTACAACATTTCAGGCTGGTGGCCAGGAGACCAAGGGGAGACCAAGAGGACCAGAGCAGATCTGGGGGACGGCCAGGAGACCAGGGCAGATCCGGGAGACCAAGGGGACCAGAGTAGACCAAACGGGCGGCCAGGAGACCAAGGGGACCAGAGCAGACCAGACGAGCGGCCAGAAGACCATGAAGACCAGAGCTGATCAGGCGGACGGCCAGGACAGCAAGGTGACCAGAGCAGATCAGGCGGATGGTCAGGGTCAGGAGGCCTGGGAGGTGGCCATAGGACAGGGAGTGGATCAGGAGGCCTGGGAGGCGGCCTTAGGACAGCGATTGGGTCAGGAGGCCTGGGAGGCGGCCGTAGGACAGGGACTGGGTCAGGAGGCCTGGGAGGCGACCACAGGACAAGGACTGGGTCAGGGTGCCTGGGAGGCGGCCACAGGACAGGGATTGGGTCAGGAGGCCTGGGAGGCAACCACAGGACAAGGACTGGGTCAGGGTGCCTGGGAGGCGGCCACAGGACAGGGATTGGGTCAGGAGGCCTGGGAGGCGGCCGTGGGACAGGGACTGGGTCAGGAGGCCTGGGAGGTGGCCACAGGACAGGGACTGGGTCAGGGGGCCTGGGAGGTGGCTACAGGACAGGGATGGGGTCAGGAGGCCTGGGAGGTGGCCATAGGACAGGGAGTGGATCAGGAGGCCTGGGAGGCGGCCTTAGGACAGCGATTGGGTCAGGAGGCCTGGGAGGCGGCCGTAGGACAGGGACTGGGTCAGGAGGCCTGGGAGGCGACCACAGGACAAGGACTGGGTCAGGGTGCCTGGGTGGTGGCTACAGGACAGGGATGGGGTCAGGAGGCCTGGGAGGTGGCTATAGGACAGGGATTGGGTCGGGAGGCCTGGGAGGCGGCCGTGGGACAGGGACTGGGTCAGGAGGCCTGGGAGGTGGCCACAGGACAGGGACTGGGTCAGGGGGCCTGGGAGGTGGCTATAGGATGGGGACTGGGGTCAGGAGGCCTGGGAGGTGGCTATAGGACGGGGACTGGGTCAGGAGGCCTGGGAGGCGGCCGTAGGACAAGGTCAGAAGGCCTGGGAGACGGCCACAGGACGGGGATTGGGTCAGGAGGCCTGGGAGGCGGCCACAGGATGGGAACTGGGTCAGGAGGTGACCACAGGATGGGGACTGGGTCATGTGGCCTAGGAGGTGGACACAGGATGGGGACTGGGTCAGGGGGCCTGGGAGGCGGCCACAGGATGGGGACTGGGTCAGGGGGCCTGCGAGGCGGCCACAGGATGGGGACTGGGTCAGGGGGCCTGGGAGGCGAAGACAAGATGGATCTTCCAGCTGTTCGCCGCCTCCTCCTCACACAGGAGAATCGCTCCCTCGAGGACCACACTCGTGAGTTTAGATCTGGCTCACCATACCCACTTCCCAGACGTTAGCCTATGCCTTCTACTATGGCGGACTCAATATCGGCCACGGCCACGGCCACGAGCCAGCGCCCACACCCTTCATGGCCAACGAGCCAGTGCCCACGCCCGTCACGGCCAACGAGCCAGCGCCCACACCCGTCACGGCCAGCGAGCCAGAAGTTCCTAGAAGGCGCATAGGCTAACATCTGGGTAGTGAGTAAGGTGAGCCAGATCTAAAAACACACAAGTGTGGTCCTCGAGGGAGCGATTCTCGGAATGTAAAGAAAACAAAACCACAGGGAACCAAGACAGATCATGAAACTAAACATGCAAGGACAGACACAGGAAAAAGGGAAACCAAGGGCTTAAATTAGATTTATCAGAATTAAATGCTTAAGTTTCACAGAGAAAAACTGCTGCAAGTAGAGGTTTCTTGGATGAACAGAAAGCTTGAAGAACACAGCATTTATTTAAATAGAAATAATATTTTTTTCAGATAATTTACTGTAATTCTTGCTCACTTTAATACATCCTCTGTTATGAAAATGATGTGTTTCCAAAGTTTTGAAGAGTAGTTTATATTTATACACGGTATATACTGTATACATTGAGAGAGAGATATCATTAACTTAGTAGGTAATAACAGAATACTAGTTTATTATAATATAATTATTATTATAACCTGAAGATACTCCTCAAGGCTAATGTAGTTAAACTGTCAATTAGTTAGAAAGAGAACAAGAAATAAAGAGAGTGTAACACGAGACTGGACTGGACAGGGGAAGAAGGACACGATGACAGGATGGAGAACTCAAAGGTATGGTTTCTTTACTTTTTCAAAAGGTAACGGGGAAACACAAAGTACAACACAAATGATCTTTCTTTTAAAGGGGTTGTGAAATCTTTCCACGAGGCTGCCAACGCTGGACTGGCATTCCTGGACTGGCGTTGTTGTGGCTCTTATATGCCGCTCTCCCCGTGCTCACTAAAATCAGAGACAGGTGTTAGACATATTTTAGCTCAGGTGCAAGCGCCCTTACCGCTCCCCCTCTCCGGACGGGCGCTTGACCACGCCCCCGCTGCCACAGAGAGATTGAGAGATTTAAACACATTGTTTAAAGATAATACAATGCACAAAACTGACATACATACATACATACATACATATATATATATATATATATATATATATATATATATATATATAAAATCATCAGAATACTTTTTCAGTATATTTTTTTTCCTAAATGCTCTCTGGAGAAACTCCTTACTGCATTTATGCATACTTGGTGGTTTTACTCCGGATATTTGATGATGCAGTGGTATGATTAAGGAATGGAGAAAAGGCCAATCTTCATTTATAACAGAAATGTTTGAGGATGTACTTTGGTAATGTGAAATGCCTGACACTTAATCATAGATATTGCACTTCACGTTTAAGATAATTTGTCAGTTCTTCTTGGAAATGTTGCATTATAGGTTCTGCTGGTTTTTCTGTTGCCCATCTGGCTGCAGAAATAGAAAAGAAAATGACAGAATGCTATTACTTGTTACTATCATTTGCAGTGTGAATGTCTACACTGTGAAAAAAGTATTAAACTAATAGGATTTAATTTATCTAAATTTCACAAAAAGAAGCTTGGCTTCTGTAGGTGGTGACAGCTGGGTCCCCAATATTAATATTTAGGAATAAAAACTCAGAATCAGGTTTTGCAATAATCAAATGAGAGAGAGTTTACAGATTGGTCTCTGCAGATTCAACAGGCATCACGTCATTGAGATACAACAGTTAGAAAGACGGAAATTCAAAGTGCCCTTTTACAAATTTTCCAAAGCAATTATAGTCATATGCAAATAACATCATCGTACCACAATTTCTAGCATTCTGGTAGATCAACTACTTCAAACATTTTAGCATATTACAAATATGGACTGTTTCCATCTTCATGCAAAAAATAATTGTTAGCAACAACAAGAATTGAGGTCCCATCCTTGGTTGAAACAACTTATGGTCAGATATCAAAGGTTAGCTATCAGTTATGGCTACTCATTTCTTTACATCAAAGGGTACCACAGACAGCAATTAAAATCCTTGGAAGTTGTTTTCGACTATGGCAAAGTCCCATTTGAGAGGGCACAATAACCATATTCACAGACATGCGTTTTTTAGATATGCAATGTGTAGGTGTTATTGCATTTTCAGGAATAGAGGCCTTCTCCCCAACCTTGCTGAAATTTAGGGCCTCACCATCGTTGGAACATTTGGCAGAGCACAAAAAGAAACAAAATGGCACAAAATAGCACATGAAACACACAATTGTTGCATCTAGTTGAAGTAAATTCATGTTTCAGTTCATTGATGACATGAGGTAGGTGTTGTCTAGTCATTGTTACTTTTACAAACAATAAAACAAAGTTAATAACAAAAAACATAACTAAGATCTCTCTCTCTGACATTACTAATTGTGATTAATCAATCCTCAATATAATCAAATGGTTAAATAGGGTATATGTTCCATTATGTAATAAAAATAGAAATAGAAATCAAGTAAATGCAATACAACATAAGACGCATATTCTCCGGAGACCGGGCTGAATGAGTAAACCCTGTTACTGCACACCTGATATGGGCCAGACCCTTAGTCACCCCTCAGATTACAAACATATTACTTGTACCTTTTATGAAAAGAGGAACAGAACATTGATTATTATTAGAAAGAATAAGAGAGGATTGTGCATATAAGATATAACTTTCAAGAGCAAAGAGGGATTAGAATTTTTCCCCTTCACTTCAAATAAGAAAATATATATATATATATATATATATATATATATATATATATATATATATATATATATATATATATATATATATTGTTTTTCAATTGAGAAGGTATTAGGACACTTTCTGGTTGTTAAACTTTGTTAACCCTTACCTCGGGTCTTTAGTGACCTGGGATCTCATTCTACACCCTGTACATCATGAATTTAAAGAGTACAGTACTGTGCAAATTTTTAGGCACTTGTGAAAAATTTTGCATAGTGAGGATGTCTTCAAAATAATGACATAAATAGTTTTCATTTATAACTTAATGTCATACAAAGTCCAGTAAACAAAACAAGCTAAATCAATATTTTGGTGTGACCACCTTTGCCTTTAAAACAGCACCAATTCTCCTAAGTACACCTGGACACAGTTTTTCTTGGTTGTTATCACATAGGATGTTCCAAGCTTCTTGGAGAATTCGCCACAGTTCTTCTATATATTTAGGCTGTCTCAATTGCTTCTGTCTCTTTATGTCATCTCAGACTGACACAATGTTCAGTGGGGGGGCTCGTGACATCTGCTGCAGGGCTCCCTGTACTTCTATTCTAATATTTTCTATTTGAAAAAGTAAGGTTTGAGATCTAGCATTTTCTATTATATTTTATATTTTCTATTAAATTTGGGCCAGTGGTGGCTCAGCGGTTAAGGCTCTAAGTTACTGACCAAAAGGTCAGTGTTTCAAGCCCCAGCACTGTCAAGATGCCACTGTTGGGCCCTTGAGCATATATATATATATATATATATATATATATATATATATATATATATTATAAATCAGAATATATTCTATTCTTTTATTTTGTAATCGTTTTGAAAATTTGACACTATCTGGGCATTTTGTAGATCTATTTGCGATAGATATTCGTGCCAGGTCTCTAAAGTCACAAGGTATAATGTATAATGTTTAGCGAAACACCCATGCATTTAAAGGTTAAAGTCACCCCCACTTTAAGTGCTGAACTACAACTCTGGTTACTCTGTTAGGGCACCTGCTTGAAGTTGAGGGAAACTGACTGAATACATTAACTAAAGATGCCATTTAGAGTTGAGACCAGTTGTTAAAAAATGTCTTAGAAAGGAGAAGTTCGTTGTTGGAAAATGTCTTGCATATTTTGTAATTAATGCAGTGATATCCAGACTGAAGTGTGAATTTAAGTGTCTGAAAGTGTCTAACTGTCTGTTGGGCCACTGTAATTTACTCCATAGACTTTCAATAATGAATTAAATTAAAAAGAAAAAAAAGGAACAAGCTTTTTTTACACAGCACCAGCAGGGCACAATGTAGGCCAAGCAGATGCTTCCTGTGGCCGGAGAACAACATTAAAGCTGTATAAAGAGGAAGGATGCAAAACTATCACATCAAAGCTTCCAGAGTGAGAAACAGAGAATTACTCAACTCCAAACTGTATCAAATTGGATAATCGTCTATGCACTTTCCATTCTGACCTCCATAAGCGGTGAAAGTCAAGAAAAGCCATGCTTTGAATGAAAGCAGTGGCTTTCAACTGAATTAGACATTTCATCTAACAAACTATCCAATTTTCACACTATTAAATCTTTATAAAGTAGGAGAGAATTTATTATTATAATTTAGCACCTCTAAGAAGTATTTAGACACTTATATGAATTTAGTTAGATAACAGCTGAAATGATTTATCTTTCTGAGTTCATATGCTAGGGGTCGCCATTGGGTTTCTAATTGAAAGGTGATTCACACCTTATCACAGTTAGAACCTCGTATTGTGCCTTCTGTGGTGAAGGCTTATCAAAAATGTATGATGTTTGAGGGCTTTTTAAAGTTTTGGTTTGCAATGACAGTTTGACCCTAAAAAAAGTGTGAGAAGATGGGGAAATGTGTTTTGAACTAAAACTTCCACTTTCACCCCCACATTTCTTGTGTTTAGTATACTATATGACATGATTTACGATTTTGCAAATGACAACCACAAGAGAAATCTGCATTCTTTTATATACATAGTTTAGTTATACAGATGATATATATAAGATGATTTAGATTAAGCTGATTTGCTTTTATGTCTAGTTGACCCATTAATTTGCAAGACCACATTTACATTTGGAAAGCCTATAATCTCTTTATACAATATTGCCTAAAATTATTGTAATATAAGATTTCGTTTTTGTTGTTGCTCTTCATTGTGTACTCACTGTCAAAGAGCCCCATAGTCATCTGAAAAATAGCAGGCCACCATGACTAAAATATTGGTTGTATTAGAAATCCCCCTATCTTAGACAAATACTTGCAAATACCTAAATATCTTTCCTTGGCATTTCTCATACACCAAATCAGTTTGCCAGTCCTTTTTGTTACACAATTACTAAGCAAGTATTCAGCCTAGTCATTTTCAAATTACATGATATTGAGTCTTTACTAATAAAAACCCATGTTCCAGCTATAGTGGATTTGGATAATTACAGTACCCCAATATTCAGCCAGTGGCATGAGAGTTGAGCTATGTCAGTGTGCAGAAATACCATACTGTGGGTTGTTCCTTGTGTTGCTTTGATAGACAACATCCTTCTTAAAAGTTACATCTTCTCAGTTGCATTGAAAGGTGTGTTTCACACATTCTTACCAGTGGTAAGTCAAATTTACACAAGCCCTTGCATGTTGTTCCATCACTGGATTCATTGCTGATAGTAATATTATTAGTAAACTTGTCCTTGATTGTTTGATGTCTTATACAAGGAGTTGAGTTTCCATAAATGAGAGAGTTCCCAATCATAAAAACAAAGCCACTGCAATAGGCAGGGATGGGCAGTATTTCAGATACATGTATTTGAAATAAAAAATAATATAATTAATTTGTACTTTGTATTATAAAGTCTTTGAAAAAAATCCAAATGTAATGTTATGTATTTGTGTATTTTCAAAATACATAAAATGCTTTGTGCCTGTAGCGAAGACGCCAGGGCAGTTTTGTTAACCCTCCTATTATCTTTGTGGTCAATTTGACCCCATTCAATGTTTAACGTCTGTAAATACATTATTTTTTTTTTTTTTTTTTTTTGCTTCAGATTTAATGACTTTTCCTAATTTAATGGGGACAACTCAGTAAACATGTCCTGTACACATTTTGTAGCATCGGTGTTCCTTGGGGACAATTTGACCCCAGGCTCTTTTAGCTGTATAAAACCACTAGTAGTTCACATGACATGGGACATAATTTTCATGAGAACTTTGATGTTTCCCGTGCCATGGGGGAGGGGAAAACATAATTTTTGCGAGAACTTTGATATTTCCCGTGCCGTGGGGGAGGGGAAAACATCATTTTTGCGAGAACTTTAATATTTCCCGTGCCGTGGGGGAGGGGAAAACATAATTCTCATGGTTTACCAAACAAAGGGGAGGAGCAAACATTATAAAAGCATGAACAGAAGCCTTCTAAACCATTTCTCTTTGTGCTCTCTATGTTCTCCATCTCTCTCATTTGAAAATGACATCTAAGCAAAGATTTTCTGTCAATGAGATTTTGAAAGTGACATAGAGGAGAATGTGTCTGAGACCCCAAACATAACTCGTGTTACTATCCTTGATAAAATAAATATTTTTTCTTTCCAAATGTTATAGATTGCAGAATCTAATTGATTCTAAATCAATACTTAGAAATATTATAAAACAAATAAAACACCAAAAATATATCTACTTTTCCAATTTTAGGTCAATCAGTAAGATTTTATGGTGATTTGTAAATTTGTCCATAGTTGTGCAATGGGTATTCTGGATGTATAAGGGGTGGGGAGGGGGGTGGTGGGTGGATGCCAACTTAAAAGGTTATTTAAGTAGTCAACAAAGACATAAATTACCTGAGACACAAACGTTTGTAAAAAAAAAAAAAAAAAAAATCATATTCTGGAGGTTTAAATTACTGGGTAAAAAGTGTTATTGGATTTGAGGGTAACAGGAGGGTTAAGATCCATGCACAGCTTTAGTAACAATATAAATAGTCAAAAAAAGCAGCAAATAAAAGGGAAACAAAGGCATGCAAAAGTTTGGTACACAGGCAGACAGTCCAGGATGGCAAACCAAGTAAATCACAAGCAGGCTTTGATATACGAGAAAACAAACAACAAGACAAGGCAAACAAGACTTCGCAATGGATGTGTATAAACAGGGAACATAAATAGAAGAATTTGATGTGGAACAGGTGGGTGAGTAATCAGTCTGACCGGAGGATTATGGGAGATGTAGTTTGTGAAAGTTAGTGCTAATGGGATGGTGACCTCTGGTGGCATACAGGAGAGATAGCAGGCGCTGCAGGTGTAACAGTGCCAGTCAACCTCTTTATTAGGGCTGCTGATTACCTGTATCAACTAGGCATGCCACTTTTGAAGTTTTAAAATAAGGGACACTTAAATGAGGGTGGGGGAAATCAAGGCCCCTAACCACATGCTCCACAGTTTTAGCAATAAATGTGTTTGAGTTAATATGCGTTATTAATAAAAATGTAATATCCTTTCTTATATGCTGAAATAGGAACTTTCCTGTCCCCTGACTTGTTTTTGATGTAAAAATATATATTTATTTTTATCTTTTCGATTATTTGTCTCCTTTATCTTATTTATGTATAATATTTTTCCTTCTTCAAATGTACTTTTCTTTATGACAGTGATTGTATTCTTACATTGTTTGAACTTATTGAACATTTTTGTAGAAAAAAAAAAAAATAAATAAACGACTCAAATTGATTCACTGACTCACTCAAAATAGCTGGTGCTTTTGCTTATTCTTAAAAAAAAATATCCCCAGAAAAAATGTTCGTGGACCAGTAATTGCCTTACCTTTTTTGCCTCTCATGAGTTTGCAACCCTGTAATTCGCTGTGGCATTGCAAGAACAAATCTACAAATTAGAGAATAAGCAAGGAGTCCTCGCGTCTGACTGGGGGTTGTGACGCAGAGGGAGTGTTCGATCTGGTGGCACAGGAGCCCCAAGTGAACCGGCAACCAGAAGGAATGGCTAAGGGGTCCAGTGCCATCCGTTGTCACGGACGTAAGCAGGACAGCGGGCCAAGGACCACTCAATGGTTTTTCTGAGGCTGGCGAGCTCCTCTCTCTCTCTCCTCGCTCTGCTTTCTCTCTCCCTTTTGTTATTTCTGCCCCTCCCTCTTCCCTTTCTCCTCTCTTCCATCCTGTTCCCCCTCCTAGGCATGCACAGGTTGGATCCGGAGACCCGTGTGACCCCTCGATGCTCCCTCCATAGAAATGGGTCGGGGGAGTAGGTCACAGGCCCGAGAAATCCGATGTAAGTATTTGGTGAGAGGGGTAAAGCCGAGCGGTTTCTGGGCCGAGGCCGGGAAAATAAGTGGTGAATGACATTCCCCTGGAGTAGCACAATATTCTAACAAGTTACTTTTAAAAGTAATGTTACCCAACACTGGTCATTTTATTGTTTTATTAGTTTAATGAATTACACTTGTTGTGTCTATTAGGCAGGGGTGCATTGATGCACGGGCTTACATGGGCTGAAGCTGCCGATGTTCATGGGAGATGCCGATCTACAGTGCATCCGGAAAGTATTCACAGCGTTTCCCTGTTTACACATTTTGTTATGTTACAGGCTTATTCCAAAATTGATTAAATTAATTACTTTCCTAAAAAAGTCTTCTCAATCGCATTGCAAGGTGTGATTCACACATTCTTAACAGTGATTAGTCAGATAAATCCTTGTATGATTTTTGGATTCATTATTTATAATGATAAGATGTGTTAGGATGATGGTGTGCTGCTGCTGGTTTTCTTAGCTTAATCAGCTATACTTCTCTGGTAAACCTATTAAACCGAAAAGACCATCCAGCACCAAACAGCATAAACCAGCCTGGAAGACCAAAAGGCATCATGCTGATCTAAGCTAGTCTTTAAAGCAGGGTAGGCTTATATTAATATTAATAAAAGCACAATAAATGCTTTCATGATGTCATCGCAATTTATTTATAGTCCATGTTATATAATATATAATATATCATTGCAAATGTAAATATAAAGTATTGACAGCATATCCTCTTTCATTGTATAGATTTCGCACAATCAAATCTGTTCAGATCCCACTTCACCATGGGTCATAAAATCTATGAAATACCTGGATGGAAAGAATTGTGGGATGGTTGTTGGTGGGAGGTGTGTGGCCCAGATCTGTGAATCATGGATGAATCATTTGAAAAGTGATCACATATATACAGGCCTATATATATACACACACGAGTAGACAACAGCCAATGTCTAAATCTAATATGTGATTGGATCTCTTACCTTTAAGGCGGGACTTTCTTTTCTACATACAGGAGTTCAAATTTAAACTGCTCTTTCCAACAAATGCGAATCAAAACCACACAGGCATGTGTATCTGTGTGCCTCTTTTTACTTCCATGAGTGCTGCGAGGTAAGCAATGTTTCAATGATAACACTGCATTGCACTGTGATATTATCCTTGTGTCCTCTTGTAAATTGTTATTTCTGTAGTCTAACGAAATGAGGATTGAGACCGCTTTCAGTGTTTTAACGCTTCCACACAAGGCCTACCAAACAAATTAATTAGCTACTCATTTATTGTGGTGCCTCATATATAATGTAATCAACATGTAATCATAATAAAACAGTTATCGATTGCATTAATTAGATGTAGTCTGTTGCACCCAACACTGACAATAAGTACATTTATCTCACATTTCCAGTGATGTAATCGGTTCTAATTTACAGTGTTTTATTGTTCAGTTGCTTATATTATATTTAGCAGGTTAAAATAACAAGTACAGAAATTATGTAATACACCAAACATTATTGTGATTATAATAATGATTCATAAGGATCAGTGTCTTAATGGAGACTTATTATGCTCCTTTTTACAAGATGTAATATACCTGTAAGTCTCGGGTGTCCCCAGAATGTGTCTGTGAAGTTTCAGCTAAACGGATCATTTATTATACCATGTTGTAAATGTCTCTTTTTTGGAGGGTGGAATCGAAAACATGCGGTTTTCGTGTGTGTCTCTTTAAATGCAAATGAGTTGCTGGTCCTCGCCCCTTTTCAGAAAGATGGCTGTGTCTTTACAGCTTGTGAACAGCTTTAAAAAAAAGTCTGCTCTCTTCAAGGAAAGTTAGTGCAATCTTGCGAATCAAGCGATATATTTGTGTATTCATTAGTAAACATGTCATGTCCCACATATACAGAATCATATCTTACCATGACATATAAAACCATACTGTATAATTTCACATGTTATGTCAGAGTTCTGTCAAATTGATTAATATGATATGTTGCCTGTGCAAAACAATGGACTGTATGGGGACAGTCCTTTTTTTGTAGATAATTACAATGAAGCAAGGTTAAAGCTACCAGAAGATGTTGAACACACTGACCCTGGGACAGAGAATTATAAATTGATGTCGAACAAAGAATGTGAGTTATCTTTATTTTTTTCTATTTCAGAAAATGTATGATATCCAACCAAAATTTAATGGTGATTAATTTTACCGAAAAACATCCTTTTCCTGGGTTTTTGTAGCTTTTCTGGGTTAAATTTATGTAAACAATATAAACACATTGCACATCTCTAGTGCACCAAACATCTTTTACTCATTTGTTCCTGACTCCCAAGGGTATTTGTTCACCCTTGAAGTCTGTCTTGGCAAATATGACACTTCGGTTGCATTTGACTATAAGCAATTTATGAAATGTCTATATTTGCCTCTCTTTCTGTACAGACCAGAAAACCTGTCTAGCGCACTGAAGATCTTGCACGCATTGGTTTCCAAGGTGATTTCTTCGCCAAGAAGAAACCAAAGCCAAGGAAAGTGTAAGTTTCAGTTGCTATAAGTTTGTTTTACTATAATCAGTTTATAAACTGTCAATTTGATTTCTTTCTCTCTCTCTCTCTCTCTCTCTCTCGTTTATGGGGCTTTTCCACTGCACGGTACAACTTTACTCTGCTCGCTTTTTGGGGGTTTTCCACTGTGCATAGTACCTGGTACTTTTTTAAGTACCACCACGAGGTTCCAAGCGAGCCGAGCCGATACTAAATGTGACGTCAAAACCCTGTAAATGACTGATAGGTCGAGAGAATCGTCACTACCAACGTCACAGGATTTGTGACACGGGAAATCAACCCGCTAGTTTTAAAGTTAGCGGTATCATTTGTTAACGCGACTTACGAATTGTTAAAAGAAATGGCTGTGCGCAAAACCACAGCGTGGTCAATAATCAAAGTGCAGACATTACTCTCATTAGCGACGAATGAAACAACGCAAAACAAAAAAGTCTTTCAGGAAGTGTCTCAGCTGTTGGCCGCACACAGCTACCACCGAACCTACGAACAGTGTAGGGAAAAGTAAAACCAAAAACAAACAAAAAAAAACACGTAAAAGTGACTACAGAACCATCAGGGAAAAGTGAAAGTGGTTCGACCAAATGGATGCCATCTAAACCGGCGAGCAATAGGAGGGAGAGTGCCTGGACTCAGCCATGGCTGGAGGATGGTACGTTAACTCTATACTCTGTTTGAAAGCTTCACTTTATTTAGTTGGCCAGCTACTGGAAAGCTTGGTTTTAAAACAACCAGGCCAATTTAACTGTCGCGCTAACCCGGCGGAGGTGTGGCTGTCTCCCGTGTACCCGTCATTTCCTTCTCCTGCATGCCGTCTCCCCTGCGCGTAGCCCCGCACGTGATCGCAGATAGCCCGGTGCGCGCTACCAACGGCAGCCCGCATGTGACTGAGCACGCCCTGGTGCATGCTCGACCAGGTGAATTTAATTAGGGCAATCGGAAGCTCGCACCCAGTTCAATCAGTGGATTTTAAATACGCGCATTAGTCATTTGACTGGGGTGCGACGGACTAAGAGGACGGCAGAAATACAAACGCAGCCACTGTGAGGAACTGGGACTTTTGATCGTGATGGGCTATCTGTAAGCTCACATGGACTCTTGTTTCACAAGGACTCTCGTGTTGGATCCTTTGTCTGTTTGGTATTTAATGTGCTAAATGCGTTAATGTTGCGAGTAAAGTTTTAAAGTAATTGTTATTGCTTGGCTAAAAGAGATACTAAACTGATAAGACCAAATGCTTAAGTTGACATGATTAAAAAGAAATAGAAATTAATCTATATAGAAAGTTTAGTAAAATGCAGGGTAAAAAACTAGGTTATTTTGTGTAAAAATCAGAGTTTGGTTCATCTTCGTTCAGTTTGTCTATTACTTACCTGTGTGTGGGATTAGCATCTAATTGGTTAACGGTAATTAGGTAGGATATACTTACCTTTATCTGTGGTATCTGTAAAATGCATTTAACCTTACCTGTGTTGGGAAAATACCTGTTTATTCAAACTGCTTTTTATATTGTATTTAAAGGATATTCACCTGTTACACCCGATCCTGATCCTGTTACATTGGTACCTGTTCAACTCGTCAAAATAAATCTTGTTCTGAGTGAAATCCGAAGTCTGGTCCTTTTCAAGTGTGGGCACCTCACACTTAGACAAAACTTGACATTAACTGTTACATTTGTATAAAATCACCATGCAACAACTGCTTTATGCAGCACAATGAGCTAGTTAAAAGTTAGCAGTCATGTTATTGTTTATTATTTTGTGTCATGTTAAAGATGATGTCACGGCAGTAGAGGCGGCGCAATTATGATGATCAGCCTATAATCCCACCGACGTTGATGCGGCACTAAACAGCAGTGGAAAGTAAGCTCAGAAAAGTAAAGCGAGTAGAGTCGAACCGTAACGTACAGTGGAAAAGTGCCGTTTAGTGTGTAGAATAGAAGAACTGCCTAGTGCAGTGTTTCTCAACTGGTGAGTTACGACCCAAAAGTGGGTCGCAGGGCTCTACAGTGCGAGTATTTCACTCGCATTTGCCCCTAAAAATAGATATGTGCGAACCGGAAAATTATTTACGAGCACAGTGTGCGATTTTAAAGATTACAAACATAATTTTTTTAAGCTAATTGTTTAAAAATTACAAGACCCACATTCCACAAGCGGCTTGTGCCAACCTACCACAGTAGAGTGTTCTGTGATGACGCGGTCCAGTCAGAGAAAGAAAGGTGAACAATGGTATCGGTATAGGCTATAAGTTAACGTGCATATATCACATTTTATTTTAAGTGAAAAAGAGACTAGGAGAAAGAGGAATCTGGCAAGGGTGATTCGCAAGGATCAACTAACGAAGTCTCTTCACAAGGTTTACCTGAGACACGTTCCCATGGCTAGAGTTTGAAAACAACGTCATGTTATAAAAATATTTAAAAAAAATAAGATATGAATAATCAAAAGATTTAAAAATAACGAAACAAAATAATAAAATAATATAGGCCTAAATGCTCAAGCGAACTCATTAGTTCTGACTGTCTGCTCAGACTAAAAGCCTCAGCTGTTGTTCCTGTCAATCAGACACGTAGTGTCAACCAATGATGCGTGAAGGAGGGCGGAGCCAACTTATGTTGTTAAGATTGTATTTGAATTGTTACATTTATATGCACTTTGTTTATATACATTGAAAAGTTATACTTTAAATGCACATGCAAAATGGCGTCGTCCTTTTTTACGTTTATTTCAATTTGTGGGATGCTGCAGGGATGCTTTTTCTTTGATATGGTGCATTATTCTATTATCTTTATCGCCTCTACCTACATGCATACTGCGTAGTTTGCGTAGGGCATCAACTACCTAGGGGGGCACCATCTTACCCTAGGATGGCGCCAGAAAGTCCACCGGCTGCTCTTTCACGCTTGCTATACGTTATTCAAGGACCCGAAAGCAGTTGCGGAACGCAGACGACCGCTTCATACCCATATCATGCGTAGGGCATTAATTTGGCCAGCGGTGACCCTGTCTATTTTGCTGTTCATATTGTATTCATTTTGAATGGTTAGATTTATATGCACTTTGTTTATTTACAATAAGTTATACTTTAAATGCAACTGTTTAATAGCATTAGTTTTCATAACAAATCAATGCATTTTTAAATACATTGCGGTTATGGTAGAGTATAATTTAATTTAATAAATTAATTTGAATTGTTTTAACACCAATTATGAAATGAGCCAGAATGCCCATCGCTAATCTGAAAAGAGAGAGCGTAGCGAAACATAACATCTCACGGTTGCATATCCAGTGCTCTGGATGAGACAGTCGCAACATCGCATACTTCATTGTATTCTCTACTATAAAGCTAAATGGCCCTCTCTCTCTGCAAGAAGGTACACTCATTGGCTATGTTTCATTTATAAGGCACTTCTTGGACTAGCTCCTATTTATTTGAGTAGCTTTTTAACAATTACTCACGGCCATTATGGATTACGTTCAAAGGACGTCCTACACTTGTTGGTACCCCATGTCAAAACGGAATTGGGTAAAAAAGCCTTTATGTTTGCAGCACCTTCTGCTTGGAACCTTCTTCAGAAGTCGTTGAAAATGACTACCTTTATTTCCTATAGACAGTTTGTTTCAACACTGAGGGATGTGGAGCAGGTGAACATTGGTCAGTGCTACTGTTTATAAAGTTGTATTAGGCCTTATTCAGCACAGGGTCTTGTGTTATTTATGTATGTGTACTTGCCTTGATGTCTTTTTATATGTTGGAAACTGTTTTTTATGTTTTTTAAATGCTGCATTTTGGCCAGGTCTCTCTTGTAAAAGAGATTTTAGTCTTAATGAGACTCACCTGGTTAAATAAAGGTTAAATAAAAAAAAAAAAAAAAAAAAAATTGTGAAAGAAGAAGAACCTTTCGTGAAATTTGAGCCGCTTATCAGACTCCACCACAAAAACAGAGTTTACATTAATCCCACATACAACAATGTGCGGAGATGATCGGTCAAATTGTTGACATAATGAGAGATCGCTGGCTGATGTCTAAGTATGCCAGATGGTCAACGTACAAAAGCAGCTGGACAACTGATAGATATCCTTTGGATTCTAGTAGGCATGGGTCAATGTGTGATTTGGGTGGTATGTGCTATTCCACAGATGTGTATCCCTTAGTACACACACACACACTCATACACGCAGTATAAATATGTATGTAATAAATTGTTTGTTAATAAAATCTGTATGAAATTTTTCTCTCAAACAGTAGGCAGCCCTGACATGCCAAACAGCATTACATTACAAAATAATTGTTTCATGATTTTACATGAGGAAATGTAACTTTCGTGTGAAATAATCTAAAGGTAGACTCTCTAAAGGTTCACTCACAAGTGTGTGAATGGATGTATTAGGGGCTGTTCACACCGAACGTGTTTTTGTGTGCGTCTGCTCTGTTTTTCTATTGTCTTCCTTTGTAAACATGCACTGGACAAACGTCCATACCTGCTGCACCACGTCTCGCTACTTCTTCAGTGTCTCACGCAGGACTGGCACATTTTTAGACACTGTCAAGTTAAACGTAACTTCAGGTCTCAAATGCATCTCGAGACACCTGCGTTCTGTTTCATTTGTTACACTGCATCTAGTTTGTTTTTAGTATAGGTGTCACAAAGATTAAATGCTCTGAACAAGTTTAGGTTGCAAAGAGGTGACTGTTACAATGTTTAACATTATTCTAGATTGTTCTGCACCAAGCAAATTTCAACACTTCATAAATAATCTTCGCTGGCCATGGCCAAAACACTGACATTCCTGTCTTGCAGGAAATCCCACACAGAATGAGCAGTATGGCTGGTGGCATTGTCAATCTGGAGAGTCCTGTCAAAATGAGCCTGCTGGAACCACATGTATGAGGAGGATGTCTTCTCTGTAACGCACAGCATTGAGATTGCCTGCAATGACAAGCTCATTCATATGATGCAGTGACAAACCACCCCGGACCATGACGGACCCTCCACCTCCAAATTGATCCCGCTCCGAGTACAGGCCTCGGTTTAATGCTCATTCCTTCGATGATAAACGCCGAGTCCGACCATCACCCCTGGTGAGACAAAACCATGACTCGTTAAGGAAGCGCACTTTTTGCCAGTCTTGTCTGGTCCAGCAAAGGTGGGTTTGTGCCCATAGGGACATGATGCCAGTGGTGTCTGGTAAGGACCCACCATACATCAGGCCTACAAGCCCTCAGTCCAGCCTCTCTCAGCCTATTGCGGACAGTCTTAGCACTGATGGAGGGATTGTGTGTTCCTGGTGTAACTCAGGCAGTTGTTGTTGCCGCCATCCTGTACTTGTCCCTCAGGTGTGATATTCAGATGTACCGAACCTGTGCAGGTGTTGTTACACATGGTCTGCCACTGCGGGGATGGTCAGCTGTCCTTCCTGTCTCCCTGTAGCGCTGTCTTAAGCGTCTTACAGTACGGACATTGCAATTTATTGCCCTGGCCACATCTGCAGTCCTCATGCCTCCATTAAGAATGCCTAATTGCATGTTCATGCAGATGAGCAGGGACCCTGGGCATCTTTCTTTTGGTGTTTTTCCAGAGTCAGTAGAAAAATCTCTTTAGTGTCCTAAGGTTTTATAATTGTGTCCTTAATTGCTTACCATCTGTAAGCTGTTGGTGTCTTAACGACTGTTCCATGGGTGCATGCTCATTTATTGTTTATGGTTCATTGAACAAGTATGGAAAACATTGTTTAAACCCTTTACAATAAAGATCTGTACATTTCTTTGGATTTTTCCAAACTATCTTTAAAATTACAGTGTCCAGAAAAATTTACATTTCTTTTTTGCTGAGTTTATAACACTAGAGGACAATACCTGAGAGTAAATAAATAAACACACTTCAAATAAATGGCAAGAAGGCACTGCTGTTAACAGTGGAAAGTTATTTTTCTGATCTAATTTTTTTACTTCCTTGATTATTGTATAGGCCTATATACAACATTGTGATATATATATACAGGTCCTTCTCAAAAAATTAGCATATTGTGATAAAGTTCATTATTTTCCATAATGTAATGATAAAAATTAAACTTACATATATTTTAGATTCATTGCACACCAACTGAAATATTTCAGGTCTTTTATTGTTTTAATACTGATGATTTTGGCATACAGCTCATGAAAACCCAAAATTCCTATCTCAAAAAATTAGCATATCATGAAAAGGGTCTCTAAACGAGCTATTAACCTAATCATCTGAATCAACTAATTAACTCTAAACACCTGCAAAAGATTCCTGAGGCTTTTAAAAACTCCCAGCCTGTTTCATTACTCAAAACCGCAATCATGGGTAAGACTGCCGACCTGACTGCTGTCCAGAAGGCCATCATTGACACCCTCAAGCAAGAGGGTAAGACACAGAAAGAAATTTCTGAACAAATAGGCTGTTCCCAGAGTGCTGTATCAAGGCACCTCAGTGGGAAGTCTGTGGGAAGGAAAAAGTGTGGCAAAAAACGCTGCACAACGACAAGAGGTGACCGGACCCTGAGGAAGATTGTGGATAAGGACCGATTCCAGACCTTGGATGACCTGCGGAAGCAGTGGACTGAGTCTGGAGTAGAAACATCCAGAGCCACCGTGCACAGGCGTGTGCAGGAAATGGGCTACAGGTGCCGCATTCCCCAGGTCAAGCCACTTTTGAACCAGAAACAGCGGCAGAAGCGCCTGACCTGGGCTACAGAGAAGCAGCACTGGACTGTTGCTCAGTGGTCCAAAGTACTTTTTTCGGATGAAAGCAAATTTTGTATGTCATTCGGAAATCAAGGTGCCAGAGTCTGGAGGAAGACTGGGGAGAAGGAAATGCCAAAATGCCTGAAGTCCAGTGTCAAGTACCCACAGTCAGTGATGGTCTGGGGTGCCATGTCAGCTGCTGGTGTTGGTCCACTGTGTTTTATCAAGGGCAGGGTCAATGCAGCTAGCTATCAGGAGATTTTGGAGCACTTCATGCTTCCATCTGCTGAAAAGCTTTATGGAGATGAAGATTTAATTTTTCAGCACGACCTGGCACCTGCTCACAGTGCCAAAACCACTGGTAAATGGTTTACTGACCATGGTATTACTGTGCTCAATTGGCCTGCCAACTCTCCTGACCTGAACCCCATAGAGAATCTGTGGGATATTGTGAAGAGAAAGTTGAGAGACGCAAGACCCAACACTCTGGATGAGCTTAAGGCCGCTATCGAAGCATCCTGGGCCTCCATAACACCTCAGCAGTGCCACAGGCTGATTGCCTCCATGCCACGCCGCATTGAAGCAGTCATTTCTGCAAACGGATTCCCGACCAAGTATTGAGTGCATAACTGAACATAATTATTTGAAGGTTGACTTTTTTTGTATTAAAAACACTTCTTTTATTGGTCGGATGAAATATGCTAATTTTTTGAGATAGGAATTTTGGGTTTTCATGAGCTGTATGCCAAAATCATCAGTATTAAAACAATAAAAGACCTGAAATATTTCAGTTGGTGTGCAATGAATCTAAAATATATGTAAGTTTAATTTTTATCATTACATTATGGAAAATAATGAACTTTATCACAATATGCTAATTTTTTGAGAAGGACCTGTATATATATATATATATATATATATATATATATTTTTTTTTTTAATAACTATAGCTAGAATTATGTGTTCTTTTTCCTTAACTATAATTTCTACAGCATGATTTGCACTTGTGTTCAGTCCTACTCAACAGTGAGATAGATAGATAGATAGATAGATAGATAGATAGATAGATAGATAGATGGATAGATGATAGAATTTTATTAAGTTCTCAATGATTATTCAAGACAAAGAAACGGTTAGTATTCAAATAAGACCAAAGAAACAAAAGAAAACTGTTCTTAAAGTTTCTAAAAGCAATTTCAAACATTCAAGTAATATTAAGAAAAAAAAACACAACAAAAATGGAATTGTTATTGTGTTTATGGTTTCTTGTACAATACATTTTGAAGGGGTGTGTGTGTTCATGTGCACACCAATAAACTTAAAATGGCAACAGAATTGTGATTATTTTTTTTTTTAAATAAAATATATATATATATATATATATATATATATATATATTTTTTTTTTTTTTTTTGCATATTTATGACAGACAAGGACTCATAACTCGGACTTGTATGCAGTTAATGGCGACTCGACTTGGACTGGACTCGGACATAATATTGTTGAATTGGACTTGAACTCAGACTTGAGCAGTGAGGCCTTTGACTCGGCTTGAACTCGAGATCTAGTGACTTGACCACACATTTTCAATTTGAGACAGGTCAGGTCTGCTGTAGGCCAATCTAGCACCTACACTCTCTGCTTGCACAGCCATGCACTTGTAATCCGGGCAGTATGTGGTATGAAGTTGTCCTGCTGAAAAATGCAGGGGTGTCCCTGGATGGCAGTACATGTTGCTCCACAATTTGTACATATCTGTCTGCATTCATGGTATTCTCACAGATGTGTGAGCTACCCATGCCATGAGTACTGACACACCCCTGATTGCCCGGATAACATGACGGCTGTAATCTTTTTGAAATGGGGACTCTTTGGACCAAAAAACACAGTTCCACTGTTCTACATTCCATCGTGAGAAAGAGCCCAGAGAAGTCAGCAGCACTTCTGGACATTGTTGATGTACGGCTTCTGCTTTGTATAGTAAAGACTTAACTTTCATCTGTGGATGCTGTGGCAGGTGGTGTTGACTAACAAAGGTTTACTTAAGTTATCCCAAGCCTGTGTTTATGATATCCATTATAGATGACTTGAATTTTTTTAAGACAGTGACATCTGAGGGATTTAGAAGTGGTTTTCATCTTGCCCTTTACTCACCGAGATCTGACAAGATTCCTTAAATATTTTAACTGCATTGTGCACTGTAATGTTTGGGGAACATTGTTCTCAAAATGCTGGATAATTGATGAAGCATCTGTTGGCAAATTGACAAGTCTTGAATGATCCTTGCTCTTGAAGGCCTTTTGGAGGCTCCCCCTTATACAGTATACAGTACTCTGACACACTGATGTGCACAGAATGGGGGCAGCAGGGGCCTAATATATAAAACATTGTAATAATCTCACATTAACAGTAATATTGTGTTATGAGATTTGTTTGTAAATTGCAGGTGTATTAAAGAAAATTAACTGGAGGTGCTTATAAGAGAGAGTGCTACAGCAGATTGGGGACTAATTCCAATCACAAGTGATCCTCCCTATGCCCTATATTCACTCCAGAGCCCTTTAATTGGGTATTCTGAAGGAAGCATGGCATTACTGTATGAATGTACCCTTCGGCAAACAGCCTTGTGGAAGGGCCTTCTGAAAAAAGATGAAAGTTTCACACTTTCATTTTGAACAAGCTATCGAGTGGCATCGACTCTCGCAGGAGTCCCCTTCAAGGAAACAAAAAATGCTGTTCACCTCACACTTTATCATCACACCTTTGCACCATGCACGACGTTACCAAGGTAATGCCATGGTATTGAATGATTGTCATGGTACTCCAAAGTACTTTAAAAAATACAGTGGTTTTACTATGACATGTCATAAACATGGGATTATCAAAGACCATGTCTGAAAATAAATAAACAAGTGTATTACAATGGTGCTTTTTGTGAGAAATATAAGAGAAAAGGCTAGTATTTGTGATAAAGGAAAAATTTTAATATGCACTGTACATACTTGTAACATTTTGGCAGGCAATGATACAGGAGTAGACGAAGACAATGATGTTGACTTGATCAAAACACGGCGCTACACAAACAATACTCGACAAAGGACAATGGCAACATGAGGGCTTAAATACATGGGCATGGGAAACATCAACCAATGAACAGACCGAACTATAAACAAGATAATACAATGACCATGGACCAATTACATAACAGAACTAATAAACTAAAACCAATGACAAACTAAAACTGATAATAACATAATGAAACAATACACCAATGAAAACAAGACATCACATGACTAGGGAAACAGGAACTAAACTTTTCATAATAAAAGATATGGAATCAAAACATGAACCAACAGAATAAACATGACAATACTGTATATTCAAGAAAATGTTAAATACTCAAAAAGCAAAGAAAGTATTTAAGTATTCATAATTTCTGCTAATTTAAAAAACAAAAAATATCAGTGCCCTTTTTTGTACTTCTGCCCGTCCCTGCTAAGGTCTGTGCACGACACTGCTATAACATAATTACCTCACCTGATTAACATATCTTGTTTCATATTGCCTTGTTATTTCATGAAAATATTATTAGTCTTAAAATGCCCATCTCAACTTTTTTGAAGCGTGTTCCAATCGTGATTTGAAATGACTGTACACATATATATACATATATACATATATATATATATATATATATATATATATATATAAAACTATAAATATTTACAAGGTAAAACATCCTATTATGTGTAGTTGTGGTAATTTCAATGTAGCAAAGGGTGAATATAATTTACAAATCATGCCTTTTTTTAATTATTATTAGCATTTTTCATGGTGCCCCAACCTTTTCAGAATTGGGGTTGTTTTTTTGATATCTTTTATAGTTTTATAAAAACATAAAATTAGAATATATTATAAATAACTATATATAACTACAGTATACTGAATATGTATAGCTTTAATCTCTCTCAAATGTATTTTTTTAGATGATTATATATGTAGAGGTAATGTTGTAAGAGAGTTTAGACTTTACATTTTACATACATTTTGTCTTTTCCCTACAAAAGTAAAATAGCAACTACAGGCAAATTAGCATTAGCAACTATAGCAATATGGCAATTTAACCTATTTTCCCACCATACAGTACTTACGTTTAGCCATTCGGATGAGTGATGAAACATCTTAAAGGAATATTCCTCATGCAATATAAGTTAAGCTCAATCGACAGCATTTGTGGCATTATGCTGATTTTCACAAAATTCATTTTTGACTCGTCCCTCTTATTATTTACAAAAAGCAAAAAATAAGGTTACAATGAGACACTTACAATGCAAGTGAATGGGGTAAATCTTTGGAGGGTTTAAGGCAGAAATGAGAAGCTTATTTTATAAAAGCACTTTAATTATTCTGTTAAAACTATTAAAGGTATTATATGAGCTGAAATGTTGTTTAAATTCATATTTACAGTCGTTTTAGGGTTTGTTGACATCACATCATCATGGCAATGAAACTGTCAAATTGACTATAACTTTACACAGAAAAGGTTAGTAAGTGATTATATCACACTAAAATCACACGTTATTTATGTCTTGTGGTTATACTTTTGAAAAAGTTAGTATTTTAATGCACTTCCATTTTAAGTGACTTACTGTAACACAGATTTTTCTTTTTTAAAGAAAATTAGAGACTAGTCAAAATAATAATTTTTGTTAATCAACATTGTCACAAATTCTGTCAATTGAGCTTAACTTGTATTGAACTCGGAATATTCCTTTAAACCATGATAAACCAAATCTTATTGCTTCTTACAAAACTCTTAGTGTATACTGGATAAATGAAGACCTCCACTGACATCACCAACAAAACTTTCAGGGAGGGTAAATTTCAACAAAATGCATTAATAGACACATTTCTTCTGTAACTTAATTGTAAATGGATATTAAAAATACTGTAATTTTTACAAGTATAGCGCTTGTAACAACACACATCTTTTCAAAGCAGCTTTAACAGAAAATGAAGCTGTAATATCTATAAAGTCTTAGAGTCATAATTGTGCCTGTTTGAGAGCAAACCTCTGTCAGAGCTCAATGTGTGGGTTAAATGGTGGTGATGCTACGCATCTGCAACTGCACAAGTGTTGTAGACCACACTGTAGGAAGAACCTACTAATATATACAGCGCTAAGACATTCATTGAGGGGTTTCCACCCCTTTTTGTGTTTCCACGCATGTTATTTCCAAGACATGTGCTTCAAATCAAAATCAAAAATCTGGTCATTGGTCTCTGTGTCATTTCAGGTTCACAGTGGGAGTAGGTAACCACTATTCTTCCACCATAAATGTATCTGTAAGAATATTTATTCTTTACGAATTTCATTATTTATTGCCACAACCAAGGCTTGTGGAATTTGCTACAACCTTCACACAATGTTGCAACACAATGTCACTATTAACTTTAATTTTTTTACATGGGTGATTTCCCTGGGGCAACCTTGCACAAGAGCACAATGAGGATGGCTTGTGGCTCACTGTTTGTGAGGATTTAACCAGCAACCTTCTGGTTACCAGTCAAGAACCATAAAGAACAAATCTACATCAACAAGGATGAGATATAAAAAAGGCTTCAAGTATTTCTATTACAGAACAACTGTCAGCTTTGATATGAGCAATATCAAACGAAGTGATCATTCTCTGGGCATACTTTTGGTCAGTATTTCTATGAGAAGGATGAGCATTGGACAACTGTTAACTGGGTTCTGTTTCCATTGGGCACTCAGACTACTTTTTTATAACCTTTATTCCATCTTATGGGTTAATGAATCAACAACTGAAACCCAGTTCAAGTTGTGTCTCTCATTGGGCACCCATGTTACCGCAAATAGAACGGTAGGCAGATGTGTGGTTTCCATCTCCTTTAATAATACTATCATCTGAGTACAGTCAGAGCATTTTGGCCATTCTACATGATGAAGGCGATGCTGATTCTCACCATTTCTGTTTTTTGGGTTACTCTGGGGGTCTTCAGTGTGTTTGCTGGTGAGTTTTCCTATACACTATTATAACTTGTGTTATGATGTGAAATTGTGAGCACGTATTCAAGAGTAAAGATAAAGCTAGTGGAAATGTTGTTTTGAGATTTTACCTCTTCAGCTCTGCTTGTGTAGTACTGATTACTTGCGGCACTGAGGGTATTTGTGTGCCTTTGTTGTTCTTTTCAGAGAGTGAAAAATTAAAACATTGAATGCCGAATTAAGAAACAAATATGGAATAATTTAAATACATTTTGAATAATTTGAATTTTTTTTTTTTGATTGCTTGTTTTTTTGTTTTTTGTTTTTATGTACAGAAGATGGACCTCCAGTAAGTTGTTGTCTTAGTCTTGGAAAGACCAAACCACCTTTGAAAAGAGTATTGGACTACAGAAATCAAACTAAGCCAATGTGTCTCATCGAAGCAGTTGTGTAAGTTAGCATGTCCCTTCATAAAAGGACAAGCCCTACTGATCATAGTTAAAACATAATATACCTCCTCTTGGGTTTATGTTGCTATACACAGAAATTGCAATTACAGTGATACAAATATTTGTGACATGAAATGAATATTACTAGAAATCCATAAAAAGGGACACAACCCTGCTTAAAAGATTAAATTACTAGCATGGGCCACCAGCCTAAACACAACACACTGTAAGCTAAAGAGAAGTTAGTTAAGAAAACTAGTTCTAAGACAATAACTTAACAAAGAAAGAACAGTAACGAAAACCATTCTTCTATTTTCAGGATTTGGATGGAATCAAGGAAAACATTGTGTTCAGATCCTAACAGTGACTGGACAAAGAAGGCCATTATGAAGGTGGATGGAAAAAAAAAGCATCAGCAGAGGGTAAAGGAGAAAGGCCTCCTCCAACAGTAACCAACCTGCCATTGAACAGACAATTGAAGAGAGAACAAATTATTTTAGTAACACCAAGACGAGGGGATATAAAGAGAAAGCTCACAGTTGGAACTAAGGGAAAAGATCAGGACGAGGACCTGCAAATGGAAAGAACATTTGTGAACAGTAAAGTCAAATAGTGAAAATGTATAATTTAAAGCATCACATTTTGTCAGTCAACTTCTTTTTTTATAATGATTATTAAAAAAAAAATTATATTCCACTTTTTACTATGTATATTTATTAGATTTTATTCTATGGTAAAGTAAAAGATTTTTAGGTAGATTTTTTTTAATCAAAGGTAAAATGGGCTGAGCCCACCCAAACGTGAGTCTTGCCCAACCAAACATTTGAGAAGCACAGTTTTAAATAAAATATTTATTTTATTCAGATTTGTGCCTTCATTCGTGAAGCAGTAAGTGAGAAATACCTGGATGGCCAGTGGTTAAATTGTGCCGGTATTGTCCGGAATGGCGTGGCACCTTCGATTAAAATTTTTTATAATAAATGCTTGTTTGTCAATCCACTCCATTACTTGTATTCTACGATGTGGTTTTTGTTTGATCCATTTGACACATTCCAGCTCTTAAAAAAATATATACACACATATATATATATACACACACATACATACAGTGAGGAAAATAAGTATTTGAACACCCTGCTATTTTGCAAGTTCTCCCACTTAGAAATCATGGAGGGGTCTGAAATTTAAAAAAAAAAATCCAGAAATCACAATGTATGATTTTTTAACTATTTATTTGTATGATACAGCTGCAAATAAGTATTTGAACACCTGAGAAAATCAATGTTAATATTTGGTACAGTAGCCTTTTTTTGCAATTACAGAGGTCAAACGTTTCCTGTAGTTTTTCACCAGGTTTGCACACACTGCAGGAGGGATTTTGGCCCACTCCTCCACACAGATCTTCTCTAGATCAGTCAGGTTTCTGGGATTCTCTATTGGGTTTAGGTCTGGAGACTGGCTAGGCCACGCCAGAACCTTGATATGCTTCTTACAGAGCCACTCCTTGGTTATCCTGGCTGTGTGCTTCGGGTCATTGTCATGTTGGAAGACCCAGCCTCGACCCATCTTCAATGCTCTAACTGAGGGAAGGAGGTTGTTCCCCAAAATCTCGCAATACATGGCCCCGGTCATCCTCTCCTTAATACAGTGCAGTCGCCCTGTCCCATGTGCAGAAAAACACCCCCAAAGCATGATGCTACCACCCCCATGCTTCACAGTAGGGATGGTGTTCTTGGGATGGTACCTCCAAACACGGTTAGTGGAATTATGACCAAAAAGTTCTATTTTGGTCTCATCTGACCACATGACTTTCTCCCATGACTCCTCTGGATCATCCAAATGGTCATTGGCAAACTTAAGACGGGCCTTGACATGTGCTGGTTTAAGCAGGGGAACCTTCCGTGCCATGCATGATTTCAAACCATTACGTCTTAGTGTATTACCAACAGTAACCTTGGAAACGGTGGTCCCAGCTCTTTTCAGGTCATTGACCAGCTCCTCCCGTGTAGTTCTGGGCTGATTTCTCACCTTTCTTAGGATCATTGAGACCCCACGAGGTGAGATCTTGCATGGAGCCCCAGTCCGAGGGAGATTGACAGTCATGTTTAGCTTCTTCCATTTTCTAATGATTGCTCCAACAGTGGACCTTTTTTCACCAAGCTGCTTGGCAATTTCCCCGTAGCCCTTTCCAGCCTTGTGGAGGTGTACAATTTTGTCTCTAGTGTCTTTGGACAGCTCTTTGGTCTTGGCCATGTTAGTAGTTGGATTCTTACTGATTGTATGGGGTGGACAGGTGTCTTTATGCAGCTAACGACCTCAAACAGGTGCATCTAATTTAGGATAATAAATGGAGTGGAGGTGGACATTTTAAAGGCAGACTAACAGGTCTTTGAGGGTCAGAATTCTAGCTGATAGACAGGTGTTCAAATACTTATTTGCAGCTGTATCATACAAATAAATAGTTAAAAAATCATATATTGTGATTTCTGGATTTTTTTTTTTAGATTATGTCTCTCACAGTGGACATGCACCTACGATGACAATTTCAGACCCCTCCATGATTACCAAGTGGGAGAACTTGCAAAATAGCAGGGTGTTCAAATACTTATTTTCCTCACTGTATATATATATTTGATATTCTTAATCATGTTTTTTTTTGACATCTAATGTAAAACGAAACAAAATTTTCCATGTAATTATGTACATGTGTTTTCAAAATTAAGTTGAATAATGACACACAAATAATGACAGATAAATCATTATCCCAGTAAAACAGATTCCCAGTACAATTGATTCATCTAAAAGAATAGACTTCATTGAATTATATACCATACAGGCATATTAATAAATCCATATTTAAACCCATGTATTTTATTAAAACTTTATTATTTAATTTGGGGGTAGGTTGGCAACATCTCCCAATTTTAGGGTTCCCTCACCTCCGAAATCCCAATTTTACCCCTGCGAATTATCTATATTTCCAGCAAGATTCTAAAGTGAAAATCAACTGGACACTTAAAGGTGCTGTAAGCGATTTTTTTTTATTTTTTTTTTTTATAGAAATGCAAAAAAATTAAGATATTAATGAAATAATTGTCCTGTGTAATGTATCACTAGTCTCTGACAGCTGTAGACTTTGTTATCAGCAAACAAAAATGTGTCCGCGGACTGCAGACATTGATGCTTTTCACCTGTCAAACATTGTACTCGTTCTCATAGTGGTTGAATTTGAAGCGGATCATTGAGGCTATGATTCATGTTTGTCAGTTTATGGCGCTATTGTGCCACTGTTGAATTTGACAGCCAATGGAACAAAAAACAGGCTAGTTTGAGATGAGCAAGTTCTGTGCAGAACCAATCATCGGTGATCAGCAGCAGGTGCATGCTGGTTAGAAATCTGTCGGACTTGCTGTGGTGTCATGGTGATGAATGCCAAAAAGGTCTTATGAGAGCGAGGTGGTGCAGTTCGATTTATCCAGCTGCGCAAACTGCAAGCATGATGGGAAACGACTTACTGATGACACAGCTTAATGCTCATTGGCTTAAACTACCACAATGTTTTGTTCTCTTCTAAAATGTTAGATTTTTTTTATCTGTAATATCATGTTTTATGTGTATAAATTATATGTGAATATTCACAACACACAGTTCAAACCTAGTATGGAATATGTGATTTTTAACATATTTCTGAAACATGAAAAACGTTTTTTTATTAAACTAAAAATGGATGGATGTCTTATTGGTGAAATTAAAGATTACACTGAGTGTCTGTTTCGTTATATTTATTTTAATTTTAAAGCAACAGAAATGTGAGCGCAGCGTAGTTCTAGCGGGAAGACTAGCAGCTGTACATAATCACACTATTAGCTGGGTAATTCCTAGCCAATCGCAGGTAAGCCATTGCTTTATAAGTCTGCTCCCAATCTATCACATTGGTGTTTCAGTGCGCTAAGATGGCAATAGACACGTTTCAACCCCTCAGGCCACAGGAGAACCAGCGCACAGAACATCTCTGGAAACGCCTTCCATTTCCAACGACACCATCACTTCACCTCAATTTCTGCCAACATCAAACCCATGGGGAGTAAACAATCAACAACCCTCAAACCCGGATCTTCACCCATATCTCATTCATTTCGGAGATCTCACTCAATCGAATTGCACGACCCGGCGCGGAAGGAGCGCGCTCCACGCCAAGTCCGTCAAAATCATCGGCTCAGGCAGCAGCTGGTTTCCATCAGAAATAAGCTATGTTATTATCATATCCATCAAATGCATTCAGATTTAGTCATGGGTCTAGGCCTTCCGTTGCCATGCTGCCTGTTCATTATAAAGTTGCAACGCTGTCTGTTCATCATGACGCATCAATATCAAAGCCAGTATTTCATATCAACAGCGCATTCACTCTCATAGTATCAGCAGGCAGTCGCGCTTCCGCATGAGGGCAACTTGATCAAATTTAATTCACTTGTTATTCACCCAGCACGCATGCCCGAGATAATTTCAGGCATATCATCACGCACAGTCAGTGCATCGTACGGGGTCCCATTACTCCATTCAGTAAGATATCCCCGTTCTGCTGGTCACCTTCGCCCAAATCACGTAATGGGCGCTTTCTATATCATTTATCATCCCTATGCCCTACTCACTAGGAAAAGACCGAGCCCATGATGCGGGCATTCCTAGGGAGCTTGGCATCAGTTTAACCCGTTGATGTGCGCCCCCCTTTTTCGAGCACAAACCATGAAAATGACACCTGAAATTAAATGGTCGTATTTACTGGACCCTTTGGAGCATGGACACCGTCGTAGTGTCTCTTGAAAGAAGACACTTTGGGCTTTATTTCCCAAGTTTCAGAATTAATACATGCTATTTTTAAAAAGTTAGAAAACAACGCCCCAATTTAAGAAAAAAAAATAAAATAAAAATTGCAACTATGATTGCATAGTTTGCTGAGTAATTCTTATCAGGCGAGATCTCATGTAAACATGGAGAACATATCAAGACGTATGATTTTATGGACTAAAGGGCGATTGGACATAGAACGAACCCCCGTCATGGACAATTGACCCAAAGGCGGCGAACTGGATTCATCTTGCGATCACGATTACATAATAAATCTATGAAGTCCCGTTTTTACTTTTAATGTTTTCATTCATACTCCCGGCACAAATAAACAAAGTGCCGTTTCTGGAGGATCGTTGTCATGCAGCAGAGATCGGATATCAAGGTTGAATCTTTAGACTTCCCGGAAAGATGTATAATCTGTAAACATTAATTACATATAGACGGTAAATTAAATATTAAATGTAAACCGAGCGACTGAACTCCCGCGTGCGAACAAATGCGTATCAACAGGTTTATATAGCCTTCACCAAAGCCTCGTGAAAGGGTCCTTGGCGAAAATAGAGAACTTATTTCGTTCGGTACAACATTTTGTGAGATGTTCCCCGTGCGCCTCCAAGGGAAAAAATGCTGATCCATAAAACGCAGCATTTTCTTAAACTAATGCGTACTTCCACGTTCTCAGCGCAAGCACGACCGTTCCTATCATGGCATATTTGCATTTTATTTCAGGCATCATTAAAGCGCAGAAATTCGTATGGCACGTCTTCATTAATCATTCACTCATCGTTGCTCAGACCACATTTCAATCCGCGGGGATCTTCAGCACTCTGGGCCTTATCCATGTTCCAAACTTCAAGCTCAGTCTAACAGTCTTATCAGCCCAACTACATCACTTTTATGAGCCGTTCCCTTTCAATGTGCATGATCAGGGACGTTATAGTAGCAGGTAAGTACATCGGTCAATCACTGGATAAAACCTGCGCCAAGTCAAGCTCATTAATATAATCTTGTTACCGTTAAAGGATACAATTATGCCCATTTTATTCATATTTATTTCTTCCCAAGGCGTAATAAGTCCCAGCCATCGCCAGCATGCGTCCGTGAAGTTTCAGCTCAAAATACCCCACGGATCATTTACTACACCATGTTATGTCTCTTTTGGGCGGAATCAAAAACACGCTGATTATGTGCATGCTTCTCTAAATACAATGAGCTACCGCTCCCGCCCCCTTTCCGGAAGAGGGCTGTGCCGTTTCAGCTCCCGCTCCAGACACTACAGCATCAACAAATCAGAACCAATATGATTGACAGCGCAATACCGGAGTCCAGCCATATTTTATTAATATTCATGTATATCCGGTCCCCATGAATGCAGTCAGAGACAATGTTAAATTTAGCGCATTAGCTGCGGAATCAACTTCAAGCACATTCGGAAAGGAGACTTGCAAACATTCACAAATGTAAAGTGCGATACATCTTCAGGACGTAAAGCTTGGACATGAACAGCTGGTACCGATCCATGCACGAGAATCACATTTTGAAGATCCTGATTTATATTGACACATGCACAAAGCAGTCCGGTGTAAAATGATTGCACAAACATACACACATTATTGTATGTTTTGGGGCACATTCCCTTCTAAAACAAACTGTCCACCGCATCTTCAGCGGCTCCATGCCGGGAGCACAGGAAGACTCATGTTCACTTTTACAGCCAAGAACAAGAATAGGATTCAGGGGTTCTGTCTAGGATTATGGCCCACAGGGAAATGGCCAGAAATAAATACATCTTTCTTTTTTTTTTTTTCAATATAGCTTCCTATGCTCCATCCGCTCTTTGTTAGATATTTCGTCATTTAATAAAGGTTCCTCGATCTGCAATCCCTGTCTCGACGTGGCCCAGTGAGGGAAGAAGGAATTACACCGAGACCCAAGCCTCATATCCTTCCATGCTGGTCGCGCAGCACTTAATTATATGGCCCAGTAAAACTGAATTCCCCTTTACCCTCCAAGAAATAGCTCTTTACCCCCTATGGGGTAAAATATATGGTGAGTACAGAAATAAAGAAATGCATTCCCAGAACCACCACAGCCACGTTTCGTGATCGCACAGCAAGCTACATCAACAAGAGATGTTTAAAAAGAGGCCTTATTCATTCCACACCCATTCATTCACGGCCAGCATCACGTGGGTCCTCTTCAGACACGCAAACGCATCGTAGCTATGCGACAATTCTGCAGTCGTCACCATAATCATAAATTCTGGTCCTCCTCGAGCCGACACGTCCCCTACGAGACGTCCTACATGGCAGAGCATTTCCTCTAACTTCATTATCCCAGCCAGACACATTCCTTCCACAGTTCTACAGAGCAGCTTCTACCAGCAACATTCGAGGTATAATGGGATCCACAATGAAGATGCTCGGCCGCTGGTCTCCCCAGCCGAACCTGAAATGGTCAACCTAACCCAAATCATCAAACAAGCTCAACTTCCCATCAGCCATAAGTTCTCATGCATATCTGGTGGTGGTTGGTGGCTCTCCCCCAGCACATCCTTCCCTACACAACGATTCAATTCAAGCACACCCCTTGCCAGGGCTTCCATAATCTCAAGCACGGTCCCTTTGCATAGGTATTGCACAAGCCAGCCGCCCTCGATGGAAAGCTCGCACCACAACGGGATATCCGTCAACAAGGTATTGCACGACAACATCGCCATTATCACATGGCGTTATGCAGCTGCTCACCTTGGCAAAGATGTCCATTAAACAACGGCCGCCATCGCTCGAGGGCTGGAGCCCCATGGAATATCTTTCTACGAAACATATTGCACATAACATCGCCATTTTCGTATGGCTTTACGCACGTCGCTCACCTTTCGGCAATGATACCCAAACAACTTTTCCCTCGTCGGAGGGTTTTCATATCAATGTTTTCTTTCAACAAATGGATTGCACGCAACGTCGCCATTATCGTATGGCTTTATGCATGTTGCTCACCTTTTGGCAAAGATACCCATACAATTTTTCCCTCGTCGGAGGGTTTTCTAATCAAATGGTGTTTACCTTTCAACAAAGATACTGCACAGCAACGCCGGCCTAATGTAGGGGCATAACATGCCACTCGCCTTATAAAGATTATGCTTCACCAGTGGCCTCGACGGAGGCCCAAAATCACACACACACAAAAAAAGGCTTCCTATTGCAAAGGCTTCCCACAACCATGCCAGAGATACCACAAATTTCATGCCAAATTCAGATGCTCACATCTTTAACTTTCTCCTCCAGAATGAATGCCTAACACAAGACCCGGTTCGTACCAAACTGGATCATCTCTTTTCGGGGTAGTATTCTACTCTATCTTTTGGGGGTAGGCTCCTCGCCCCTGCCTCCTATCTCCGGCAAGATATGATGGTTCCGAGTACAACTCCCTCGGACCGCCGGATGGGGCCTACGCCAAAGAGAGACATTACTTTTCTGTTCTACATTCATCAAATAAATGGCATCATAAACCTCACTCAAGCCTGCGTGTCTTCCCGATAGAAATGTGAGCGCAGCGTAGTTCTAGCGGGAAGACTAGCAGCTGTACATCATCACACTATTAGCTGGGTAATTCCTAGCCAATCGCAGGTAAGCCATTGCTTTATAAGTCTGCTCCCAATCTATCACATTGCTGTTTCAGTGCGCTAAGATGGCAACCTCCACCACCCCACCACCACCAGTTGAGCCCCGTCCCGCACGGGGGTAGGCTCCTCGCCCCTGCCTCCTATCTCCGGCAGGATATGATGGTTCCGAGTACAACTCCCTCGGACCACCAGACGGGGCCTATGCCAAAGAGAGACATTACTTTTCTGTTCTACATTCATCATAAACCTCACTCAAGCCTGCGTGTCTTCCTGATAGAATTTAAATTATATCCACTTTATCTGCAACAGCGCATGATTGTGAAAGGGATGAAATAATAATTTTTTGTCATATTTCATAGTTTTTGTTCATCTTACGTTCCATGTTAGAGTAATGTGTTGTTTCAACATTGTCAGCTCTGTTGGCTAATTTTTGCACTGGCAGTTTTCCATGAGTTGTATATGATAATATCATCTTAATAGGCAGAGGCATATGCAGCGTGTGGCCAGAGAATCTTATCCACGAGATGATTGCATGTGGCGGGAGCCCCAAACAAACTGAACATTTAATATTGGGCCGGCCAAGAAACGGGGAAAACGGCCACGATAAGCTGAACGGGTCATGACAGGCAGAAGAGGGATGCAATATAGCACGTGATATTCCATTGCAGTGTCTGAAGTCCTGCTTGAATCTTTGTGCCAGGAGTGGCATAAAGTCAGCAATGTGAAAGAATGGTGAAAAGCTTGAAAAGACACTTGATTGAAAATCAGGGTCATTCCACCAAATATTGATTTCTTAACTTCCGAAGTTAAAAAAGTTAGTATTGTGTTGTTTAAAAATATATATAATAATATTATCTTGTTTTATTTGCATCATTCAAGGTCTGAAAACACTGCATCTTTTTTTGTTTTTTATTTATTTTTTACCAGTTGTCATTTTCTGCAAATAAATGCACTAAATGACAATATTTTTATTGAAGAAATTTGTCAGTAGTTTATAGAAGGAAACAAATGTAGTAATTTTTTCCAGAGCTGTATATATGGGGCATTTTCAAAACAGCATTTTTGTGCCCTTGAAGGGCACTTCGAGAAGGGGATGTCACTCGAAGAGTCATTACAAACAAAAGTAAGAACGTTTATTTTTTCACAAAAGGCCCTTTTACATCTTTTTTTTGTGATGGCTACAATCAAATTGTAATGCCATGCTTTCTTTAGAGACCCCACATCAAGAGCTCTGTCCTTTTGTAGTGAGTAGGGCATAGGGACGATCAACAAGCAAAATAAAAAATTGCACCCCTGCTCTACACACTGTGTTTTCACCTCATCGGCCCTGTTCAGGAGGGCACCCTTGAGTGATATTGGACTGTTCCATCTACCTTAACTATATATTACAGTATATTATAGTAAATGTTGCAGCTCGCACATGCTTTTTTGAGACTGTGCTTGGACTGCCTCGGGAATGATGTGTATACCTTTTAGTGGTATTCCCTCTGGTGGCCAGCACATGGCTGGACTTGAGGGTGGTTAACATGGCAGCATCTGGTGAAGGGTTCCTTTTGTAATAAATGTTGGTGTGTTGCCTTTTCTGTATTACTGAAACAGTAAATATTTATATTGTTCATCAGTGGCCTGTTCTGCCTTCTGGCCTGTAAATTGTTTGTTGTGTCTACACAATCTTGTGCTGGTGTACACCCTAATTTAAGGTTATGCACCTTCTCTTGCTGACGTGTCTTACAACTTATCTCATACGAATGCATTCTGGTGGAGAGATATGACTGAGAACATAGGGATACATTGTAACCTTGGTTCTCTGTGTGAGAGACTATCTATCCACCAGGCTGTCGCTCAGAGACGCATTTATTTAGAGGAAAAAATGCACAAAGATCTTGTTTTTTATAGCCAGGTATGTACAGTGAGGAAAATAAGTATTTGAACACCCTGCTATTTTGCAAGTTCTCCCACTTAGAAATCATGGAGGGGTCTGAAATTGTCATCGTAGGTGCATGTCCACTGTGAGAGACATAATCTAAAAAAAAAAAATCCAGAAATCACAATGTATGATTTTTTAACTATTTATTTGTATGATACAGCTGCAAATAAGTATTTGAACACCTGTCTATCAGCTAGAATTCTGACCCTCAAAGACCTGTTAGTCTGCCTTTAAAATGTCCACCTCCACTCCATTTATTATCCTAAATTAGATGCACCTGTTTGAGGACGTTAGCTGCATAAAGACACCTGTCCACCCCATACAATCAGTAAGAATCCAACTACTAACATGGCCAAGACCAAAGAGCTGTCCAAAGACACTAGAGACAAAATTGTACACCTCCACAAGGCTGGAAAGGGCTACGGGGAAATTGCCAAGCAGCTTGGTGAAAAAAGGTCCACTGTTGGAGCAATCATTAGAAAAAGGAAGAAGCTAAACATGACTGTCAATCTCCCTCGGTCTGGGGCTCCATGCAAGATCTCACCTCGTGGGGTCTCAATGATCCTAAGAAAGGTGAGAAATCAGCCCAGAACTACACGGGAGGAGCTGGTCAATGACCTGAAAAGAGCTGGGACCACCGTTTCCAAGGTTACTGTTGGTAATACACTAAGACGTCATGGTTTGAAATCATGCATGGCACGGAAGGTTCCCCTGCTTAAACCAGCACATGTCAAGGCCCGTCTTAAGTTTGCCAATGACCATTTGGATGATCCAGAGGAGTCATGGGAGAAAGTCATGTGGTCAGATGAGACCAAAATAGAACTTTTTGGTCATAATTCCACTAACCGTGTTTGGAGGAAGAAGAATGATGAGTACCATCCCAAGAACACCATCCCTACTGTGAAGCATGGGGGTGGAAGCATCATGCTTTGGGGGTGTTTTTCTGCACATGGGACAGGGCGACTGCACTGTATTAAGGAGAGGATGACCGGGGCCATGTATTGCGAGATTTTGGGGAACAACCTCCTTCCCTCAATTAGAGCATTGAAGATGGGTCGAGGCTGGGTCTTCCAACATGACAATGACCCGAAGCACACAGCCAGGATAACCAAGGAGTGGCTCTGTAAGAAGCATATCAAGGTTCTGGCGTGGCCTAGCCAGTCTCCAGACCTAAACCCAATAGAGAATCTTTGGAGGGAGCTCAAACTCCGTGTTTCTCAGCGACAGCCCAGAAACCTGACTGATCTAGAGAAGATCTGTGTGGAGGAGTGGGCCAAAATCCCTCCTGCAGTGTGTGCAAACCTGGTGAAAAACTACAGAAAACGTTTGACCTCTGTAATTGCAAACAAAGGCTACTGTACCAAATATTAATATTGATTTTCTCAGGTGTTCAAATACTTATTTGCAGCTGTATCATACAAATAAATAGTTAAAAAATCATACATTGTGATTTCTGGATTTTTTTTTATAGATTATGTCTCTCATAGTGGACATGCACCTACGATGACAATTTCAGACCCCTCCATGATTTCTAAGTGGGAGAACTTGCAAAATAGCAGGGTGTTCAAATACTTATTTTCCTCACTGTATGACCTGCGCATGAGCTATGAATTAGTGTCTTACAGAGAATCCACGCCACATGCCATAGGTGGTGTCATAGTCCCATTCTGATGTATTCTGGTGGAGAGGTAGTCTCTCACTCAGAGAACAAAGGTTACAATGTAACCCTACGTTCTGCTGCTGTGTGAATATGGCCAGAGAGATGAATAGACTTTAAAACTGTCATTACATTCTCAAAGACTGTTTAAATTTCTGTACTAATGTTTACAACAGTGTCCAGAATGAGCATATTATAAATGTTAAAGCCTCATGATAAATTCACAATAATCGTTATTAATGTTTTATTTTCATTGGCTATTTCTCTCTCACCTCTATATATTTCTCAAAGTGAAGGAGAAAGTGTGTCTCTGTCTCGACCTCACTAGTGTCATAGTGAGCACAGACTCGTTCTTCTTTGGGAAGCTACATTTTCTCTCTCTCTCTCTCTCTCTCTCTCTCAATTCAATTTTTAAATTTAACAAGCTTTATTAGCATGACAAAGACATTTCGTATTGCCAAACCAATAACATAGAAAACAGAACAGGAACTAAACTAGGACATCTCTCTCTCTCTCTCTCTCTCTCACACTCACACTTCTGGAGTTACTGGGTGCAAGTGGATGGAGTTGTGTGAGTGCCAGTAGAGTGTTGTGAGTGATTTATTTTTCTCTCTCTTTGCTGTGTTTAATATAGGTTTTGTGTGTGTGTGTGTGTGTGTGTGTGTGTGTGTGTGTTTCTGTTCCCTTTCAAAAAGCTACACTTATGATACTGCGTTGAGATAGCACTTTGGGAACAACTTTAGGTGTGACCAGCTGTGAACCGGTGTGTGTGTTCCCATGTTTATGCTCTATGGCTGAAATGGTCTCACAGCAGTTTTTGTTTTGTGTGTTTGGGGGAAGAGCATGCTGCTCTTGTGTTGCCGCAGGGCGGGTGCAGGCATTGCGATCTGTTTACAGTCAAAATGCTTTACACTTGTCTCGCTTACTTCCAAGAGCCAGCGCCCACTCTTTCATCATGGGGCTCTCGCATAGATCTGGCTGAGGAGCGAGAGACAGGTCCGTCCCAATCGCTTGCTCTCTCCCCAGATACAGCTGATCCTTCTCGTAAGCCTGAAGCGCACCTCGGCACCTCTTCGGTTCACGAGGGGACGCTGAACCTCTGTACATTCCACGCACAATAATATAGCGGCTGAGGAATTCATCGAGGTCGTTACTTGGGCTGTGGCCAGACTGGCCACGCGAACAAGAGACCCTCCCAAATGCTCCAAACTAGAAGACAGATTTCTGTCTGGTGGCCAAAAATAAAGAAAGAAAATGAAATAAATAAATAAAAAAGGGGGAAGAGAATGCTATATCAGTCCCTTCCTTTCTTCTATGACCTCCATAATGAGTATTCTCATCCATGGAGGAATCCTTGTACTTCCCGTGTCTTCGTGCCCTCGACGTTGAAATATTCGACTATCGTGGGTGCTGAGGCTCAGGGGTATTCGGTGATGCCGCCGGTAGAAGTGACACTTGCGGGATATCTCTCGCCTGACTCGGCATCATCACTAAACAGACCCACTCTCCCCACAAAGCTGTACAGGACCACCTCCACACTTGTGGGGAAGGTGGAGAGACACTTATGGCTTAAACTATCGGGCATCAGAGACAAAACTTTCCGTCTCAATGCCCCGGTTTTGCCTTCTGGCTTAATTGGTGACGCTATGAATATAGTTATCACCAGGTTCCAGGAGGCAAAAAGTCACGAGGAAGCCTTCGGGCAATTCCTTCCTCGCCACACTCAGGGGGAGGGACCATTGGCCACCCAGCCCCATCCCGGTCCTTCTATACAGGAGGATCAAAAACAAAGCATGGCGAATCGTACTACCCCTCGTAAAGACAGGGGGCTGGTTCGTCGCCCTCAGCAGCACCCAAAGCAAGACCTCAGGGCAGTTATTTCTAAAAAGAGAAAAAAAAACCCTGACAGTTTTTAACCCAGCCTTGTGGGGGTAGCCCCCCCTCCCCCTTGGGACGGGTCATGTGAAACATCCACCTGTACCCTCCCGATACCTCACAAAACCGCTCCATTCCCACCGCCTCTGGTGTTTTGGGAGTTAACGGTTTCCAGCAAAATGTTGGGTGTTCCATTGCTTCCTGCCTTAGCCCAGGACATGGAACACTTGACATCCCCTCAACAGGAAGTGTCTCCTAAACCCATGTCCTCCACAATATTTATCCTCATCAGGCTGTCTTTTCACTTTGGATATGGAATGCACATGATTTGTTTCAGGGCAGCAAGTGCCACGTTGAACTCCATATGAAAAGCTTGTCTTGATTTTAGCACTGACACTTCCGATGGAAAAATTATTAATCCGAATTTTCTTCAATTCAGATGCTCGGTGGGAATTGGTGCAATGTTGAAATTATGTTAAATATGAGCGAATCAACAGACCCTCCATGGGAGAACAAGCTGCGCAGCAGGCTTGTAAGAATTGATGTGCTTTTGTGGTTAAATGCTGACTTAAAGATGCAAAGAACTTAACTTTGGTCACAAGTCCCATGAGTGTTTGTTTCATAAGAGGTCCTTTCTCCGGCACTGCTCACTGATTTGTGTTTGTTTCTAGTGTGTATAGGAATATAATGTCCCTGCTGGACACATCGCAAGGGTTCTGCACACTAACCAGTTTTCAGAACTCACATGGAGCTGAATAAAATGTCAGACTCTAATGTACATGCCTTTATCATGATTGAGAACAAAAATAACACGTTGTACATTTTAAATTAATGTGCATCAATGAATCGTGCCCAATAAGGCCAGGAACATGCATTAAGTAAGTAAATAGGGTCAATTTTGAGGTTCATGTAGGTCTGAGCTCCATCTGCAATTGGATTGTACATTCTTATTTATCCAAATATACATTTAACCCATGACTGTAAGGGTCCCATATCTAGTCACTATGTTGTGTTTATCACATCAGGCCACTGTGGATGTATTTTAAGTATGACTACTTTTAATTCCAGACTGTGGGGGAATAAATAAATCTAGTAAGTCTACAACTGAAGCCCAGTTCATGTCATGTCTTCCATTGGGCCCCCATGTTACCATAAATAGAACTACTTGTAATGGGCAGGCAGATGTGAGGTTTTCTACTTGTATCATAATGCATCATCAAAATCTGGTCATTGGTCTCTGTGTCATTTCAGGTTCACAGTGGGAGTAGGTAACTGCTATTCTTCCATCATAAATGTATCTGTAAGAATATTTATTCTTTAAGAATTTTTCTTTATTTATTGCCACAACCAAGGCTTGTGGAATTTGCTACAACCTTCACACAATGTTGCAACACAATGTCAATATTAACTTAAATTTTTTTACATGGGCGATTTCCCTGGGGCAACCTTGCACAAGAGCACAATGAGGATGGCTTGTGGCTCACTGTTTGTGAGGATTTAACCAGCAACCTTCTGGTTACCAGTCTAGAACCATAAAGAACAAATCTACATCAACAAGGATGAGATATAAAAAAGGCTTCAAGTATTTCTATTACAGAACAACTGTCAGCTTTGATATGAGCAATATCAAACGAAGTGATCATTCTCTGGGCATACTTTTGGTCAGTATTTCTATGAGAAAACTGTTAACTGGGGGTGGGTTTCCATTGGGCACTCAGACTACTTTTTTATAACCTTTATTCCATCTTATGGGTTAATGAATCAACAACTGAAACACAGTTCATGTTGTGTCTCTCATTGGGCACCCATGTTACCGCAAATAGAACGGTAGGCAGATGTGTGGTTTCCATCTCCTTTAATAATACTATCATCTGAGTACAGTCAGAGCATTTTGGCCATTCTACATGATGAAGGCGATGCTGATTCTCACCATTTCTGTTTTTTGGGTTACTCTGGGGGTCTTCAGTGTGTTTGCTGGTGAGTTTTCCTATACACTATTATAACTTGTGTTATGATGTGAAATTGTGAGCACGTATTCAAGAGTAAAGATAAAGCTAGTGGAAATGTTGTTTTGAGATTTTACCTCTTCAGCTCTGCTTGTGTAGTACTGATTACTTGCGGCACTGAGGGTATTTGTGTGCCTTTGTTGTTCTTTTCAGAGAGTGAAAAATTAAAACATTGAATGCCGAATTAAGAAACAAATATGGAATAATTTAAATACATTTTGAATAATTTGAATTTTTTTTTTTGATTGCATGTTTTTTTGTTTTTTGTTTTTATGTACAGAAGATGGACCTCCAGTAAGTTGTTGTCTTAGTCTTGGAAAGACCAAACCACCTTTGAAAAAAGTATTGGACTACAGAAATCAAACTAAACCAATGTGTCCCATCGAAGCAGTTGTGTAAGTTAACATGTCCCTTGATAAAAGGACAAGCCCTACTGATCATAGTTAAAACATAATATACCTCCTCTTGGGTTTATGTTGCTATACACAGAAATTGCAATTACAGTGATACAAATATTTGTGACATGAAATGAATATTACTAGAAATCCATAAAAAGGGACACAACCCTGCTTAAAAGATTAAATTACTAGCATGGGCCACCAGCCTAAACACAACACACTGTAAGCTAAAGAGAAGTTAGTTAAGAAAACTAGTTCTAAGACAATAACTTAACAAAGAAAGAACAGTAACGAAAACCATTCTTCTATTTTCAGGATTTGGATGGAATCAAGGAAAACATTGTGTTCAGATCCTAACAGTGACTGGACAAAGAAGGCCATTATGAAGGTGGATGGAAAAAAAAAGCATCAGCAGAGGGTAAAGGAGAAAGGCCTCCTCCAACAGTAACCAACCTGCCATTGAACAGACAATTGAAGAGAGAACAAATTATTTTAGTAACCAAGACGAGGGGATATAAAGAAAAAGCTCACAGGTGGAACAAAGGGAAAAGATCAGGACGAGGACCTGCAAATGGAAAGAAAATGTGTGAACAGTAAAGTCAAATAGTGAAAATGTATAATTTTAAAGCATCACATTTTGTCAGTCAACTTCGGTTTTTTTAATTATTATTAAAAAAAATTATATTCCACTTTTTACTATGTATATTTATTAGATTTTATTCTATAGTAAAGTAAAAGATTTTTAGGTAGATTTTTTTTTTTTTAATCAAAGGTAAAATGGGCTGAGCCCACCCAAACGTGAGTCTTGCCCAACCAAACATTTGAGAAGCACAGTTTTAAATAAAATATTTATTTTATTCAGATTTGTGCCTTCATTCGTGAAGCAGTAAGTGAGAAATACCTGGATGGCCAGTGGTTAAATTGTGCCGGTATTGTCCAGAATGGCGTGGCACCTTCGATTAAAATTTTTTATAATAAATGCTTGTTTGTCAATCCACTCCATTACTTGTATTCTACGATGTGGTTTTTGTTTGATCCATTTGACACATTCCAGCTCTTAAAAAAAAATAAAAAAAATAAAAAATAATATATATATATATATATATATATATATATATATATATATATATATATATATATATATATAGTTGATATTCTTAATCATGTTTTTTTTTTTTGACATCTAATGTAAATGAAACAAAATTTTCCATGTAATTATGTACACATGTTTTCAAAATTAAGTTGAATAATGACAGATAAATCATTATCCCAGTAAAACAGATTCCCAGTACAATTGATTCATCTAAAAGAATAGACTTCTTTGAATTATATACCATACAGGCATATTACTAAATCCATATTTAAACACCCATGTATTTTATTAAAACTTTATTATTTAATTTGGGGGTAGGTTTGCAACATCTCCCAATTTTAGGGTTCCCCCACCTCCGAAATCCCAATTTTACCCCTGCGAATTATCTATATTTCCAGCAAGATTCTAAAGTGAAAATCAACTGGACACTTAAAGGTACTGTAAGCGATTTTTTTTTATTTTTTTTTTTTTTTTTTTTTATAGAAATGCAAAAAAATTAAGATATTAATGAAACAAGTGTCCTGTGTAATGTATCACTAGTCTCTGACAGCTGTAGACTTTGTTATCAGCAAACAAAAATGTGTCCGCGGACTGCAGACATTGATGCTTTTCACCTGTCAAACATTGTACTCGTTCTCATAGTGGTTGAATTTGAAGCGGATCATTGAGGCTATGATTCATGTTTGTCAGTTTATGGCGCTATTGTGCCACTGTTGAATTTGACAGCCAATGGAACAAAAAACAGGCTATTTTGAGATGAGCAAGTTCTGTGCAGAACCAATCATCGGTGATCAGCAGCAGGTGCATGCTGGTTAGAAATCTGTCGGACTTGCTGTGGTGTCATGGTGATGAATGCCAAAAAGGTCTTATGAGAGCGAGGTGGTGCAGTTCGATTTATCCAGCTGCGCAAACTGCAAGCATGATGGGAAACGACTTACTGATGACACAGCTTAATGCTCATTGGCTTAAACTACCACAATGTTTTGTTCTCTTCTAAAATGTTAGATTTTTTTTATCTGTAATATCATCTTTTATGTGTATAAATTATATGTGAATATTCACAACACACAGTTCAAACCTAGTATGGGATATGTGATTTTTAACATATTTCTGAAATATGAAAAAAGTGTATTATTAAACTAAAAATGGATGGATGTCTTATTGGTGAAATTAAAGAGGTACACTGAGTGTCTGTTTCATCATATTTATTTTAATTTTAAAGCAACAGAATTTAAATTATATCCACTTTATCTGCAACAGCGCATGAATGTGAAAGGGATGAAATAATAATTTTTTGTCGTATTTCATTTTTTTTGTTCATCTTACGTTACATGTTAGAGTAATGTGTTGTTTCAACATTGTCAGCTCTGTTGGCTAATTTTTGCACTGGCAGTTTTCCATGAGTTGTATATGATAATATCATCTTAATAGGCAGAGGCATATGCAGCGTGTGGCCAGAGAATCTTATCCACGAGGTGATGGAATGTGGCGGGAGCCTCAAACAAACTGAACATTTAATATTGGGCCGGCCAAGAAACGGGGAAAAGCTTAACGGGTCATGACAGGCAGAAGAGGGATGCAATATGGCACGCGATATTCCATTCCAGTGTCTGAAGTCCTGCTTGAATCTTTGTGCCAGGAGTGGCATAAAGTCAGCAATGTGAAAGAATGATGAAAAGCTTGAAAAGACACTTGAAAGCTGTGATTGAAAATCAGGGTCATTCCACCAAATATTGATTTCTTAACTTCCGAAGTTAAAAAAGTTAGTATTGTGTTGTTTAAAAATATATATAATAATATTATCTTGTTTTATTTGTATCATTCAAGGTCTGAAAACACTGCATCTTTTTTTGTTTTTTATTTATTTTTTTTTATTTTTTTTTACCAGTTGTCATTTTCTGCAAATAAATGCACTAAATGACAATATTTTTATTGAAGAAATTTGTCAGTAGTTTATAGAAAGAAACAAATGTAATCATTTTTTCCAGAGCTGTATATATGGGGCATTTTCAAAACATCATTTTTGTGCCCTTGAAGGGCACTTCGAGAAGGGGATGTCACTCGAAGAGTCGTTACAAACAAAAGTAAGTACGTTTATTTTTTCACAAAAGGCCCTTTTACATCTTTTTTTTGTGATGGCTACAATCAAATTGTAATGCCATGCTTTCTTTAGAGACCCCACATCAAGAGCTCTGTCCTTTGTAGTGAGTAGGGCATAGGGACGATCAACAAGCAAAATAAAAAATTGCACCCCTGCTCTACACACTGTGTTCCCTTTACAAAAAGCTTCACTTATGATGCTGCGCTTTGCTAAGCGCTTTGGGAACGACCCTAGTCGTGACCGAGCTGTGAATATGTGTGTAACACGTCAATGAACATTGATTGGAATTTATAGCCTCGGCTGATGTGATCATTAGACGCACCTGAGGCCAGGCTATAAATGGATACGTCACCAGGTGTCGTCAGATCCTCTTTTTTCAGAGCGATTCTGTGTGTGTGTGTGTGTGTGTGTGTGTGTGTGTGTGTGTGTGTGTGTGTGTGTGTGTTTTACAACTCTATCAAAACTTTCTTTCCTCTGCTAGGAGTGAGAATTTGTTAAACAGTGTGCAGTGAACCTTTTCTCCTTTCCCTTCTGTCTAGAAGATATATATATATATTTTTGAAAAAAAAAAAGAAAGAGAGAATGACTGAAAGCCGCAAACGATGCGTGTTCCCGTTTTCGCTCTTTAGCTGAAGAGGACACGCATCAGTTTTGCTCTGTTTGTTTGGGGGAAGAGCACGCTGCTCTAGCGTTGCAGCAGGGCGGGTGCGAGCACTGCGATTTGCTTTCAGGCAAAGTGCTTCGCGCTCGCCTCGCTTGCTTCCGGGAGTTAGCACCCGCGCTTAGTTCGTGGGGCTCTCGAATGGATTTGGCTGAGAATCATGAGACGGGTTTTTCCCTTTCTCTCGCTCTCTCCCCAAACCCAGCTGGTCCTTCACATGATCTCGGAGCGCGTTCCGACGCTTCTTCGGTTCATGAGGAGGATCGCGATTCTATTCCCGCCTCTTTCCGTCCACGATAAATTTACGGAGGAATTGCGCGATGTTATTACTCGTGCGGTTGCCAGACTCCAGTTGGACTGGCCACGCGAACGAGAGACCCCCAAACCCTCCAAATTAAGGGATAGATTTTTATCCTCCAATCAAAAAAGGGAACGCCTCATGAGTCCCTTCCCTTCTTTGATAACCTCCATGAAGAGCTTTCTCGCTCATGGAGGAGCCCCTATTCTTCCCGTGTTCACATACCCTCGACGTCATTATATTCGACTATCGTGGGTGCTGAGGCACAGGGGTATTCAGTGATGACGCCGGTCGAAGAGACGCTTGCGGGCTATCTCTCGCCGGGCTCGGCATCGTCACTTAAGAAGCCCTCTCTCCCCTCAAGGACAACCTCCACTCTAGTGGGAAGGGCTTATCAAGCAGCAGGTCATGCTGGTGCTGCTCTGCACACTATGGCTGTTTTACAGGCATACCAGGCTGACCTCCTGGACGACCTGAGTGTGGGTTCTGTGCTCGGCGAGCAAGCCTTCACTGAGCTCCGCCGGGCCACAGATCTTTCTCTCTGCGTGACCAAGCAAACAGCTCGTGCTATTGGCCGGTCTATGTCTGCCTTGGTAACCGCAGAGAGGCATCTTTGGCTCAACCTTTCGGGCATCAAAGACAAGGACAAAAATTCCCTTCTTGATGCTCCGGTTTCGCCCACTGGCCTATTTGGAGACGCCATGACCACGGCTATCTCCAGGTTCCAGGAGGCGAGAAGCCACGAGGAAGCTTTTCTTCTCAGACTTTGTCTAGTCTGTACCCTTCAGACTTATGTCCACCGCATTTGCTAGTGGTGTAAAGTCAGGGTAGCAATTCTTCACTTGGGAGCCGTGACCGGGGGCGGTCACCTCCTGGCAGACTATGTCACTTTGAGTGAGGGACATTATTGCACGGGCCTACGAGGCATGCAGTCAAGCTTCGCCAGTAGGTTATAGGGCGCACTCTACCAGAGGGCTCTCCTCCTCTAAAGCCTTGGCTAGAGGTCTCCATCTGCAGCAAGTTTGAGATGCGGCAGGTTGTCCTCTCCACACACATTCATTAGACCTTAATAATTTGGATGTTCTGCCACTCCGGGCTCTTATGCCCTTGAGTCGACATCTCAAGCTCATGTCTGGACAAGTTTGTGATGCGGCACGCTGGTCCTCTCCGCACACATTCATCAGTGTCTATGACAAGTTTGTGTTGCGATGGGGTTCTCTTCGCACACATTCATCGAACATTATGGGTTAGATGCTTTGCTACTCCGGGCTATTATGCCCTTGAATCGACATCTCCGCTCATGCCTGAACAAGTTTGTGATGCGGCAGGCTGGTCCTCTCCGCACACATTCATCAAATTTTATGGTTTAGATATTTGTTACTCCGGGCTCTTATGCCCTTGAGTCGACATCTCAAGCTCGTGTCCGAGACCTCTCGCGTTCTTGTGAGCACACTGCACAACCGTAGGGGTCCGGACAGCCCCAGTGCGGAGGCGTGGGTATTGCGTTCCCAAAGCGCTTAGCAAAGCGCATCATCATAAGTGAAGCTTTTTGTAAAGGGAACGTCTCGGGTTACAAGTGTAACCCTTGTTCCCTGAAAAAAGCGGATCGAGATGCTGCGCTTCTTTGCCGCACTGGGACATCCCAGGACTGCTCTTCAAAAAGAAGTATCTGACGACACCTGGTGACGTATCCATTTATAGCCTGGCCTCAGGTACGTCTAATGATCACATCAGCCGAGGCTATATATTCCAATCAATGTTCATTGATGTGTTACACATATTTTCACAGCTCGGTCACGACTAGGGTCGTTCCCAAAGTGCTTAGCAAAGCGCAGCATCTCGTTCCGCTTTTTTCACGGAACAAGGGTTACACATGTAAGCCGAGACATTTTCCACAGTCGCTCAGAGACACATTTATTTAAAGGAAAAAATGCACAAAGATCTTGTTTTTTATAGCCAGGTATGTATGACCTGCGCATGAGCTATGAATTAGTGTCTTACAGAGAATCCACGCCACATGCCATAGGTGGTGTCATAGTCCCATTCTGATGTATTCTGGTGGAGAGGTAGTCTCTCACTCAGAGAACAAAGGTTACAATGTAACCCTATGTTCTGCTGCTGTGTGAACATGGCCAGAGAGATGAATAGACTTTAAAACTGTCATTACGTTCTCAAAGACTGTTTAAATTTCTGTTCTAATGTTTACAACAGTGTCCAGAATGAGCATATTATAAATGTTAAAGCCTCATGATAAATTCACAATAATCGTTATTAATGTTTTAATTTCATTGGCTATTTCTCTCTCACCTCTATATATTTCTCAAAGTGAAGGAGAAAGTGTGTCTCTGTCTCGACCTCACTAGTGTCATAGTGAGCACAGACTCGTTCTTCTTTGGGAAGCTACATTTTCTCTCTCTCTCTCTCTATCTCTCTCTCTCTCTCACACTTCTGGAGTTACTGGGTGCGAGTGCATGGAGTTGTGTGAGTGCCAGTAGAGTGTTGTGAGTGATTTATTTTTCTCTCTCTTTGCTGTGTTTAATATTTTATTTTTTATTTTTTTTGGTTTGTGTGTTTTTCTGTTCCCTTTCAAAAAGCTACACTTATGATACTGCGTTGAGATAGCGCTTTGGGAACAACTTTAGGTGTGACCAGCTGTGAATATGTGTGCAACACGTCAATGAACATTGACCGAAATTTATAGCCTCTGCCGGTGTCATCATTGGATGCACCTGTGGCAGGGCTATAAATAGATGCGTCACACAAGCATCGTCAAATCTTTTGTCTTCAGATCACTCTGTGTGTGAATGCTTCATGAGCCTGTCAGAAACTTTCTACTTTCCTCTGTTAGGAGTTAGAATTGTTAGGCAGTGTGCTGAAACCTTTCTCTTTTCTTTAAAAAAAGAAAAAAAGAAGAAAAAGAATGATAAACAAAGCAAGCGGTATGTGTTCCCATGTTTATGCTCTATGGCTGAAATGGACTCACAACAGTTTTTGTTTTGTGTGTTTGGGGAAGAGCATGCTGCTCTTGCGTTGCTGCAGGGCGGGTGCAGGCATTGCGATCTGTTTACAGTCAAAATGCTTCACACTTGTCTCGCTTACTTCCAAGAGCCAGTGCCCACTCTTTCATCATGGGGCTCTCGCATAGATCTGGCTGAGGAGCGAGAGACGGGTCCGTCCCAATCGCTTGCTCTCTCCCCAGATCCAGCTGATCCTTCTCGTAAGCCTGAAGCGCACCTCGGCACCTCTTCGGTTCACGAGGGGGACGCTGAACCTCTGTACATTCCACGCACAATAATAAAGCGGCTGAGGAATTCATAGAGGTCGTTACTTGGGCTGTGGCCAGACTGGCCACGCGAACAAGAGACCCTCCCAAATGCTCCAAACTAGAAGACAGATTTCTGTCTGGTGGCCAAAAATAAAGAAAGAAAATGAAATAAATAAATAAAAAAGGGGGAAGAGAATGCTATATCAGTCCCTTCCTTTCATCTATGACCTCCATAACGAGTATTCTCATCCATGGAGGAATCCTTATACTTCCCGTGTCTTCGTGCCCTCGACGTTGAAATATTCGACTATCGTGGGTGCTGAGGCTCAGGGGTATTCGGTGATGCCGCCGGTAGAAGAGACACTTGCGGGATATCTCTCGCCTGGCTCGGCATCATCGTTAGACAGACCCACTCTCCCCACAAAGCTGTACAGGACCACCTCCACACTTGTGGGGATGGTGGAGAGACACTTATGGCTTAACCTATCGGGCATCAGAGACAAAACTTTCCATCTCAATGCCCCGGTTTTGCCTTCTGGCTTAATTGGTGACGCTATGAATATAGTTATCACCAGGTTCCAGGAGGCAAAAAGTCACAAGGAAGCCTTCGGGCAATTCCTTCCTCACCACACTCAGGGGGAGGGACCGTTGGCCACCCAGCCCCATCCCGGTCCTTCTATACAGGAGGATCAAAAACAAAGCATGGCGAATCGTACTACCCCTCGTAAAGACAGGGGGCTGGTTCGTCGCCCTCAGCAGCACCCAAAGCAAGACCTCAGGGCAGTTATTTCTAAAAAGAGAAAAAAAAACCCTGACAGTTTTTAACCCAGCCTTGTGGGGGTAGCCCCCCCCTTGGGACGGGTCATATGAAACATCCACCTGTACCCTCCCGATACCTCACAAAACCGCTCCATTCCCACCGCCTCTGGTGTTTTGGGAGTTAACGGTTTCCAGCAAAATGTTGGGTGTTCCATTGCTTCCTGCCTTAGCCCAGGACATGGAACACTTGACATCCCCTCAACAGGAAGTGTCAGAATCGATGCCTATCTCAGAGAACCTGGCAGCATGCAAACTACTGCCAGGTGGTTCTATGTTGGTCCTGAGAACAGTAGAAAAAGGCTACAGAATTTAATTTGTTTGACATCCTCCACGTTTCAACGGCGTTGTTCCCACTACTGTGAAACCGGAACAAGTATGTAAAATGTGGAAAAAACTGCAAGATCTCTTGGTTAAAGGGGCCATAGATCATGTTCCCCTTCCAGAGAGAGAGTCAGATTACTACAGCACATACATCCTGGTTCCCAAGAAGGATGGGGGGTTGCGTCCGATCTTTGACCTTCGAGGCTTGAATCGGTCCAAGGGCGTTCAAGTTCAAGATGCTAACTGTCAAGACAGTCGTGTCTCAAATCCAACATCGCGACTGGTTGATCACGTCCGATCTCATGGACGCATACTTTCATATAGAAAATGTGCCACAACACATGAAGTTCCTGAGGTTCGTTTTCGGGGGGCAAAGCTTTCCAATATCGGGTTCTTCTATTCGGCCTAGCCCTATCACCCTGCACATTCACGAAATGCATGGATGCAGCTATGGCTCCTTTGCGACTCCGGGGCATCCGCATTCTGAATTACATGGACGACTGGCTGATACTACCACAGTCTCAAGAACTGTCAGTTCAGCACAGGGATATCGTCTTGGCTCATCTGATTTCTCTGGGTCTGAGACTCAATGTCAAAAGAGCGTTCTCTCTCCCACTCAGAAAACTACCTATCTGGGGATCGTATTCAATTCGATCACGATGCGGGCATAATTGTCTCCTGCTCTAATCGAGTCCATTCAGAACACCCTGAGCAAGGTCAGGCTAGGCCAAGGTTGCACTCTTCATCAGTATCAACGACTACTAGGTCTCATGGCAACTGCGTCCTCAGTGATCCATTTGGGCCTTTTTTGCACATGAGACCATTTCAGTTGTGGCTCCAAGCCAGGGGATTTCATCCATGCTGATAAGTGTTACGCGCCGCATGCTAAGTATCCTTTCTATGTGGTTCAGACCCCGGTTCCTCATTTTGGGTCCCACTCAAGGTGCATCTTGCCGTCGCAGATTGCTAACGACAGATGCCTCCCTGACGGGCTGGGTAGCGGTCTTAAGTGGTCGTCCAGCTCAAGGAGAATGGGAGGGTCGACAGCTCGATTGTCACATTAACTGTCTCGAGTTGATGGCCTTATTTCTGGCCCTGAAATACTTCCTCCAGAGACTGCCATGTCTTGGTGCGGGTGGACAACACAGCGGTAGTCTCTTACATAAACCATCAAGGAGGTCTACGTTAATGCCAGCTGAACAAACTGGCATGGCAGATTCTCTTTTGGGCCCTGTTAATCAGAAGCAGCTTGTATCCCTGGATGCCTGAATTGGACCAGATGTGCTGTCCAGACAGAAAATACAGACGGGGGAGTGGAAACTCCACCCCGAGGTAGTGGAACAAATCTGGGTGAGATTTTGTAAGAGCAGAAGTGGACCTCTTCGCCTCCCAACAGACAGCGCAATGTCCCCTCTACTTCTCTCTGAGTCACCCAGCCCCCCCCCCGAGTCTGGACGCGATGGCAAATACATGGCCCCTGAATGTGCCTGTATGCTTTCCCACCAATTTCTCTGCTTCTGGGAGTCTTGGCCAGAGTTCGCCAGCAAGGGTCCTGCCTCTTACTGATAGCACCGTGCTGGCCGAACATTGTATTGTTCGAGACATTATTGAGATAATGTCTCTCCTCGGCGGCTCGTCTTGGGTGATTCCGGACAGGAGGGACCTTCTGTCTCAGGCACAGGGGACAATATTTAATCCCCGGCTCGATCTGTGGAACCTTCATGTTTGGCCCCTGAAGGTTACCAACTGAGGAGCACAGGATTTTCACCTGAGGTTATTGAGACCATTTTAAGTGCTATGGCTCCCTCTACCAGAAGAATCTATACCAATAAATGGGGTGTCTTTGAAAGATGGTGCAGTGCACATAATGCAGATCCAGTTAACTGCCAGATTGCTTCAGTTCTGGACTTTCTTCAGGAAAAACTGTCAGCAGGCATATGCCTCGCCACTCTCAGGGTCTATGTGGTCGCCATTTCGGCTTTCCACGCCTTGATGGATGGTGTGCTGTTGGGGAGACATCCTCTACTCGCTCGCTTCATTCGTGGAGCTATGCGACTGAGGCCTCCTGCTAGGACCAGGACACCTTCATGGGACTTAGCAACAGTCCTTGAGTGTCTGGTTGAGATCCCCTTCGAACCTCTAGAGTCAGCATCTGATAGACTTCTGACTATCAAGATGTTTTTTTCTTATGGCGATTACCTCTCTAAAGAGAATTGGGGACCTACAGGCTCTTTCTGTCTAAGCCAGCCTGCTTAGAGTTTGCCCCAGGAATGGCTAAATAAATTTTTCACCCTCATCCTGACTACCTGCCTAAGGTGCCTTTCTCGACCTTACATCCAGTCACTTTAGAAGCCTTCTGCTTCCCGCCGTTTACAACACCGGAGCAGGAAAGCCTTCACAGACTTTGTCCAGTCCGTGCCCTTCAGACTTATGTCCACCGCACTAGCCAGTGAGTAAGTTAGGGCAACTATTCGTTTGCCATGGGGGCCACAACAGGGGGGCGGCCACCACCAAGCAGACTATGTTGCATTAGGTGAGGGATGCTATTGCCCTGGCCTACGAGGTGCGCGGTCAAGCTTCACCAGTAGGTATCAGGGCTCACTCTACCAGAGGGGTCGCCTCCTCTAAAGCCTTGTCTAGAGGTGTCCCTCTGCAGCATGTTTGTGATGCGGCAGGCTGGTCCTCTCCGCACACATTCATTAGATTTTATAGCTTGGATGTTCATACCACTCCAGGCTCTATGTCCTTGGGTCGACATCACAAGCTCATGTCTGAGACATCTCACGCTCTTGTGAGCACACTACACAACCGTAGGGGGTCCGGACATCCACAGTGCAGCGGCATGGGTATTCTCGTTCCCAAAGTGCTATCCCAGCGCAGCATCATAAGTGTAGCTTTTTGAAAGGGAACGTCTCGGGTTACTTGACTGTAACCCTTGTTCCCTGATAAAAGTGGAACGAGATGCTGCGCTTCACTGCTGCACTGGGATGCCCCAGGACTGCTCTTCAGACAAAATACCTGACGATGCACTTGTGACGCATCTATTTATAGCCCTGCCACAGGTGCATCCAATGATGACACCGGCAGAGGCTATAAATTCCAGTCAATGTTCATTGACGTGTTGCACACATATTCACAGTGTCGTGGAAAATCTTCGAAGAATCTCTCTTAAGATGCAAAAAATTATATACCTTTGTTATCTTGTGTTCCTTATCTTTGACCAATGGGCCCACTGCCCATGTTCTTTCACTTGCCACCATTATCTTTTAGATTCTCTCTTTTTTAACTATTGGTGGAAAATCCCTCACCTGTCTATTTTTAAAAAAGAATGTACAGTTTGACTATTTTCCATTGAATGAGCTTATGTCACAATTTGTGTAAGGGACACGTAGTCTTAATGGTGACTCAACATACCTCTGCCATACAATGTAATGTCCTATTGGTTATATTATTTTGTTTACACACAGTATTTATTGACTAATCAAAGAAAATACATCATATATTTTTAGAAAATACACCATAACACACCATAACATCTGGTCACACCTAAAGTTGTTCCCAAAGCGCTATCTCAGCGCAGCATCTCGTTCCACTTTTATCAGTGAACAAGGGTTACAGTCAAGTAACCAGAGACGTTTTCTCTATTTTTTTTTGGTCTCTTGCTCTTTTCTTGGGCCGCATGCCATCCGCTTTATCAGGGAAGCATGTCGGCCCCACGCGTGGAGGTATTGAGTTCACTCACGCGGTGCCACACTGTTAAGGTGGCGTCTGCGGTGGGGTGGAAGAATGCTGCCTGGACATTGGAGAGGTTGTGGGTTATCTGCTACCAGAATGAACAGTGCCATGGTGATTTTTCTTGAAAGTGTGGATAAAGCTTGTGAATTAGTCGAACACAGAATAGTTATCAGTGGTGAATTTGTCCCTGTTCTTCCCCTTTCTTTGCCAGCTAAGCAAGTCACTTTGTCAAACGTTCCACCGTTTATTAGTGATACAATGCTTACACAGGCTTTATCGCGGTGTGGGAAATTGGTATCCCCGATCAAAAAGATCCCAATCAGTAGCGGGTCGCCTCTGTTGAAACATATTGTCTCGTTCAGGCGATTCACTTATATGATTATTCAGGATGATGCCGAGCTTGATTTGACACAAAATTTTCGTTTTGATGACTTTGATTATGCAATTTTTGTTACTACTGCGAAGAATAAATGCTTTGGTTGTGGCAAATCTGGGCATTTAATTCGCAATTGTCCTGACAAAATTCTTGAAAAGGAGGCAAATTTAGTGAGTGAGAATATTGAAGGCAGCAGTGCCGCTGGTGTTGCCGGTAACATTGAACCGGTTTTGCCAAAGCCGAGCTCGGCTGTGGCGGTGATGGCTACAGATGTTCCCGGTGAGAATGTGACTGTGTCGACCTCGTCGCACCATGAGCACGTAAGTACGGCACATACTGAAACTTTTTCAGATACTGGAATAAATTATTTAGTGAGCGTGGCACAGTTTTCTGAAAACAAAAAAGGCATAATGTCAGCGTTTCAAAGAATAGTTCAGTGTTATTGCAAAAAACATGCAAGACGGATTGTGTTAGTATGGAGGAAGTTTTTTTAAAATGCCCTCAAAAAGAAAGAAGAGTAACAAATTACTTGATGCCAAAGTAAAAAAGTGATGTGCAAGAGGATGAGGATCAAGGTACAGATAGTGATGGTGAGTCTTCTGACTCCAGTGTGACTTTTTCCCAGAGTGAAATTATTGGTCAGAGTTACGAGCTTGATGATATCAAGTTATTTCTTCGATCAACTAAAAATAAAAGAGGTGTGCACGTGCATGAATATTTTCCTGATTTAAAACAGTTCGTGAAAAAGCAAGAAGCCTAATGGCAGAGGGTTCCTTCACAAGCAAAGAAGTGTATCGTTTAAAGAAAATTTAGAAAAATCCTAATAATTCCCTGAACAATGATGCCTGTTAACTTTAAGAGTAGAAAGGCTGATGTTTTTTGGCTTTATGGGTTGTGTTTATTTTCTTTTTTGTTAATTATGAGTGAAGTCCATTTAGCTACTTTGAATGTTAATGGTGCAAGAGATTCTAGAAAAAGAGCAACATTATATGAAGTAATTAAACAGAAAAATATTGATGTTGCTTTTTTACAAGAAACTCACAGTGATCTGAAAAATGCTGTTGACTGGGCGAGGGAGTTTGATGGTGTCCCTGTTTTAAGTCACAGTACTTCAATAAGTGGGGGAGTTGCCATTTTATTTACAAAGAATTTTAGTCCTAATTCGTATGATGTTGATGAAATTGTAAAAGGTAGACTTTTAAAAGTTAAAGCTACTTTGAAAAGTTCTGTGTTCAATTTAATTTGTGTGTATGCTCCAAATGCACCAGTCGAAAGAATATAATTTTTAGACACACTGTGTTCAACATTACAAAACTGCTGCACTGAAGACTATTTGTTCATTGGTGGTGATTTCAATTGTACTGAGCTAAATTTAAATAGAAATCACATTGAGCCTCATTTGGCTTCATGTAAACATCTTATTCATATTATTAAAAAATATGAATTATGTGATATCTGGAGATCTTTAAATGGTGATGATAGACAGTACACTTGTGTTCACACACGTGATAATTTTATTTCATTAGCTAGACTGGACATAATTTATAGTTTTAATTATCATCTTAGTATTTTTAATAAATGTTATATTATGCCAGTATGTTTTACGGATCATAGTATGGTACACTGGAAGTTTATTTTAAGTTTGTTAAAACCAAGAAGCACATATTGGCATTTTAATACTAACCTGTTAAATGCTAATTTTTTTAAGGAATCTTTTAAGTCTTTTTGGGAAGTTTATAGAACAACAAAGTCTTCTTTTTCTTCAATACAACAGTGGTTGGATTTTGGCATGGTCCAAATAAGACAGTTTACTCAACCATGCACTCACAACGTCACTAAAAAGTTGACTCGTTCTTTAGGTATTTTGGAAAAAGAGATAATTGAATCTCAACGATTAGCTCAATCTACAGGTGAGCTTCGCTATTTGTAAGCCTACTCAAAGAAGAAGGCTAAGTTTGCTGATCTACTGGGGTAGAAAACACAGGGGGCTCTTGTCCATTCACGTTTTCAAAGTATTGATCAGATGGATGCACCTTCCAAATACTTCTTCACTCTGGAAAAAAAGAATGGCCAGAAACGTTCCATTCATGCACTGCATTCTGAAGACAGAGTGCTTTTGTCTGATCCTGCTGATATTCGGAGAAGAACAGTACTTTATCAAAATCTTTATAGAAGTGAGCTAAAGTCAGGATGTTGTGTGGAAAATGTTTTCCTTGAAAGTCTACCAAAGGTATCAGAGGAGGCTTATGATGACCTCACAGGAGTTTTGACCCTGGGAGAGTTTCATAAGGCCCTGCAAAGCATGGAGTCTGGGAGGGCTCCAGGAGTGGATGACCTCCCAGTTGACTTCTATAAGGCTTTTTGGTTGGAGTTGGGTGCAGATCTGCTTGAGGTACTCAATGATAGCTTGTCAGAGGGTAGGCTGCTATTGAGTTGCCGAAGAGCGGTAATTATCAAAAAAGGAGACCTTACTGATATAAAAAACTGGCGACCTGTCTCACTTCTATGTAGCAACTATAAACTGCTGTCCAAGGCATTGACTAACAGATTGGCTGGAGCATTGGATCAGGTTATCCATCCGGACCAGACATATTGTGTCCCCGGTTGATAATATTTCTTTAATTCGAGATGTTTTTTATGTCTCTAAATTATTTAATTTAGATTGTGGCTTAATATCGTTGGATCAGGAGAAAGCTTTTGACCGGTTTGAGCATTCTTATTTGTGGAGTACTTTAAAAGATTTTGGCTATTGCAAAAGGTTTGTTGACATGATCAGAGTACACTGAAAATTAATGGTGGCTTATGTGCTCCATTTCAGGTTTTTAGAGGTATCAGACAAGGCTGTTCCTTGTCTGGAATGTTGTATTCCGTAGCTATTGAGCCTTTGCTTCAACAAATAAGAAGTAATTTAAGTGGCTTGGTTTTACCAAATTGTAATAATAGTTTTTGTTTGTCAGCTTATGCTGATGATATTATAGTAATAATCAACAGACATAGTGATGTGCAGATTTTACTTAATTTAATTGAAGATTTTAGAGTGTTGTCTTCTGCAAAAGTAACTGGAAAAAGTGATGCTTTACTGTTGGGACAATGAACTTATGGGAAACCTTGCCTTCCTGATGGGTTGTGTTGGGGTAGAGGGGGTATAAAATACTTAGGAGTTTATTTAGGAGATGGTGTGTTACAAAAAAATTGGGAGGGGGGTTTTGGAAAAAGTTAAAGGTTGCTTGGAAAAATGGAAATGGTTATTACAAAATATGTCCTATAGGGGTCGAACTCTCATTGTCAATAAATTAGTGGCATCCTCACTTTGGCATAGACTGGCATGCATAGACCGCTCACCACAGTTTTTAGCTGAAGTTCAAGCTGCCCTTTGAACTTTTTTTGGGACAAACTTCACTGGGTCCCACAAAGTGTTTTATACCTCCCCAAAGAAGGTGGGCAAGGTTTGATTCATTTAAAAAGCAGGGTTGCTGCTTTTCGTTTAAAGTTTTTACAAAGATTTTTTGATGGTTCGACAGATTTTAGCTGGCATGCTGTTAGTTGCACCATTTTGCGGACAATTGGAGGTTTTGGACTGGATAAACCTCTCTTTTTAATGGATCCATCAAAATTGGATTTATCAGGAATGCCTGTTTTTTTATCAGAATCTTTTTAACCCTCCTATTATCTTTGGGGTCAATTTGACCCCATTCAATGTTTAACGTCTGTAAATACATGATTTTTTATTTATTTATTTTTTTGCTTCAGATTTAATGACTTTTCCTAATTTAATGGGGACAACTCTGTAAACATAAAATTAACCTGCTGATATTTTTTCAATGTCCTGTACACATTTTGTGCATCGGTGTTCCTTGGGGTCAAATTGACCCCAGGCTCTTTTAGCTGTATAAAACAGAAGAAATATAAAAATTTCACACACATTTGTTTTGTTTGTTTTATTGAGGTCACTATACCATGTTATAATTTTATAATGTTCATTATAATTTTACATATTCAATATTATATTCAAAAAACTTCCCTCTGTTTTAGGGCTCTAACCTAACATAACCGTATCTGTAGTATTGCGAGAACCACTAGTAATTCACATGACATGGGACATAATTTTCATGAGAACTTTGATGTTTCCCGTGCCGTGGGGGAGGGGAAAACATAATTCTCATGGTTTACCAAACAAAGGGGAGGAGCAAACATTATAAAAGCATGAACAGAAGCCTTCTAAACCATTTCTCTTTGTGCTCTGTATGTTCTCCATCTCTCTCATTTGAAAATGACATCTAAGCAAAGATTTTCCGTCAATGAGATTTTGTCACAGTTTTTTGACAGTGAAAGTGACAGAGGAGAATGTGTCTGAGACCCCAAACATAACTCGTGTTACTATCCTTGATAAAATAAATATTTTTTCTTTCCAAATGTTATAGATTACAAAAATCTATACTTAGAAATATTATAAAACAAATAAAACACCAAAAATATATCTACTTTTCCAATTTTAGGTCAATCAGTAAGATTTTATGGTGATTTGTAAATTTGTCCATAGTTGTGCAATGGGTATTCTGGATGTATAAGGGGTGGGGAGGGAGGGTGGTGGGTGGATGTCAACATAAAAAGGTTATTTAAGTAGTCAACAAAGACATAAATTACCTGAGACACAAACCTTTGTAAAAAAAAATAAAAAATCATATTCTGGAGGTTTAAATTACTGGGGTCAAATTGACCCCAGTGGGTAAAATTTTTTATCAGATTTGAGGGTAACAGGGGGGTTAAAGAGTATTTTCGTGTTCATAAGACTGAGAACTCATATTCTCTTCACTGGCTATTACAAGAACCTTTGACAACATTTAAATAAATGTCCAAATTAAACACTCTGGATGTGAATGCAAGATAACGGGGTGTAACTTCACCGATTAGTTTGATAAAAAGGCTTTGCGATGGCAAAATAGGGGCAAGAACTTCCTTTTCAATACAAAACCAGGGAGGGGCTCTCTCAGGTGGAAGCGAATGCATAATAATAAAACAAAATCTTGGGTGGTCCTAGTCCACCATTGTCAGTCGGCCTATGTAACTTATTAGAATGTAATCATTTGTTTGTTCCTCCGCTACCGGGTATCTATAAAGTAACTTGATACATCCAATAAAAGTATTTCCGAACCTGTATATTTACAAAATCTGAAAAAGATAAATCACATTCTACTATATCAAATGCCTTTTCGGTGTCAAGTGAGATGGCCGTGACCGGAGTCTGACCATTCGTCACTGACCACAAAATATTGATGAAATGCCTAATGTTATCAGAAGAGCTGTTGCCTCAAATAAACCCCACCCGATCTATATGTATAAGATATGTCATAACTTAATTGGTTAGCCAGAATTTTTGACAATATTTTTACATATATCGGGATCAGAGAAATTGGATGGTAACTCTTACACTCGCTTGGATCTTTGTCCTTTTTAAGAATCAGTCTGATCCGGGCTTGTGTCATGGTTGGCAAAGCTTTTTATTCTTTAATGATTTCGTATAAACTTCTAGCAAAAGTGGAGCAAGTTCTGTAGTATAAGATCTAAAAAAATTCAGTGTCAAAGCCATATGGCTCTGGAGTCTTGCCTGTCGGCAAGGCCTTAATTACCTTTCCAAGCTCCTCCAATTTTATCTCAGAATGAGACTTTCATTTGCTCATTTGTCAGTTTAGGAAGTTCTAATGATACCACAAAGTTTCTTATGTCTTTATCAGCAGACAAAGATGTGAAACTATAGAGATCAAGATCATTTTCTCAAACCATTATTAATATCAATGGCTGAGGTAAATATTTCACCACCAGCAGATTTCACTGAGGGAATGGTAGAAAAAGACTCACTCTGTTTTATATATCTAGCCAAAAGCTTCCCTGGTTTGTCCCTTGACTCAAAATATACAATAATATTCCCTTCCAACTCCATGAGTTTTCGTCCTTTAGATTTTTTTATGAATGAGGATTAGTGTATGATCCAACCCCTAAGAACTGCCTTAAGTGTCTCCCAAGCCACACACACAGAAGATACTGTGGACCAGTTTGTCGCCATATAGACATTCATTTCAGCCTTTAGCATTTGTTGGAATTCAGGATTTAGCAAAAGAGATACATTAAAGTGGCAACTATGTGATTTATTTTTCTTTGTATGTGGCAACACCCCTAAACCCACCAGGGCTTGATTTGAGACTAAAATGTTTCCAATTGAACAATCAACAACTGATGAAATTAGTGACATGGATATAAAAAAAAAAATCTAGAATAAATCTTATGAACTGATGAAAAAATTGTATAGTCCCTACCAGATGGGTTCAAACATCTCCAAATATCTGTAGGACCAAATTTTTTACACATCCTGTGAAGCGTTACTGTTGCTCTAGGGGGCTTACACATGTTTTCTTCGATATGATCAAGGACTGAGTTCATTAAAAGATTAAAGTCTCCTCCCGATAATAAATCATGAGGGGTGCCAGCGGCTTGCAATACCCCTTCAAGATATATAAAAAAGCCCTGATCATCAGCGTTAGGTGCCTAAATATTAGCCAAAATCAAACTTTGCCCCTGAATTTCAGCTAAAACAGAAAGTCTTCTACTAAGACTCTTCCTAATTTATCTTAATCTGTTTGAGATATTTGAATTTGTAGATGCTTACTTATCAATATAATGACTCCCCTGCTCTTACTCAAGCCAGCACTAAAGAAAACATATCCACCCCATATCTTCCCAAATTTTTCAGCTTCCAGTGGAGAAAAATGCATTTCTTGAAGAAACACTATATCATATTTCTTACGTTTAAGAAACAAAATAACCTTCCTTCTTTTTATGGTGTGTCCCAACCCATTCACATTTTGACGTATTATAAAAAATAGATTGTGTGTCAAAAATATAATAACGACCACATTCCAACATTAGTGAAAATATCAAACCCCAAACTTCCACCAGAAAAAAAAAACAAAAAAACATGAGCATTAACCCCATTCACAACAGCGCCAACCGGTCCCTCCTAAATTCAAACAGTCCATATATGCCTACGAGAGCCCCCATGACAACAAAGCACAAAGAGCGTGTAGATTCATCCACATCACTGTCTCGAAGGAGTGTTATTCCACAAAACAAACTCCAGCTGCTAGGAGGAACAAGCACAAAAAAATACAATAAATAAAGCCGCTCAGCTTCCTCGGACAGTCAAATGAATGTTCAGTGAGTCAGGCCCACTTGGCTGTTACATGAGAGCAGCAGCTGACCTAATCACTCCAATGTCCTGCAAGAAATAGTCCACAAATCAAACTTCAGCAAGGTATAAGCACAAAGAATGTGCAGATTCATCCACAAACTCTCCCGAAGAAAAATTATTCCACGAAGCAAACTCCAGCTGCTAGGTGGAAACAGCACAAAAAGAAACAAAGCTTCCTCAGACTGTCAAGTGAATGTTCAGTGAATCAACAAGAGAACCACAAATAACTTACTTAGACATTGACTTTATGAAGGACATTGATTGCTGTGGGCATGAAAATATTTTGCAGCCAAATCATAGTATATGAAGATTCCAAAAACAAAATCCGGTATGCTCCGAAGTTCTTCAAAAAAATATATGAAGGAGCTCTTGAATGAGGAAAAGAAGTAACTCCCTTAAGTATTGCTAAATTGAGCACACCTGCTCAGAAGAAATCACTAACACATAATTTAGTGTCAGAAATCCACTAAGTGAAGTATATCTAGGCACTTATATCACAGTAAATGATGTCACAAAAAAGAGAGAGAGAGAAAATCTATACACACACACACACACACACACACACACACACACACACACATACATAATACAAATTATAACCACAATAGGAAAAAAAACATCAACTATTTAAAGAAAATGACTGAAGTGAATTTCTTAATTTAAACCTGGAAAATCCATTACCTTCATCTGACAAATATAAAATGTTTCTCTTTGTAATAATATTTTTATGATCCTCCCCAGTTTTTTTACAACTGTTTCTAACTGTTTCCACTATAAGACTGTCAGGGTTGCTATTGTGGACTGCCTGAAAATGCCTCGGCATAGGATAGTCCATATTATGTTTTCTAATGCCATACTTACATTCAGAGACCCTATCCTTTAAACAACGCTTCGTTCTCCCTATGTAGAAGCAACTGCAACTGCATGATAGACAATACACTACATACTGTGGAAGCTGTTCCGGAGGATCTGGAGAAAGGGTACCATTCCGTCAGGCTGGAAGAAGGTGGAGGGCTGTTTCGTGCCAAAGGAAGAGAACTCCTCAACCATTGACCAATTCAGAACAATCTCACTGCTAAGTGTAAAAGGCAAGATCTTCTTTTCGGTACTGGCCAAAAGGATGACCTCGTACATGATAGAGAATGGATACATCAACACTGCTATCCAGAAAGGTGGAATTCCAGGCTTCTCTGGATGCCTGGAACACACCGGAGTTCTCAGTCAGATGATCCGTGAGGCTAAAGCCAGCAAGGGCAATTTGACTGTTGTCTGGCTGGACCTGGCCAATGCTTATGGATCAATCCCTCACGCCCTCATTCATGCAGCATTAGACCACTACCACATCCCGCAGCATATCAAGAGAATGATCACCAGTTACTTTGGTGGAATCCAGCTACGATTCAACGCGGCCCATTTTACAACTAAGTGGCAAAGCCTAGAAAAGGGTATCGTAACTGGCTGTACAATCTCCCCCATCCTCTTCGTCATGGGAATGAACCTCCTAATAACAGCTGCGGAGAAGGAAGCCCGGGGTCCAAAAATGGAGTCAGGCCTCCGACAACCCCCAATAAGAGGTTACATGGACGATCTCACCGTGACGACCACAACCCATGTGGAGGCGAGGTGTGTGCTAACTGTTCTGGACCACATGGCAACATGGGCCAGAATGAAGTTTAAGCCAAAGAAATCCAGGAGTTTGGTAATCAGGAACGGGAAGTTGACCAACAGATTCAAGCTGCATGTGCAAGGGGAAGTGATTCCATCGATAGAGGAGAATCCAATCAAGTGCCTCGGAAAGTGGTTTGATGACTCACTTACTGACAGGAACAACAAAGCCAGTACGGAAAAGCAGATGGAGGAATGGCTGAGGAGGATTGAAAAATCAGGGCTCCCTGGGAAGTTTAAAGCTTGGCTCTATCAACACGGACTGTTGCCAAGACTCATGTGGCTGTTGACTGTGTATGAGGTCCCAATGACATGCGTTGAAGGAATGGAGAGGAAGATCAATAAGTACCTCCGAAAATGGTTGGGGATCCCTCCAAGCTTCACTGCAGTAGGCCTCTATATAAGATCAGGGCAGCTCCAACTCCCCCTGTCATCTGTGGTTGAGGAATTCAAAGTTGCAAAATGCAGAGTCGTAATGACATACAGAGACTCACAGGATGAACAAGTCAGACATGCAGGCGTCATTACAAGATCAGGTCGCAAGTGGGCAGCTGATTCATCTGTTGCACAAGCTGAATGCATATTGAAGCTACGGGACATCATTGGAGCGCCATGCATAGGAAGACAGGGTCTTGGAACCTCCCATTTCCAACAGTGGAGGAAAGCAGGAACCAGTGAAAGAAGAGCCATGATCCAAGAGGAGGTACGGAACCTGGAAGAGGAAGGACGAAGGTCAAGGGCAGTGGACCTAGTTTCCCAAGGAGCCTGGACCAAATGGGATCTTCCCAAGAGGAAGATTACCTGGGCGGACCTATGGAGATTGGAGCCGTTCCGCATTTCCTTCCTGCTGAGATCAGTGTATGACACACTGCCAACCCCAACAAACTTGCACAAGTGGGGGATGAGAGAGGACCCATTGTGCAAGCTTTGTGGGGAGAGGGGCACCATGGCACACATCCTGTCTGGTTGTAAAAAAGCACTCACCCAGGGAAGGTACAGGTGGCGCCACGACAGGGTGCTCATGACACTAGCCAACACCTTAGAGCAGGAGAGGAAAAAGAAACGCCTACCACTTCGGAAAATAACATCAAACCAGTTTGTAAGGGAGGGGGAAAAGCCATCAACCACAGTAAAAACAAGAACCAGTCTGCTACAAAAGTCCCAATCATGGGAAATGAAGGTCGACCTGGGAGGAAGACTGCAGTTCCCCCAGTTTGTCCAGACAACCCTGAGGCCGGATGTGGTACTATGGTCTGAAGAGGGAAAAAAGATCATCCTCATAGAACTAACAGTCCCATGGGAAGAGGGGTGTGAACAGGCCTTTGAGCGGAAGAGCGCCAAATACCAAAACCTTCTGCACGACTGCAGGGGGAAAGGCTGGCAGGCTTGGCTGTTCCCGGTTGAGGTCGGCTGTAGAGGATTCCCTGCTCAGTCAGTGTGGAGAATGCTCACAGCCATTGGAATGACAGGGAAAGAGAGGAAGACAGCAGCTCGCAGGATGGGGGAGGCAGCGGAAAGAGCCTCTTGCTGGTTATGGAGCAGGAGGGAGGAGTTGAGCTGGAAGCCTGGAGGGGAAGATGGGCAGTGATTTGGCCACCACTGCCGACCCACCATCGGGAGGGTGTTGCGGATATGGGTCGAAACACCCAATGAACGATGGGTACCGCCTGATGACATCACCCCCTCCAGGCCAAGGCTACATTCACTTAAGGTGAATGAAGGAAAGAAGCATTTTCGGATGTATTTGTAATTTGCAGTTAATGAAGGACTTAACCTCATAGGCTTTTTTAGTCTTAAAAGACAATATACTGTTTACCATCTTTATATTACAGCAGTGATTACACAAGCCATCTGTATAAGCTTTTTAAAGACTGATGAAGCCAAGTAGTTTTCTTTTTGCTAGATAAGTGACTTTTTACTCTTTTGTCTTTTAGGGATGGTGCTCTTCTGAAACTTCCTGGGCCAGGATAAACTTCCCTAAGAGTGGGTCACTCTGAATCAAAATCCAATTGGATATGACAACTTGTTTTATATTATTGGACAAATGACAATATTCTTTAACAAAATTAAATTGATTTTCTGTCCTTTTTTCTTTTCTATGTGCAGTTTTAAAAATTCTGTTCTAGAAGTTAGAAGGGGCTCTGTCGGTGCCACAGTCTGTCACAAAGACTCTTATTTTGAAGTTTTCCCCTGCACTGTTTCCCAGAGTTCACTGCCCTAATCACTTCCATCGGTTCTTCATCATCCACACCTGCCTTCCATTTCCACATTAGTTTCCCTGTGAATATATACGCTCTAGTTTTCTTCATCATTTAGTGTGTATAATTAAAGGATTTAAAGATTCCACTCCTGCATCTCCTCTCTTCCACTCTTTGGACACCAACGTTACAGAAGGACTGACCCACAACAAGATCACGGTTACTCTGACCTGTTCCTCCAAATGTCTTCCTCTACTCCAGTGATCCCTCTATATCTCCTCCTCTCGTCCAGACCCACATGAGCATGGAGCCAATAGTGTTATTCATGGAGCTGTTCAGGCAGGATCTTCCCCTCTTGGAATACTCAACCAAGTTCCTTCACCTCACTGCATCTACATCAATACTGGTCATTTACCTCAAGCCCATTTATGGATTGGGATTAAACTTTCCCTCAGCATTTCTGGAGGCAGAAAATCTTTCCTTGGTGAATTACATCCTAGCCCACCGTAAATATCCATTTACCTTCACTTTCATCATGTCTCCACTGTCTCCACACCTTCCATGTCCCCTATCTCCAAGGTAACTCCTCTCCATTCAATTCCCTTAAATAATTTTTTTTCGGGGGTGGGCTCATCCTCTCCAGGTTCTGGTGGTTGAGTCCCACTGTCTGTGGTAGCGACCACAGAAGTTACATTTTCCCCCATATGCTGTGAATTATAGTGGGAAACCTGGAACGCTGGGCCAATACCTGTGCCCATGCCTGCCACGGTTAATGAGCCAGTGCCCATGCCTGCCACGGTTAATGAGCCAGTGCCCATGCCTGCTGTGGTTAATGAGCTAGTGCCCATGCCTGCTGCGGTTAATGAGCCAGTGCCCATGCCTGCCACTGTTAACGAGCCAGAGCCTGTAACCTTGACCGTACCAGAGCGAGTGTCTGTAGCCTCAACCGTCCCAGTCTCTGTCTCCACGAGCCCCTTACAGCTCTGCATCCCTTGGCTCTGCACTCAGACTCTTCAGTGGCTCCGCCTGCTTCCCCAGATTCTCCTCCTCCATCGGTTCCACCTCCTGACCTAGTCCTTGCCCTGTAGCCACATCCCAGGCCTCCTGACCCAGTCCTTTCCCTGTGGCCACCTCTAGACCCAGACCCTGCCCCGTGGCTGCCTCCCAGGCCTCCAGACCCAGTCCCTGCCCTGTTGCTGCCTCCCAGGTCTCCTGATCCATTCCCAGCCCTGAAGCCGCCCCCCCAGGCCCCTGTATCCTTTCCCAGTCCTTAAGCCACCCCCTATGTCTCCTGATCATCCTCCTTGGATCCTTTATCTTCTGCATCATCAAACCCTTCTCATCCGTCATTGGACACCAGGAGTTGCCTTTTAACCTGTTCATATGCACCCCCTTTTTGAGCACAAACCATGAAAAGGACATACCTGAACTTAAATGGTTGTATTTTCTGGACCCTTTTGAGAATGGACACAGTTGTAGTATCTTTTGAAAGAAGACACTTTGGGCTTTATTTCCCAAGTTTCAGAATTAATATATGTTTAACTGAGGCCAGAGACAACAGGAGGGCAGTCTTAGAGAAAGCACATGCAACTCAACAAATTCCAATGGTTCGAATAGGAGGTTCATGGGCATCTTCAGCACCATGTTAAAATCCCAAGCTGGGACTGTAGCAGGGTGAGGGGGTTTAGACACCCTCGCTACCTTGAAGAAGAGACAGCTAGTATTTCCAGATGACTGAAGTGCTAGGTGCCGAAGGCTGGGCATCTGCCGCACAGTGCGCCTCAGCCTGCACTGAATGCATCTATGAGTACCACCTTTTGCCAGAAGACCTTACACGGCATGATGCTGTTAAAAGGTTGGAGCTTTCCAAGATGCTAGAGCAGCTTAACAGTGATGAGTTATGCCAATGAGCATGTGCCCCTGGCACCAGGTGCTCCAGCAGTGTTGGACAGGTCTCATGTAAAAGACCTAACAGTGCAATAATGGATTCTATTCACCCAGTTTGACATTGCCATTTGTACATCAGATCTGTTTCTGAGATTCCCTTTTTAAATGGGAGCTTTGTGAGAACGCGATTCAAGCGCCTCGGTTCTAAAATAGACAGAAGCACGCCCTCTCACTCTGGAATGGAAGACACAAATCCTTGTGAGTGCCACAGTTTTAATCCATCTCTATCATGTTATCTGTGAGGAGATTGCAAGGTCCTGCACACAACATAAGCAAATCCCAAGCTGGGACCATAGATGACCGAACAGCGTAAGCGAGATTACAGGCACGTCAGCTCACTCTCTAGAAGAAATAGATCACCGCTCGCCACCAGGAAGCGGTTGTACAGAGTGTGTGTGTGTAAAAGAAGCGTGAAGGGCTTCTTTGAGAATGTGTGCACCTCGCACAGCACAACGATCACTTTTCTCTTTATGAGAACATCCTTTATTTAAACAAAACACACAGAAGCAACATTCTGTGTAATATAACGGTCTCAATGAACTCCAGCAGGGAGGGGGAGAGAATTGAGAATGTTTCTGTATCTCGTGAAGGCATCACAAGCATTTTCCTTTTTTTGTAATAATCATTCTTTAACACATTACACAGAAACAATATTTTGTGTAACATGCTGGCAAACTCTGGTGGGTAGTGAACAGCATGCGAGTATGTGTGCACCTCATACAGCGAATGCTTTCTCTTTTATGTGAGAACATTCGTATGTGAAAACAACACACAGAAACATATTTGTGTATCATCCCATTGAACTCCGGCAGGGAACGTACAGTGTGTGAACTTGTGTGTGTGTCTCTTGCAACAAGTCCTTTTTCTTTTGTATGTAAACATTGGTTATGTGAACACAACACACAGAAACACATTTGTGTATCATCCCAGCGACCTACAGCGGGGAATGATCAGCGTTTAAATGGGTATGTCTCAAATATTTGAGAATAGCACATTTCACATTTTTATGAAAACATTTTATATTAACACAATACACAGAAAGCCTGCGTGAAGCAGGGGAAGCGAACAGCATGGGAAATATGGGAAAAATCCATGAATAGTGTGTTGGTAGGTGAGTGTGTGCATTGTGGAATTCAGGAGCAGATTCGTAGGAATCCTCCATTGAAGCGCAGTAAGGTGCAGAGAACAACGCCCAGCAGACTGGAAGTCAATCATTCTCCCGACACGTGGGCAGAGATGATGAGCCCTCTGTTGAACACTCATGAGGGCAGAGAACAAGCGTACAGAAAACTGTACAGAGATGGGAAACCAAACAGACACACAAGACAGGACCAACTAGACTGAGAGAGTTAGGTAAGCTACTTCACATCAAACAGCTTTCCATAATGATAACTTTCAACTATCAATAGACTACATTCAACAATCCAGCATAGGCAACAAAGGCTTTAAATGGACAGGGAATCAGCGGAGAGACAGGTGCTGCTAGTACTATAATTAGTGGCATGATCAGCGTTCCCACAGAACAATCAGTTTCCATGGAAACACTGATCATGTACGTTGGCAGCGTGAGGCAGAGAAAGAACAAACAAACAGAACATGGAGCATGAGTGTCCGGATCCCGACACAGGCCGAAACCAAACCAGACAGGAAGTCAGGATCCAGACACCATGCTCTGGTCATGAACAAGACCGACTGAAGAGTGCATGGCCATAACTCACAACCGCACCAATGCGCTCACACAAAGAATGTACACGAAAACAAGACAGATCATGGGGCAATGATGTCACGGTCCCGTCAGACAAAACCCAAACTGACAAGGGGAAAGGACCATGTGATGTATCTACATACTGCTGACTTGGACATTCAATTCTCTGGCTGAATTTGAATCCCACCAGGATCACTCAATAGCTTCTGTTTGAGCAATGAAATCAGTATGGTAGTAAGATTGGTGTAGATGTTTTATACACAGTCAACACATTGATTTTGGATTATTTGCCGATCCTCCATTGCTTAATTAATCAAATAAATAAATAAACATTTTAGAAGTATTATGTTATCATATTATGTTGTAATGTGGCTAATATTTTTTATATGCCATGTACTGCAGAAAGCGTATTTGGTGCAGACTGAAAATGAAAGGTAACTTTTTCCACTATATAAAAAAAAGAAAAGAAAAATTGCACCTAAAGAAATTAATAGTACTTATGACAAATATGTTTAAAACATACCAGAGGACTAGAAAAATAAATTTTCTTCTAAATAAGGTAGGTCACACAATTATGTCTGCTGCAATGTTGAGATCACTTGACCAGCTGTCTAGTCACTTTATCCCAGTTGCCTTTGCTCAGTGGCAGGACTTAAAGTATTAGCATACATTCTAACTATAATTATAAATCAACTGTAAACTGTTCCAGTGACTCCAGTTGTGTTGATGTTCAGCAGTTCTGGCCTGAGAATAGTTTCAAGTCCGATGTGTGCACATTATTCACTAGCTTTGCTTTGTTTCACTAGAGGTTTGCGTTAATGCACTTGAGTGCATTATAAGGTGCAACATAGCTGTCACTGCTTTCTCTTGACAAACAGAGTGTGAAGCTGCTGTGGTCTCTTATCTGCACCAGGTCTGTCTACAAGTAGCTCAGAGACATGGTGTGTATCTCTTTTGAAACAGGAAATGTGCATGTGGTTATTCATTTAGAGCCTCATATTTATTTTACATGACAACAGAAAGGAACAGCATAGTAAATAAGGCTGCAGTTAATAAACATGAACATTAATGTTAAACTTTCAAATTGATCATATCACTTTAAATAATGTGCACTTGTTTGTTCTGAACATCATGAAGAGTACAATGACACATAAAAGCAGCATCTTCACGTGTCTCAGTTAAAGTGTAGGTGAGTGCTGGTGGGATCTGGTTTTGTTTTAACATCTCATTGAGAGGTGGAATAACCCTTTAAGGGTGAATTAAATTTTTGTGGTTTCATAAATGCATCCCTTTAAGGCCTCTGTAGTTTCCAGAAACACTGAACAGACCCACATGTTCTACTGATGCTTACAAAGTGCATAACACTCCATTTTTAGCTGCATAAAAGTAAAAATCTTTCAAATTTTGCTTTTACAGTACTTACAACTTCAAATTCTTCTTTACTTTGTGTGTCGCATGTGACATAGTTTAGCCCTGTAAGTATACCAGGTAACATGAGTCAGGCAAATTATAGGATATTTAGAAACAGTATTATCTGTCATGTTGAAAAAATATTGAGTCAGATCGAACTCTAGATATCCACAACTTGCAAAAGTACGACGTTTTTTAAAAAAAAAAGTATTGTGAATTGTGAACCGTCTGAACGCATGTGGTAATGCCATGGTATTCTTTAAAATTCTATGAAGGTCCTTGAAAATATCATGGTATATGAATGTGGTAATCATTGAGTGCCGAAGTAGGCTATTTATCAAATATTGAGTTATTACAATCTGAAGTTGAAATACATTTTGCATGGGTCATATTGAAGACAAAAGGCAATTTTACTCTCAGTTTTCACTCAGATTGCGACAGAACACAAACTCGATTAAAGCAAAGATTGATTCACAGAAGGCCATGTTGAATGATCCATGTGAATGATGGAACCCCTTACTTTCCTCTCTGTGGTTGAGTGCATATTTTTAACTCTATGCATTCCACTGTGCACTCATCTTTTCCTTTCCCTGACTGAGGGCCTAGGTGATGAAGAAAAGTGATCAGAGAGTGTGGTGAGCTTTGTGGGCTTAAACACCTCCCTCAACATAGACCCTTCACTAGTATAGTTTCATAATTAGAAGTGTGCAACTGCTTTTCTATTCTCTATAGTGCCGATGGGTTCCACGTCATCATGTGAGTTTTGATCATTTTAGAGGCATTCATTGTGGTTTGGGGTCAAATTGCACCTGAGTGAAATGTAGAAAAGTTGTAGCTTCATGAGGGAGTTTATTTGTATTTGCAGACTGTAAATGTAATGATTTCACACTTGATTTAAATTACTATTTTTGTCCAATATTGGAAGTACCACCAGAAAGCTGCTGTCAAATTGTGACACATACCAAAACCAATGTTAAAGGCATTTTGGGTTATTATATTCAAGATATAATAGTGTAAGTACAAGGCTACAACATCAACATTTTCAGGTTTGAATGATGCGCACACACACACACACACACACACACACACACACACACACAAATAGATTTACAAATTTCAAATTCATAACAAAATTACATCACATTGAATAAAATAAAATAATAAAAAAAAACATAATATATTAAGTATTTTTAATTTAATTTTAAAAAAGATTACACAATTCAATTCAATGGAATATTGTTGTGAAATTAAAATGTGTAAATCTTAAAAAAAGGCTAACTATTTTGAGTGTGCTCTATTCTTCAGTGTTACTGAGTTCTTGTTTTCAACTGATTAATGAGAATATATGACTGAATACATAATTAAATAACGAGAACACACATTCATACACTACAGAAATGATCCTTGCAACAAATGTATGGAATATAATGTGCATATTAATCAAATTCATGTGCACATTGGTGAGAACTTATTTAAAATGATTGTCTTTATTATTGTAAATTAATAAAAATTAAATAATTGGTTAAATAAAAGATAGAGCTATTGATTGATTGATTTATTTACTGGTTGCACAAAACCTGCAACATGAGAGGACTGAACTACATTGATAATTTCAATCTTTTCTGTGAACTGTTTAAATCAGATGGCCTTCACCCAAACAAACTTGAGCGCAAAAGTGGTAAAGGACAATATCTACTTCTCCCTCCATCCATCACTCACAAATGTTTACAGAACAAGCGGGAACCCCTTTTAAATGTTTCAATAGCTGTTATGTTAAGTGATAGGAAGAGTAAGGCTTTCTCAATACGTATGACAAACCAGTCTAATCTGTTACATATTAGACGTACATCCAACATTACTGTGGGGCCAAAAACAGATAGTGTCAAGTTAGCACTTTTTAACACCCGCTCACTAAAGAACAAGTTGTTTCTAGTCAGTGACCTCATGACCACAAACAACCTGGACTTGATGTTTCTAAATGAGACTTGGTTAGATAACATCTGCAGTGCAACAGTCCTCAATGAATAAGTCCCTCCAAACTTTACTTTTATGAGTGTGTGCAGAGCTGTTAGGAAAGGTGGATTAGTGGCAGTATTTAAAAATGTCTTTCAATGCAAGCAAGTGTCATGTAGTGATTACTTGACCTTTGAATATCTAAGTATTATTGTATACTAAAAGGTGCTCAATGCTTTTTATGTTTTTTTATGTTAAAACATCTTTATGTTTTGTTATTGCTGCATATTTCAACATTCATATAGATAATACTGAACACAACACTGCCAAATAACTCAACAGTTTTAAACACTTTTGAACATGTAGATGGACCCACACACAGTCGCTGACACACTCTTGATCTGCTCATTACCATGGGTCTGAACATTTCGTCCACTATTATTGAGGACGTTGCGCAATCTGACCATTTCTGTATTTTCTTTGAAATGTTGATTTCTCCTGCCACTGAAGTTAGATCTGTCTCTGACAAAAAGAGGCATGACATAAATGAGAACACTAGTGTGCAATTTAGCAAGGTTATATCTTTGAAACCATGTTTCCCCGTCTGTCGCTCACTTCGACATTGTGTTGAAGAAACGACACTAGGTGTCTCTCTTGAGTGCTATGAGAGAAACATAGAGAGAAAAGAGGCCCGGCTAGGCTCGGCCCATCCCAGGTTGGCAAGCATCGCCTTGTTCCCCTGCTTGGGTAACTAGAAGGATTCCGACGTCTTTTATGGGGCATTGGGGAAGGGTACGTGCAGTCTGACACAGCTGGTCGTCCTGGCACGTGAAATACCTGCCCACTCCTGTGTCAGCAGTACATGTACATGGCTCAGCGCATGGCGTGATTTGAAGTGGACCCCTAGTGTCGCTTCTTTGACAAGACATCAAAGTGAGCGACAGACGTGGAATGTCTAGGATACGTATGTAACCTCCATTCAAATCAAATCAATCAAATCAAATCACTTTATTGTCACACTACTGTGTACACGAGTGCAACAGTAGGTGAAATTCTTGTGTGCAGTTCCGAGTAACATTGCAGTCATGACAGTGACAAGACATAAACCACTTTACAATAAACAACATATTTACACAAAACAATTTACATAACAAATGTACACATACTTACACAACAATTTACATAACAAATGTACACAATACACACAATGTAGAATACACATACACTAGATACGGGTATAAATATATATAAACACTAATTGAATTGGGAGAATATATTGACAGAGTGATGATTAATAAAGTGCAGTGCTGATTGTTGATCGTGAGAGATCATGTGTTCAAAAGTCTTATTGCTTGTGGGAAGAAGCTGTCATGTAGTCGGGTGGTGCGGGTCCTGATGCTGCGATACCGCCTGCCTGATGGAAGCAGTGAAAGCAGCCCATGACTCGGGTGGCTGGAGTCTCTGATGATCCTCCGAGCTTTATTCACACACCGTCTGTTATATATATATCCTGGAGGGAGGGAAGCTCACCTCCGATGATGTTCTGGCCGTTCGCACCACCCTTTGCAGGTCTTTGCGGTTGTGGGCGGTGCTATTGCCGTACCAGGCGGTGATGCAGCCAGTCAGGATGCTCTCTACAGTGCTGGTGTAGAACCGTGTGAGGATGTGGTGGCTCATTCCAAACTTCCTCAGCCGTCTCAGGAAGAAGAGGCGCTGGTGAGCCTTCTTCACAACGGCCTCAGTGTGGACGGACCATGTGAGTTCCTCAGTAATGTGGACACCGAGGAACTTGAAGCTGCTGACTCTCTCCACCGGTGCTACATTAATGGTGATGGGGCTGTGTTCTCTGTCTTTCTTCCTGAAGTCCACCACAAGCTCCTTGGTTTTTACTGACGTTGAGGAAGAGGTTGTGCTCCTGACACCAGCGTGTCAGAGTGTGCACCTCCTCTCTGTAGGCCGTTTCATCATTGTCAGTGATCAGACCTACAACCGTCAACACATGATGGTTTTGCCGTCAGCAAACTTAATGATGGCATTGGAGCTATGTGTTGCCACACAGTCATGTGTGTAAAGGGAATACAGGAGTGGGCTGAGAACACAGCCCTGCGGGGCTCCAGTGTTGAGGGTCAGTGATGAGGAGATGTTGCTGCCCATTCTAACCACCTGACGTCTGCCTGACAGGAAATCCAGGATCCAGCTGCACAGCGAGCTGTTTAAGCCCAGAGCCCGGAGTTTCTCATCAAGCTTGGAGGGCACTATGGTGTTGAATGCTGAGCTGTAGTCTACAAACAGCATTCTCACATATGTGTTCCTTTTTTCCAGGTGGGATAGAGCAGTGTGTATTGTAGATGCAATGGCATCATCAGTGGAGCGGTTGTTACGGTAGGCAAACTGCAATGGGTCCAAAGAGGTGGGCAGAACAGAGCAGATGTGATCTCTGATCAACCTCTCAAAGCATTTGCTGATGATGGGGGTGAGGGCAACAGGACACCAGTCATTTAAGCAAGTGATTTTTGATTGCTTCGGTACAGGCACAATGGTTGATGTTTTGAAGCATGTGGGGACTACAGACAGGGATAGGAACAAGTTGAAAATGTCCGTAAAAACACCAGCCAGTTGGTTCGCGCATGCTCTGATGACGCGGCCCGGAATGCCGTCTGGACCCGCGGCTTTACGGATGTTCACCCGTCGAAAGGATCGGGTTACATCCGCAACAGAGACGGAGAGTGAACCATCATCTGTAGTATCGGCCGCGAGTGCTCTCTCTGTGAGGGCGGTGTTGTTGTCCTCGAAACGAGCATAAAATGTATTAAGCTCGTCCGGGAGAGAGGCAGCGGTGTTCATGGCGGAGTTTTTATTCCGTTTATAGTCCGTAATGGTGTTAATTCCCTGCCACATACTTCTGGAGTCAGTGGTGTTGAACTGTTCTTCAATTTTGTGCCTGTACTGGCATTTGGCTGCACGGATGGAGTTACGGAGGGCATAACTGGCTTGTTTACGCTCCTCCGTGTTCCCGGAATTAAAAGCGGTGGTCCGCGCAGTAAGTGCCGCGCGAACATCGCCGTTAACCCATGGTTTCTGGTTGGGGTAGATCCGTATATTTTTTGTCGGAACAACGTCCTCTACGCACTTTCTGATGAAACACGTTACGCTATCAGCGTAAACCTCAATGTCGTCATCGGAGGCAGACCAGAACATCTCCCAGTCCGCGTGATCAAAACAGTCCTGTAGCGCAGAGTCTGATTGGTCCGACCAGCACTGGATCATTCTGAGGGCGGGTGCTTCCCGTTTCAGTTTCTGCCTGTAAGCGGGCAGAAGCAGAACGGAAGAGTGGTCAGATTTGCCAAATGGTGGGCGGGGGAGGGATTTGTAGCCATCCCGGAAAGGAGAATAGCAATGATCCAAAACCCGGTCCCCTTGTGTGTTAAAGCTGATGTGTTGGTCGTATTTTGGTGCTATTGTTTTGAAGTTGGCTTTGTTGAAGTCCCCGGCAACAATGAACGCGGCCTCAGGGTGCGCGGTTTCCTGCTGACTTATACTGCCATACAGTTCCCTAAGTGCCCGGTCTGTGTCGGCTTGTGGGGGGATGTACACAGCAGTGATAATGACCGCTGGGAATTCCCTCGGTAGCCAGAATGGTCGACACAGAAGCATGAGAAATTCCAGATCAGGAGAGCAGAAAGACCTGATAAAATGTATATTCCTCTGATCACACCATGATTTGTTGATCATAAAACATACACCTCCACCTCTGCTTTTACCTGAGAGGTCTTTCGCTCTGTCCACTCGGTGCACGGAGAAACCCGTGGGTTCGATGGCCGAGTCTGGAATCTCCGCGGACATCCAGGTTTCCGTAAGACAGATAACACAGCATTCTCTCGTCTCTCGTTGGAAAGAGATCCGCGCTCTCAGCTCGCAGAGCTTGTTGTCCAGAGACTGAACATTTGCCAGTAGTATACCGGGTAGCGGGGGGCGATTTGCGCGACGTCTTAATCTGATGAGAACGCCGGCTCTTTTTCCCCTTTTCCGTCTGCGTTTCCGCGGCCGGGCAGCCCAAACAAAGGGCTCCGCTGGCGTGTTTGTAAACCGCGGGTCGGCATTGAGGAATGTGAAGTCCGGTTTTCGGTGTGTGATTGCCGAATCAATGTCCAAAAGCGTTTGTCTGTCGTACACAATAAGGCAGACAACATCCAAGACAAAAAAAAACACAGAACTGTAAACAAAACAAACAATAAACTGCAGTGTTTTGACGGAGCTCGCGACGCAGCAGCCATACTCGGCGCCATCTTGAGACAATAAATTCCCTGATGGAGGGAATGAGATGTCCTCCCGGCCACGTCACTGAGCCGAGCCACTGAGGTGGCCGGACACTCCCGGCTCCTCAGAAAAATCCTGAATGAACTCATAGTATTTCCTCGCCTTTATACCCCTGGGGGCAGGGTATGCAAATACTGTTTGCCAACTTCTCATTGGCCTTTTTTCATGCATCAGAGGCATATACGGTGCTCAAGAGAGACCCCTAGTGTCGCTTCTTCGACACAACGTCTCGTTCCATACATCAGGGAACGGAGGTTTCATATGTAACCTAGACGATATCCACAGAATGTGTTGATGATCTCCTCGATAACTTTAACTCAAAAATTAAAACTGCTATTGATGTCATTGCTCCTGTAAATGTCCAGATGATCACTGGCAGGTGTAAAGCACCTTGGAGAAACACAACAGCAGTTAAAAACATGAAAAGAAAATCCAGGAAAGCAGAACGAATGTGGCAGAAAACACAACATGAAGTCCATTATAATATCTATAAAGACAGCCTTCATGCTTTCAATTTGGAATTAGGCACACAGCTAGACCAGTGTTTCCCAACCTCTGTGCCACGACCCACTCTGAATGATTGTTAGGTGTGCCGTGGAAAATGATACAATTCCACAAAATAAATAAATGCATACAAAATTTATATTAATATTTTCAGGGATCCAAACTCCTCACCTTTCTGAGAAATTCTCTCTTTTGAAAACATAATCACTTTTGTGATTGTGAAGAGCAATGATTAATGTGCAAAAGTCACTGATATTTATATGGGTCTTTCACATGAATCGCATCAGCGCAGCAGAATACATTGAAGTTTATGAAGTGTTGTCATTTTACACCAAAGTGTTCTTCACACACACACACACACACACACACACACACACACACACACACACACACACACACACACACATGTTTTTGCTTCACCAATAATGTCTTTGAGAGTACTAAGCAACAATATATATTTAAAAACTGTCCAAATTTGTGAAGAGACATTAAATGTCTCATAATTTCTTTTAATTAAATAGTACCTTATCGTTTACAAATATTAGTGACCCCAGTTATTGAATTAATTTAAATTCACCAAGAAAACGCTTAGACCTAAACATTAGCGAGTCATTTTATTACTTTATGCTATCAAAGCAACTGCAAGCTTTTTTCTCTCTTCCAAATACATGTTTTCAAAGCTTATGGTGCACACCTCCCACTTTTTTACGTGGCAAACTCGTAAAATCGGCCCTCTGTGATGCTTCCTGCAATTCTTGTCATGTGGAGGGTAATACGGCGCTTGACGCTGGGTTCAGCCTCCTGAACCGAATTAAAACTGCCACGAGAAGTTGTCTGGCCGAGGCATTCAAAAAAAATTTTTACGACTCTGTCCATCTAAATGATGGACGATAAGAAAGTCTGACCAATGTGATTTTAAATTTTTTTTGCAGAACTGAATTTGAAACATTACAAGTAAACATGCTACTAAGATGGACAGAAAACATGAACAAGTTCTTGAAAAGGTTATATATTGACGATGGTTTTCCTATGTGGGATAGTGGTGTACCGTAACATTTTTTAGTCATAAAAAGTGTGCCGTAGTAGGCAAACCTTCTTCTCAAACATTATTAACAGCAATTTAAACAACACCCACACCATTTGTGCTACTGTAGAGAGACTAACAAACCCCCCAACACAGGTTGCCTGTGAAATGCTCTCTGACAGAAAATGCAACAAGTTTGCAACTTTTTTCGTGAAGAAGATAAATGGGGCGGACGAAATCCACTCAAAGGCGCTCACAGTGCTAGGAGAGAGCTTGCTCCACACCGCTGCCAATCCTGCAATCCACCTTGCTAGCATGATGCTCGGCTTTCATAGAAATGAATTGAAAGCGCTCTCAGCTTAGTTCACAATACGCCAGTGGTAACGTAGGCTTACACTGGATGAACTTGCTAATGCTAGTTGCCTTGCTAACAATTAGGTTATGTCGGACACCGGATTGATTCCATCCGCACCGTAAGACTTCCTGACAACGGTTGCGCCCTCTCATCGTCTCTAGTGAAGATCACAACAGAACACAACAGAAGTGATGTGGACAACAGCTCTGATCTTTCTGCGCTGTAATCTTGAATATTGTTCTCTGGCACCAAACATGCATCAAATCTACCCTGTCCCGCTTCGCACGAGTTGCCTCTTTTCCCTGCATGTGTGTAGACATCAAGCGCTGCATGAGTTAACGTGGTTTCAAAGCACCTTTTAGACTATAATGTTTTTCTTTTCTAAATGTATCTTTATTAATCAGCATGTTATGGGCCTTTAATAATAAACAAATCGAATAAATAAATCGATTTCTGTTCTAACTTTGTGAAAATTAATTAGATGTCTGGAATGGATAAGGAAAAACAATTCTATTGTCTCAGGCTATAGTTAGTCTTGCAGGCATGAAAAGCCACCAGAGCAGTCTCGCATTTCCAGTGCGGTAGGTCAAAAGGTGTGACAGGCATGGGCCAGACAAAACATTTCGGAATCAAAATCAAACACCACCAATGGGATCTGCATCTGTTACAGTCTTTACACTCGGTGCATGATCTGCGCATTGCTGCATCCCTGAAGATGTAGTGAGAGGATATGAGGCGCTAAGCCTATTTTAACCATGCAGCACATGATGAACTCAGTAGAAAACATGTTGAAAATGCACTAGAAACATATTTATTGACACAATCTTTTACAATAATGTCTTTTATGACTCGGCATAGAATACTGTACAGAACCAGTGCTGGGTAGTAACAGACAGGGTTGGAAGGGTTACTTTACTACAGATTGCAGAATACATGCTGCAAAATGTAATTTGTAACATATTTCATTAGATTACTCAAGGTTAGTAATGTATTCTACATATTTTGGATTACTTCTTCAGCATTGGTAGATTTTTTTTTCACTTGTTTTGACTATAAAAACTCTGCCAGAACAGTAAGACAAAAAAAACATTCTCTGAAAAACCTAAATATCTTATGCAGTGTTGCTTCTAAAACAAGATCAATCAAATTGATATTTTTTTTAAGGATTCTTTTATATTTTTACAGGAAAACAAAACTTTTTTAAAAAAAAATTATTATCAAAACGACTTGTGCCCTCATATCAAAGGTCTTACTAGGAATAAGAAATTATAATCCAACGTGAAATTTCTTGATAAAAAAATATGATCATGCTGGTAACATGTGCATGTAAAATGGCTAGAAATAGCATTTTAGCTTAGCATAAAACTGACAGTTTACACAAGGTCTTTTTCTATTTCTTCTGCTCCAAACTTCAAACTTACTTCTCTGTCTGCTCGTATGAATGTAACACATCATAAGAAAGTGTTTCACTGCTGTTTAAATGCACTTTGGATTATATCATTTATATGTATAAATGTTTTCCATCTGACTAAATCTTAAATGACACAAATGACAATAAAATGCAAAGTAATCTCTTCAGTAATCAAAATACTTTTTGAATGTAACTCTATTCTAATTACCAATTATTTAAATTGTAGCTGTAGTGGAATACAGTTACTTATATTTTGTATTTTAAATGAGTATTCCTGTTACTTGTATTTCGTTACTCCCCAACCCTGGTAACAGATTACATATAATCTGGATTATGTTATAAAATTGCAGAAATCAAGTATGTGTAATTGGATTAAATTACATTTTAAAATACTCGTAATCGGATTGAAGTTACTTTTTTATAGATTACATAAATACATATTAACAAGGCAATGGCAGTAAATCGTTAATAATCTATTAATCATCCTAATCATTAAATTTTTCAATCTTTTAAAATTTTCATTCTAAATCAGCACACCACTGATATATGTTTGATAAGTCTTTGAGTCTTTTTGGAAGAGAGGGGGATGGGACGGTTGTGTGTCTTTCACACAGAACTGATACTTGCTACTAGTCAGCCAGGTGAAGATGGAGTGGTCTACCTCAGCATTTAACCACTGGATCTATAGTGATAATTTCATTTTTAAAATGAAATTACACCAATGGTGTGCAGGTCACACATAATAACATAACTTAATTTGTTCAAAGGATCTAATGGATGCCATCTATAAGGGTCCTGCCTGTAGGGTACACAAAAGTTCAACTGCAAAGTGTGCAGCAATATGAAACAAAGTCCATCGCTCAACTGTTGCTGCTGATGTATTGAAGTCCACTGGATCAGTGGTGCCTGCAGCTGTTCGTCCATATGCACTGTGCGGACCATGAGCGCTCCAACTGACCTGAGAATTATTTAATCTCAGAATATTTCACCAGTCATGAAATGTGTCTAATTTGCAAATAAATAACTCTTTTTAGTCAGTTCTTTTCAGTGAATTGGCCAAACAGGCTTGCAAAATGGTATGAATCGATTTGTACAGAGTGCTCAATCACTGAATCATTTGGAGCAGTTTCTCACACAGTTAAACAGTATCAGGATATTTAAGAATACAGCGCTGGATGCAGTGTAAATTTACCTAACAGTAAACTGAAACAAAAGCTCTTTTTGAGAGGTAACTTTGAGAAACTTCAGCTAGCGCTGTGACATGTGAACAAGGGGCTGTTCAAACCGAACCTGTTTTTGCATCCACTCACGCTGTTTTTCAATTGTTTTTCATGTAAACATGTCTTTTGACAACGGCATCATGTTTCACTTTGTTTTTAGCATCTCTCATGGGAGCACTGCATTTTTAGACACTGTGTCAAGTTAAAAAGAACTTCAACTGATAAAACCACATCTTGAGACAATTGCGTTCTGCTTTATTCATTATGGTGCATGAAATGCATGAATCAGTCATCATTAAGAGGATCTGCTGAACAACTAAACAAGAGGAGGAGGCAAGTCGTTAGTTCAATTCGGCAATGGACCAGATGAATTAATAAAAAAGTAGAGTCAAAAACAACTTATTACAATGGCATACAGATTTTCTCAAATGCATAATAATTTGTATATTTGTATAATTTTGTATAGCTTGATAAAAAGTCCTGCTGAGCAGGATGTTCATAATATGGTAGATGTGCTTTGTTGCCATTTGTGGGGAAAAGCTTAAAATGCTTAAACACTCTGCGGTGCTGAATGAATGAATCAATCAATCAATCAATCAATTACAAAAACAAATATAATCTTGTGGTGAACAGATTAAAAAGACTTAAATGTAACATTTCAAAAATATTTTAAGTTTTTTTTTTGTTTGCCTACAATAGAACATTTTCTACAGATTTTTTATTCTTTCAAAAACATTCATGTCTTGACATGCACATGTCAGTGAACAGAGATAGAATGACAAAGTAGGGCGATCGTAAAGCAAATTGCTAAGAAATGTATACGTACATACAATAACATTTATTAAAATCATGATCTGTCAACGTATTTTAATTGTAAAATTAATCTATATAATAAAAGCAGAATAATCATCTCTGTGACAAAAATACCATAGGCACAGGCTGGCCCCCCATAAAAACATAGCAGAGTGACCTGGCCTTAGCAGCAAAAAGATTGGGGACCCCTGCTGTACTGTATGTGGGGAAAGGCTGTATAAGGTCAGACCACAAATTCAAGACACATATTGATTTACAGAAGGCCATGGTGAACTGAATTCAGCCATGTTGAATAATTAATGTGAATGATGTAGCCCCTTACTTTCCTCTTTGTGGTTGAGTCTATATTTTTCACTGCATTCCACTGCTTACTCACCTTTTCCTGTCCCTGACGTGTCTGTGGGGCAAAGTGACAAAGAAAAGTGTTCAGAGAGGGTGGTGAGTTTGTGGGCTGAAAGACCTCCCTCAACATAGACCCTTTAACCCAGTAGAGTTTCATAATTAGAAGTGTGCAAGATTACAAGATGAAGTTCATTCTTCTAACTGCTCTTCTTTGCTCTATGGTGTGGAGGGATGTTGTGTTAGCAGGTATGTTTTGATCTTTTCAATGCTGCAACTTTTCAGAATACATTGGGGTCTTGGGTCAGTAACTTTCACTTGCTGGAATAGAAGTTGATCTGACATTGCTTTATGAAAGTCTGCAATTGTGTGGTTTGAAACTGAATTTACTGATGTGCTTCTCCAACAGTGGATGGACCACCACCAAACTGCTGTAATGTTGTGAAGAAAAACAAAATTCCAATTGCAAATATTTTGGATTATTATATTCAAGAAAACATATTATGTCCTGTCAGAGCTGTAGTGTAAGTAGAAGGCTGTTATTTACAGTCTCACAATATAAGGTTTTACATAGTTTCAATAATAATAAAATGGTATATATTTAAATAAAGTGTCTTAAAAAATCAAGTATAAATATATTTTTAATTTTTTTATGTGTACAGGTTCACCACCTATAAAAATAAAACGATTTGTTCAGATCCAGAGGATACCTGGGCTAAGAGAGCAAGAAAGGAATTGGATGAAAAAAAGAAACCTTCCAAAGAGTGGAGAATTTCAGTTACAACTACAGCAATCAAAACACCAGAGACTGAGACCAGCACAAGCAAAGTAAAACAAGTATTAACTACAACTGTGCCACCAACAGTGACAACAATCAAAACACCAGAGACTGAGACCAGCACAAGAAAATTTAAACAAGTTTTAACTACAGCTGTGCCACTAACATTGACAACAATCAAAACACCAGAGACTGAGACCAACACAAGAAAATTGAAACAAGTTTTAACTACAGCTGTGCCACTAACATTGACAACAATCAAAACACCAGAGACTGAGACCAACACAAGAAAATTGAAACAAGTTTTAACTAAAACTGTGCCACTAACATTGACAACAATCAAAACACCAGAGACTGAGACCAACACAAGAAAATTGAAACAAGTTTTAACTACAGCTGTGCCACTAACATTGACAACAATCAAAACACCAGAGACTGAGACCAACACAAGAAAATTGAAACAAGTTTTAACTAAAACTGTGCCACTAACATTGACAACAATCAAAACACCAGAGACTGAAACCAGCACAAGTAAATTTAAACCAGTATTAAGTACATCTGTGCCACCAACAATAACAACAATCAAAACACCAGCGACTGAAACCAGCACAAGTAAATTTAAACCAGTATTAAGTACATCTGTGCCACCAACAATAACAACAATCAAAACACCAGCGACTGAGACCAGCACAAGTAAATTGAAACCAGTTTTAAGTACAACTGTGCCACCAATAGTGACAACAATCAAAACACCAGGACCAGACACAGAGATATGGATAACGGCTGCTCAACCAGCTCCAGTGTCCACAGAGATCATACAGTCTTCTTTGAGTACTATGACACCACGTGGGACACGTAAAACAGAGCGGGTCTCAACTTCAACTTTGCCACCAATAGAAACAACAAGAAACAAACCTGGAAAAGTCACAGAGACCCCACTGACATTTTTTACATCTATAACAAAGGACACAGTAACAACCTCTGCAGTGATAATCACAACCACAAAACACCTGCCAAAGGTAATGAAGAGAAAAAAAGGGAAAAGTAGGAAATTACTAAGAAAAATTCAGATGGGGAAAAAACATTGATTATCAATGTTTGTGTGTGTGTGTGTCAAACACATACAGTATGTTTTAATGTACTCATGACAACAGGTTTTTGTGATGAAGCACTACAGATAATATACATGGATTTGGTCTTTTAGTTGTATCATTAGTTATAGAGAATAATGTAAAACATTTGAACAATAGAGTTCTGAGATTGTTATTTAAAATTATGTTCTCTGTTATTGTTTGTCAATAAATTAATTAAATAAATATTTGTTTATATGCATAAAATAGTACTTCTAAAGTTCTTAAATTGTTCTTAAAATAATAATAAAGAGCTATGCAATCAAAATGTTCCAAAGTAGACATACTAAAAAAAAGCTCTGTTTAGGATAAATTGTTCTTCATTAAAATAATTTTTATCGACAAGTCTTTTGTAAAGGTCAAATTTATAAAATTATCTGAAACAGCCTCCATATAAAACTATTTTGTGCTCACTTTAGTGTCATATGGAGGCGTCTCTACCATCACTGTATCGCAATGGCACATTATCAACACCGGGGGGCACACTCAACCAGAGTAAAGCCTTCAGTTAACTGTAGTCCCTACAAAACACTCTGTTGGATTTAAAACCATTGGGCTTTAACCCCATCATAATGCCCAAACCTAACATTTGAGTTTATAAAAGTTGAAAAATCTATGAGGAAAATCCACCTACACATCTACTTGTGTGAAGTAGAATTGTCTTTAAGGTCTAGTAGTTTATTTTTTAAAGGTAGTACTTCAACACTCAGGCAAAGGCAATGTATTTTTTCCCAAAAATTAAAATTCTTTCATCATTTAGTCACCCTCATGTTATTCCAAACCTGTATGACTTTGTTTCTTCTTTGGAACTCAAAAGGAGATGCAGTGTGGTTCATGGAAGAAAGAGTCCCATCGGGCGATACAAATCCTGTTCCCTATCAAAAAGATACACTTTGAAGCTGCGCTGATTTAGCGCTTTGGGAACAACCTTAGGTGTGACCAGCTGTGAATATGTGTGCAACACGTCAATGAAACTGACTAGAATTTATAGCTTCTGCTGAAGATATCATTGGATGCACCTATAGCAGGGCTATAAATAGATGCATCACAGGTGCATCGTAAGATCTTTTGACTTCAGATCATTCTGTGTGTGTTGTGCTTCTTGACTGTCATAACTTTCTACTTTCCTCTGTTAGGAGTTAGAATTGTTAGGCAGTGCGTAGAAAACTTTCTCTTTCTCTTTTCTTTAAAAAAAAAGAAGAAAAAGAATGACTGATAAACAAAGCAAGCGGTGTGTGTTCCCATGTTTATGCTCTATGGCTGAAACGGACACACACCAGTTTTGTTTTGTGTGTTTGGGGGAAGAGAATGCTGCTCTTGCATTGTTGCAGGGCGGGTGCGAGCATTGAAATCTGTTTACAGACAAAATGCTTCACACTCATCTTGCTTACTTCCTACTTTACTCTTTCATCATGGGGCTCTTGCATAGATCTGGCTGAGGAGCGAAACTGGTCCGTCCCTATCATTCGCTCTCTCCCCAGATCCAGCTGATCCTTCTCGTAAGCCTGAAGCACGCTCCGGCGCCTCTTCAGTTCATGAGGGGGACGCTGAATCTCTGAACATTCCATGCACAATAATAAAGTGGCTGAGGGATTACTCGAGGTGGTTACTCGGGCTGTGACACAAACAAGAGACCTCCAAATGCCACAAACTAGAAGACATATTTCTGTCTGTTGGCCAAAAAAAAAAAAAAGGAAGGGGACGCTATATCAGTCCCTTCCTTTATTTGATGACCTCCATGACGAGCTCTCTCGTTCATGGAGGAAACCTTATACTACCTGTGTCTACATTCCCTCAACGTCGACATACTCAACTATCGTGGGTGCCGAGGCATGTGGGTATTCAGTGATGCTGCTGGTAGAAGAGACACTTGCGGGTTATCTCTCGCCTGGCTCAGCATCATCACTAAATAGACCCACTCTCCCCACAAAGCCATGCAGGACCACCTCCATGCTTGTGGGGAAGGCTTATCAGGCAGCAGGTCAGGCTGGTGCTGCCCTGCACACTGATCTGTTGAAGGACCTGAGTGCGGGCACCATGGTCGATGAAGAGGCTTTCTCTGAGCTTCACCGAGCCATGGATCTGTCTCTCCGCGCGACCAAGCAGATGGCTTGCGCCATTGGCTGGTCTTTGTCTGCTTTAGTCAGCAAGAAGAGACACTTATGGCTTAACCTATCGGGCATCGGAGACAAGGACAAAGTTTTCCTTCTCGATGTCCCAGTTTCGCCTTCTAGCTTATTTGATGACACTATGAATGTAGTTAGCACCAGGTTCCATCCTCGCCGCACTCAGGGGGAGGGGCTGTCAGCCACCCAGCCCCACCCCGGTCCTTCAAGAAAGGAGGCTCAAAAACAAAGCGTGGAGAGTTGTGCTCCCCCTCGTAGAGAGTGGGGGCTGGCTTGTTGCCCTCAGCAGCCCCCAAAGCAAGACCTCAGGGCAGTCAAATCTAAGAAGAAAAAACCTTGGGTAGGGGCGCGAGAAGCATTCACCTGTACCTTCCCGATACCCCCACGAAACCTCTCCATTCCTGCCACTTCTGGTGTTTCGGGAGTTAGAGGTTTCCAGCAAAATGTTGGGTGTTCCGTTGCTTCCTGCCTTAGCCCAGGACGTGGAATACTCAACATCCCCTCAACAGGAAGTGTCAAAATCGATACCCATATTAGAGAACCTGGCAGCACGGAAGCTACTGCCAGGTGTTTCTATGTGGTTTCTAAGAACAGTAGAAAAAGGCTACAGAATTCAATTTGATCGCTGTCCTCCGCATTCAATGGCGTGGTCTCCACTACCGTGAAACTGGAACAAGCATGTCTACTGTGGAAATAACTGCAAAATCTCTTGATCACAGGGGCCATAGAAAATGTTCCCCTTCCAGAAAAGAGTCAGGTTACTACAGCAGATACTTATTATTTATCATAAGTCAATCATTGGCATACAGTTCAAAGCAATCCATTTCACAAATTAATTTGTCAATCAGTTGGAGATTTATTATGAGGGCTTGTTTAAGGGCCCGTCAATTTACACCTACGTCAGACCTCTCGAGTGTGTTGCGTCATCAACATAAAATGTTTAGGTCACTGTGTCAAGTTAAATATAGTTTAATACTCAATTTTTAAACACATCTTGAGATCCCTTAGATCACATTTGCTCTCCTTCGAGTGTTTTGAACACAAGAACGTAATGCATGTTTGTGTTGTTCTGCCTACTGAAGTGTTTTCTTCACTGTATAAACTGTGCGTTGCTCATACAGCTGAAATTTCACTTACTGCCCTCTGGAGTAAACAGGTGGTACTACAAACTTGCATTTCTCAGGAATATTCCTTATTATGGTCTGTGGGCATGCGATTAATTGTGTTAATTTTTTTAACGCATTATTTTTTTTTTTATTAATCATACTGAATTAACGCATTAAATCGAAAGCCCTATAATTGAGAAATAATTGAGATTTCAACTAACTTGCTGAAGCATATTATAATCCTCTAAAATGAGTCTGAGTCATAAACAACTTATTAAAATGGCATACAGATTTTTTCAAACGCATAATTTGTTAGGCTAGTATCACCTTTTTTGTTTAGCTTGATAAAAAGTCATGCTGAGCAGTTCACAATATGGAAGATATGCTTTGTTTCCATTTGTGGGGAAAAGCTTATAATGCTTTAACACTGCGGGGCTGAATGAATGAATGAATGAATGAATGAATCAATCAATCAATCAGTCAATTACAAAAAAAAGGTGAACAGATTTAAAAATAATTAAATGTAACATTTCACACATATTTTATTTTTTTTCTTGTTTGCCTAGAATAGAAAACTTTTTTTTTTTTCTCGAGGTAGTTACTTGTGCGGTGGCCAGATTACAATTAGACTGGCCACATGAACAAGAGACCCCCAAATTCTCTAAATTAGAGGACACATTTCTGTCTGGTGGCCAGGGGAAGAGAATGCAAAATCAGTCCCTACCCTTCTTTGATGACCTCCATGATGAGCTTTCTCGTTCATGGGGGAAACCTTATACTTCCCGTATCTTTGTGCTTTCGAAAACTGTCTGATACTAGCTATAGTCACAAGAACTTGCATTACAGCACAAGAATATCGTCTTAGCTCACCTGGTTTCTCTGGGTTTGAGACTCAATGACAAGAACAGCATTCTCTCTCCTACTCAGAGAACTACTTATCTATTGTATGGAATTCAATCATGATATGGCCACAATTGTCTCCCGCTCGAATCAAGACTATTCAGAACACCCTGAGCAAAGTCAGGCTAGGCCAAGGTTGCACTATTCTTCAGTATCAACGGATACTAGGTCATATGGCATCTGCGTCTTCGGTGATTCCTTTGGGCCTTCTGCACATGAGACTGTTTCAGTTGTGGCTAAAAGCCAGGGGATTTCATCCAAGTGCCAGTCCCCTAAGGCAGATAAGGGTTACGCACTGCAGGCTACGTACCCTCTCTATGTGGTTCAGACCCCGGTTCCTCACCTTGGGTCCCACTCTAGGTGCATCTTGCCGTCGCAGATTGTTAATGACAGATGCCTCCCTGTCGGGCTGAGGAGCAGTCTTAAGTGATCTTACAGCTCAAGGGGAATGGGAGGGTCATCAGCTCAATTGGCACATCAACTGTCTCGAGTTGATGGCTGTATTTCCGGCCTTGAAATACTTCCTCCAGCATTTGAGAGGCTGTCATGTCCTTGTGTGGGTGGACAACACAACGGCAGATGCCTGAATGTGGGAGCGGATTTACTGTCCAGGCAGAAAATACCGAAGGTGGAGTGGAAACTCCACCCCGAGGTAGTGAGACTTAGATCTTAAAATCTGATTAAGATTTTACAAGGAAGAATTGGACCTCTGTCGGCTTGCCACGCCTGATTGGCGGGGTACCACTGGGGAAACATCCTGTGCCTGCTCACTTTTGTTCGTGAGGCAGTGCAACTGAGGCCTCCCGTTAGAACCAGGATCCCTTTATAGGATTTAGCTATAGTCCTTGAGGATCTGGTTGAGACCCTGTTTCACAGTGTCAGTGTTTTACAAGCTTCTGACTTCTTTAAGAAGAATTGGGGATTTGTAGGCTCTGTCCATCTTGCCATCCTTCTTAGACTTTTCCCCAAGAATGGTTAACGTGATATTGCATCCTCATCCTGACTACCTGCCTAAGGTTCTTTTCTCGACCGTATATCCGGTCACTTTTGAGGGCCCCTTGTCCTCCGCCGTTTACAACGCCAGATCAGGAGAAATTTCACAGACTCATCAAAAGCGTAGCTTATGATAGGGAACATCTCGGGTTACTTAACTGTATCTCTTGTTGCCTGAAAAAGTGGAATGAGATGCTGCACTTCATTGCTGCAATGAGGATGCCCCAGAACTACTGTTTAGACAAAAATAACTGACGATGCACCTGTGGCGCATCTATTTATAGCCCCTGGTACCGGCGCATTCTGATGATGTCACCAGCAGAGGCTATAAATTCCAGTCAATTTGATTGACATGTTGCACACATATTCACAGCTGGTCACTCCTAAAAGACGTTCCCAAAGCGCTAAATCAGCTCAGCATCAAAGTGTAGCATTTAATAGGGAACACTCTGTTGGATTTAACACCATTGGGCTTTAACCCCATCATAATGCCCAAAACTATCATTTGAGTTTATAAAAGTTAAAAAATCTATGAGGAAAATCCACCTACACATCTACTTGTGTGATGTATAATGGACTTTAGTGTCTAGTAGTTTATCTTTTAAAGGTAGTAGTTCAACACTAAGGCAAAGTCAATGTATTTTCTCCCAAAAATGGCAATTCTTTCATCATTTAGTCACCCTCATGTTTGTTTCTTCTTAGAAACACAAAAGGAGATACAGTGTGGTTCATAGAAGAAAGAGTCCCATCGGGCAATACAAATCCTTTTTTGTCTTCTGGCACAATGGAGGGTGTATTGCCACATCCACAGTATAAACAGAAATAATTGAGATTTCAACTAACTTGCTCTAGAATTAGACGGCCATGAAACAAATACAAAAACCAAACTGAAAGACAAGACTTGACTATGACTAGACTGTGACTTGTCTTTGACTAAAATAATGAACAAGAGCATGAATGCAACATTACGACAAGAGACAATGGCAAACATTAAGGCTTAAATAGAGAGATTGAGACAAACAAAATAACAAAACATCCAATGGCAAGACTGACAAGATAACCAACAGACAGGACTAATAAACATTGTGAAACAAGGAGAACACATGACATTAATGAGGAAACAGGAACTAGACTATCAAAATAAAAGACATGAACACAAAACGTGAACAAAAACACATTTAAATGTGACATATTCCCCCTCAAGGGGCGGCTCCTGATGCTCAAACATAAACAAAACTAACAAGAGTTCAAAGGGGAGCTGGGGTCCTTGAGGCATGGCCTGGTGAGACAGGGCATGGAGCAGTAAACAAGTGTGGAGCCAGTGGCCATAGTAGTGGCTCCGGGAAGAGAGCAGGGTCTGGCAGTTTGGGTGGTGGCTCCAGGAACGTAGCATGATCCGGCAGTTTGGGGAGGTAAACACAGGCCAGGGACAGGGTCAGGAGGCCTGGGAGGCGGCCACAGGGCAGGGACAGGGTCCTGGGCTGCGAACACTCAACAGCGTTCAGGAGTGAGTGGCTCAGAGGGGAAGCCTGGCTGGTGCAGGGGTCATGGCGACTTGGCGTGATGGGATAGGCATGTTGACTTGACAAGGTGGGCCGACGTGGTGACATGGCAAGGTGGGGCCGCTTGACTAGGCATGGCAACATGGCATGACAAGGTAGGAATGGTATGACGAGGTATGAATATTATGATGTGGCAACTTGGCATGATGAGTTAGGAATTGCAGGCATGGCAACATGGCATGATGTGGCAGACATGGCAACATGGCACGATGAGGCAGATGTGGTGGATGAAGCTTGCAATGCTGGCTCTGGGACGGACGAGGCTTGCAACACTGGCGCTGGGATGAACAAGGCTTCAAGAACTGGCTCGTTGACTGTGGCAGGCATGGGTGCTGGCTCATGGACTGTGACAGGCTTGGGCACTGGCTTGTGGAACGTGGCAGGCGTGGGCGCTGGCTCATGGAACGTGGCAGGCATGGGCACTGGCTCGTGAGTGCTGGCCTGTGGAATGTGGCAGGCGTGGGCACTGGCCCATGGATTGTGGCAGTCATGGAACTAAAAGGGGGATAACAAGACTAATAAAAATATACCAATGAAAAGACAGGACTAATAAACATGGTGAAACAAGAGGGACACATGAGAAGGAAACCACATGACATGAAAGAGGAAACTGGAACTAAACTATCAAAATAAAATACCAGAATACAAAACATGAACAAAAACACATTTAAACTTGACACCGACAGTAATATCGAAACAGACTAGTGTGAGTATCCAAGCTAATTGTATTACTTCATATGTTACTGACTGATAGATATGTACTGAATATTTGAATGTTTTAACACAATTTCCAAGCTTAATATTAGAACAAATCATAAGAAACTATTCATGGATTTTAAAGTTGTTTAGTTTTATATTGATTTGATCCTAGTGATTTCAGTTGAACATGTGTATTAGTTTTAATGCATGCTTCGCATATCTTGTCGCATCCAGCTTTCAATAATAACTGCCCGTAGCATGTTCTCATTGTTTTACTTGAATATTGCTTTCAAAGTGCCACAGATGCACATATAGATTATTGATAGCAGTCTATCTAGACAATCTATTTCCTTGTGATTGTTTTAATGAAAACACGACTCACTGTAATGAACAACGTATGCGTTTATCACTACACTGAAAATATGTTGAACAATGAATATATGAAGAACGACAGTGCGACAAACACCGGTTAAGTTTCATCCTGTACACCAGTGATCATCAACTGGCGGCCCGCGGGCCGAGTGCGGCCCGCCAAGCCGTTCGATCCGGCCCGCCACTGGATTCCAAAATTGTGAGGATAAAAGAGAAAATATGTAGGCCTATTCTACACTATTAAAGCAACTAAAAGCAGCAACAACTGAGTCTCTTCTCAGTAATCACCACCATTTATGACTCTATTTAGGCTACACCCAAAATGAGGACAGACTCGTTACACTGTTTCGTATTTATTGTTTCACACAGTTTTTTTAAAAACCTAACTTTTCCTCATGCCCTTACTTAACATTTGTTTTTTATTTTAAAGTCTCAACAACATGCTTGGAACTAGCAAACTCCTCAGGACTAAAAAAGGAGGAAAGAACGATCTGGCACAATTTAAAATAGCATGGTAAATAAATAGCCTGCGGAACCAGAACAAAACAGGTCACAAATATTGTTCGCACAGCAAATAAAACGTTAAGTGGGCTATAGCGAAATCAAATCACAAGGCTGAAATGGACTACTATAACACTAATTAATCAATGGCTGAAGTTACATTTCCCCTCTGACACTAACTTTTTCACATCAGGCTTGGCCGCTGTCAGACTTATGCGCAAACAGTCCTCCAAAGACTGGGTTGACAGACGGTTCCTCTCGTGCGTTTTAATCGAGTTCATCTTGGAGAACGCAGCCTCACAGGTGTAGGTTGAACCGAACATGGTGAGCACATACATAGCCAGCGTCTTCAATGTGCCATAGACCTCGGGACAAGATATCCAAAACGCACTCAGGCTTTCAGCACCACTGAGAGCAGCCTTCATGTCGCCTGCGGCCTGAATTTCAGCCAGCTCGCTCTGAATGGCTGCCTCGTCCAACTGCAGCATTTTCACCGCGTTTGTGGAGAATTCTCCGCTTGGGGTGATGGTGAATGGGTCACGCACAAATCCAATGACATCCCTGGAAATAAAAAAGTCATCAAATCTAGCAGAAAAGTTGTCTTTTAATTGTGTGATAAATATCTTCATCTTGTCTGTTACGTTGCCTTCTCCCACCGTCTTCAGTGTGTTGAAGTGCAGCAGCCTCCCTGACAACAAATCTGCGTGGAACAGATCAAGTTTGTTCCCAAAGGCTTCAAGTTTTTCCACCAAATCCACCACTGATTTTTCTTTTCCTTGCAGCTGTAGATTAAGTGTATTTAAATGGGAGAAAATGTCTGTTAAAAATGCAACGTTGCACATGTATCCCATGTCTTGCAAGATGCGGAGATGGTCAGCTGCCGCTTTGGACTTACTTTGTTTTAAAAAATCCACTACTTGGGCACGGAGTTCAACGAAGCGCTCCAGTGCTTTGCCCTTACTCAGCCAGCGCACGTCATTGTGGAGTAACAGGTCATCATGAGAAGCCTGGGATTCCAGCACGAATTTGCGGAACAGGCGGTGCTGCGTGCTTGAAGTTCCTCTGATGTGGTTAATAATTTTCATTGTTTTTTCCATCACCTCTTTGAGCTCCCCACTTAGCTTTGCGCACAGCACACTTTGATGGATGATACAATGGAGTGCGTTAGTTTTAGGAGCGACAGTCTTTATTCTGCTCACCAGACCCTTATTTTTTCCAATCATGGCAGGTGCACCATCTGTCACTGTCAGGTTGATTTTATCCAGGGACAATCCATGGCTTTTAAAAAAATCCTCCAGTTTTCCAAAGATGATGTCAGCAGTGGTGTTGTCCTCGAGTGGAAGCAATGCCAGCAGCTCTTCTAGGAAATCTTTGCCATCATAGTATCTGACAAAAACGCACAACTGTGAGATATCCGTGTTGTCAGTGGACTCATCAATAGCCAGCGAAATATATTTGGCTTCCTTGACCCCATCAATGACAGCTCGCTGAACTTGCTCCGCCAAAACGTGTACACGACGTGCATTAGTTGAGGCAGATAGAGGTACTTGTTTGACAGATGCAATAACTCTGTCCATTGATTTGTCGGGGGCAAGTTCCTCCAGAACGGTGATCATGCACTCCTTTAAAACCTCACTTTCAGTGAAAGGCCGGTTATGTCTGCAAAGCACCCAAGCAGCCTGCAGGGATGCACACGTTACTCTCTCTTGATCAGTTAAAGTTCGAGTAATAATGCCACTTGCGTGGGAGTAGGCAGATTTCAGTGCGGCGATTTTTCTCTGACGCGCCTCTGACTGCTCAGGATATGAAATCTTAAAATTTGAATGTTTAGTGTGGTGGTGACGGCGCAGATTGTATTCTTTTGCAACAGCAACAGTTTCGCTGCAAATTAGGCATACTGGTGAGGCATTCCGGAAGGTTGGCATGATAAATGCGTACTTTTCAGTCCAGTCATCATTGAAGGACCTGTTTTCGATATCAACTTTGCGTTTCATAGCCTTTGAGAGTGCCATTTTACCTCTGTTAAGAGACCCTTTCACTTCATCGGTGTTTGTTTTTCAAGTGCTCTATAAGTAAAATTGACTTAATTGAGTTGAGGCAAAATATCTATCACCCCTGGTGGTTGTCTGTGGTATAGGTGATAGGAACCTGACTCATAAAGGCCTTCAGTTTTGTAATGAAATGGAAAAAGTATTAACAATAAACATCAATCATAATGTTATACCAAAATTTTATTTTTTATTTAATTTTTATTTAAGGGTCCGGCCCCCAAGGAGACTGTCTGATAAAATTCTGGCCCTCTGACAAATATAGTTGATGACCCCTGCTGTACACGTTTACATGTTGCACCGTAAGTTTATCCTTTGACGGTTATAAATGTGCTATCACCAAGTATTTAAACTTCAGTTGGAACTGTCATGCGTTACAAAACATTTGTAAAACATGGAAATGTTTCACCGTTGGATAAAGCCCCAACTATGTAACAATATAAACATTGTTATATCGCATATTTGTTTAAATGAGAATAAAAAGTAACATCTATTACACAAATAGACAAGGAATAAATATAAATTAGAGTGATTACGTACCATGCGCTCACATACTGCAGTATCTGTGGTGTTTGTGGAGGGGGTGCATTCTTTTTAGATTCAGGATCAGACTCTGGCTCAAACACGTATGGCTGAATTCCTCTGGTTACCATTTTAAACCATCCAAACTTTTCAAAACAATTCCACAGACGTAAAGGTTGGGACGTTGACACTTTATTTAATTTGCAAAGATGTTACCCAATCATTGCAATTGGCATTTTCATTAAAGTCTTCAAGGAGACATGGTTTTAATCAGAGGGCCAAAAAACAGGATAGAAATTTATTTCTAAATTATGACTATTTTTGATGAAAATTTATTACTAACATTTTAAGTGGACCTCAGTGCACATTATAGCATAAAATAAAAATGTAATGCATGACACCTTTAAATGAGAGTCAAACAATTGGATTGATTGAAATCAAATCTCACAGGTGGAGAGAGATTTGAAGCAAAAACACCTGTCCTGTGATCTTGTAGTCCTCTCCTTTTCCCCTGTAAGCAGGGTTGATATGGTTCACATATTACAAGTTACTTTGAACATTTTTCATAACTCTGTTTTTTCTGAAGAAAAAAGTAATAGAACACATGTTGACCTTTTGTTAAAACATGCCCGTAAAATGGGTAGAAAAAAATCTGGGTTCACTTGTTTTTTCAGATATTGGTGTGGCAAGTCCTTTGTTTGGGGCATTGTCAGATTACATAGCATTTTTCTCTTGCGACATGTGGCAATGCTGCCCATGTGAAGCATCCTACGTCACAGAAACAACTTGACAGAGGTCTCAGCTGCATTTTGTCCATAAAATTGTGTTGTTTTTGTTCAATAACAACAAAACAGTGCTGAAATCAATCAATATTTTTATATCACAGCAGTTAAAATTCTCGTATAAATGTGTGAACGTTCACAGTTGTCTGTTGTGAGTCCATCTCTTTCACATGAACATGCACACATTGACATACAGCTGTTTTCTTCCTCATATTTTTTATGGCTTGGCTGAGCTGAGGTACCCGTAAATCTACAGATGGGAAATAAATACAAGCAGCTCTTTGCCTGAGCTGGCCAGATGAAATGAGTGGGATGAAACAGGGGTTAATAGCACAGAGCAGGTAATTACCTTCTGTGCGCTACTCGTCTGTGAAATATGATAATATTGCTCACTAATAAGACATACCCACACTCCCACAGGTTTAAGGAGGGTCACAATATTTTGTGCTGAAGCCTATGTGTATATTGTAATATTTGGTTAATTCTTTGCCAAGTATTTTCATGTCTGGGGAATATTGATAGTAAATTGTGAGGCATATGACACTGTTTGCTGTTAAAGGGATAGCTCACCCCAAATTTTTAATTATGTCATCATTTACTCCATTAGAGCAGCACCTTGATGTGAATGTCTTTTTAAAGATGCCTTTCCGTCTTTGTGTGATTCTTGGATGCGGTCATTACCTCTATGCCTCCGATGGCAACAGGCACTGCCTCAGCGTGATCGTGGCCCAGACACATGAGGCAGCGTTCATGGATGGTTCATGTTCTCATTGCGAGAACATGAACATGGCATTATTGCGTTCATGGCTTTCCTTCTGGGGAAAAAACACTCTTCCATGAGAGTGGGCATTCCAGCTCCTTTTATACCCATATATCCGGGGATTGGCATGCTAATTCCACTCACCAATTCTCATTGGCCTTTTCTCAAAGATCTGAGGTGTTTTGGGGCTCTCAAGAGCGACCCCTTGTGTCACTACATCGACATAGAGTCTCGTTCACTCCATCGGGAAACAGAGGTCATGACAGTAACTGAGACGTATAAAACATGGTAAATTTTTCTCTCTTTCAATAATTGTACACTTGTTTACCAATTAGATTGCTAGGAGACATCTCTGGTGATAGTCTACTACCTCCAAGCTAACTGGAGTATTGCAGTTTTGTTACCTTACACGTCATCATCCAAGCATATGAAAATTGAATGCCTTCATGATCGGAGATAAGAGATATCAATTAGGAAAATCCTGCACCTGAGTTGAATTATGGAATGCAGCATTATCCTTGCTCTCCCCAATTTGATTAGTCTTGTTTTCTCTAAACATGTTTACCGCATGTTTGAAAAAAAAAAAAAACAACATCCTCTATGCTACTTATACAACTGGAGAGTTCTTCTCTTGTGAGTGTGCATCATTTAAATGTATTTGCAATCTTTGTGTCTTTAGGTCTAATACGTTTAAGTGGAAAAATACTTTTAAAGAACTGAAGTATATCAGTGCATTCATGGCTTTCACAGGGAAATATTACAAGAAAAATGTTAACATGTTTTAAAGTATAGTGTGTGTGAGATACAATACAACACACAGCTTGTGCTGAGTAGAGGATTTGAAAGGCCTGATGGAGATGCACTTATGGGACAAAACGTAACCTGAGAAGCACCAACAAGATTGATTCTGTCTGACACAGGATGATTACTTTCAATTACTTACCTGTATTAGACAAGGACACAGGTGATTTTAAAACACCCACAAACCTGACTAACCTGCAGACCACAGAACCTTAGAATAAGGCAAAAGAGGACTTATGTGATACAGCTTTGTGATTTACATTGATTAGAGAGATGACAAAGAGATTTGCAAATAACAGTGTCACAGTTTCTATCAGTAAGACATGAGATTATTGGAATAACATGGACGAAAATGTACTTGTATGAATTAGCGTAAGCTTCGTCCTCCCCCGTCCAGGACGAGACCTAAACTGGTGGAGATGGGTGGGATAGGGGGTGAAAACACAGAAGGATGTGAACAATGAGAGGCACCTGGAAGGATTATAAAGCAGATGCTGTATTCTGATTGGATGTGATGCCTGATGAATGAATCCTGAGATCATCCTGCTAGAACTATGTTTACATTCCCATCAGAAAGACACTAGATTATAGGAATAATACAAATTAAACTATATTTATATGATTTGGTGTGAGCCCATCCTACAGTTCAGCGCTCCAATGCTGCTTGGGCCATCAGATCCTGCCTGATGAATGAATCCTGAGATCGTTCTGCTAGAACTATGTTTACATTCCCATTAGAAAGACTCAAGATTATAGGAATAATACAAATGAAACTATATTTATATGATTTGGTGTAAGCCCATCCTACGGTTCAGCGCTCCAATGCAGCTTGAACCGTCAGATCCTGCCGGAGGCAATGATGGCAGGGGAGCGGAGCTTACCCCAAATGGTATTATATAGCAGAATATACCTGCAGAAGGGTAGGATATCTCATGAGAATTGTAGAGCCCCAGTAAATGGGCGAGCCTTGTTTGTGCAAAATCTTTACAGAAGGGTAAACCATGCTTGCGAATTAGCCCTTGTTTAGATGAGCCCTTTCAAAAGCCCTATGACAAGGGTGACGTCATCTGTGCAATTCCCCAGCAAAAGGATAACTTACATTTGTGTTTGAACCCTATGATAAGGGCAACTTTGTTTGTATAGTACCGCTGCTGGAGTACAAAATAAGTTTTTCGTTTGAGCCCTAGATAAGGGTGACATTGATTGTGCAATACCTTTGTAAAAGAGTAGCAGCATTTTGCGTTTCAACACATTTTGCATTTGATGACGTTTTGCATTTGAGCCCTACGATGAGGGCGAGCATTTTTGTGCAATACCCCTGCAAAGATAAACAATGCTTTGCCATGTGAAGGGAATTACAATTATTTTATATTAACCACATTTGAGGTGTCATAATATGCTTAAAATCACACCTGAGACACGTTACAGTTGCGGCGCCTAGACAGCACATTTTCTCTGCTTAGAGGTTGTACTGAGCTGACAACAGAAAACACATTGTGGTTGCGGTGTCTTGGGACACTTAGTTGAACAGTAGAAGACAAGCCATATTTGCAGCACCAGGATGGCACATTTGTGCTGCCAGCACTGATTTTATCCCAATAAAGTCAAACAAAAACTCCACTTACCTGTTACTGCCCTGACCACGAGCCCATGTTAATATGAATCTTTCCAATGTAATGACGAAATATGACACTCATAAAATGAAACATGTGACGTAGCTATATATGGAAATGATACCTTGATTTTATTTGATAATTTCTTGTATTAAAGCACAATCTGCAGTGTGCTGTTAATGAAATACAGAAATGTATGAGCAATGCCTACCACTAGGTGTCAGGGGACACGTAACAGTGATGATGCTTTCTCTTTAAGAAAACAGTGATGTGGATATATGAGAAAAGAAAACAGTGTAATTTGACGTGCGATGGGAGTGAAAACACAACGCAAGAAGCATAATCTTGATGGATGATCAGACCTTATGCATAGAAGTACTTGTGTGTAAGGACGTGCGAAAATATTGGAATCTGCTTCTCTAATAGGTGAATGCTCAGGCATGCAAACACTGTGGTTACATTTGAGAAATTTGCACCTATGTATGGGTGCCCAAGTGGTGCTGCTGCAGAAATGAACTATCACCTAGCTTGGTCGTGAGTACAAAATGCTCGAATAAAATGAATATTGCTGCTTGAAGCGATATTGATGTATTATAAAGCTTAAGATGAACAGAGGATTGAGAACATTGGAAGCCGAAAACCTGAAACCCCATCTACCACCAACTATAATAACTGTATCTTGTAGAAGAGAGATATAGTGTGTAGCATGATGTGTGTTTCACTTACATGCACGTGAGTGAAAACACAATAGTATGCGAAAAATGAGAGGCACCTAGCAGGCTTATAAAGCGGAGGCTGTATTGTGATTGGATGTGAAGCCCGATTAATGAATTCTGAGATCATGCAAAAGAAAAAAACTAATATTTATACCTTATTAGTGTAGCCAAGTGGAGAAATATCATGTAATTTATCTGTTCATAAATTGGAAATTGCCCCTTTAAGAGTTTTGCGACATCTGCTGTGTTATACACATGTGTGCTGGTTAGATCGTGAGAGCATACATTGGGCAAGATAGCTCCTGGTTTTGTTCATCGTTTGAGAATTATTGGATGAATATTACAGTTTACACAAAATGTTATTAAATTGCATTAAATATGTGTTCACAAGAATAGAGTGTTTCTTTTGGGTTATTTTTAAAGGATGCATATGTATTGCATGTGTGAAGTTTGACAACATTCTATGCACACAGGTGAGAACTGGGTATGTCAATTTAGAATTAATCATATGTTATTTGATGATTTATAGCCCAGAATGTTTTCTAGTTTAGTGAATAACTGTAATACATGTTATATGTGAAAATGTGTAATGGGAATTCTGTTGTTTTAAACTGCAATATATGTCCTTAAAGCTTGGTTAAAAAGGCATGAATACTGTTTTTAAGCAAGTACTTGAATGGTGTGAATTATAAATTGTATTGGGTTGATGTGTGCTCAAGCATATGGGTAGACTAATGCCTTGTTTGTATTTTCTTTTGACATAAGCCTTTACTGTATTTCATGTGTTGTATTTTATTATACCATATTTAATTCTTGTATTTTCTTTATTTCTATTTTTTATTTTTTTTTTTAAATACATTACGGCCCAACGACCAATGTGTGGTTATTTTCAATCCACAGGCTGCAGTTTTAGTACCAGGAGTGGTGTATCTGACTGCTGGAAGCCTATAGGCAGTGTTGTGTGGAGTAGCTAACTACATATAGCGACGCTACTAACTTAAGTACATTTTTTTCAGTAGCTTGACAGTAGCTCAGATGCTTTTAAAACAGATTAGCTTTTCCAGTAACAAACTACTTTTTCCAGCAATTAGCGGTGTAGCGTAACCAAACGCTACATCATGTTGGTCAGAATATAACTAATAGCCTTCCTTTTTGCGTAGAAGCCAAACTTTTACCAGCAAAACGGCAGACGATCTGGCAGCATATTTCTGTCTGTCGTCTTCTTATTTTGTAATGGCAGATCACAAATAAAACTGTGATTTACCATCATCTACTGAGAGCTTATTACAGCTCACTTGGATAAGAAGAGATTGTCTGACGGTTAATAAAAGAACAAAATTTTATTATTCTATGTAACAAAGAATGTTTCAGACACTTTGTTCTTAATAGATCAAGCAACAGCATAGTTACTTTTATTATTTAAATAAAATAATTAAAAAAGGTATTACTGTCTTTTGAGTGATTTTGTTTCTGTTCTAAATATGTTTATTTCACTTCTCATCTGTGCGTTATTGGGAGCAGCGACTGAATTATTATACTATTTATAAATATACAGTATATATTGTTATAATAATTACTATCATGCAGAACTGTTTGATTTCTCAATTTCTTACCATTAAATTAACTAATATTTTCATGTAAATAAATAAAATGATTGGTAAAAGAAATAATTTTTGGTATGTATTATTATGCAACAATTTTTCAACTTTTTTCACTAAGGAGCCAATTTTTGGTTGATGCATTTTTTTAAAAGAGCCATACTGTAAAGGGGTTAGGGGAAAGGAGGAGTCGAGAACCGGCTTGACAATATAAATAATAGTTCAATGAAGAAATAAACAAAAAACACAAACATAAACACATAGAGCAGCTGCCTGTCATTCTCTCTCGAACTGTCATCACTGGCCGCCTTTATCCCTTGTGTGCCCCCTTCAGGCTGACTGGGGACCAGGCGTGCGTTGTTCCAGCCCGGCCACACCCTCCTCCGCTCTACACATACAAATGAATAATTTACTATTTTCAAAAACAACATTTTTAAATAAAATTAAATGTTTATATTGCCCATAGACTACTCAAAAACAAACAAATATGCAACAATTAATAGGTAACATGTTGCAATATGGAATTGAGTACATGCATTTGTGCGGGTCTCCATAAAATGACTTCCTTTTACAATTGTTCATGAAAAATGTAACTTCCCTTTTTGACTAAGTGATATGTACAAAATATTTTAATAATAATCACGTTTAAAATATTGTGATATCCGATTATATGGTCAACTCCCAAGGTCGGTGAATATGTTTGCTTTTTATTTTGCTTTAAAAATGAAATACATTTATTGAAACACGAAAAACTTAAACAAAATACATTTCTAAATTCAAATTGCACTTTAAACAAAACAAAAAAGATTTTTAAAATAACAGTGATGTAAAATCTTCAATATAACCACCTCCCTATTTGCCATCACACAAGTATCAGTAGGTGGCAAGAGGTGCAAATTAAGAACTAAAGACAATTATAAATGTAAAGATTATTATAATAATTATCATAATAAATAAGCCTAAAAAATTCCCTTGTGTTCCCAAAAAATGCTGCCAAATGTGTGTTCTTATAGAATGTGTTTGCATTGTGTTTTGGTAAAGGTTTATGCTGCCAAAAGAACAGAAAATAGAAAAAAAAAATTAGGTTCAAGGTGAACGTGTCTTTTATTACTTTATGATTTAATCACTTTCGTCTTTGTTTCTTTAATCCAAAGATACCTGTTTATATTACTCAACCTGCCGAGTTGCTTTCACAATGCGTAAGAGCAAACCACTCCATCACAGCACCTCACAAGATGATCGGATATCATTTGAAGCATTCTCATAGACTAAATTATTCTTGTAAACAGTTTTCAAACAGAAAGGAATGATAACTTTACATGGGTGAACTGGATTTTGCCTCGTCAAATTTTGCGGGTGGCGGGTGCTATATCACAACCTTGGTGCACATAAAATATAACAAACTTTCATAAAATCGTTTGTAGAAAATGCTCTTAGCAGACAAGATCAATAGTTATTGGGAAAGGCTCAGAACTCTATGAATGTGCATGTCTAGGAGAAGCGCTTTCATTGCACTCGTGAACTGCGGAGCTCACTGGGCACACATATCAAATCAGATGTGCATCAGCAGCTTTTCTTGTGTCTGTTCTTCAAAATATAATCATGTTTCATCAAATACACGTCTTTGTGTAATTTCTTTAATATATTTCCCTAGAAGTCTTACTGGTCACCTTTCACAGTGGCTGATACATCAGCAAAACACTGGCACTTGCATGCCAATGGCAAAAAAAGTCAGAAAATGCAATGAGCATTAATACAGGTGAGGGGAGAAACAAGCCCCGAGTCTTTATTCACATATTATCTACACTAAATATTATGTGACAAGAACTAATAAATGCCAACCTAAGGAGAGTTTGTCATAAAAATTGGATTTTTAGGGAAGTAGGCTACACCTGGCCACAGTAGGACTGAAAAGTGTGAAGTATAGTATAAAAAAATATTTTTATATTTACCCTGCAAAACTTGAAGTCCCCCGATGAAGTTCCCAAATTGCCTCCATCGTCAGCCGGGTCGACCTCAATCCCGTGAGAAGAAGGTGCAACACCGGGGATGGCTGGAGAGGCGTTTCCTTTTAGAAAGGAAAACCACGACCGCAACAATGCCATGGTCAAGTTCTCGCAATGAGAACAAGATCCATCCACAAACATTGCCTCGTGTGATCGCGACCCAGACACATGAGGCAATGCCTATGACCGTCAGAGGCAGAGAGATATCTGCCGCATCCAGGAAAAACAAAGAGGCTATAAAGCCTATAAAAACGTTCAATGCCAACGTGAAATCTTAGATGAATGTGCTCTTTTTCGAAGCGCTGTCAAAGCGCCCAGTGGCGTATACTGCACTGGCGTGCAGACAAGAGCTCCTGCTGGAAACGCACCATATGATCCATCAGCAATGCTTCTTGCAGAGGTGAGTGAAAAGTAGAGAATTCAGCTCACTGATCACACAACCACTCGGCTCCAAAGAAAGAATCTAACTAACAGATGCACAATTCCCTCCTTTTATACCCGGGGGGGGGGAGGGACATGCAAATTCTGTTTGCCAATTTCTCAATGGCCTTTTCTCAAAATCAGAGGTAACCTTGGCTCCCAAAAGAAGCCCTTAGTGTCACTTCAATCGACACAATGTAGAGTGAGTGATAGACGGGGAACTAGACTCGACATAAAACTAGACTTGACTTGGCTTTAACAAAAACAGCAACGTTACATTCACATTCAACATTACATATACCTCCCACTAGGGGCGGCTCCTGATGGCCCAAAACATGAACATACATATTAAACATGACATAACATGACAAAGTTCTGTAAGGTGCTCGAGGGGGGATCTTGAGGCGTGGGCCGTGGTCTGACGTGACAGGGTGTGGTGCATGGGATCAGGGCTGAGCCTATGGGGTGTGGAGCCATGAGAGGCTCGAGGGATGGGCCTGGACCGTGGAGCAGAGGCGGGTCTGGACCAGTGAGCAGAGGCTTGCTTGTGACATGGCATGGAGCAGTCTGGGGCTTGGCTATGACATGGCATGGAGCAGGCTGAAGTGTGTCTGTGACATGGCATGGAGCAGACTGAGGTTCGGATGTGACATGGCATGGAGAAGTCTGGGGCTTGGCTGTGACATGGCATGGAGCAGACAAGGTTCGGCTGTGACATGACATGGAGCATTCTGAGGCGTGGCAGTGCTATGGCATGGAGCAGTCTGAGGCGTGGCTGTGACATGGCACGGAACAGGCTGATACGTGGCTGTGACATGGCATGGAGCAGACTGAGGCGTGGCTGTGACATGGCATGGAGCAGGCTGAGGCGTGGTTGTGACATGGCATGGAGCAGGCTGAGGTGTGGCTATGACATGGCATGGCACATGCTGAGGCGTTGCTGTGACATGGCATGAAGCAGGCTGAGGCACGACATGGCCTGGAGCAGACTCAGACATGGATGTGATGTGACGTGGAACAGGCTGAGGCATGAAACGGCATGGAGCAGACATAGGCGTGACGGTGTCATGGTATGGAGTAGTCTCAGGCATGGCTGTGACATGGCCTGGAGCGGATTCAGACGTGGTTGTGACATGTCCTGGAGCTGACTATGGTGTGGCTGTGACATGGCCTGGTGCTGACTCTGGCATGGCTGTGACATGGCCTGGAGCTGATTCTGGCGTGGCTGTGACATCCATGGTCGTGTACATGGGCAGAGACTTGGATCTGTCTGTCTGTCTGTCCGGCCATCCAGACATAAATAATATTTAAATGTATAAATATTTTTATAGATATTTATAATAATTAATGTAATAATTTAAATTATTTAATATAGTAAAAATGTTTTATGAAAAATGAATGTGGACTCAAGGGGTCAAGGCCAAACATGGGAGATTAAATTATATTACAATAAAAACAATTGCATTGTATAGCGGTATTCTAGCTAGCTTAATACAATATTTTAGGTATTAGCTGATTGCAGAACAATTTGCCCGATTGCTTCACGAAGACTACTTCTCCATCATTAACTGACCTGCACCAGTTTTTAGCATATGTACTGCTGCAGTGGACTTAGTACTTTGTGTGTGTGTGTGGGTGTGTGTTCATATTGAATGACCAGAGCATCAGTGAATACTATGTTCACCCAAAGAGATGAAAAGAGGGATATTTATTGCCAAAGTGAGCAATAAACTCAACACAAATGAGGGTCTCTGAGACTAAGGGCTGTCAATCACATAAGAGCTGACAGGATTATGTTAGTCGACCATGAGCCAATTACGGTTTACAACCAGGATCAGAATGGACAGGCCCTTCTTTCAATTAAATTTTTTTTTTTTTTCAAACAAGATTCTGTCAGGTTTCTGTATCCCACCCCTGAATTCTCTGAGCTTGAAAGGAATGGACTTTAGCTTGTGATATGAAAGGTTCGTAGCTGGTGTGCTCGCTTCTCAGGATTCGAAGAAGGTCATCGAAGCCATCATTAGAAAGAAAATCCACCTCTGTTTTCATATGGCACAAGTACCTTTCTCAAATCGATACTCAGACCTTTTCATGGCCATTGATCTGAAAAGAAGTTTTTCTAACCCAAGATTTAATTTTCTCTCTCTCTCTTTATTTATTTATTGTTTTATTTGGATGTCTGAACTCTTTTCAACCACAGAGATACCTGAGGCCTTTCTGATTTTATTGGTTAGTAAAGGGGAAAGTTTGTTGCTTGACATGACACCTTGTTTATCTATACTGTATGTATTTTTCATCACATTACTGATTTACACACATGAATAAAACTATTATTTATACATGTATCATGCAAAAATATAGGTAACTGTGCTTGTCCAGTTTTGACCAGTGTGTTTGGAAGCCTTTTTCTGAATGTTTTACTTTTCAACTGTTTTATTCTGCTTATGATTGATACATCTATAGCCACAAACAACTGAAACATGTGTATTGTTATGGTGTTTTTGAACAATTCAGATTTCTTTAGCTTTAAGATTTACCACTTGTTGAAACTGACAATGAGGCTTATTCATGAAACACAAGCAGAATTAATTTCTGTGTAAATCATTGATAAATCCATTCAGTTGCCCCATTAAACTGAATACAGCAATTCACATATGAATAGTTTTGCTTGTGATTTATAGGCTACAGAAATGTATTCTGCTTATGTTCCATGAATGAGTTCCAATGATTTTAAACTTATCTGGTGATTAAGTCCATGTTCAAGAAAATCTCAAATATTTTGGAGAAGGCTTCATATGAGTTTTGAGATTTTAAGAAATACTCTAAATGTAATATTTCAGCTGTCACATTGGTACTTTGTACTCTTCACAGGGTGCAGAAACATACAATCAGTAAGCAGTTAAATTGTTGTGCGTATGCCCCAGATTTCATGGTTCACGTCCACTGAAAGCCTCAGCTGATCCAGAAACTTACCAACTTCACTCGCTCCATTTGTTCATCACTGGAATCTATTCATGCTAGTCTTAATGGTACTCTCCATACATTTTTTAGACTTTTAATTACCCACTACGGTTCTTGCATAGTTGTTAACACTGTAAAATATTATGCAAGGGGCTGCTAATTAAAAAACAATGATATGATTTTGTTATGTAAATAAACTTATATTCAACATGTCTGTACTTCCATCCCCTGCCTCGCTTTCTCTTGACTTTGCAGGGTTAAATGAGGTCAGAATCAAAGGCCTGTCTGCTAAAAAATGGGCCCCTCTGTTGAAGCAGATCATGCAGTAAGCCTCACTCACTCATGACGGACTGTGTGCTGTGTTTGGAAACACTGGGTGTAATTGTGCCCTTGAGTCACAGCGGGATCCTAGGGGGGTCTTCTGATGATTTTCAGCAGATCTCTCTGCCAAAGTCTGAGGCCAGGTCAGGGCTTAGAAATGGCTGTTTAACCTTATGACCATGACTGTTTCAAAAATAGGTTGTGCTTAAAAAAGTTGGAATTTTCAAAAGGCTTCTAAATTGTCATGGTTTTGACCACATGATCAGAATCATGCAAAAATGTCCATGCTGGTTAGTGCTGTTTTGGTAATGGTGGACCTCCAAAACTGGTGGACCCCCATGGCCATGATCTACGGGAGCCAAATTGCTGGTCTTTTTTTATCCCTCATGCCTTGATTTCAATAATTTCCAGGCCTGGAAATCATATTTTATATGAATAATTCCCTTATATTTTCATGTTGTCCATGACTGTAAAAACCTTTAATAAAGCACATTTCTATACACAGTTCCTCCAGTTTCTTCCTTATCTACACTTCTAACTATGCTGTGACTGGTTGCAATTTTTTGCACAGAATCAGTCCTTACCAGCAATACTGGTTCAGTGACTTGGACAACACAGTGATGTGTGCATTAATCAGTTGGAAAAAAGGAGGGAGATGCAAAGAAAAGTATGATAGAGTGACAGACGGAGTAGTAGCGTGAGTGAAAGATGAAAGGTGCTGATGAGACCCTGTGCTGGCCCCAGATCTGATTAAGGTCCACTGATGTGTAAGAGATTCTCTCTCTCTCTCAGAGAGGAAGTGTGTCCTAATGGGCTTCACCAGTTTTTTTCCTTATCACTGCCAAAACCATTGCTGCAGTTACCTCTCTTTATCTGACTAATGCAATTATCTTAGAGTCCTTTCAAGGAGCCCTCAGTGGGAGTTTTTTGTGTAGTAGTTACAATCCTTAGTTTTCTATCATAAAATAATTTAACAGGACTGCTTAGAGTCTGTTTTAAACTGATTAATACAGGAGCCATCTGGTGTTAATGCAAAAGTACACCAATTTAAACTACGGCAGACACTGCATATAGGTGGGACCAAATATAGCTTGGCTTAGCCAACATCTATAGGTGAAGATAATAGTTTGTTTTTCCCCTGTCTAGACTCTGTTAAGTGAAAGCATATCTGTAATGGTGTTAAAGGTGTCTGGGTGTTGATGGATCATAATGCATTCACTTGTTCACTCAGGCTATGCGAATGGGGCTGCAGCTCGATTGTACCTCCGGGGGGTTTGAAAACCATGTTACATGCTGCTATCCATCATGGTGTTAGAAGAGAGTGTTGGTAGCCATTAGCTTTAGCATCTTTATCTCTCTCTGTTTAGCAAGCTAGCTGTAATGCATAGGTCTAATTTGTTTAGCATGCACAGAGTATCCATTAGGAATGGGGCTTGTGTGCCTGGGTGTCTAAATCTGTGAAAATGGTGACAAATGACACATGGATTTTCTCTCAGTGTACTGCTGACATTGTATAACTTTGAACTCTGTAAAAAATTCTGCCATTATTTACGTACTCACCCTCCAGTTCCTCGAAATATGCAAGCTCTGTTTTTTTAAGTGGAAAACAAAAGGATCTTGCAGAATATCCCTGAAAAGAATCTACTTGGTTCTTACGTGTATCGTGAACAGGGACTAAAAAAGGAAGGAAAAGGAAAACCGAAATTTTTTGTTTTTGTTTTTGCAGTATGTAACCGAAAATGGGAACAAAGTGATTTCCAATTGTTCTGGAGTGAAAACGTTATTTTTTAAATGCTGTTAATCGATTATAACCGTTTAATTTTTTTTCCGCAAATTTTTTTATGAACCCAAAGTCCAAAGGGTTTATCACAGTCATTTTTTGGAACTGCACATCATGTTACCCGAAAAAATTAAATAGGTGCTTTGATCCTGAAGGAAACTGCTGGATCACACATTTCCTTCCCTAATTGCTTATTGTGAATGTTGCATTCTGTGAATGAAGACCTTTTTTTACAACTATGTATAATAACTACATATAGGCTACTGCAATTGCACGGCTAATCCGGATATAAGGTAAAAAGTATATTTCTCAGTTGTTTACAAGTCTTCACTGGACTATTGTTAGATATGATGAATTCATATAGATTTGTGGCTGCCAGGTTTTCAATGAGAAGCATTTATTTATTTATATTATTTATTCTGGGCTTGTTTTTCCAGACCAGGCTGCTTTGTTTCTCTTATGAGATCTTGTAACACTATAACTGGTATTATACCCACCCTTAGTGCAGAGTATTGACATTTTAAAAAGAATGTTATTAACCGCTCTTTTATTTAGTTCTAACTTGTTACCATTTGGAAAAGAGACTGAAGATCTTCTGAACCAAAACGAAAAAAAACATATTTTTTTTGCTCAGAACAAACCAAAATGAAAAACATTTTGTTTTTAGTCCCTGATCATGAATATGCCAGGCTTGAATGTGTGGAGGCTTGAACAAGTTTTGAGAGCATGGGGGGATGGGAGGAAAAATACTTTCAAGCAGCATTCTTTATACTGCATTTGAAAGTCTCTGAGAGAGTGAAGTTATAAAGAAACCAGCTGCTAAAATCTGCTCGTCCATTGCTGATATTTAGTGTAGCGACTATATGTACTGTGCAATGCACTGCCCTCACAGAGGCCACTTCCAAACCAAACATCTTCAGATTTAACAACGTTGCAAATTTGTGTGTCAAAGTTTACAAAACTTTAACCCCCATGAGAAATTTGCTTAAGGAAATTCTTCACCACTGATTAAATTCCTGATTACATGGATTCCCATTGACATGACTGTGTTTTGCCCACAGAATTTCAACCATGCAAAGGTAAATGTAACCAAGCCTTAGGGTACGATTTTAAGTCGATAACGTTCTGGTTCCTTCCGGTCACTGATGGAGGGAATGAGAAGTTGTGTCGATGAAGTCACACTATGGGTCACTTATGGAAGCCCGAGACACCTCTGATCTTTGATAAAAGACCAATGGGGATTGGTGAGTGGTATTTGCATGCCACTCCCCTGAACATACGGATATAAAGGAGCTGGCTTGAAAACTGCTCATTCAGGTTTTGTGCTGAGGAGCCGAGAGAAAGTCCTGACTATTTCAGCGGGAAGTCCAGCATTGTGGCAGGAAGGACACAACGTCTCGTGGGGAGGAGTTTCTACAAACATGGTGTCTGGGGCAGAGGGGCCTCTGCCCAAGGATTACCAGCAGGGAAACAATTTAGCAGAAGCTATACATAGCATGGGGTTACTTACGGGACACCAGCACATGCGGAGCACCTACTCCAGTACAGGGCTTAGTTAGCACATATACTGAGCCGGCAGCAAATTTCTCTGCAAACTCGTCTGCCACAGGGCTAGGAGGAATTCATCCATAGAACACATTTTATGAACACTACTGGGAGTCAACAGCACATGTCTTCAGCTCAGGGGAGGTGAAAGGCGCTATGCGTAAGCAATACACCCAGCCAACTGTCCCGGACTTATCTGTTCATTCCTACCAAGACACGGGACGGAACCGGCCCAACCAGAGATTGTAGAACCTCGCAATGGTGTTGGGTGTTGCCCAGCCTGCTGCTCTGCAAAATTCTGTTAGAGAGGCACCACTGGACAAGGCCCAGGAGGCCGCCACACTTTTGGTAGAATGGGCTCATAGCCCTGCGGGAGGCCACACGTGCCGGGCATGATATGCCATGGCCATTGTGTCAATGACCCAGTGGGCGATCCTCTGCTAGGAGACAGCGCTTCCTTTCCGCTGTCCACCAAAGCAGATAAAGAGCTGCTCAGAGACTCTAAAGCTCTGTGTGTGATCCAAATAGATACGTAAAGTGCGCACCGGACAAAGCAATGTCAAGACTGGGTCTGCCTCTTCCTGGGCAGCACTTGCAGGTTCACCACCTGATCCCTAAATGGGGTCGTGGGAACCTTGGGCACATAGCCCGGTCAGGGTCTCAAGATCACGTGAGAGTAGAGTTCAGGACTGAACTCCAGGCACATTTCACTGACAGAGAACCTCTGCAGCTCTCCTACTCTCTTGATGGAAGTGAGCACAGTCAGAGAGTGTCTTAAGCTCAGATGACTCCAAAAGCTCAAAGGGGGCTCCCCGTAGACCCTGAAGAACTACAGAGAGGTCCCATGAGGGAACAAGGCACAGTCTAGAGGTGGTGGTGGCGTAGTGGCTAGAGCACAGGGCTGCTAATCAGAAGGTCGCTGGTTCAAACCCCACGGCCGCCGCCACCACCACCGCGAGGAGCATGTGGTCCAATAACTAAGTCTGGGTGAGCCAGTAGGGTGCTACTAGGATTACTTTCACCTTGTCCACCATGACCTTGCACACGGTCTGTGCAAGTAGGCTCACTAGGGGAAATGCATATTTGTGTAGTCCAGTGGGCCAGCTGTGTGCCAGCACATCTATACCGAGGGGTGCCTTCGTCAGGGTGTACCAAAGCAGGCAGTGGGAGGATTCTGGTCTACCTGTGCCTGCCCAAATCAACTCCAAATCAGCTGGACCAACTGAGGGTGGAGTCTCCACACTACTTTTGGGTATCCTGTCGTGACAGCGCATCCACTGTAGTGTTGAGGTCACCTGGGATGTGAGTGGCTTGCAGTGACTTGAGATGCTACTGACAGAGGAGGAGATAGTGGGCGAGTTGTGACATACAACGGTAGTGTAAACCGCCTTGATGGTTGATGTATGCCACCATTGCCGTGCTGTCTGTGTGAACCAACATGTGCTTGCCCTGGATCAACAGCCGGAACCTCCACAGGGCAAGCAGTATCGCCAACAACTTGGGACGAGTGGGGCCTCATGGTGGGGCAGAGCCTGAGGAGCCACATTGAAGGGGCTTGAACCATGTGGTCATGCTGTGTCGAGTGACATCGAAACACTTACATGGCTCTTAATACCCACCAGAGGATCAGTCGAGGAGGGTGGAGGAGGTATATCGTCCCTGCAGTCCATCGAAACCATCCGGGTGTGTTTATGCAACAGCTGGAAGGACCTGCCAAAACGGAATGGGTGAAGACCCGCCGGACCTGCCAAAATGGAATGGTGGTTGGTGGTCATAATGACGACCGTGCAAACCAGATATGTGACCTAGGGAATGAGGAAACTGCTCTTTTGTTGAATTTTTGGTTACCGGAGCTACTTTAGCGTGCGGCGAAATTAAATGAAAATGAAACAAAAAATTATCTTCACGGCCCTACACCAGGGGATGGAGTGGTCTGTTCACCAGCTCCGGAACAGCTGGTATCCTCGTCCCTGGGTCGCACTTCAA